>OX439464.1:2400000-3600000 GCA_949320045.1 Scotopteryx bipunctaria | reverse complement strand
TTATTATATTTCAGTTAGCCAACAAAGTGATTATATTCGAAATCAAAGTTCGAAAAATGTGTCTCCTTTGCACGAGAGGTCTTTGAGGCTCACTTAAAATCCTTTCACCACACTGGTTCTAAAGAACGAGTGAAACGACTAATAGCAGTACTACAATATCGGCGTGAAAAAAATCACGGGCAGAAGTTAGCACAATTCATGTTACTTTACCGTAGCATGCTTACAGAAGTAAATACAAACGAAACTAAACTTATAAACGAAGTTATTTTATTGTTCCGAGGCAGCATGGATGAAAAGTAGAAAGAAGAACCTAGTGTTGTGACTTTAGAATTAAAGTTTTAACCATACCAATGCTATCCACAATCAGCAACGATTTTCTACAATTATTCAAACACCGACTTCTAAGATTATCAAGTACCTACATACTATATTGCGAAACATTCAAAACACTCTACTGAACATTCTAACCATCGATAAAGCCTACATTTATTTACACACCTTTAACATTTTACAAAGTATTAATAATTCGTTTAATATACAGCATGTCATAACTCAAAAAATCTTTCACAAAAAAAATATTTTCGACAATTTTTTCAACGATTTTACGTCGTAGAGCCTCTAATTTCGTCTTAATTTAAGCGGAACATTAAATACAATAAAATTTTAAAAGGGAGACTTACCCCAGAATACTCAAACGCATCTCAAAGTTGAGCACGTCTCAAATGACGATTTTATGACAGATTTTCATCAGAAACTATAAAAAAACCGTGAGTTGAGACGTGATCAACTTGAGTCGTGTTTGAGTATTCGGGGTTAAGTACGTCATAGCAGGAATAGCGTAAGCTCAGTGTAGGCAGAACTTAAAGAGTAGGTAGGTCAAGCCACTGAAGTTAAACCGCGGGGCTTTTTTTCGAGAAATACGTAGACATTACACATGTATAAAGAAATACGAAAATAACAGTATCTCCTGTTTCTTAGCAGTTTATCTTATGTGGCGTGGTCTAAAGATATTTCTGAATATGTTAGGGTTTCTTGGGTGCTGTAAGGCGGTGGAATGGAATCCTAAAGGCGAAATCACACTTATCTTAAAATCTTAGAAAAATAACACAAATCTTATGACGTGACGAATCGTCCGAATCTGGAAGAACCCCTGGAAGGCCTCGTTGACTTAGATTCGTTCGACGCGTTCGGCTCGGTTATATTGGCTTTCGTTTATGGTGGAACTTCATTTTGTCCGTTCGTTCGTCAACGCTGATTATTTCAGCAACTAAGCTGTCGACTTGTTTGAAATAAATAAATTCAGTTTTGAATCCTAATTGCCCTATTCATTTAAGTGAAAAAAAAATCAAAATAAGTCTAGGTAGGTATTTATTTTTGAATAAGTTTGAATGGACATTTTAATCAGTTTTGTAGGATTTTTTTTTGCGAATTGGATAAAAAGCGATGAATTTCTTAAACCTACTCTTCGTAACATATTTTACCAGCTTTTCGTTCATGTTATTTATGGAAACAGCCTAACCCTAAGTACAACTACATCTTTTATAGTTAATAAGTAGATAGATAAGTATATGCCATCAAAATATACCTACATAATATATGTGTACATTGATCAGGTATATGTTTACAAAGAATAAATATGATAAATCATTATATACAAAATTATTGTGTATGTCACAGATTTTGTTCTCGATGTTGGTCCATTATTGGACGTTTTTTAAATAATGAAGCATTAGATATACGATTATATAAGCTATTTTATACTTATGGACATAAATTCAACGTAGATACCTCAGTAGGTTAGATAACTTAAATTACTTGTAAGCTTAGATAGGAAAGATTTAAATTAAAAGGTTTTACTAGGCCGATTCATATTGTACAGGCTATATAATATCAGCCAATTATAAAAATCCATTTAGAAGCTAAGGGAAGCACCTAGATAGAGGTATAACAAGACAAAACGCTAAAGTTTCATATTTCTTAAGCATAAAAATATTTTTATATCGAAAACGCGCCATCTTATAAACCTCAACACCAAATTCCTTCATTTTTACATTACCTTAAGTCAGGCCCTACAAGACAAAATAAAATATTGTCTACGCCGAAATTCATGTTTTTATTTTTTATCAGTAGATTCTTCTTCCCGAATGCCCAGCATTTGAAATTCGAATGTTCGAATTTAGAATGCCACAAGTTCATAGAGCCCCCAACTCTATTATTTCGGACATTTAAACCTTTTAATTTGCCATTTGTATGATCCTCTGTTGCATTCTGCCCTGTTTAGACATACAGCCAGTGTTGCCATGTGAAGCGGCTAACAGGACCACCGTTGCGTATGGCCTCGTGCTCGGATTCTGGTGAGATGCAGCAAGCGATGCGCTGAAAAAAGAAGTAAAAAATGTCAACCCCTCCATATTAATAGTAATCGTTTAGAAAAAATCGACGAAGTGTTACGCATCTACGGAATGCTAACCTAGCGTATCAAATAAAAGATTTCAACGCGTGTTACCCCATTTATTTCTGGTGATAAATCACAAGCTATGAAGAAAAAATAAGATAGACAACTTTTAAAGTATTGCCATCTCTTCTTGTTAGATTCTGATAATTCTCTGTCCAAAATGTTGAACGTAATGTAAACAGTGTTGTTGTTTCAAGCCTGTCTCTTGAAGATACTTATCAGGCTGAAATCATTGTGATGATGATGATGAATATTCTGTTGCAAATTCAGAACAGCTTATTAAGTTGCAAAGGCCTTCCTTAAATTTTTCACGCTAATGTCTGCCACTGATAAACAGTGAAAACGTCATATATAAAAAGAAGAAGAAATGTAAATAGTTTAGAAGAACCACAGTTGAAAGGAACAGTGTTACCAGCCGTACATCTCTATTGTCTATGCTTCAACCACTTACCTCCCTCAAAGTACCCGGAGTAGAGACGAGCTTGTAGACCGCGACGATGGGTATCATGAGGATGGAAGAACAGGCCAGTCCCCAGCCCAGCACCACGGCCCACGGCGGGTAAGTGTACGCCTGATACTGTAGCGGCTGCTGGTACAACAGACCGAACACCACTACCCCCTGGAGATAGAGTTCAAAATATTGTGATTTATTTGGCTATGTATTATGAGGATAGAGGGTCCCTTTCCTAGCATCACGGCCGACGGCGGGTATGTGTGCGTAGGTACGTCTGGTATTGCAACGGCTGCTGGTACTACAGACCAAACACCAGTACCCCCTGGGGATAGATTTATTATTGTATTCTTTTCAATTTCAGGAATACGGATGGTCCAAACCTTTAAAATTTCCTGTTTTTTTTTCGACCTTAAAAACTCTTCTTATTTTCTTTTGCTAGGATATTTTTTTCCACCCCTGGGGATAAGATTCGATATACATACAGTAGGTAGTTGGTACTAGCTGTAATAAGCTAGTAGAATTTGTTGTTCGAAAATGAAAAAAGTTATTTGAAAAGCATGATTTAATGTGTTTTTTTTTCTACACGAGAAAAAATACGAAAAAGCCATTTTGTTTGAACCAAATGTCTTCGTATTCTTTTCGCACTTCAGGTGAGTAAACAGAATATATGACTTACAATAATGAAGGTAGGACTGACGAACTTCCAGCATATCCTCCAGTAGAGACCCGGTCTGAATCCCAACATCTCCTCCACATCATCGGAAAATCTCTTCAAGCCTGTAAACGACATGTAATGTGAAAAAAAGGAACATTTTATTCGAACATGATACGCCTTGATTGATAAAGCACATTAAAGTAACGATGTCAAAAGAAAAAAACACCATAGGTGGTAACCCCGTTGTTAACCGGGAGATTTTAGAATTATATTATCTGTGCCAGGAAAATCAGATCTATCAGATGATCGTTTGGTTTGTTTATTCCTTTTCACAAAATTAGTCCCGAGGAAATTGACAGTGCTAAACAAATTCTACGGCAATTTTCCGAGGCACCAAGACTACATAACCAGCGCCCACCTTCGCGGGATTTCTTTCGTGAAACTACCTCTACCTCTACACTATTTTTCCCTCCATTTGGTTTAACGCGACTGGGATTTTTTTTTTAATATTTCTCTTCCATGCCAGTTTGTTTCATTTTTTTTTCAACCTGTACATACTTTACGCAAGGAAAACCGCGGGAAAAGTTTGACCGTGCATAACTTTTGGGTAATTATTTGTTTTCCTTAGTTAAATATACATTACACCTGAATCTTTTACAATAAGTTGAAGATCTTATCCACGTTCAAAGTCTTTTTCGCGGTTTATCTCACGTGGCGCAATCTAGTTTAATGTGATTTTCATAATATATACTCGCAGTTACATTACCATAGAACCAGGAGACGGCCACAGCTTCAAACAGCGCTGAGCAGAGCAGTGAGATCCCGGCAGCGTATGTGTCCAGCAGGTGGAACATGTAGATACCACCCTGATGTGCAGAAATATTTATAAAATAGGTATCTACATACATATTATCACGCCCGTATCCCTTATGGGATGGGCAAAAGTAAAGTACATAAGAAAACTTGCAGCCACTTCTGATCTAAGAGTCCCGAGATGGATATGGTGAACCATGGCGACAGGTGATCAGATCGATCATGAAGATGGTCCATCATGTTGGAGAGGGTACTATCCGATATCGACTTTTACGACATGCTCGGGTAGAGAAGCAGCTGGACGCATTCTAAGTTTTTTCTTAGCTCGCAGTCCAGCAGAGAAGTAATATTTATTATGTGAAAAATTAAGTTTTATTCTATGTGTTCCATTAGCTTCATATTGGAACTAATGCATAATAATATTATTATCGTATCTTAACACCCGACTAAGCTGAGAGGACGGAATAGGTGCTGGGCAAGCCTAATCCATCTTAATTCGTTCCGGGCATTACAGTGTGAAGGTAAAAGTTGCCTCCTGACGCTGTATAAATCATCTACTATAGATGGTAAAAGGCCTTATTTTTTTAGTATCTTAGTGTGTGATACCTTAAGATGCTATAATATTTTATCGTAAGGTATCTTAAGATTAAATGTTATAGCATCTTCACCGTGTGTGACGACCTTTACCGGTGTGATATTGATGCAGGCGACACAGAAGGAGACACAGACGACGATGAGCGTGAAATGCTCACGGCGTAACCACTTGGCGCCACTGGCGCGGGCCTGGTCCAACAGACCTGTGATCACGCACTCAAGCCCTCCCATCTGTGAACAAACCAGTGCTACGAATGTGCTACGAACTACTACGAGTGCTACGAACGCTACGAAAAGTTAAAGTTGCATACTGACGCGAGGCAAACGCATGAGACGAGTGCTCGCTTAAGGCTCGCTTAATCAGAATTTGTCTCTCCTGACGACCTCAGTGGCATGGAGGACGATCTCTCGGCTGAGACGCAAGAGACGCAGGTTCCATACCCACTGCGTAAGAAATGTTTCAATGATCTGCAAATATTTCTTCCGGGTCTGGGTGTTGTGGTACCATGGTACTCGTAGTTTCTGATAACCACGACACAGGAAATCCTAGTGTCGGTTCAGAACTATGTGTGTGACTGTTGGGGGTTATTAAAAAAATTGCAAACGACAAATTCATTTTCTATAGATGTAGTTTTTGACCTTAAAAGCGGGCGAGTGCCCGGCTGAGACGTGAGAGATGTGGTTCCGATTCTCGCAACAGGAGAAATGTTTGCATGTTCTTCACTTTCTGCTTCCCCACGACACGGAAAAGCGGGGCCAGGGCTATGTGGATTACTTTACAAAGAGTTTACTTAATTACACAAAGATGTCATCTTGTCAGAAGATTAGATGTACATAGGTATAATATCACGTTCATTTTTTATAGGGGTAGGCTGAGACCAACGGTAATTATACAAAGAAGCCAAACTTCTAGCTTTTTAAAAAAGGGACAGCAACTTTTTATATGCGTCAAATAAGGATTTATTTCAAAAATTGCAATAATCGCTGCTATTGTCAGTAGGCATTAATAAAACTTACCTACTTAGAGAATCCTATAAAGGGGGACCTTCATAGAAAGTTGACAAATTATTATGATCACTCTACTTACCCCAGAATCCAGTCCAAGCATAATCAACATGAAGAAGAACAGCATCGCCCACAGACTAGCTCCGGGGAGAGTGGCCACCGCCTCGGGGTATACTTGGAACACCAATCCAGGACCTAGAATATACGCAAAAATAAACTAATCGGTTTTCAGAATAAAGTTAGTCTTTGCTTTAATAGAATTGAAACACAAAATTCAACAATATTCAGACGTTCTACGCATATTGTAAATGCGAGGATTGTGAGGATTTTTGTACCTCAGTCACGCTGTAACTGCATTGTTTAAATAAACACACGTAATAGTAGGTGTTGTAAACACCCCAGGCTTTTTTATCCGAGAACAGCGAAAACACGAACGGAAGCTCATACAAATTTGTGCCGCTGCAATACTTTGGTAGTTATTGAAAAATAGACTTTAAGCTGTAGACATAAAGGGTTACCTTCAGTAGCAACAGACGATATTGGGACCCCCTGTTTATGCGACATGAAGCCGAGGTACGTGAAGATGACGAATCCGGAGAAAAACGACGTGAAGCAATTCACTAGAGTTGTCACGAGGCAGTCTCTGAAATATAAGGATATTTTATTATATTGAACATTATGAATCAGATCTAAAGGTAAAATGTTATTGCACCTACACCAATGCTTGTTAGAAAATATCTAAAAACGCTTAGGACTGAATTTGAAATGCAGGGATTTCAGAAAAAACCTAAATTCAAAAAACGTTTCAAAATTATCTTTTTAAACACATTTCAATGTAAAATGTTGCAATTTTTCAATTATTTTTTTATTATTTTTCATGGTAAATTTAACATAACTTTGCCTATTTTGATGTGACTATATAATGTGATTGTAAACGAACCTATAGCAATTATTATGGAACGTGTTGTAGCTTGCGTAAGAGAGGTGGACTCCAAACCCGGCGCCGACCGAGTAGAATATCTGAACTGCCGCGTCCACCCAGACCTGGAAAACAAAACAGAAAATACTATTAGTATAAGTAAAATTAGACTGCCTAGAACAGTAGTACATATTTACAACCTTAATATATTGTAAAGCTCCACGAAAAAGCAAGACTATAAAATAAAATTAATGTAAATCACAAAGGTTTTTATGAATCGCGTCATTTACCTATTTTCTCTCCACAAAATATACAAATGTACATATACATTATGGGCTTCATCTATTATAATCTTCTGTGGCTTCGGCAAATGTTTATCTCCCACGCATACCTAGTACATGTTTTTCTTTTCTATCGTTAACTTGTATCATTTTTACTTTTTCATCGAACAAACAAGCTCGCGTGATAAAAAAAAAGTGTTATGTAGGGTAAGCCTATAAATCTCGAAGCAGACCATCTGTCGATGGTCAGAAGACATTGTGAGGGCAGTAGGGGAGCAGTGGATCTGGCTGGCACAAAACTGCCTGAAGTGGCGTGATATAGAAGAGGCCTTTGCCATGCAGTGGGTGTTACTGACTATAGTTATATAGAATATGGTAAGCAGGCGCGGTCGCAGCCTGAAATTTTTGAGGGGGTCACTAATAATAGAATATGTCGAGTAAATTCGATTTTATTGCACAATACACAATCTTATTGCACACATTAGAAAACAAAAATGGAAGCCTTCTATTTTTATTGGCATCGCGGCTAGGGGCAGTGAATTGCTTTATTATATTTTGTAAATTTTAAGTAGATTTTTCAATTTGACGTGTACCATTTTGGGTGACCCCCCCCCCCCACCCTTCGGACCGAGCTTGATGGTAAGGACATAGATAGATGCTGTTACCTGTGTATCCTTCAGTCGTGTGAGCTCCGGCTGAAGGTAGTAGGCGATGCCGCGCGTGGCGCCCGGCAACAGCAATCCCCTTGCGAGTAGAATAGACAACACCACGTATGGCATCGTCGCGGTTAGCCACACCACTTTACCTGTGAAGTAGACGAGATTCAAACAGGTATTTCTTGAAATTCCTGTTTTTTTCTTCTTTCTTCATCATTCTTTCTTTATTTTGTCTTTCTTCCTTGGAATATTACTGCTACTAACACGCGTTTAGTTTTTTCGAAACTGTGGAAGGTTTAAAAATTCGAACTCACGACCTTGGTATAGGAAGACGGTTTTTCACGAGACCTTCTTGAAAAATTAAATAGTAAAGCAAAAACACTGATAAATTATGCAATGCATGTTTTTGCATCAGTATTATTGGTATGTTGGTTAGCAATTAAAACGCCCGTCTTACTCAACAGCTGGTTTATTACTGGGGATACCCACACAGTTTCATACGTTAAATACAATACATCCCTCCAACATTAATTTGGGAACCTGTAACAATAGATAACAGCACTGCAGTTTAACAACCTTTTACATGATTTAGGGCACACCTAATTATCTTAAAAATATTTCTTATAATCGACTGCCCTTCTTATTCTCTTAGAGCGCTCGGACGGACTGCAGTTTGCAGAAATCGGGTGATTAATCCGATTTGAATCAGCATTCAGCATCTGTTCATCCGGTCGAGGCTCGCTAGGCAACTCTTCGCATGCCTCCGCCCACTCCTCACAGTTCGCATCTCTTTCTTCCCCTTCAACTACAACCGTTCTGTTTGCTACCATCTCTCTATCACTATTTATCGCGGGCCGCACTTCTCTCTCTTCCACCGCCGTGGTGGCCGATTGAGCTGATGGAGGAGAGGCAGGCGGCGAGGCAGGGGACTGCGCGGGGGGCGGAGACGGCGACGGTGGCGGTACGCATGGCGCCGGCGGCGTCGAGCTGCCGACTCCAGACGTTCCTCCGTTATCACTATTTATTACATCAGTACTATTGACAACGTTTGCAATAGTATATTTTCTTATTTGATCGATGTGCCTATTACAATGGGTATCGTAATCTTTAAAATAAATTTCAAACATTCGAGTACCTAACATTTTCTTAACTATACCTACGCTCCAAATACTTTTTCTTGCAACAAACCACATAGCCCATACAGTTTCGCCTACTTGAAAACATCTGCTACGTTTTAAAACCTTTGTATCATTTTGCCTACTGACCGATTTAGCTTCAGGTAAAATTAAATCTAACCTACACCTTAGATTACGGCCTAACATCAACATAGCCGGCGTCGCACCTGTAGCACAATGAATCGTGTTTCTAAAATTAAACAGAAAACTCTGTAATTTATCCAAAATTTCTCTATGGGAATTTCCTTCTGAAAATAAACATTTTATCATTTTTTTACAAGTTTTTACAGAATTTTCTGCTTGACCATTGCTAGCCGGATGATAAATCGGCGACGTTACATGTTCAATCGCATTGACTCGACAAAAGGTATGAAATTCCACGGAGCTAATTTTTACATCATTATCCGATACAATAACATTAGGCACACCGAATCTTGAAAACAACTCCTTAAGTTTTTGAATAAGCGCATGTGTTGAAGTGCCGCGGTCCATGTGAATACACTCCAGCCATTTAGAAAATGCATCTACCACTATCAAATACACCGCCTGTCCTATCGACATGTAGTCAATGTGGATGCGGTGCCAGGGCGCGGGGGGGCGCGGCCAGGGCGCGGGGGGCGCGCTCGGCGGCGCGCTGCGCACGGCGGCGCAGGCGGCGCACGCACCTACCCACCGCTCGATGTCGCCGTCGATGCCCGGCCACCACATTCTACTACGAGCTGTACTTTTGGTCTTGACTACCCCGAAATGTGCCGAATGCAATTCTTTCAGCATCCTGTCTCGATACACCCTAGGTACCACTATTCTATGGCCGCGGAACAAACAACCATCTATCACCTCTAAATCCGTTTTACATTGGAAATACGGCGCTATTAATCTACAATTAATTTTTCTAGGCCATCCTTTACTCATGTATTTGATTACAGTTTTTAATACATCGTCGGCGACCGTCTCGCGCTTGATATCGTTGAATAAAACCGGTTCTACGCTAGCTTCCATGAAAAGGAAATACCGAGAGCTTCCTATGTCCTGTTTAATCTCACTGTTAACTACCGATAATGGTGACCGTGAAAAATAGTCTGCAATCTCATTGTTTTTGCCATCTATGTACTTAACCGTATAGTTATATGCCGATAAGATTATTGCATATCTTTGAAGTCGTAAAGCAGCCGTCACCGATACTCCGTTACCTTTCCCAAAAATCGAAAGCAAAGGACGATGGTCCGTTTTCAGTATAAAAGGTTCCTGACGACCGTATAAGTACTGATGGAAATGTTTAACCCCAAAAATAATAGCCGTCGCTTCTTTTTGAATCTGACTGTAATTTTTTTCACTCGCCGATAATGATCGCGAAGCAAACGCTATTGGACGTTCGCGTCCATCAGTATCTTGGTGCGCCAGCACGGCTCCCAGCCCGCACGGACCGGCATCCACTGTCAGCACCAGCGGCGCGTCCGGGTCGAAATGCGCCAGCACTCGCTCGCTGGCCAGCACGCGCTTCACGCTCTGAAACGCGGCTTGCTGGCGTTCACCCCACTGCCATGGTGCGCCCGCGCGAAGTAGTTCGTGTAGTGGGTGTAGCACTGCCGATGCATTTGGAATAAAATTCCTATAATAATTTACTACACCCAAAAACCGTTTCACTCCGAGCACATCACTGGGCGCCGGTGCGCCTAAGATCGCCTCGACTTTAGACGGACAGGTCTTTAACCCCGTCTTATCTATTACGTAACCTAAATACGTAACACTCTTTTCAAAGAAAACACATTTTTCTTTTTGCAACCGTAGCCCTGCATCTTGTAACCTACCTAGCACATCTCGTAACCTTGATAAATGTATTTCTTTCGTAGGCCCCGTTATACAAATATCGTCAAGCCACACGCTGACTCCCTCCAGACCTGCTAACAAAGATTCCATAGCCTTCTGAAAAATAGCGGGGGCACAAGCTAATCCATAAACAAGACGAGTATAAGAAAATAAACCTTTGTGCGTGTTTATTGTGGTAAGTTTTTGGGACGACTTGGATAACTTAAATTGATTATAAGCGTTACTTAAATCAAGTTTTGAATAATTTTCCCCTCCCCCTATCTTTGAGAATACCTCCTCTATTCGCGGCAAGGGATACTTATCAATTTCCAGATCTTTATTCAAGGTACACGAAAAATCCCCCGCAATTTTAAGTTTACCATTTTCTTTTAGAACTGGAACAATGGGCGTGGCAAAATCAGAGTAATTAACCGGTATTAAAATACCTAAACTGACTAGTCTATCAAGTTCCTTACTAACTTTGTCCTTTAGTGCGAAAGGAACCGTGCGTGGCTTGAAAAACCTTGGAGAAACATTTTCTTTTAGCTTTAATTCGACTTCAAACTTATTAAAACATCCTAACTCATCTTTCCAAACGTCTGGGTACTGTTTCAATAACCGTTGCACTTCATCACTGCTATTATTCGTACAAGATAAGTTGTTATTTGAAATTGAAAAATAAATATTAAACTTTTTCATGAAATCACGGCCTAGGAGAGGTGGTCCTCCATTTTCTAAGACATATATGTTAATATTCTTACATAAATTATAATACGAGATTCTAGCTACAAAATATCCTAAAGGCGTAATTTTATGACCGTTGTAAAGACACATTTTCAGATCACTTTTATGTAACATTTCACCAGCGAAATTTTGTAAATACAATCTATCAGATATAACGGTACTTCCAGAACCAGTATCTAACTCCATGCAAACATCAATTTCGTTCACTTTAACAGTTACTTTAATAGGATTATAGTCAACATACCTCAAATTGAAAAGTTCACACTCACTGCAGTTCCCGTCCTGGGCCGTTTTTGTTTCCTCCACACCAATATTATGTAAACTAGACTTTTTAGCCGGACATAACTTTTTTAGATGACCCTTCTGGCCGCAAACTAAACACTTGTAGTACTTAAACCTACACCTGGCCGCATTGTGATTCTTTAAACCACACACTGTACAGCGCTCTGCGTCGTCGTTGCTGGTCCGGTTGGACGCGCCGGCGCCGGCGGCCGCCTGTCGCGAGGGCCCGCTGCGCGCGGCGGCCGCGCCAGCGCCGCCATCGCCAGCCCGCACGTGGAACACCGGCTCCTCCTTCACGACGACGGCGCCCGCGCCGCCATTGCGCGCCTGACGCGCACACATTGCCTTTTGTGCGACCTCCAGAGCCTGCCCCAGCGTCAGGGTCTTGGAATCGCATTCGAATAGTTTATCACGCTCGTGTCCCGTTCTGAAGCCTAGCACGAAGCGGTCACGCAGTAACGTATCCAGCTCCGTGCCGAATTCGCAGTACACGGCCAACCCTCGCAGCCGCGCAGCCCATTCCTCGATGCTTTTCGGATCTCATTGCTTCGTAGAACTTCGCCCTGTCGGCGAAAGTAGACCTTTTTGGCGTGAAATGGTTGTTGAGTACGCTCACTAGCTCACTGTAGACTGTATCTTCGAGTTTCTTCGGATGCACGAGATTCCGAAGCAGACGGTAGGACTCATCCGACAAATGCGTTAATAGCACTGCACTTTGATTAGCGGTTGAAATGTTATTTAGTTTTATAAACTGTGTCAATTTTCCGTAAAAAAACTTCCCACTCGTGGATTTTATAGTCGAAAATCGTTAAATTTCCGAGAAAGTTCGCCATTTCCGAAAAAATGCAGGTAGATCCCGCCTCGATGCCAAATGGTATGTTGGTTAGCAATTAAAACGCCCGTCTTACTCAACAGCTGGTTTATTACTGGGGATACCCACACAGTTTCATACGTTAAATACAATACAATTATGCAATTTATGGTCTTTCGTAAAATTGCAAAACGCTGCTTCAATTAATTTTATGGGCAAGTTTGTGCAAGTTTGTGTCTCATGCCAAAAAAGTTTTAGATGCGAAAACACATGAATATTGATATAATAATATTGTTTTTATGTTTTCATTCAATTTGTAAAGAAAAGTTACTTCTATGCTGAACAGGGAGTAAGGAAAAACATAGAAGAAAAGTAGATATAATATAATGGACCATCTATAATAAGTCACCATACGGTTCACCATATCCATTCTGGGACTTTATATCAGAAGTGGCTGCATGTTTACTTAAGATTACTTGTGGCTCTGCTCTGCCCATCCCATTATAGGGATACGGGCTTGATATTATGTATAAGTAAGTTCTTACCAGAGCTTTTGACGCCTTTGAAGAGTGAGAGATAAAGTGTGACGTAGACCAAACCCAGGCAGAGTGCCAGTTGCCACTTCGGGAAGCCGAGGTCATTGAGCCCTTCTGAATACTGCATTTCGAGAACTGCACGACTGAAACAATAAATATTGCTTGAAAATATATTTCTTCTCTGCTGGATTGAGAGTAAAGAAAAACATAGAATGCGTCCAGCTGTTTCTCTCCCCGAGCATGTCGTAAAAGTTGACTAAGGGATAGTATCCTCTCCAACATGATGGACCATCTACGAGTATATGGGCGATGGGTTGATCACCTGTCACTATGGTTCACCATTCTTGGGATTTTGAATCAAAAGTGGCTGCAAGTTTTCCTATGATTACTTAACGCTCTGCCCACCCCATTAGGGATACGGGCGTGATAATATTTCTATATCTATGTCTATGTGAAATACTTACTGGAAAAACTCCGAAGCGGGTGTAAAGTGGCTCAACGGGCCCTGGTAGCGCACGTCCATATCGCTGCGGTTAGTAGCGTTGGCGTTGCCCGTGTCCCAGCACTGATCCGTGTTCCACGCGTTGTCACAGTGCACCCAGGGTAGTTCCGAGCGAGCGGATGATATCAGGAAGTAGAGTGCCCAGCCTGGGGAGAAAAAAATAGCTTACAAGCTTCGCCCACAGCTTCGCTCGCTTGGTACTCGTATAAAAAAGTCTAATGAGGCGTTCACACGCGCGTAGCCTGGCAAGCAGTTCGGCAGGCCGCTCGGCACGCAGCTCGGCGTGTGCCGGCACTGTTCACACACACGGAAGCAGCCTCCGTATTCTCGATGACCAAACAAAACGTAACGCGGGCACGTTTGTGGAATCAACGTGTTATCGTATTCTTTATGACAATTTTGCATTGAACGAAAACGACGCGACACCGCATAGACAAGTTACGAGCTGTCAAGTTTCGTTTGGTCTTAGAGAATAGACGGCAGGCCAGTTATTCAAACCATGGCGAACAGTTAGCCAGTTAGTCAAATCGTGGCGGCGGCTATTTCCGTCACAAAATTGACTTAACAACATCTTTACTGCATTGGTTTTTATGAAGATATCATCATCGTAAGATTACAGGGTTATTTCTTTGTAGCTGCAGTAATAGTGTAGCTAATCGTGTACCTACTAACATAGCTCGTGAATATAATGTAGAGTCCACAGTAAAGCTAATCACTGCGTTCAGTAGTGCCCTAATAATGCACATAATTTAGACATAGTTGGCCCTATCAACATTTGGATATTCTCCAAATGCTGCTACCGAACATTAAGGTGCCTAAATAGGGTCATATTTTAAACAGCAGTCTGATAAAACCACATTTTGTTTGTGGATTTTATGCTAGCACAACTAAATGGCTCACAGAATAACAAACATGATCATACGCCATCATCGTAATGAACAAATAACGGTCACGTCACTGGTATCTTTTCTAGTTACGAACGATGACAAAATCTTCGGAGGATTGTTGTATTAAAACATTTTGAATACCTACATAATGTACTTACCAATAATGACGTTGTAGTAGAAAGAAACGTAAAAAGCCACCATGACCGCGCAGAAGCCGACCCCTGGAACAGCAATATCGTCCGCAAACATTTATTCAAACCCTTTCTGTTTACTCTACTCAAAAGTACAAATTGAAACAAAATTGGACTACAACTTTTCTAAAATAATATAGCTATTGATTGGCTGCAAGAATCGGTCACATTAAAAAACGATCGTAAATTGAAACGATTTTTTTCATTTAAAAAACATTTGTCTTTCGAAATATAAAAAGGAAAATTTAACATTTCTTCATATTATTCATCTATCAATCAAATAATGAAAAATACCTTAGTACTTTGTTTTTTCGCGTAGCAATACCGTAGCAGTGATAGAAATATTCACTACTTAAAAAAAATAGCTATTCCTTAGTGAGATTTCTAGGAACGTAGTCATTGAATCTTACCTTTGAAGAGCGGGCATATCTTCCAGAGAGTGATAGGACCCTGTCGGTTGTACTGGCCGAGGATCAGTTCCATGTAGAACAAGGGTACAGCTCCGAAGATCAGCATCAGAGTGTACGGAATGAGAAACGCACCTGAAGAGTTATAGTAGTGTTTCAAGTTCTAAATATTAATTTCATTTTACATTTTGAATCATGATGATGTCCCAGACGTGTGTGATCAGTGCGATTATGCAAACTTTAGGTCACATTGAGATTGCTCCCTAAAATAAAATATCTTCGATCAAAAAGAGAAGCACAAAAAACAATAGACGATTTACTAACATATTTTGATAAGAGATGAACAGGAAACGAAAGACGTTCAAGTACCACCCTTTTATCATATAATACGCGCCTTTCGCGCAAAATTTTGACATTACGCAATCGTTGAGTCAATGAATTTTCACAATAAAAGATATGGAATACCGATGCCGGGCCCGTTTTGAAACATGACTACGTAGTTTAACAATTTTTGCTATAGATTTTGTCGGTACAGTCTTCAAAGCTCAGTAGGTACAACAGTCATCAGCAACACATACCAAACATAACCAAAAATAATCCCGCTCAAGCATAGAATGCGTCCAGCTGCTTCTCTCGAGCATGTCGTAAAAGTCGACTAAGGGACGGTATCCTCCAACATTATGGACCATCTATATGAGCGATGGGCTGATCACCTGTCACCATGGTTCACCATATCCATCTTAGGTCTTTAAATCAGAAGTGGCTGCAAGTTTTCTTATAATTACTTGTATCTCTGCCCACCTAATTATGGATACGGGCGTGATAAACTGAACAGAGCAAGCTCAGAGCAAGTAACTGTCACTGACAGTTGCTGATGTTAATCAAAATATTCTACCGGCCAGTGTGTTGTTGTCTTTGGTTGGAATCGAATTATAAAAGAATTATTATGATCTGTGGTATAAGAAAAGATGGCGGCAGAAAGATTTTGGGAACATCCTACGTCGTAGTGTTCAAAATGTTTGCAAATTGAAATAAATGAAGAAATTACGGTTTGAGTTGACATATGTATGTAATCTTGCTCACCCCCTCCATTCCTATAGCACAGGTAAGGAAACCGCCACACGTTGGCGAGATCCACCGCGAAGCCAATGATGGACAGCAGGAAGTCTGCACCAGTGCCCCACGTTTCTCTGCCGTCATCATTCTCAGCTGTAGCTGTTAGAAGCAAAATACGTTTAAAAATACCTTAGGACCTAACCTAGTCACTTTGCATTTAACAAGCATAGCATTCGCTAAATGCTACTACAAAATGTATTGGATTGACATAGGGAATGACTATGCGATTCGCTAAATCACGTGGTGACGTTTATGTCAGTCTTGCACGTAGCGACTTCGTTAGACGTAAAGTGACTTGGCTACAAGCTCAAATGTATATCCAACTAGCTGCCGCCCGCGGCATCGCTCGCGTGGTACCCGGGTAAAAAATAGCCTATATGTTAAACCAGTACATGTACTATGTATATTCCAAGTTTGATTCAAATCCGTTCAGCCGTTTAGGCGTGATTGAGGCACAAACATCCAAACATCCAAACTCACAAACTTTCGCATTTATAATATAAGTAAGATTGACCGAAATAAGTAGGAAAAAAGATCCCTGTTTCATAACCAGATCGTTAAAAGACAAAATGTAACGTGACAGTTCTATTTCGGCCCGAATATGGAGCAAGGTAATGAGCGGAGACCCTTAAAGCTAAAATATGAATAGAATCTGAAAGCATTTTTTCAATTATGTGTAGATCACAAAACACTTAATAGATAATCAGGAAACGTCATTGTTTCCATTTGAGAGGTAGATCTGCCGGTGACTTACCTACTTTGATACTATTCGCTCGTATTTTCTTAGCAGCCTCACTATAAAACTCTTCTTCTACTTGAATTTTAGGCTCTTCTGCAAAAAGAAAACAAAATTGATCATTTTTATCAGACTACGGCTAAATAAAACACGATTACTCAGTATAGTCGCCTGCAAAAAGATGTACAATTTCAAGGCAAAAACTCAAAAATAAGGGTAAACATCATCCAATTTCACTGCCTACCTTATTTATATCAATTCGGTTAACTTACTTTTGTAACAAGACAAAGTCACGACGGATCCCTTTGTTGGTTTGTGGTCTGAAACAACAACAGATAAAATAAAATTACTATCAAACTTATTCAAGTTTCTTTTGCAACGGATCAATATCATTTTGTAGAGGGGGTACACACAAAGAAAGGCATATACCCAGCAGTGGATGTTCACAGGTCAGGTTGCGAAGAAATCAATTTCATAAAATGTATATTACCCTAACACTAATGTCGATCACTAGGTCGATTGTGGCATATAACTTACCTCAATTTGCGTCACCGCACTAAAATAAATATTTGTTGACATTTCACACAACGCCATTTAGCCCCAAACTAAGCAAAGCTTGTACTATGGGAACCTGATGGCTGATAGGATACTTAAAATACTTGTACACTTTTTTTTGTAAATACATACTTATAATACATTCATTATATTACAACACCCAGACACGGAAGAAATATTTGCAGAACATGCAAACATTTCTGCCGCAGCGGGAATCGAACCCGCGCCTCTTGCGTCTCAGCCAAGCACTCGCCCGCCACGCCATCGAGGTCGTCATTAAAATGTGTCTATAACCGCATATTCGTAAAAATAATTGAACGATTACAGCACAAAATGGAACCTGATTGTGGTCCTAGCATATAAATAGTCAGGTACCTTCATTCCTGCGCGTCACCTCTTCTTAATAACGTCCTCACCGCATAATGGCATGCCGATCCGACGCGGGGTTATTCGCAATAATCTGTAGGTGCCAACCCTATTGGAATTCATTCAAAAATGAATGCCGCGGTATTCCTATGGAATTCGACGGTTGAGCTCTTATTTAGAGTTCGCTTCAAGCTTTTCTAATATAATAGCGGACATGTTTGATGGTCCTACTATCACACTGTTATAATTAAAACATGTAGTTTAGTAAAATAAGGCCAAATATCTAGATATAACCCTAATTTTGTTTCTTTCTTTTGTTATTTTTATTTATTTTTGTATTGTGTTAGTTATTTCTCATAATTTGTAGGTACCTATGGATTCATGTTGTCCGAAACAAGGAATTTATTATTATAATTTATGCTTTTCCGACTTCAATAAACTTAAAGTCATAATATCATGATAATTAGCCCATTACCCATAAACAAGTATATTATGGTACATCATGTTGGAGAAAATATTGTTTGTTTGGAAATTTTTTAACTTTTTAGGTGTTTCCTCACAATGCTTTCCGAAGTAGGTAAGTAAGTACGTTCGTATGAGCTAGTGGCCAGCTCTTGCGACGGAGTTTTTAGGCCGCCTAAAGGCCTCCGTCGTGGCTTAACGACTTAAAAGCCGGGACCGACAATTTAACGTGCCCTCCGAAGCACGGAAGCGCTCAGATCGTAATGCCATAAAAACTGGCGTTACGGCAAAATATCGAAATCGTAACACAAAGTTTAAAATCCAGTTTATTCAAGGCCTTTTCACCTTGATGCAAGTCAATTTGAGTCTTTTCTGCCAAAGCAGATCGTTCGCAGTGGAAAGTAGATGCGAGAATATGCAATAACCTGTAGATGCCAGCTCTAATGGAATTCAAAAACGGATGCCGAGGTATTTACCGGTCGCGTAGGGGCCTGCGCTCACAGACAGCGCGGCGTGATATAGACTTAGCATTGACATGCCTTTAAGGTGGACTTTCCGTGTGTCGCGGCCGATGCGACTGACGCGCATGACGGACGCTCCGTGGACGCGTGCGTCTGTCGTGTATGATCGACGATACACCTTACTTCTATCGCAATCGTCATCGCCTTGGGTACTCGTGAGTAAAAAGTTATATTTTGAAAAATTGCAATTTCTTACACTATTAGATCATCATCTTCCTGCCCTAATCCCACTCTACGTGGGCTCGGCACAGCATGTTCTATGGATCATGCTGTAAGAGTTTTGGCTAAGATGTTTTAAGACCGGCCGCCTGCCTGACGTCAACCCTTCTTAGGAATACTTGCTTATTGTATCTCATCATGTTGGAGGATACTATCCCTTAGTCGACTTACAATATTAGATATCCTTGAAAAAGAGGAAGAGGATGATGAGCTGTTATTGTAGTATAGTTTCAACAGAAAACTACGGCCACGACACAAGCGACATGAAGTCACCCACGCGTCTAGGTCTATTCGTGTTGAAATAAAGGAAGGAATCACAGTACGTCATTGAAATAATGTCGAAAACCATTTGACCATGATACCGCGCCGTGGCATGCCGCGCTGTCTGTGAGCGCAGGCTCTTGGTATTCGATAAAGCGAACTCACTTATATTCATACTTGTCATACTTGCATCAGTCCGTGGCTTCACCTCACCGAAATTGAGTACCGTAGTGCAATTTAATCGTTTGTTTTTATAAAAAGACCGGTCAAGTGTGATTAGACTCGCATATCGGGGGTTCCGATCAGTCAGGTTTTTTGTTCCGCTAAGTTAATGGGTGCTTTGGTAATTTCTGTGTTAACAATTTTTATCAGGCTGACTGAATACTAGATTCTTACTTCTATATTCTACTAACGAAGGATACGTGGGTAGGCCAAAGAAAGGATGGACTGTGAGAAAGCTGACATGAGTAAGAAAAATGTATTTATAGGGGAAAAAATGCAGTACACATGAAGTGGGAAAAGGGCAGGAAAATGATGGTGATATTCTACTAAAGAGAAGGATGGAAGATTACTATAGCAAAGTTGTTTTTTGCCAAAAAGAGTAAGGCTTTTTTGGCAGGTTGCTGATGGCCGTGGTTACTATCCTACTATATTATAAATGTGAAAGTTTGTGAGGATGTTTGCGTGTTTTTGCCTCAATCACGCCGTAACAGCTAAACAGATTTCAATGAAACTTGGAATATAGGTATAATAATAGTATGTGTGCTGGAATAACACAGGCTACTTTTAATCCGGGTACCACGTGAGCGAAGCTGAGGGCAGTAGCTAGTAGATACTTAATGTAGTAACCGGACATTATTTGTTGAAGATGATTCATTTTTTTTCTATAAAACCACATCGAGTTGACAGAATCCTCATCTTCAATATATTCCAAGACCAACAAAACAGATGTTCAATTAATAAATTCTATGAAAGCTCGCGTCTTTCTTTTTTTATTTAATGACTAAAGTATTAGAGGTATTTACTCATTCTTTATAACCTTGCAAGGAGATAACCAACTTGAAAGATCGCAGAATTTAATTTCGCAAAAATCATAGTCTTGTTACGTACTCGTGTCGCAGACAAATTAAAAATATGGAATGAGATCTTCGACTTTAATCAACTGAATCACTAGATGTCTCTAAGTCCTGAGAAAATAAGTTAATTGAATTAGGTGCTTATATAAAATCTCACTGAACTCGTGCTACTAACAACCTTAATTTATTTTATTTATAAAGTAATTTAAAACTTTAATTTTAAAGCGCGCGTATTTATAAGCAATGCTCAAACGTGAATCTGCACTCAATGACAGCTTTTAATAGAAAATTGACAACGAATCTGGGTCAATTTTCTATTGAAAACTGTTAAAATATCTATAAATATAATTGAGATCTAAAAGATTGTAGATTCAAGTTTGTTCAATGACAATTCACACGGGGGCATTGTTCGTGAATAGAATTCTTCTTTGTTGGGAGTTTATTGAGTGCATTCAAGTCCAGATTTCTTTAATTTTCTTTTAGACAAAGTGCCTGCCCAGTTTGTACCTATATTAAAACTTAAGGTGGCGGATAGCCCTTCACACTTTTATTGCCTCTCCACTTTCTTTCTACTGAAAGTTTTTCTCATTTCCGTCCGGTGGTTCGTTTCTGAAACTTTGTTTATTGCTTACATACTTAAATAATAAATATTTCGGTGTTTTCATTATTTTTTAGTTCATTCTTCTTTATCAAAAGGTGTCCTCTGTTGCACTAAAATTCTTTCACTTAACTAATAGGTACCCAGTGAGTAAAGAGATCACTCTTTGACTATGCCCAATCCAACGACACTTAATTTACTATTAAAACTCAATAGACACATAATATTGACTATTGTAGCCGTAACGACATTTCTTGCTGCTTACGAAACTCCTTTAGCGGGTTGCTTACATCTGTTTATTGTGCTACTGCCTCAAACTTACAGACAATAAAGAATACTAACTGAAAAACGCTGCACCCGCCCGGTCTGCGGTTGGCGCATCTCAGTCTCAATTTCTCAGTCTGCCCCGCGCTGCTGAAACCCTGTAGCCGATGAGTCAGCTAACTTCTAAGACAATTCTGAAGCTGCTCATTAAACGCGCGCGGCATGCTGCTCGCTGAGCAGTATCCATCATCTTGAAAGACGTGCCACCTACGCGACTCAGCAGCGCGGGGCTGGCGCTGAACCAACTAACTTGTAATATAGTTATGAAGCTACGCACCAAACGCACGCGGCGTGCTGCTGGCTGAGCAGTACCCATCATCCCGCACGCTGCGGCCGCCCGGCGTGCCACTAGCGCGGCTCAGCAGCGCGGGGCTGGCGCGCTGCTCCTCATACGACGGCGCCGTGTGTGTCACCACCCCGGAGCCGCTGAGGGATGCCTGTTGATGGCATAATCGATTTGATAAATACTTTAGATAAGCATACCAAGAACTCATGATCGAGCACACAAACTCATTGGTTTTTCTGAAATCTAAAACTAATATAAATAAAATTTCTAATATAAATAAATACTAAAAATAAATACTAAAAACTAATATAAATAAAATCTGAAACTAATATAAATAAAATTTACAAAATACAAAAGAAACAGTCGGGCTATCTAAAGGCCGTTGCAAACGGTCTATAGATAGCTTACCTGATCCAGCTCATCAGACTGTGGAAGCGTGCCCAAGATGCTGGCCGCATTGCCACGCTGAATGGTAATACTGATCCGTTAAGCCAAATAAGAACTAGCTCTGAAAGAATTTTGAAAAGGCGGTGGGCACCGGTGCCCCACGGACCTAGGGTCTCAATCTCAACCCCAAAAGGCTCAAAAATAATTGTTATGGTAAATTTCACCGTCACAGCTTCAGCGTTGAAACCAGACTTAAAATTTCCTTGGAACAGAAAATAAAATGATTTAAATGTTATGGTAAGGGAAATGTGAGCATATTTTGATCGATTTTTGATCTTGACAATATTTTGCGTACAATCACAGAATCCAATATTAAAACTAAAGTCTCTCTACATGTACCTAAGTGTTTGCCAATTTTTATTTTACGGCCGACATCGATGCAGCGTTTTGAAGTGATACTCGATTGCAAAATGGAATTACTAACTGACATTCGATTTCGGGACTGTAACTACTTTTTCGGAACACAGGAAGGACGCGGTTTTTAGTGAATATTATATCAGAAGGGTTACTTAGTTTGTCATTTTTTTAATTCCAATTTAAAAATACCTATTTAAAACTCTTACGTTACTTACTTACCGACCGACTGAATTACAATCAACGCACAACATAAACCATAAGTCCTATCCCCATAACCATGAAATTGGGGGTTACTCTACATAATGGTATAGGGTTACACTAATTTCTCAAGTTTGTACAAATTGAAACGCCCAGCGACTTTATTCATGTTGATTACAACGTGAATAAAGTCGCTGGGTGGTTCACTAGTTATTGATCGAGCGAGCAAAGCGAGCTATGATCTCAGTGACAAATTAAGCGATTTGGCGTTTGTATGTTTTTATGTTTGTAATAGCATAACTTTCGAACCGTTAATCCAATATGCATGAAACTTGGTAAGTCAATAGATTGTGTTGTAAAAAGGCTTACTATAAAATATCCGATTATATAGAAGACAAAAATGCTTGGGACTGAATAATACTCCAACTCCTTTTATAAACATGTAAAGGGATCATTTTCCAAAAAAATAGCTAAGCGTGGTTCCTTACCTGTAGGTATCTTCCACGCTTAGTCGCGTTACGAACAGGTGTAAATGCAACGTAGATTTAAGACGTGTCCAAGTGATCCCAGTGATTTCAAGGAATAAAAAAATTGACTTTGACTTTGACTTGACATAGGCCTTCCACTTGCCTTCCCTAATGGGTGCCATCACGTCTTATCTACGGCTTGACGCATACAGTCTCTGCTAGTAGACTTTCGCAAATCGTTATTCCCACAAACCGGTACCAATAAGCAGTTAATAAAACTTCCACTCACCATAGTATGAACCTTGTCATTGAACTCCCGCTCGTAGCTGGTGGGCCGCGGCCTGGTCGGCAGGGCGCTGGTCAGGTCGGGCTTGTGAACCGTCGCGTCACACGTCTCCGGGTCCTTTCAAACAAAATGTTGCTTTTGTTACACTAGTAAGTAAGTAAGTTTGTATGAGCTAGTGGCCTCCTTCGTGGCTTAACGATTTAAAAGCCGGGACCGACAATTTAACGTGTCCTCCGAAGCACGAAAGCGCTCAGCTCATAATGCCACTTACACTAAAAATCACTACCCCAGGTAAGAAAAAAAATATGTGCGGCAGTAGTAATGAGATCGTCGTGGCAAACGAGTGCCTGTATAAGACAGGATTCCAGCTGTTGCTGTTGGAAATATATTCGAAAGCTCTACAAATATGCTAGCTTCCGACCTGACCACACAGAGGGGGATCAATAGGCGCCTAGGTATTTGTAATAATGTTCTAGATTTATAGTTTTATTCTTATTTTGCTGTATTTTTGTTTAATCTTTGTTCGTTTATAATTTGTTACCTTTTACTTCCGTTCTTGTTGTTTGTAACTGTCAAATAAAAACATTCATATTCTATTCTGTGGCAACATGGTACTCGACTACTCTTAGTACAACACAGGTAAACTTAGTGTGTTAGAACCATTTATGCGACTATTACATGTTATTTAAAAACTACAATGGTTTGTGTGTATTGTGGTCGTATTTTCAAAGTGACCTACGCGTCACGGACGCGTAACAAATCTGAACACCTGTCGCTTGATCGCATCTTTTGAAACACACCTTTAGGTCATTGACCTGAATATCTCTTTACGAGTTCTTTGCTAGCTTTAGCCTGCCGTTTCGCTTGCGTAAAAGTCGCCTGCTAAGGTATATACATTCGGTAACATACAAAATGGCATCACAAATTACAATTACTACTACTAGTTGTGTCACTAGTTGTTGCTAACTAGTGTGGTGAAAGGATTTAAAGTGTGCCTCAAAGGTTTTTTGAGGCACTAAATAATTATATAACAATAAATAATTACTGGTCAAAAATAAAAATAAAATAATTATGTGTACTTAACCGTTTACTAATTTAATAACTTTTGAAATCTCAGGCACTACAGCGCCCCGTTAGTGTAGGCAAAAATTGCCTCCTGACACTGTATTAATCATCTAGTATGGATGGTAAAGGCTTTAGTGGCAGTGCAGACGATTGTACTTCATTTTAATTCACAAACTTTAATTTGCTCTTTATGAGAATGACAGACAAACGTCCTTACAAGCTTTTGCATTAGATAGGTGGGTAAGCTAACCAATATTCAGCCTATACCCAGCAATGAGTGCAGTCAGACTGTGGATGGTAGTGATGTTGATGATGATGACGATGATGATGATGGATAAACTTACAGGCGCGCGGTGCGGGGAAGAACCGCGTCGGGATCCACTACTAGAAGACCTGTTGCTTGCATCTGAGAACAATTTTAAATTTTGAATTGTTTTTATAGTTATATTTTAACTGGTCAAAAATATAGTCAGCTGTGTGGTATCTTAAGTTTCATTTACACTAGAGATGTGCTACGTAGCTAAGCAGTGCGCAATAGATAACGAAAACTTACCTAAGTAGGTCATTTTATTGATCGATGTTGCCTTGCTAAGTAGCACACCTTTATTGAAAATTAAATCTCAAAGTCACATGAAATCACTGTTTGAATGAATGAAAAAGGATTCCTATGAAATGAATGAAAGTAAATACTTTGGTAATAAATTCAAGGAGTTTTGACAATATCAACTACCTACTTATTCACATAATCGTTCGAAATTTGAATTTCGAACTACAATCTGATTGGTTACTGTGACATTAAAAATTTAAAATACATAATACCCATAAAAACTTCATGAACTGACTGTATTTCTTTATTCTAATTTGCTCTTTTCCTTTTTGTATAATTATTACTAGTTTCATTCGTCTTTCTAATTAGTGTAATTGGTTTGTGTCTCGAAGGCACTAATTAATAATAAAATAAGTAGTAAATCATACTTTTTCGATAAATTTAAAATAAGAACAAACTTAAAGATTTCTTAGAGTCTTTTAAAAATAAATAGATAGATAAATACAAAATTCTTTATTGCACAACATAAAAAACATGAACATATGCGAACTTAATGTTAATTAGCATTTTCTTCCAGCTAACCTTTGTGAAATTTGGAGAAAATAGAGGTAGTGCTTTGTAAGAGAAATTCAAAGGAAATTAACATTACACATAGATACAAAAATATCTACTTTATACATACATACAATAATACTTACTACATACATAAATACATGCAGTAGTACTAGCAACTAATGAAAACTCTGAGCGAGGTCGTGTTTGCTTAAGACCGCATCGACTTGTTTCTTATTACCCGACTGCGAAGAAGTGTAGTGTTTTTTCAATCTGTCAAAATGACAGCATTATTGGTCTAGTACTTAGAGACTGAAAGGACCACGACCTTACTCGTGGGTTAATCGGAAATTTTCGTGTAGCTTCTGAAATACGAACTAATGCGATGATGTTAAACAGAGATGATAATTTTTTTTTAAAGGGTTGCTTCAGTTATTATTTTAGTTGGACATTAAGACAGATTCGATTTTCATAGTAAGTTCGTATGAGCTAGTGGCCAGCTCTTGTGACGGAGTTTTTAGGCCGCCTAAAGGCCTCCGTCATGGCTTAACGACTTAAAAGCCGGGACCGGCAATTTAACGTGCCCTCCGAAGCACGGAAGCGCTCAGCTCGTAATGCCACTTGCGGTCACCCATCCCGATTGTAACCGCGCACAGGGTTGCTTAACTTCAACAATCAACCAAGATCGTCTAAGCAAGCTTCGCCACGAGCGCTTCATACAAAGCACGAAGTTTTCCAAGGCGCACAATATTTGTGATACTACTTTACCTCGGTTGTCGCGTAGCTCCCCGGCGCCGACGCTGTTGCCAAGAATGGGCATACCCGCCATCCCGCCTGCTACTCTCTCCACTTCATTGCTTGATACCTGGAACAAAAACAACATATCGTCACTGGAAAGGCAAAATTACGTAAGCGCCAAAATGGCGCCAAATGGGCATATTGATTTATTATCCTAAAATAGCAGTCCAAATACAATAATATGAATTGCTGGACATAGAAAATGAAAAAAGAATGTAATCTTACTTTGACGTCATCAAAATTCGATAATTAGGTAAAAAGTTATGATTAAAAAACGAAAAAAAAAACTTTAAACGGCTTTTTCTCGATTGGCGTTTACGTAAATTTGCCTTTCCAGTGACGATATGTACATCATCATCATCGTCATCTTCCTACCCTTATCCCATTCCAAGTATTCCCAAGGAGGGTTGACGTCAGGCAGGCGGTCGGTCATAAAACACCTTAGCCAAAACTCTTACAGCATGAACCAAGGTTCATGCTGTGCCGACCCCCCATAGAGTGGAATAAGGGCAGGAAGATGATGATGATGATGATGATTAGGACATTAGTAAAATGCTAGAAATCGAACCCGTACCTCTTGTTCGCCAACGAGGTCGTACCTAACCAGAAATTATTATGAAACAGAAACCATATCCATCTTGGGTCTTTGAATCAGGAGTGGCTGCAAGATTTCTTTTGATAACTTTTGGCTCTGCCCACCCTATTAGGGATACGGGCGTTATAATATAATATGTATGTATAGAAACCGATATGAAACATCATGGGTCACATTATACCTTATAACAGGTGCTCTATACTCTTTGGAATGCAATGAACTGAGAGAGATAACGATGACCTCAAATAAACTCTTTTCGTGTTGACTTTGGTACATTACATTCATTCCATTGAAATGTCGGGACATGAATAACACGTAGGGTAGCTTCGAGTCTGGTAAACGCAACGAATGCTATGAAATAACGAAGCACTTTTACCCGGTTCCTATCTCCTAATAACGGACGAAGAGTCGTTAATTACCACAGCAACGCTTTTTTGACAAAAAATGTATGATTCTTTTCCAAAGATAACATCTTACCGTAGGAACATTTTTTTGTCAAAAAATGTATGGATCTTTTCCAAAGACAACATCTTACCGTAGCAACGCTTTTTTGTCATACTAGAGATAAGATACTATCCCTTAGTCAACTTTTACGACATGCTCGGGGAGAGAAGCAGCTGGACGCATTCATGTTTTTCTTTACTCCCAGTCTAGCAGAGAAGTAATTTTCATGCATAGACACCAACTGTTATTTTTATTGACTCCTAGGGGGGTCATTGTTGACCCCTGGGGGTCGATATAGACCACTGTGGGTCATCAATGACCTACAAAAACAAAAATGTCCATGAAAACTGACAGTCACTGACCATGAAATTCGATAATAACACGTAAATAAAGTCACAATGTACTAATATTTTTAATTCACTTAACTGATTGCCTACTCGTTTTGACCTTGTCATTGGAACTTCGGCCTTATTGCATAAACTGAAGGCTTAAAATGTCTGTTAAATAGGAGACGCGGTGGACTTGAGTGACATAATTATTGGTAAGGTTGGCACAGTTCAGTATTTATTTTAAACGTTTTTTTTATTTTTATTTTTTTTGTTTACACACAGGGCCTTGATGGATGGCGCAAGCAAAAGGAGGCCTTTACCCAGCAGTGGACAAAGACAAGTACAGAATGATCCTTACGTGGGGCCTTACCCAAAATCGGACAGTATGGGGTAGAAATAATTGATTGCTAATCAAATTATTTAGGGCTTCTTCGCTGCCCTGTAAGTTCAATAAATGGAATCTTCTTACTTATATTATAAATGCGAAAGTTTGTGAGTTTGGATGTTTGGATGTTTGTGCCTCAATCACGCCTAAACGGCTGAACGGATTTGAATGAAACTTGGTATATACATAGTACATGTACTGGATTAACATATAGGCTATTTTTTATCCGGATACCACGCGAGCGAAGCTACGGGCGGCAGCTAGTACAAAATATAATTGATGATAAATGATCAAAAAGATATATGTTACAGTACAGATCTACCTGACTCAATTTTTTTTTAACTGAAATAGGTTTGCGTTTGAACACACTCTACCTGATGTTAAGTACCTACCTGATCTAGATAGATTCTAAATATGCCGATAAAACACATTGTTTTCCTAATAATAAACGCAATTACACTTTAAGCTCAGATAACTAAAGTACTATAAATAGATAGACAAGTAAGTAAGACGAATCGGTGACCACAGAAACTGATCACGTGATCACACCTGTCAACAACAAACAATCAATCCACTGAATGAAAGCTTCAATACAACAATTCCTGGCGTAGCGACGTTGGTACGTGATATATGCCAATATTCTACTAACGACCGTTTATAATAATAGGTATAATCTAGTCGAAAGGCACCATACGTTTTTCTCTAGTGGCCAACTCTAGTGACGGAGTTTTTAGGCCGCCTAATGGCCTCCGTCATGGCTTAATGACTTAAAAGCCGGGACCGACTGTTTAACGTGCCCTCCGAAGCACGGAACAGGTAATCTTAGTACCCTATGATTATGACTATCGGGATTTTATAAGGATTATATCGTACGTATCAACCCTAAGCGTCGGGGTGTGATGGCTAATTAATTAGTGAGTAAGTGAGCACGTGAACGCGTCAGGCTTTGATTATGACAGTTTGTCCTTCCTCTAGTTATTTTTATAACTTATGACAATCTCAAGTGCTCTTTTCAAGGGCAAATACTATTAAGTTTTCTACTATAGTAAAAGTAAGTGGCCAACTCTTGTGACGCAGTTTTTAGGCCGCCTAAAGGCCTCCGTCATGGCTTAACGACTTAAAAGCCGGGACTGACAATTTAACGTGCCCTCCAGAGAACGAAAGCGCTCAGCTTGCAATGTCATTTGCGGTCACCCATCCCTATTATGACCGTGCACAACGTTGCTTAACTTCAACGATCAATCAAGAACGTCTAAGCAAGCTACACCCTATTGTTGTTGGGGAAAATGCTACTCCTTAAGTCGATATAGTCGAAATGCTCGGGGAGAGAATCGAAGCATTTAATGGTTTTTTTTCCAGCAGAGAAGTGTATCCTTTTAGTATAACTACACATCAAACTCCAACCAAAAGTTTTGCCATACATTACTAAAATACTACCCAATTTAATTGACAAAACTGACAGTTGAACTCGACCCTATTTGATACGAAATAAGGTAAAAAATCGCGTGGTATTTTTGTTAAATTCGTTTCGTGTAGCCTTGCAGATCTTGTGATCAGAGGTGATATAAAATGCCAATAACAGACGTATCATGTTTCATGTCACTGTAAAATGTTTATGATATGCTGGGTCAGATTATTATTTTACAGTACTACTTTGGTATGGATTTTCTTATTCTTTGACACCAATTCATAATAATAATAATAAAGGTTATTTATTTTTAACTGAATCCATAAAGAGGATGTTTTGAATTCGGTTGTATTTTTGTTTGCTATATCAGAGCTTCGTCAATGAACCGATTTGGAAAATTGTTTTTTTTGGAATTCATACTTTTCGTATGGTTCCATTTACATTTGAAGAAAAAATAGCACCCATAAAGGTGAAAAAATAAAGGAAGAATTTTTTATGGGCTCAAATTTTATCAATGAAGTCTTTAATACGTATTATTCACCAAATAAGTGGTAACAATGTAGAGTAATTATATAAAACCATTACAAAATGTGGTTGTTTTTACCATAATCACGACGTAATGGCTGAACAGTCTTTACTTCATAGTGTACCTGGAGTAATTACACGCTACATTGAAAAAATTACCTTACATGCGTTGAGTTCTAAAAACATATCAAAAGTTTAAAGTTTAAAGTGCGCCATTACCCTTAAATAATAATAACAAATAGTGACAAATCCTTGCCTTTATCCCGCCACCCAAAGTAGTAACAAATCTGAAACAGTGTTTTTAAGCAACGTTTACAAGGTATGAATATTTCTTAGTCACGTCGTAGCTAGTGCTACGAAGTTCGTAGCATCAAGCTACGATGGTCGTCGCAGAGCTACGAGTCTCTTGAGAAAACTTCTTGGTAAGATCCTGCTTCGGACGTCAATGCAGCTCAGCCTTCGGGCGATACCCAACGATTAATTAAAACTTTAACTTAATAATGCAGTCTAATAATGGTAGTAGTTAGTAATGGATATTTTAATTAAACTGACATTAAAAAATAGAGACCTCAATTTCACTATACTTTACGTAATTAATAAAATCATTTTTTAAGCTAAATTTTTTTAATAAGAAATTTAATGTAATTTTATTCTGTTGATTGAGAAAAAGATAATTGTAATTAAGTAAAATTAAAGATTTACGCATTTATTAGGCAGTAAAGTCTTTGTCACTATCGACTACCCAAAAGAGAAAACTAGAAACTATTATTTGGATGGCAATACAAAACGACTTTTCTACTTATCCAAAAAACTTTATTCACAAATCTAACTACCTAATTCTGAATATTAAAATAATGACAATATTTTATACATAATCGATTATGTAAACTCAATTTTATATGGCATTTAATTATTCTAGAACTAAGCCGAATAAATTAATAGCAATATAAAGGTATACCATTTACGTATTACTGAAACAAGATAAGAAAGTTAACGATCGTCGCAGCTGTGATGGGATGGCATAATAAAATATCTCATAAATACCGGAGCACATCAAAAAGATTATTAAAATTATTCCCAATGTGTAAACGGCAGCGTCGGGCTGACCGTATGCACAGAGCGTGGAACATGAGATCAATCGCGGTATGTTTCAACGTTTCAAACGTAAACAGCTTTCATATGACAGTGTGTGAACACATTGATATGTATTTATTGTTCTGCGATTGATATACACATTTGACTTATTTTTTGACAGTTTACTACTGTCACATTCGCTGTATAACGTATCTTATGTTGAATATATCTCACTAGCAGCCCGCCCCGGCTTCGCATGGGCATTTAACAAATTAGGATTTGTTAGGTATTTTTTTACACCTCGGATTTATATTATTGGAGTTTTAGTAAGGACCCCTAATTTTTTGAAAATAAATACCTATGTTATTCCGTAACAATGTAAAACTCTTACAGCATGATCCAAGGATCATGTTATGCCGACCCCACATAGAGTGGGATAAGGGCAAGAAGATGATGATGATGATTCTGTAATAATGTAGCTATCTACTGGTAAAAGATTTTTTAAAATCGGTTAAGTAGTTTCGGAGACTATTCGTTACAAACAAAAAAAAATATTTTTAGCCTATTCGTTATTAGTGTAGATAATCGATTAACTGTCAAATCCTTCAATAAAGAATATAAAGCTCACTAATACTTTAGCAATAGTTTCATTAAAGCCGACTGGTCTTACCTACTCACTATCCAATAATAACCTTTCATAAACACACGTTTGCAAATGACATCACACTTGCATGTGAATGAAGGGACTCATCTCATTAGCAACAACTGTGTTTCAAATATAATGTATTAGTAACCATTATATTTGAAATACAGTGTAAATCTAGCTTAAGAAATTAAAATTGGGCCCTGAAGTACTGAAATAAATCTATGACAGTCAACTTGGCCATAAATCGAGATTTTATTTAAATCGGGAAACTAAATCTTGGCACTCGCATATTTTTTATTTCTTTTACGGCGAAAACCTTAATTCCTCGTAAAAAAAACCAGTGACAACTACATCTTTTTTTCAGACTAGTTCTAGTTGAAACTGAAATATCAACAAACTATTCCTCTGTTATTTACGCATCATTTTTCCAGCCTTCGAGTAATTCTTAAGGTAAAATAACTTTTAGGCTGTCATATTAATCCAGTAAGTACAGATTTTACGCGAATCCTGCCTAATGTACTACGCGTAATACCTCGTGAGATAAAGCTGTTAACCCACTGGACGCTCGCTCAGCACACGATAAGCTGCGTTATGTTTAATTGAGTGTGAACTGTCCTTAACAATGGCAGTGACCTTCCGATATGAATTTTACTTTGTCAGGTACCTAGTATTCGGGCGTTACTGTGGCACATTGCAGATGGGGTATCTAGTGTTTTCCAAAAATGCAGTAATGCTAAAATGCTCGACCACGAATACAATGTCTAAATAACTAAAACTCTTACGTTACTGACTGACTAACTGACAATCAAAGTCTAGGACAAAAGTTCTCGAAATTCAACTCCTAGAGAACGCGGCGGGAAGTGGAATTTTGTATGAAAAAAAGCTCAACGCGAACAAAATCGAAGGCAATACTAATACACTAACTGAAAAAACATACCTATTGCTTATAAAAGGTTCTACATTATAAAAAAGATTTATATTCTAAGCAGTTTGATAAAATGTTCGTTGCTACTCTTATGCATCTTTTCACTCAGCTCATCTTATTGGCTTCACTCTAATGATAGATAGATAGATAGATAGATAAGAGCTTTATTTGACAACAACAACATTACACAGACACATATAAGAGGAGAAGAAAACAAAAAACACATAAAATGAAAAAACTAATAACTAACAATGCCTACGAATTATTTACTAAAAGAAGTAAAACAAACACAAAGTTTAAAATTTAGGCGGGTGCAAGGTCTGTGCTGCTGCGGTGAGTCAAAAAGGACCAGTCTCAGCTTTATGTTACTCTGCGCCGTTAAGCGCAGAGCAACGGCAACGAGCAACTAATATATAAGGGTATTGTAGACAGTAGTGTGTACGTGCCAGAGTAGCGAACGGTAACTGTATGAAAGGTCGACACGGCTTTTGGTTTTTAATTTGTTCGCGTTGACACCGGCATAATCGGTACAGTGAGTTTAAATGGATCTCTATGGATCTGCACTTCATATGGTGAAGCTAGCAGGTAATAAATATTGCTACATTTGACGGCCTCGGTGGCGTGGCGGGTGATTGCTAACTACGAGTACCTTGGTACCACAATACTCAGACCGGGATGAAATATTTACAGATCTTGCAAACATTTCTCCTACAGCGGGAATTGAACCCGCACCTCTTGCGTCTCAGCCGAGCACTCGCCCGCCACACCACTAAGGCCATACATCGGTATACTAGTGGTTCTTCGTCTTTTCACTACAAATTTCAGGAAGTCGTTATGTATATATCGTTCGTGGAAGATCCTGGAATACGGGTAGATTTCCCAAAACGCAACGATAATTTGTATCAGTGGCGCCATCTAGTAATTAAATTAATTGTTTGTATGTTAGTGCCCCAATTAACCCCAATCAACTTGGACGTGTGCTAAATTAACAAATAGGCTACTTTTTCAGGTATTATGTGATTCTCAAAGGCTTGTTTCGGACACTTCGCACATGAACTTTTTCGGTTCCACTAAAGTATTTCGGTTCCCTCACGATGTGATGCTTCACAGTTTATAACGAACATATTTTTTTATCAGAAAAATCCATTGACGCACGACCGGATTTGAACCCACGACCTTAGATCAGAAGGTGAGGCTACGACTAAAACATGCTCACCAATATAAAAGAGATTCAAATCATTTCATGAAAGTGGCGGCACGGATTACAAATTAACCTTCAATTTTCCACGTGAGAGCACAAAGATAATTATATTCATATGCCAATCGTATTTGGTATTTTTGCCAGCCATGTTTGATATTTCTTGTTTTGTAAGGTTAGAAGAACAATTTCTCGCGTTATCACAATTATAAGTCGAAGATCTCTGTGGCAATTTGGACGATTTGACTTGTATGTTTGGCGAAATCGGAGAGGGGCTTACTAAGTTTCAAAAGGGGGGGAAATATAAATATCATCATCAGTGGGTTTCATAACGAAAGTGCATTTATAGTACATTTTTAGGGGTCCGTTCCCGAAAGGTGCCAAGAGGACCCTATTACTTAGCCTACGCTCTCCGTCCGTCTGTCCATCAGTCATCGCGTCCGTCTGTCAGAAGGCTGTACCTATATCATGAACCGTAATAGGTAGAGTTGAAATTTTCACAGACTGTGTATTTTGATTGCCGCTATAACGACAGATATTAATATTAAAATGAAAGTGGGTCCCTTCCGAGAAACATTTTTTGATGTACGAAGGTACAGAACCCTTCATGTAAATATCGTTTCCATAAATGTAAATATCGTTCTTTTAATAGGTGGGTGCCTACCTACCTACTATGACCTGCCTACCTACTCGTTTTTTTTAGTTGCTGTTTAATTTTAAGTACCTATCTATTTGTTATAAAAAAACATAAGTGTTTATTTATGTATATATCCAGGTACTTATAGGATCATTAGTATGTCTCATGCACCATGTATAATTCAACCCAGGAATCCATCAAATGACTGTTTCATACGAAATTCTCGAATTTCTTATGGTAATTTGAGGCTCATTCCTTTTTCAAGGTACGTCGGGATATCTTTATAATTATCTTCCTGAAGAGATGAAAGGGGTAAGATCGTATAGAAAAGGGGATGAGTATGTAATACGGTGAGAGGTCGAGAGCACTGGTGGTATAGTGGTAGCGGCCCGCCTTCCGAGCTAAAGTCGTGGGTTGAAATCTGGACGTGCACCAATGGATTTTTCTGTTCGAAAAATATGCTCTATACTTGATCTCTTAGGAAAACATAGTGAGGAAACTGGCATGTCGTAGAACCTAAAAAGTTCGAAAAACATGTGTCAAGTGTACGAAAGGAGCCTTTGAGGCGCACTTTAAATCATTTCACCACACTGGCTCGAAAGAACTATTGACACGACAGTAGTAGTAGTAATACCTTTACTAACTCCGTTTGAGGTAGAGACCTTCTATTTTGGTAAGAAACAATAAATAAATAAATATTTGTGGACACAGCGCCATCTAGCCCCAAACTAAGCAAAGCTTGTACTATGGACACCAGATTGCTGATAGAATACACACACACATTATACTTTTTAGTAAATACATAATACAACACCCAGGCCCGGAAGAAATATTTGCAGAACATACAAACATTTCTCCCGTACCGGGAATCGAACCCGCGCCTCTTGCGTCTCAGCCGAGCACTCACCCACCACGCCACCGAGGTCGTCAACAAAACACAACAGAATACTTGACAAACTCTAACTAAGTAGATACTGGCTCTACTGTAAACAAAGTATCTTCATTAAAGTAGTGATTAAAGTTTGCTTCAACATTCGCGTAATAACGTGACGCCAAGTAGAAAAGCAGATTGTGGGAAGTCTAAAGCTGTCTAATGAGACAGCGGTGTCTGCACCAGTCTGCACTAATGCCCGATTCATATATAAAACTAACGGATTACGGATGGAAGATTATCATGTTTATATCGTCCCGGCAAACAAAAAAAAACATGCCATTATAATGGCAAATTACAGTCATGTCAATAGTAAAAAATAAAAGTCTTCTCAAAGCTTCAAATATTTTGTTTTCATATTCAGACAGAACCATGAAATGTGATCTACACTGATATAAATGATAAATTATTAAAAATACTATTTGTTTTATTTAAATATCTACTAACATTGTATTGTGTTGTTGCTTTCTTTTAAGTAAAAGTATATTGCTTATTTTTCGGAAGACCATCTCTCAAATTACCGGCCATATTCTTTGTTTTTGTATACTCCAAAAAGTTTATGACACATTGCAACTGACATTGGCAGATCTGTGATAAAATGTAATAGTAGACAGGAAAAATGGCGCCCATAAGTGAACTGAAGACATTATACAATAAATATAAATATACCTACGTAAGAAATTAAAGGCAGACGACAGACTAGGCAGTAAGATCTTTGTCGCCATCGCCTTCCAAAAAGGGTAAATTAAATAACAATCATAGTAGTCAGACAAAAGAAGTGAAGTGAATAAAAAACTTGAAAAGCATTTGCGTCTCATAAAACCAGACAATTTAAAAGCACTCGGCCGTTGATAATGCAATTGTATGGGATTCTCTGCAATATTGTTTAGAGTGCATTTGTTCCCACTTACCTGGAAATTCATTTAGTTTTCACAAGTCACCTACCTACCACATTTACTTACTAAACAGCGAAAGCAGGAATACACTTTGAAAATGTACGTAATTCAATGTTTATCAAACTAGCTCTGGCCCACGATTTTGCTCGGCGACGACATTCGAAACGGAAAACGGAGTCACTGCCTGGCACTAAACCTGACTCTCAACAAAATCAAAAGCTTGCTTGTAACATTTTATCTCCAGCTCCCTCCCAAGACATGTCCCATCTCACCTCATGTCCTCTGTGCCCAGTCGGATGCACTCAGGACGACTTGATGAAGGCCACCGACAGTGGAATTACTGTGGCCTCCTACTGGGCAAACTACATTTAAAACAACTGCCTAGTTGAAACATTGACTCGATAGAAGAAGAAAAAGAAGCCCATTTTTGCTTAACTTTTTGTGCAAGAATGGTGTCGGTCCGGTGCGGTAGTGGGCAGAAACCCATTTTCCTTCACCCAAAAAGTTTGTGAATTGAGGGTACTCGTAAGGTCAAGAGGCCTTGACTGTCAATTTAAAACATCGAAGAAAAAAGTTTTGTGATGAGAGGAACAATTTTTTTCACGTCATGTTAAATGATGACTGACATTATAGCTGCCTTGACACATATTTATCGAACTTTCTGTTAGGAGATAGATAAAATCAATCTATATTATGATATTGATTCTGTTGGTCATTTTCTTAAATTTAATTTAATTTTACAGTCCTAAAAATATTGGCTTCCCTTTTTTATACATTGAGATAACACGCTTTAATTTTAGAGCTAAAAAATTAAATTACGTTTAGAAAAATACACAGAATATTTAAATAATTAATTATTTATTTTAATAAGCAATTTTCTGCAACGCACTGGGCAAGCTATTATAAATAAACGCATGTTTCAGGGTTTTTCAAAATTAGTCTCAAAAAGGGGTAATTTCGGGTGTCAAAATGTGTCGGCAACGCGAGCGATGCCGCGCGAATAAACTAATAATAAATAAATAAATTTTGCCAGGCATTAAAGCCCCATTAAATTAAGCAAAGATTAGCTATAGTTCCGTAACCAACTGCTTAGTCATTATGATACATCCTTTGATTATACAAAAGGATACATCATTTGTCATCCTATTTATCAAAATCTGACCAGACGAAATAAATGAACATACAGACTTAGAGGCAGGGTGCAGTACAGGGTTATCAATCAACAATGAAATTATCGGATTGCTGGATCGAGAGGTGTCGGTGCCGTGATAGATGCTGTAATACTATCTCCTTGAACCTATGAGTGACTGTGGTAGGGATGGGACGATTTGTTGAAAATCATTACGTTTTATAAAACTAAGGCCTTTTACCATCTATATAGCATACGATTTATACAGCATCAGGAGGCAACTTTTACGTTCACAGACGGGACACTGTAGTGTCTGGGACGAATTAAGATGGAGTAGGCTTGCCCAGCACCTATTCCATCCTCTCAGCTTAGTCGGCCTTGTCCACAAGAAAGACATGGTCAATACGTGCGGAGCTGACTAAGCCGCGTTTCCTCACGTGAAGGAAAACATCGTGAGGAAACGTTTTATAACGGTGGTGATATTGTACCTACAATTCATTAATTCCCTTTACTTTACTTTATTATTTCCCTGCCCTTGTCCCACTACTTCTGGTATACCTACCTTGTCTCATATTCGTGCACCCCACACTATCTGTTTTGTCACATTATCAGTGAGCAAGTGACTTTTCGATTATCGTGTACGAATGCCCGGCTGAGAAACGAGAAGTGCGGGTTTGATATCTGTAGGTCGGTCTGGCATGGCGCTGCAAATATTTGTGTGGCAAGTACCATGGTACAGTCAGCATCAGAAGTTGCTTATTCTTTCAGATTTGCAAGTAGGTACTGAATTACTGAATTCAAGAGATAGTTCAAAATAGTTTATTTTTAAATATATATTATTATGAGGTTAATGGTTATCATATGGATTGATCATCACTTAATTTTGAAGCTTACTGTACTTACTTTTAACTTCTGATACCCACAAATTCTAATTTAAACATTGAGAATTTAACTCACGCTACTCTTCCATGACAAAAAGGTTACCGGAAACTTTCATTGAGAAAAGCAAGTAAACAAATTGATAGACTCATTTAACAATGGAAAACGCGCCTTATTCGAATCGAGCGATCTGATTGGCTATAGAATGTCCTCTGAAACCGGAAGCCTTCCTTCCCTAATGACAGGTATTGGATATCGCATCCGGTGAGACAATTTACGTCATTGTGTCAAACTAGCTACTAGTCTTTGGCACAATTTTTTTCTTAGTTGTTGAAAAACAGTACTACTACTACTAACCATGTCACTACTTTTTTCGAACTAGTGTGGTGAAAGATTTACCAGTCACATGTTTTTTGGAAATTTTTAGGTTTTAAGACATACCGGTTTCCACACGATATTTTCCTTCACCATATTTTGTGAGTACGGTACTGTACACAATTAAAATAAATAATTTGTCATAAAATATTATAAAAAAATTATTTAAATGCTCTAAAAATAAGAAAATAAACTTAAATTTAAATCTACATTACACAACTTATATGATATAAATGCTTGTAATTTATTTATTTTTTAGTTATTATTCTTATTCTTCTCAGCAAACCCACCCTTTCATTTCATTTGCATAATCATGAGGGTAATTAAAAAAACGTGTCCGCCATCTTTGAGAGTCCGCCAAAAGTTTCCTAAAATCAAAAAAGACTAAAGTAATAGGTACTCTACCGATGTTAGTGTCCCGGCTCTATGTACTCATGTAAGACACTTTAGAGCTTCGACCACGATCCACAACTATAGTATATTCTATGTCCAATACTACCACCTATTCTGTGTGGGTGTCTGTTACTAATGGTGTATGCAGTGTCCTTGACAACGGCCCTGCATACCTACTCGAACACCTTGACGGTTATAGAATTTGGCTTTCAATGGCATACCAGTGTCTCATATTATGCAAAAAGATTCTACCTTCGTTTTTAGAGGTACCTTCCGAAGTAAAAACTACCAATAATGCCTATATACTGCAGACTCCCTTAATACAAGCTTATTAACTCTATAAGCGTGAAAAGGGATGGAGACGATGTTTTCTTTCACCGTTTAAGAGCAAATTTATGTGGTATAGCGCACATAATTTTTTCGAACAGAAAAACCCTTTGGTGCACGACTGGATTTGAACCCACGACCTCAGGATCGGAAGGTGCGGCCACTACCACTAGACCACCAGTACTTTAAAACGAATAATCAGTTTATTTGCATATTCTGAATACTTATGTAGGTACTACAATTTCATTGTGAACTTAAGACGGACTCTTTTCAAAGTTCCTAAAAGTTATCATATCCACATTAGTAATAGGTTCCCGATGACACCCTTCGGGTACGAAAGCCTAAAAAAAGGAGCCTTTACAAATTTTGACGCTTCTTGCACGAACGTCTCACTATAGATCGTTTAAGATAAAAGTTGGAACAATCTTCGAAGTTATAATTCAATTTCTTTATCCTCTTACATCAAACTGTGATCACCTAATTACAGATAGGTATTGGTTTTTGAAGGCTTATGAACTTTCAAGGTTTGTACTTCCAAGGACACTTGGTTAGATCATGATATAAAAAAATTAAATATATTTTGTATTAGTTATAAGTTTCTTTCCACAGCCTTGGACACCTGAGGGGCGGCGGCTTCAGGGTCGACCAAGAAAGCGTTAGCGGGACGAGCTCGATGCCTTCGAGGGAGGGTGGTGGGAGATGGCCCGGGACAGAGATGTCTGGAAATCCATGGGGGAGACCTTTGCCCAGCAGTGGGACGAAATAGGTTAAAAAAAATAAGTCTTTTCCTATTCTTATTAATTCATAAAATAAAGACAATTCAAATGATTTTTTAAAAAAAGAAAAAATAATAACACTAAATACAACTAGATATATCTATAGCCGTTAAAAAAAATGTTATGTATTTTTTTACACCCGCAGCAGCAATTGAACCCGCACCTCATGCATTGCGAAGTTGTTAAAATATTTCACAGTCGTGATGATAAAATGTGATTTATTCGGAAAAGAAGCATAAGTAATACTGGCTATCACACTAGCTTATTTTGTTTAAATTCGAGAGAAACACTTTTAAAAGACGAATAAACAAAAATAAATCGACCCCAAAATTGTAACAACAGATCGTTATTCCAAAATCTTTACAAAGTTTTTCAAGAAAAGTAACATAATTTCAGAAATAAAATTTATATGGGACAACCTCGAGATCATTTGATCAAAATTGATTTATAATTGGCAAAGATCTCAGAACAGCAAAAAATATATACATCGAAGTTGTTGTTAGAAGTTAAAAACAAAAATTATTGTTAATTTTATTTGAAAATAGTAGTTTTTTTTATTTAAATAGTGTTCATAGTAATAATTATGAATACCAGTAGAAGATGATTATTAACCAAAAATATTTGCTTTATTAATTTAAAAACTTACATTGGTCCAATAATTATGAAAAATTTCAAAATATTTGACTAGAAATAAAGTGATTGTCCAACAAAGCACATGCTGTAAAAACTAGATTCGTAAAATTCTGGTAATAATTTTTATACTAAAATTTCTCACCTGCCATCAACCTCCTTTCTCCCACAAAAAGTCCGAAACCACAATCACCAAGTATCTCAATAAGTTATCGTAGTAGTAGTACTCTGCGCGACGTGCGTTCTCTCCAACGCTTCCCACGCAACTGACTGACTGCAAGGAACGAGGAGAGAAACTAATGGAGTCACATAGCTCAAATGTGTTTCACATTTTAATGAGGCAATACTGACTAGATTAAGATTCTCGATTACGGCTCGTTATGTCAAAAAGGTAGGTTTAAAGAATCCATTCTCAATAAAGACAAAGTCACTTGCATGAGAATACTAAGCTTACAGTCATAATAAGTAGATTATGTTCGGTTATAGAATATTTATTTCGGAATAGGCTTAAAAAGGTTTTTATGCACTTGTCGACAATCTTACTTCTATACACAGCAATTACAAATAAACAGTTGGAAGTTGAAGTTTATATAAAAATACTCAACGACCCGGGTACCGCCAGCGAAGGCGCGGGCAGAAGCTACGTTATTGTTTTTCTTACTTATATTATAAATGCGAAAGTTTGTGAGTTTGGATGTTTGTGCCTCAATCACGCCTAAACGGCTGAACGGATTTGAATGAAACTTGGAATATACATAGTACATGTACTGGATTAACATATAGGCTATTTTTTGTCCGGGTACCAAGCAAGCGAAGCCGCGGGCGGCAGCTAGTTAGGCAATAAGTGTTTTTGTGCTCATTCTGACATATCAGAAAGATGAAGTCGAGCACGCCCTTAAATAAAAAAACACAAATTGAAATGTTACGCGCTGCGAAGCTGCTACGGCGTAGACGTGCTACGCTTCTACAGAAGCATATGTATTACAATTACATAAGTAGTTCTGATCCCATACCAGGATTCTCTGTGTCGTTGGTATCAGAAACTACGAGTATCATGGTACCACAATATCCAGGAAAAAATGTTTGCAGAACATGCAAACAATTCCCCCGCAGCGGGAATCGAACCCGCGCGTTGCGTCTCAGCCAAGCACTCGCTTTCGCGCCACCGAGGCCGTCAACGTAACAAGTTTCCTACAACCATTTACAATAATTAATTAAATTGTATTGGGTAATTACACAATTTAAACTATTCTTGACATATTCATTAGGTCTAGAAATCTGTCTAAAGTTAATCATAGAGACAAATAGTGACAGGGTTAAGACAAAAAGTGTCAGAGCGAATCTGAAACAGGTAAAAGGTCATGTAGTTCCAATCCATTCTGATAAATAGAGACAAATAGTGCTAAATAAACACAAAAATAGTGACACGTTGAATCGAAAACTGGTAAACAGTATTTAAGCTAAGCTATATTAAATATATAATTATCTGCTGGACTGGGAGTAAAGAAAAAACATAGAATGCTTCCAGCTGCTTCTCTCCCCGAGCATGTCGTAAAAGTCGACTAACGGATAGTATCCTGTCAAACATGGAGATGGACCATCTATATGGGCGATGGGCTGATCACCTGTCACCATGGTTCACCATATCCATCTTGGGATTTTAAATCAGGAGCGACTGCAAGTTTTTCTATGGTTACTTGTGGCTCTGCCCACCCCATTAGGGATACGTGCGTGATAATATGTGTTTATGTAACTCTATTTTAAAAAGAGGTCTCTATATATTTAGAAAATAATGGATTAAATATTGTCAACTAGAACGTATGACCATTTAAGTTAATTACTAAAACGACTACAATTCACTAAATGCTTTTATTTAGCTACGAGTAGGTTCGTTAAAATTATCACAGGTGGATTAAAAAGGCCACTTTATCTGATCTGCTCCTGAATTGAATTGCATGCTATTTATCAGAATTTCGAAAATTTTACGGCCCTATATAAATCTGCTGCTGAATCGAATTTTGATTCTACTTACTTTTAAGTCAGGGAGGGTCATTATAGTGTAGGTCTAATTAGGGCAGATTATTGCTTATTGTAGGGGGGGGGGGAAGCATGACCCCTATGATAACCCCTACCCTCCTGGATCCGCCCTTTATCCTCTGATGTATAAGCTTTATTGACTCTGTATATTGAACACAGCGTCCAGCTCCAGCGTTTAGGTCAGGGGGGGAGGGTCATATAGTAAAGGTCTAGTCAGGACAGATTAATGAGATGTGAAAATGTATTTGTTAACCTAGACCCAGTCCAAGGGGGGGGGGGGCATGACTCCGATGATCCCCCTCTTCCCCCCCTGGAACCGCCCTTGCTTTATCCTTTGACTAGCAACCCGACCCGACTTCGCATAGGTAGCGGATGTGCTTACAGATATTTTTACAAGTATTATCTTGTATTATTTAGTTATTGTCCATTAATATTAGAATTCTCATATAACTTTATTATTTCGCCAGTTAACGCGGCGCACGTCACTAAAACTCCCAGCCTGCATGATATTTTCCGCCAATTTCAACAATGATCGCCAATTTACACAAACTCGTAATGAATTATACGTTTAACCCTTCCTCATGAACAATTTTGTCCATTAGAGGGAAAACCGTATGAAAATCGGCCCCTGTATTCTAAAATAGTTGACATTGCCTCAAATCTTCGCGGAACGTCATAAATGCGCTTTTTTTACTTTTACTTTTTAGACATAGACAAAGACATAGACATAACATTTATTTGCTAAGATAGCACACATAACACATAACATAGAATTTTAGGAAAATAAAATAAAAAATACGTAGACAATAACAAGAAGACAATAAAATACAAGACAAAAAAAGACATTTTAAACATTAAACACTTATCACTAAAATTATAATATTAAACAAATTATGATGTGTGCTACAGCAGCAAATTGGTTTCGACTCAGCATTGTGTCTGCTGTTTGAGCAGCAGACGCTGTTATTCTGTCGGAACCACTTCCTCTAGCCATCAGACCCTGTGAGACTAGCGTACAACAGTAAAATGTAAAAAAAAACTAATGAAATAAAATAAATAAATTATATTGTAGATGTGTGTCTACATAGAATAAATCAGTTAATAATGTCAGTATAAAATAAGAAAATTAGAAAAATCAGTCAAGTATTCAAAAACCTATATAATAAACAATGTCAGTATGAAATGAATTAATAATTAATTGAAATAATAACCAATAATCAAATAAACTAGCAGGTAAAGGGTGCACTACAGCTATCCTTACCAGACAACCCAGCTTTTTGAAGTTCCAAAATGTACAACTTTACTCGCTTCTTAAATGTATATTTTGACTTTAATTGTCGGAGAGGAGGCGGTATGTTGTTCCAACACTTGGTTGCCTGGTACCGAAAGCTGCCCCTAAACGCTACTGTTTTATGTTTGCTGTAGTGAAGCAAGTCCCTAGTTGACCTAGCGCTATACTTGCTCTTGGAATTGTCAAGCTTAAAAAATAAGTATTGTGGTAACTCCGACGTTATGACGCCGTGAACTAACACAGACATGTGCAAGAACCTCCGTGAGGCCATGTTCAATGTGTTTGCCCTGTTTAGATAAGGAGTGATGTGAGTTCTTGGCGGGACGTCATAACAAAACCTACAACACGCGTTTTGGACCCTTTGAATAAGCCGAGATGTTTTAGCCATCAAACGTGGACCATATATTAAATCCCCATAATTGAGTTTTGACAAAACAAGTGATTCACAAACTTTAATACGAATCTCTTCCTTTAAAAAATGTCTGATCCTGTAGAGAACCTTTAATCTATAAAAACAAGTTTTAGTGAGATTCAACACGTGGTTTTCAAATCGAAGTGAGCTGTCAAATAGTAGTCCAAGGTTTCTGGCTTCATTTACTTGTTGTATTTGATGGCCAAGTATGTTGATATTTATGTTGTGCCTCATTATATCATTGGTTTGACGATTGGTGCCCAGGATCATAAACTTAGACTTTAAGGGGTTCAACACAAGCGCACTGTTCTGTGACCACAAGGCTATTCGTTCCAAGTCATCGTTTATTTTGGCCACACTACAGAGAACATCATGAGGATTTATTGGCAAGTACAATTGCACGTCATCGGCGTAAAGGTGATATCTACAATTCTTTATACCCCAACAGATATCCGCGCTATACATAATGAAGAGTAAAGGTCCCAGGATCGATCCTTGAGGTACACCACGATTTAGGGCTTCAAATGACGACTCAAGATTCGAACCGTCTTCTCGAGTGACTCGGACAAATTGAGAACGGTTAGTGAGATAACTGTTGAACCATTTTATGGAGGGGGAGTCAATACCATAGTAAGACATTTTAGAAAGTAGCAAAGGAATATTTAATGCGTCAAATGCTCGGGAAAAGTCGAGCAGTACTAAAACAGATCCCAGACCCTTATCTTGTTCGACTAGTATATTGTCAACAACATCCAGCAGAGCAGTCGCGGTTCCTCTCCCTCGTCGGAAACCCGACTGGACATCCGGTAAAATGTTGTTTTTTTCAATATACTTACTTAGTTGATTGTAGACAATTTTTTCAAGTACCTTGGACAGAACTGGTAGTATACTGATCGGCCTGAGATCTTTAATATCAACGGGGTTAGTGACTTTTGGAATTGGATTCACTGAAGCAATTTTCCACCTAGAGGGGAAAGTAGACGTAAGGATTGACTTATTGACTATTGCGGTAATTATTGATAAAGAGTGTGGTAACGTTAATAATACCATGTCCATGGATAACCCGTCGATACCCCTTGCATTCGTTTTAATCTCCAGAAGTATTCTTGCGATTTCCAGCTCACTAGCTGGTTGTAAAGAAAATCTGTTGTCATTAAACCTATTAAATTCGAAAAATGTCAGATTAGAAATTGGAACCGTGTTATCACCTGGAACATTCAGAAAGTGTTTGTTTATACTATCAGGGTCGTCAAAGTGATTAGGTAAAAAATAATCATTTTTCGAGAGTAAAACATCCTCCTTTAGGTTTTTCCAAAGCGTTTTCTCGTTTTTTAACTCCGAGTTAATGCGGTAATCGTAGTAGGCACGCTTTTCAGCGTAGATGCTTTGAGTTACTAGCGATTTAAGGTCCTTGTAACCAGTTTTGTGCTTGTCTAACTTTGTTTGGCGATATGTATCATGTGCCTTATTTCGACATTCCATCATTATCTTCACCGTATCCGTGATCCACGGAGCAGGCTTTCCTTTCAGTTTAATTGTTCTCATCGGTGCATGTTTATCAATCAGAGACAAGACTATAAACGTAAATGAGTCCACCATAGCATCGATAGTAATTGCATCAGTAACGGCAGACCAGTCAACATCTAACAAGTCAATATTAAACTGCTCTATTGAAATGTTCTTCAAAGGCCTATAGATAATTCTTTTAGGAGTGTCATGTTCACGTTTTATATTGAGCGTTGCAGAGATAAAGGCATGACCCAAAGAACCTGTGATGTTAGTAACGCTGACATTACGAACTCGACAATCAGTGCAGATTATATCAATAAGAGTTTCATTGTTTTCTGTAAAGTGAGTTGCAGTCGAGACTTTTTGAGATAATCCTGTATATTCGAAAAACTGGTTCAACTTTCCAACCATGCAGCTACTTGAATCCAGCAAATTTACATTAAAGTCACCCAGTATAACTATACCATCAAAGCTGGAAAAGTGAGTTACGGAATCGGTTAATGCATCTATAAAAGTATCTAGATTAACCCATTGTGGACGATACGCAGTACCAATAGCTATGCGTGACCGATTAACCGTTACCGACAGCCACATCTGCTCAATGTCTGCAGTAGGGTGAGTGATTACGCGAGTGCTAATACCTCTCCTGATGTAGAACCCTACACCTCCACCTCTTCCGCGGCGCATATGCTGTGGGCGTGGAGTGCAGCGCAGCTTGTAGCCAGGTACTCGAGGCGCAAGCGCTTTTTACACACATAATGATGATATGATGATGATGGTGATAAATTTTTACCATTTTAGTCTACGTTTTTAGTTGTGTTTCATCATAAGTTAATTGGAAATGGTTACTTAAAGCTGCTATATTGGATTTTTTACACTTTAGTGTCAAAAAAGTGTCACAGACTGTACCTGACACTTTCGTTATCTAGACAAAACCAACACCTAATTTGTCAAAATCCGTCTAGGCCTTTGGACTACAACTTCAACCAAAGGAACGCACATACATACTACATACACGTTCGGTACGTTCGGTAGTTTTTGAGTTAATTCAGACAGATAGACAGACGCGGCGAGGGGTCTTTGTTTTATTGTAGTGATTTATAAGCTCTATTGACTTTGTATATTGAGCCCGCATGACAGACAGACACACCTGAGTGGAAGCCGATAGGGCACGATCGGAGAGCAATCAAGGGTGTTAGGGTTATGACAAGTATGGCACGTACCTACACCGAGACGAGTGCGTACCCGGTGCTTTTGAATCGAGTTCATGGCTTCTACTATTATAAATCAGAAACTTCGTGAGGATGTTCTGATGTTTAAGTCGACTAAGGTGTAGTATCCTTGTCTTCAATTGTCCGGTTCAATGTCAATTGTTCAATTCAATCCGGACTTGTCGTCAATGGGACGGTCCACGCGTGTATATAATATATAATGTTAAGTTTAGTTTAGTTTAGTTTTACTACATACTTCTTTTTTTCTACTTTTTAGTTATTATTTAGGTTGCCAGTCAAATATCGCTTCTAGCGATAAGGCCGCCAATTGTGGATACCGGAATAACTATGTAAACTTTTGTAATTTTTATGTTTTTTTTGTTGGTATACACAATAAAGTATTATCTTATCTCTTATCTTATCCTCTTCAACATGTTGGACCATCTATATGGGTGAAGGCGGGATCTTGTATAGAATATACTAAAATAATACCTATTATTGAGCCAGACTAAAATATAGATTAAAATATATATCTATCTCTATAAAAATATATAGATTAAAATGTACATGACCGGTTTTTTATTTACGAGTATATTGTTTTGTGTATTAGCCTTATATTATCCGTCGCGAGGGTGTAGTCAGGTTGCAAATGATGATGTTTTAGGCAGTATGTGTAGATAAAATTATAATTATTGTTACAAAATCTTTTCTGATTATTAAAAAAAAACACGATTTTGCCACGTGAGATGAACCCGCGGGAAAAAGTTATATGTTATGTGTAGATTATGTATTTACTTATAATAAAACCTCTTTAGTATTCATTAGATAAAAAAAATCATTAACCTAGAATCTAGAACCTTATTAGTGCGTATATTTCCTCAGTTTAATAAAGACTTCTTAATCAGGGCAGGACGTGCCTACCATCTTGTATGAGGCAATTAATTGAATGCAATACAATACATACCTACGGGCCTTTCATAAAGCCGCTAACACATCAAGTGACAGGACGGTGAACATCATCTTCATTTTTTTGTCCATATCCCACTGTATGCGAATCTTCAGTATGCGAATAGCGCTTGACAAGACTTATTATTTTAACAAATAGCATGAAAAACTTGCTTAATTTTCCGTCCATAACAATAAAAGCATTGATCAATTGTTTAAGAGTACAATAACATTTCAAGAATTGCCAAAGACAAAAGATCCACGTAAATTGATACCCAACGTTTAAGTAGACGAGAATCTGAGCGCGCCCATCTAATAAATTGATGTTTTAATTGAAAGAGTAATTGTTAAATTCTGATGAGCTTAGTGTAGTCAGATCGCCCTATTTAAAGTTGCTAAGGGTCTCTGCCAACTATACAGTTTTATAATTAAAGTCTAAAAAAAAAGGAAAAAAATCAAATACATGACTGTGTTAAAGTACTCTGTGTACTTGACACATTCATTTGAACTTGGGAGCCTTTTTGGCACGCAACCTTGAACGAATAAACGCGCAACAGTCCTTTCGCCATACTGGTTCGAAAGAAATGGTGACACGAACTGGATAGATAGCCCGTTTTAATATACTCATAGGTACCTAGTATAATTATAGGTACAAACATTTCAACCTTGTAAAGTAAATCGATAGGATTCTCACCCATTCATCATTATTAATTTGAAAATTCATTTGAAAAATACACGGAATACCAATAAAATAAAAATCTAATAAATGGGTGCCCTTGGCGTCGCAGTGAATTTAAACCCAGATCGCTATATCGGCCATTCCACGGCGATGATGACGCGCGTGAGATCCTTGGAGGGAGGCTGTGGTGGCGGCGGAAGCGATTTCATACTGCTGGTGCCTTTATATGGGAAAAACTCGAACTGATTGAAAAGATTTATAAGGATATCACAGGAACATTGAACACTATTAGATACTACTACTAAGGCCTTTTACCATCTATAGTAGATGATGTATACAGCGTCAGGAGGCAACTTTTACCTTCACAAACGGGACGCTGTAGTGCCCGGGACGAAAAACAAAAAAAACACTATTAGATGTATTTATATAAAATAATATTTATACTATAGGTATAGCCGAATGCTAGGTACCTACTTTCCAACCAAAACCCATACACGTTCGAAATAAACTGCATTTACTTAAATGAAAAACTACATTGCAGTTTCCACTTTCCAGTGCCCGCCGCAAATGGAGACTTATTACCTCTATCGAACTAAATTTAATTCAAATTCTCCAGACCCACTATCCATCAATGCTCTGAAACTTTAATAGAGTAGTTTAACTCTTTATTTTTTTTCAGAGTCAGTCTCTATCATGAATCTGATGGTAGACGATACGGTTCTGCAAATCCACAGCCAAACAAAAAGTCCTATCTTCCTTAGCATCGCAGGGAAACATCTCAAACTTTGCTATAGCAGTTTAGGTACTTAATTCTTTTTCAGAGGCAGCCAAGAGTAAAAATCTGATGTAAAGCAAAGTGCTCCCGAAAATCCAAAGCCTAAAAACGATTACAATTGGACATAGCATTGGAAGGAAAACTGTCTGTTTTTACCTAACCGTTTAGATCAGGGATTCCCAAAGTGGTCGATATCGACCCCTTGGGGTCGATATCGGTTTCCTAGGGGTCGACATAAACGAAAACTGATTTTGGGGGTCGACGAGGTCTAAAAACCGACCCCTATTAAATTAACACAAGTTCTTATTTAAAACTTTCAAGATAGGTAGGTACTGTATTGTTTATGTTGTGTCACGTGTACTAAGAATAATTAATATTTTTGTAGGAAATAGCATTGTTGTAGTAATGTAAAGTCTCAAGTTCGTAGGTACAAGATGAAAAACTCGCAGCTGTTTTAAGTTAGCGGACCATTATGAATAAGGGGGTTGATCTTAAAAGTAGATAATTTGGCCATGGGGGTCTGAGGTAACAGTTCATTTTGGAAAAGGGGTCACTTGTCCAAAATAGTTTGGGGATCCCTGGTTTAGATCCTAAGGTTTTTTTTAGAGGTTGTCCAAGGGATGCTTCTCAAACTATAGCTGTTTAAGGGTATTTTTTTTTCAGATGTACGCCATAGTAGAAATCTGATGGAAGACGATAGAAGAGCACTCGCTCTTCTAAATCCACAGCCAAACAATTCCAATCCACCATAGCATCTCTAACTTTACCAAAGCAGTTTAGTTCCTTAGGTCTGCTGGGAAATGACACGTCTTGCGCGTCAGCCCGATTACCTGTGACTACTGAACCGCCACAGATCCTTTTTCTTATAATTTCAGATGAAGCCTAGAAGAAAAATCTGATGGAACACAGTTCGCTCCTCCGAAACCACAGCCTAACAAAAAAACTAATTATCCATACAATCGCAAGGATACAACCTCTCAAACGTTACTGTCACTTAGGTCTTTTTCAGAAGGAGCTTTTTTTTATCTTTTTCATGTTAAGCATTTGACGGAAGACGATGCGCTCCTCCAAATCCACAGCCTAAGAAAAATTCCAATCGTCCATGGCATCGCAGGGATACCCCGGCACCGCAGTACTGACACCGCGAACTATTTCATAAGAGGTATAATTGGAATAGCGACGATGCCGGCGCACCTCAACGCTCTTTCTTTATTTTATGGGAATGTCACGTGGAAGGTGATAATGCGTAATCCTTTAGCTGAGGTCAATGGCTGTACCGTGAATTTACCTATACGCGTTGGCCCGTGTGTGCCCGAACTATTTGATTTTTAGGGTTCCGTACCCGAAGGGTGCCAACGGGATCCTATTACTAGGCCTCCGTCTGACAGCGGGCTGTACTTCGTGAACCGTAATAGGTAGAGAGTCGATCACAGAGCGTGTATTTCTATTGACACGCTATAATAGCTAATAATAAAAATATATGGGGCCCTATAAAAGATTTTATTTTAACATTCCTAATCAATTATAATTTTATAAAGTACATTACGATGGTACGGAACCCTTCGTGTGCGAATTCGACTCGCACTTAATCGGTTTTCTTTTTTTAATGTGTATAGATAGTACTTGTACCTATTTGTGTTTATATCTTAAAACTCAATTTTGACTTTGTAGAAATCTTACTTTATGTAATTCACGTAATTCCTGTAAATCACCTACTTACTACATAATAGTGCAAGAAATGAGCCAATATAATCTCTTTTAAATAAAAAACAAAAGTAATCCATCACCCACAATGTCATATCAAAAGACGTAGTGATTTAAATAAATTAAGAAGTTCTTTTAACAATTTTTTTCTCAAGTATGCGCGATCAAATTTCATTTACCATTAAAATATCAAGAATTTACAATTGTCCTCTGAAAAACCCCGAGTTCTTATCCTAAGTATAAAAATACTGCATTTAATTTTAATTTCAGAGAAAAATACGTTGCCGTTACCTCAAGAAGGGTGGTACTTTAGGGTGCATTGGGGCAGGCGCGGATCTAGTCCTCAAAATTTAGTGATCACAGCCATCCGAAAGTCGTACTCGCTCACGATCTATACATTTTATTCATCATCATTATCATCTACAGCCCATATATCCCAATGCTGGGTAAACCTCTCTTTGTTTCTACCATAAGAATATTAAAACCAACAATTTATAATTGATGCCTTCAGTCAGTGCTGTGTTCGCCTTTAATTGGCTTGTGTATTAATAGTAGACCTAATGTTATGTTTTTAGTTAAGTTAAGACATAAAGCTGTTCTTTTTTGAATAAATAAATAAATAATAAATACAATTCAGTCTGGTTGTATGCCTCGCGCATCCAAAAACTATGGGCCTTTTTTGATGTCGTCGACCCAATGCGCAGTTAAACACATTGTATGTCATTTGCATTAAGGTACGAGTTGGCAGCGGACGACATGAGGCAGCAGCAGACGACGTGTCGCAGCGACACTACTGGTTTCTATGTATTTCTATGAAATTCCCTCCGTAGTTAGCGACACGAAGCTAGCGACGCGTTTTATAGATCATCTCTCAAAATTTATGTGCGCTATACCAGTACTCTCACAACGGTGAAAGAAAACATCGTAAGGAAACCCGCGGCTTAGTCAGCTCCGCACGTATTGACCATGTCTTTCCTGTGGACAAGGCCGACTAAGCTGAGAGGATGGAATAGGTGCTGGGCAAGCCTACTCCATCTTAATTCGTCCCGGGCACTACAGTGTCCCGTTGTGAAGGTAAAAGTTGCCTCCTGACGCTGTATAAATCATCTACTATAGATGGTAAAAGGCCTTAGTATAAATTGCTCACAACGGTGGATCCGTGCCTGCACTGGGGTGGCACAATGGCTTACTTAATGACCACCCCTAGGTAAAGCAATCCTGCAGATAACTTGGTTCAGCTCAGCACCGGGAGCAATTGTTTTGTGCCGATTGAATAGCCCCGCAAATAAATAGAATTCCAATTTGCAGGGATGTTGTCTGAGTTAACGATAAGAAAGTAATCAATTTAAAGATTACGACTGATCTAAATATATAAAACTCTTGCGTTACTGACTGACTGAATGACTGACAATCAACGCACAGACTAAACTAATAGTGCTAGAAAGTTAATTGATTCAGGCGTGACAAAGCAGAAGTAACATTTTAAGATAAATTCTAAATAGATGTTATATAAATCTAGTACTAATCGCTTAAATATTTATAAAAAGCTTACCAAAACGTAGGCAAATGCACCATCCACCCGCCCACAATAAAAAACCATGCAAGGCTCATGCAAGTCAGCATCACATCCACAAAAAGCAAACTCAATATCTAAAAACCCACGATCTTAGTATTTAAAGGTGTTATCACGTTATGGGCTGTTATCACTACACCACCAGTGCTCTCAATTAAACTTGTAAGTATATTAGTATATTTCTTGTAGTATATTTCTTCTAAAGGCAGCCAGCAATATCATTGGTGAGTGGATGGAGACAGCGAAAAAAAAAACGTCCAGTTAAGATAGGCCTTTATCAAGAAGTGGACTTCTGTAGGCTGATGATGATGTATGTTCCTAAATACAAGTTGGTAGTGTTGTAAATTGCCCAGAACCCAATCTCGCACTAATTCGACGACCGCAGTTTACGTTGCTAACTGGCTATTAAAATTAACAGTTGATTACAGCTAGGTTGAAGGTAAGGTTGAAGGTTTGCCATCTCGTTGTAGGTACTTCTAGGACGCCTGCAATAACATAGAAAAATATTTGCATACCGAGAGAAAACTGTAATCGTAATTGGCACCCATTCCTTTCACACACAGTGGGTTTGCATTCGTTGGTTGAATATAATAGTCCATCATTAGTTAGAAACCTCGTTAGAAAACTACCCTCAGCTGTCAAATGAAAATACACAACAAAATCGACCTGATTTTTCTTTTCCGCGCGACACTGTCAAGTTCAGTCTCTGCTGTCATTGTCGTGTGATTTGACATTGAATTGAATTGTAACCTTTACGTTATGCCTTTGTAAAAGTGTAAAAATATATTTGTAACAGTTTATTTTTTATACAAAGCCGGTTATTAAAAGGTAAACTAACCAGCTTCCCATTCTTTAAATACATTTACTATATAGCCTACCTATTGTCTTTAATTTTTATCAGTCTCAGTTTCAGTCCCCTCGTCGGCAGACGACCTACGCTTTCCTCCAGGCCACCACCTATTTGCCTATCCACATACATCTTGTACATCTATTATTTCTTTAAATGTTTCTTCTCCCGACTTTTCTATCGCTCCTGAACCCTGACGACCCCGGTGCAGTGAACCATGCCCGGCGAAGGGAAGTGCACTTTCGGCACGAGGATGCCCATCGACATCCACATGCTGAACGAGATCATCTACCGAGAAGTGAAAAACTTCCGGAACTACAAGATATACAGGCCCAATTTTGGATGTTAGTATTATTGTTATTATGTATTTATATTCAACTAGTTTCCTCGGCTTCGGTTGCGTTAAACATACCTGGAGAATTAGCATACCTAGTCGTAGACAAACGTCGTACAAGTAAGTAATCATAAGAAAACTTGCAGCCACACCTGATTCAAAGTCTCAAGGTTGATATGGTTGCATCTTGACTATCATTAAATCATGAAGTATTGCAGGTGACTTTACGAATATGCTTTACCTTCTTACTTGTAGCCATACCGGTGACGGGTAAGTTCTACGCGGCACACGAACAGAATAAATCGGAGACCGCGGAGCAGATCGCGAAGATTGACAACTACCATCACAACGTCACACAGAGCCGCGCTAAGGGCCCTCATAGCAAATACCCCACCCCTGCCACGGAGAGCATGGTGTAAGTCTTCCGTTTACAGAGTTTACAAAGAATGTACGATGAAACTACAAAAGTTAGAAAATTTTGTAGTAGTTTCAACTCCCAAACCTCCTTGCTTAACCTTCCTTACCTCCCCGTGTGTGTCCCCGTATGTGTGTGTGTGTGTGTGTGTGTGTGTGTGTGTGTGTGTGTGTGTGTGGCTGCATGTGTGCACGACACACGACCATAGAATCGGAAGGCGAGACTGCTACCACTAAACCACCAGTGCTCAAGTGGTACCTACTTACGTATAGGTAGCCTTAATGTTATTGGATTATAAATGAGAGTACCTACCTCGTCTGGTGTTACAGTTACGGCTGGTACACCACCCCGCTAGTGAGGATGGACAGGAACGACACCCGATTCTACCACCCCAAGACTGAGAGCACGCACACCAAGATCGAGATCATCATCCTCATGTCAAACCCCCAGAAGAAGAAATAACATCTTGAGAACTTCATGTCAAAGCCGCAGAAAAAAATAACATCCTTGTAAATAAGTCCGTTTCACTAACCCTATACCCTATACCTACGGCTGAAACTTTGCTTTCCTAGCCTTTTGCCGCGCTCCCTTAGTCCAAGCACAGAACAAATAGTACCTAACCTACCTCAGAGCAGGCAATCAACTTCGTTTATGTACCTACAACATAATGGACACAACATGGCCGCGGGGTGAGGAAACTAACGTTTGGGAGGCCGCGCCCCCTCTCAACCCGCGATCTTCTGTGCTGGAGCAGTGACGACCCGTTTATGAGAACGGGGTAAAGTGGGTGGAGACCCTACATTCAGAATTAAGAAGATTTTTTTAAGCCCTATTATAATAGCCTTTTTATTTTGTTACTTTTTACTTTAGTTTCAATCAAGTTTAGTATACCTACCTAATATACCTACTATCTCAGAAAATAACACTGTTTTTCAACATTTTGTACACCTTAGCCAGTAGGTCTAGTCATGTCACTAGTTCTGAACCAGAGTGCTGAAAGGATTTAAAATGCACCTCAAAGGCTCTTGAACTTACTTTTTATTAGTGCCGAGACGATAACTTTCCGGTGGTAGAAACCTTATTGAAATAACAATTCAAAGACATTGTGTTCAGTAGACAATTTATTAGTCGTTATGTTACCTACAATCACTCGTCATAGCTCTTCTTCTTCGCGAACTGGTTCCAGCTACGAGAGGCCTTCTGTTTGAAGTCCTTCTGATCCAATGACGTCAGGTGGGCGCCGGCGACACGGTCCCTGAAATCATGTTTTATGATGTAGAGGAGTACCTACGTCCATGTTCCTATTCGTCGGATGAAAATGCGAATCAGAGAGGCCACAGTACTTTTACAAAATACCAAAGACCTTTTTAATGGCAAACATTATTTTGAACTTTGATTCACTAAGGTTATATTCGATACTAGGTAGTTACCTACTAGCAAGAAATAAGAAAGACAAACTAATTAACCGTGCTTCTTCACTCTATTTGCAATGGCCTCAACCAATCTTATCCTATAGGGGTCACACAATTACTTCATCAGCATCATAAGAAGGTAGGTACTTGTTGTTGTATTGATGACAGGAACTTGAACCTTACCCCCGAATACTCAAACGCGACTGAGTTGAGCACGTCTCAAGTCACGGTTTTTTGACAATTTTTGATGAAAATCTGTCAAAAACTCGTCGTTGACTCTCCAGTAAGTACTTCCGTTCTTTCACCGAGGATCGGAGCTGGCTCTCCATGGATCTGATGTCGTCTCCACCCGTCACTCCACTTTATAAACAGACCGTCACCGAACAAAACATAGCGAGAACATCACGAAAAACTCACGCGAACTCCTCATAACTCTTGGCCGTGTGAATTGCGTCACATTTGACGTTATTGACTCTCCAGTACCTCCGGTCTTCTTCCAATGAGGAGCGGAGTTGGTTCTCCATAGCCCTGATGTCATCTTGACTCAGTGGCTTATTCATTGTGCGTGTTGGCTAAAATAAAATAATTCAAACAAATGACATGCCTTCGGACAGATGGAAGAGACGAAGTTTGTGGTTGGGCAAGAAAGCGATGGCAGAACGATCTTGTCCTTCGGGACGGGAGAAAATGGTGGGGGACCTTAAAGGACCGGAGTTTGAGGGAGACCCTTGTTCAGCTCTGCAACGACATAGGTTTAAAATACAAATACCTATAGGTATCAACTACAATCTTTACCTCTTTAAATATTCGTAATAGTGTAAAGAGATGAAGTAATTTACCTTTAACTTCAGCCAAAAGCTTATTTCAAAGCCAAAATAAATACGCGAATCTGTATCTTGTTCGTTTTCAGTATTTGCACAGAGTACCTTGTAATAAACTGAGTATTTGATCAATAAGTTGAGAACATTGTCATTGACGCTTCAGTCACCATGCCAACGACAAAAAAGGTCTATAGTTAGTAACTATACAAGAGCTCTCAATAGGTAGGTATAATGTAGATAGCATTGGCACTGGTGGTCTAGTGGTTGTGACCACTCTTTCCGATCCAAAGGTCGTAGGTTCAAATCCGTTCGTGCACCATTTTTCTGTTCGATAAAATTATGTGCGCTGTACTTACCAGTACCTACTCTCAAACGTGAAGGAAAACATCGTTAGGAAGCCTTTACACTTTAATGAACGAATGAACAAATGAGATACGAGTAAGTGAATAAGCGATTAAGCGAATAAGCTGTAATGTATGTTTGTAGGTTTGGTGAATGCGACTAAGAGAATGAGTGAATGTGTGAATTAACTAAACGGATGTAAGAATGAATGAATGTACAAAATAAGCGAATAAGCGAGCAAGCAATTGAGCGAATAAGCGAATGTGTTAACGAATGAATATTCAACAATTTTTTTTCTTATTTTATTTTAGAAGTCTGTTTCATAAACATGTAGCAATAATATGCTATGTACTATTTAATCCTAAAAGGTGTTACGAAATTACAAGACATTCACCTTGCGTCGGCACACACTTGGCCATTTTTCTAAGCATTGTTCGGCTAACCTTTGAAAGGCTGCAAAGTGCGGGTTGTATTGGTAACGTAACATAGTGTTTACAAAACAGTCACTTACGTGACTGTAACATTACATATTTCCTTGCGTCTCCTACGTTGTGCAGTCAGTAACTAAAGTTTATACTTAAACAGTTTGAGCGAAAGTGAAGTTCTATCAATATCTACTTATTATAATATACCTAAGTTTCTTTATTAGATCATCATGCACAGTGACGGATTAACCCTTAATCAAATTAAGCAATTGCCTAGGGCATCAGGTCTGAGGGGGCACCAGAAGAAGCACAATAAAAATCCGTCCTTACCTTAGGGCATCACGTCTCACTCTCACGTTACATCTCATCATCTTATTTTACAAAAAACTAATGTTTTTAGGCGGTAAAGGTTTAAAGACCGATTCTAGTTGACATACGGATAGGGGGGCCCACAGGCATGGATTTCTTAGGGCATCAAGTAATCTTAATCCGTCACTGATCATGCATTACCTTGGGTAACCAAGTAAATAGGGAAACTACAGTGTAATTGATCTAGCGAGTGAAGTGAGCGAAGATCTCCGTGACAACTTGGGCGATTTGGTGTTGCATGTAGTATGTTTGTGGATTTGTTAGGTATAATAATAATGCCTAATATTTTTGTGTGTCATGTCGTTTTATGACAAAAAGCTCGTCCTCAACATTTAGGTACAATGCTAACTCCTTCAAAATAGCGATTTTCCAAAAGCACTGCACGAAATAAGAGACGATCTGAAGCAATGTCTGGAGTAGGTAGGTACCTACGTCCCTATATTCACGTTAGCTATGGAGCGTTTTCATTTACCCACTGTAAGCTACGTACCTAACTAACTCGCGCGATACAAACAGAGCAGTTAAGTAATAGCAGCGAAGGCGTGACCGCAAACTCAAGTGGAGGATTTGCGCGGCAAAGTTATAAGTTATACTTTCAATTTATAAACATGTACTTAGGTAAGTACCTTTTAAACTTTGTCAGATAATATTGACCTTGCGGTACCTTTATTTATCAATTTAGCTTTTCTTTTGAGGAAACCAGCTTAGTCAGCTCCGTACGTATTGACCACAGAACACTATTACTCTTAGCGGAGTATTGACCATGTCTTTCCTGTGGATAAGGCCCACTGAGCTGAGAGTATGGTAAAGGTGCCGGGCAAGCCTACCATACGTAAAATCGCCTATATATATTCTATATTCAAAAGTTGCCTCCTAACGTTGTATAATTATTTAGTATAGTTTTTTAAGATTTTATTTTATAACTTTGAAGATACTAGGTACCTACTACTCGTAACGCTAGTTGTATCAAATCAATGAAGTGAAATGATTTAATTAAGGCTCTATTCGTGCACCATTTTTATAAACTCTTTGATGATCATTGATCAGCCAAAACGTCATTTGAACATGACTTTTCCACTACCAACGCATGCAAGTGCTAGTCGAATTCGTACACGAAGGGTTCCGTGCCTACCATCGTACAGTAAAAAAGGTTTTTTATATGGGGCCTACTTTTATTATTTCTTGTTAGAGCGAAAACAAAAATAAAATACCTACACACTCTGTAAAAATTTCAACTCTCTACCTATTCATGAGATACAGAGCGCTGATAAACGGGGGCCCCATACAAGAAATATTTTTTAATGTACGATGGTACGGAACCCTTGTTTGAATTCGACTCGCACGTAACCGGTTTTTTTTTAATAAGTACTTGTTTACCCAGGTTTTTACATACTATCCTTCTACATAGCCTCATGTCATTGCTATGTCGCATACGAGATGTTTCAAGGATTCGACGCCACCCCTGGCAACACATCTAGCCAAGGACTCGACACCACCCCTGGCAACACATCTAACAGTCATACCACCATTTTCACGACCTCCAAGATTGCCAGCACGATGGAGACTCTTGGAACAACCTCCTTGGTTCCTGTTACAGTGAGTTTCAAAGTTAAAAGAAATATAATACAGTAGGTAGGTACGTCCAACGTAACTTGACATTCGTGAAGTTAGCCGTTTCGATGCGCAATAGACAATTTAGTATGAAAAAGCTGCACTGCGCATGTCCAACAGCTAACTTCTCGCATGCCAAGTTACGTTGGACGTACCTACTCCGAGATTCTCTAACTTAGGAGAAAACTAGACGTTCATTAAACTGTTATAATGTTTTCTATCAGTGTGATAAATTCTGATGGATCATATTCCGTCGTTGTAATAAACAGGCAAAGCTAGACGTTCAGCATTTATCAGGTCAGTCAGTATTGTCTAGTCTTTCGTTCTTTTTCCATAAGTCATTCGTTCAACAGTCCGCCATTTTTGTCTCCCTACTCTTCTTTAAAATCTGTTTCAGCTAACAACAGTGTCCACCACCACAACAACCCCAGTTCCTCCAGTCACATCATCGAAGTTCGAATGCCCGGAGGAGGAGCAGCCGTCCAACATAGGAGCATACGAGGTGCCGACTCACCGGGACGTAGTTCTGCTCGTACGAAACACACTGACGACAATGTTTAACAGATATCATGAGAAGGCACTATACTTTCTCAAGGATATCAAAGAGGTTGGTGTGTTAAGCTAAGTACTTACTGGTATAAATAAAAAAAAAATCTGGACATTTCACACAGCGCCATCTAGCCCTAAACTAAGTAAAGCTTGTACTATGGGAACCAGATGGCTGATAGCATACTTATATACCTAAGTACTTTTTTTTCGTAAATACATACTTTGATTATACACCAATACATAACACCCAGAACATAAAAACATTTCTCCCGTAGCGTGAATCGAACCCGCGCCTCTTGCGTCTCAGCCGAGCACTTAAGTCTTGGGAGCGAGCATGGACCCCACAGACTAACAAGTATTTATTTAAAGAACAAAATACCCGACTGTGTAAAATTTAGGATACAATACCTACAATAATTTATTATTAACAAGTTACAGGTCATTATTGTATGCAACAGGTAGTTATTTAAAAAATATCCTTTGTTTTCCTAATTTGTTTTATTACAATTACAACTTTGTTTTAGTATGGTTTTAGTACATACATCTGATTTTAATTTCCTATCTTTCGTTTCTTGGGTAGTTAGATACCTAGATACTCTAATTTTCCTTACCTACTCGTTATTTCAGGCAGTCAAAGCCACATTGCCTCTCGAGAGAAAGTGCCACAGCTACACAGACAGGGCTGAGTACAAAAAATGCGTGAAACAGGTCAGCCTCAAATGCGAGCTCATTACGAAGGGAATTGTCACATCGCTGCAGCGACAACGGCTGGATGTGGAAGCTTTTACGAATGTAAGACAAACTCCCGAATACTCAAACGCATCTCAGAGTTGAGCACGTCTCAAGTGACGAGTTTCTCCCCAGAATACTCAAACGCATCTCAGAGTTGAGCACGTCTCAAGTGACGAGTTTTTCCCCAGAATACTCAAACGCATCTCAAAGTTGAGCACGTCTCAAATGACGTGTCCGTGGGCGGCGGTAATCACTTACCATCAGGTGAGCCGTCTGACCCCTCTTCCATAAAAAAAGAGAATGGATATTTTGGTCCCCCGCCATCCAATCCTACGGTCGTGGGTTCGAATCCGGTCGTGTACCAAAAGATTTTTCCGACCGAAAAAAATGAGCACGTATAGTGCTTTCAAACGATGAAGTTTCTACCTAAACTTTCTAATCTTATTTATTTATTTTTATTTAAGTATTCCGTTCTAATTCTAGGGAACAGTCTGCAAAGTGGACGATATGAAAGCTGACCCAATAGAGCTGATCAAATCCCTGGCAATGGAGCAGGCTTCGCTCGAATTTGCTCTGCCAGGATATTTGCGATTGCTTAGCGCCTGCTCGATTTATTGTGACAGGTGCGTATTTTGATGCATAATGCACGTAGCCTATGTTTTTCAAACAAAAGACTTCAACGGGATCAAAATTATTTATTTCAGAATGAAGCCACAACATAACATGGCGAAGAAGCCTCTGCGGCACATGACCGATCAAGACCTCGTCATAAAACATTTCCTTACTAAGAAAAGCTACATCCAACTCATAAAGGGATCAAAATAGTGAAAAAATCGAGCGACATATTTTAAACACATTCTTTGAGGCCCTAGTACACAATGGCGTGCATGGGCCATGCTCTACGATAAGCCACGATTGCCTGTACTTCGGCGAAAGTGTTCATACAATGGTGCGAGTCTCATTGCTGCCTGGCGATCTACTCAAGATGAACGTACAATCATGTTTTCACCGCCGAGCCGCGGCTATTTATTTTCTAACTTCACGAATGCTTAAATCCGCCGACAGTACCTACTTTCCATAAACATACTACGCGGGTGGAAGCTAATATGAAAATATTACTAAGTATTCACCTAAGTAATGCAAACATTACCTTCTATTTTGCATTTTTTGCCTCCCAAATTAACTTTTTCATTCATATGATTCAATGAATGAAAAAGTTTTAGCTCCACAATACAGCCATTTTTAATTTTCCACACCTATAACGTCATACTTTACAATAAAAAGTTTACCCCGTCAGCGGTCGTGAGAGAACTGAGCAATCGGCTAAGGCTATTGTGAGAACACCCCGGTCACGCAACGCCACGATTCCTTTGATGTCGAAAATACTGACAACTCGCCATTGCTCGCCACGATCCACTGGCCACTGGCAATTGCCCGCCAACCCCCTAGTACATAATGGTGAATGATGGTCGGGCATGTGTCATTGTGTACTAGGCCCTTCACATTCTTTAGCTGTGAACGCATCCGGCCGGATCGATCGATCGAGCTTTGCAAGTTTCACATTCCATTTGCTAGATGGCAGCACGTGTAGTTGAACTTTTGACGTGAACTTGATTGTAACTTACGAATAATTTAACCAAAATAATCATAGATATTGTGTGATGTGAATAGTGATAACTGTGGGAATACGTACCAAAACCCAATGAATTATAATACAATGCGTGAGAAATGGTCGAGTTTGATTTGAACCTGTGCGAATTAAATCCTGTCTGGCATGTCCAAAAGTTTTGAAACATATTTTTACCTGGTAAGTGGTGTTACTTACTAATAAATAACATAATTAAGTGATATTCTGATCTAATCACTTGTAGACTAACGCTAGAGTTTTCAAAAATTCCAAGTATTACTCACGAAACTATGCGGTTAAAGTTATTAGTCAAACCACTTTCTATTTGCCAAAAGTTTAACACAAACTTTTTCAAAACAAACCCAAGTTTAATTTTTTTGAATGTTCATCTATTTATCATAGTTATACAAGTCCAAATTTCATTAGTATATTTTACTACGAAATAAATAATCAACAATAATTAAGTAATCTTTTACTTGGTGCATTCTTCGGAAGCAATTACAACTTTCAAGTGTTCACAAGTGTTAGGAAATTGGTTATACTTTTAATAAATAAATTGCTTGAATAAATCAAAACGTAATCTGCAAATTATGGTCATAGAAAATATTGTATAGTTTAAGGCCTTTAGGCGGCCTAAAAACTCCATCACTAGAGTAGGCCACTAGCTCATACGAACATACATACATACATAGTTTAATTTACAAGAGCAAAAGTTTCTTAAACTTCAGAATGAACTTTATGAATAAGTCAAGAACAAACCAATATACATCAACAAATAGAAAATAAACAATCCTGTATTTTCTTAAATTTTTTATTCAAAACTGTATGTATCTTATTTCAATAAATTCATTAAAATTAGTCAGTCTTCATAATTGTACTACTTTCTGCTTTTCTTTTCTTTATGAGATTTCTTAGACTTCTTTGACTTTTTCTTCTTTTTATGTTTCTTCTTCTTTTCCCTGTCAGATTCACTACTATCTGATGATGAGCTACTGCTTGACGATGTACTTGTTGATCTAAAAGTGAAAATATACATTTTTTGTTTACTACTAACATACAAAAATGATACAGTTTAAAATCTATAGTGCTTAAATTTTTCCCACAGTCAATTCTTTTGAGACAACATCAACAACACAAGATTCTAATTGGGTATAAGGTCAAAACATTAAACTGTCTAACCTTTTAGATAAAAATCTTTATTCATATAAACTACTACTGGAATACCTCAACATTGAGTTTGTTTTATACAAACTTCATTTTCGCACAGCATCCTTTGGAGTTGAATATCGGGTATACCTTTTATAGAGCACCCCTACACCGTTAGAGGATTATAGCCTACAAGTTTTATGCTTCTATGACCGGCAGTTTAGTCAATGCTTTGATTTTCAGCTGTAAAAATCAGTATTTTGGTAGAAATAGTTACCTAGATCTCTTCCGTTTCTTGCTCTTCTTCTTTTCCTTAGCCTTCAAGAGTTTCTCATGCAGTTTCTGTCGCAACTCAGCTTCCCGTAGAGTCTGTAATGGAGTTGCATGTTCCTGCTCGCTGTCGGTACTTGTACTACTTACGTCTAAAACTATCTCCTTGTTTGGGTCTACCTGGAATTAATAAATAGTTTCTTTATTAACAAAAAGAAACTTACAACTAATACAAATATAATTTACAAAACACAAAGAAAGAGTCCGGCTATCTAAAGGCCGTTGCGAACGGTCTATAGATAGCTCACCTGATCCAGCTCATCAGACGGTGAAAGCGTGCCCAAGATGCTGGCCGCATTGCCACGCTGTATGGCAATACTGATCCATTGAGCCAAATAAGAACCAGCTCTTGGATCGCGCATCGATTTGATCAGAATCAGAAAAAAAATTATGTAAAATCATTTAGAAAGTATTTTGTTCTGAGATTATCTGCGATCAGTGATGCAATGTCTCTTGACTATTGGCAGGTTTGAAGTAGGTTTAGTCGGAATCAGCTCAAGTAAACATTTCTCCTTCTGATTATGCTAAGAATTAACTAAAATTCTGTTTTATGTAATGCAATAAATACCTATGAGGTTATAGGCTTTTAAGTTAAATTAAAGAAATACCACAAAGGGAGATAAAACACTAAAATATTGCAACTCAGAACATGACAAAAGCCCAGTCCTGAGAACTTACTTTGATAAAGTTCCTACACTGGAATGTAAGGTGTCCCGCATAACCACACTTTTTACACGCAGATCGCGAAGAGTCCTTGTTTATTTTAGTCACGTCGTAGCTAGACATTATTTTCTACTGATTTCAAAGAAATTACTAGAAATATAAGTAAAACTTGTACAGAAAAGCAAAACAACTTTCGTAGTAAACGTCAACAAAACTAGTGATTGAAGTTCCGTTCCACGTATTATTCGCTCTGCTTCGCATCTTTCGCTATTTTGATTTTCCAACAAACAAATACCATAATATTTCTCGTAAGAATGTTTTGTAGACGTACCTACACTACTACATGATTTCATGTAGTACCAGAAATCTGCAAAATAATGATGTATTTAGTAACTTAGTATGTTACGTAATCTTCTCAAACATCAAAACTAGCAGGGTAAAGGAACGTAAATTTGGTGCGTTTCATTTCACGTAAAACCTAACTAATTTATTTTACAGTTAAATTAAATGAAGAAACGCAAGTTCTAGCCAAAGTTTGATGGAAATGTTCCGCAATGGCGGAATTCCTGCCACTTTGCGACGTACTTTTCAACGTGATCTCGCTGGCGGGATATTTCTGCGACGTCGTGTTCGACGTAGTGATGGGGTACGCTCTGCTAGAGCGGGGCTATAAGGGCTCGTTCGCGGCCGCCATATCGATTGTCATCACGTCGTTGCTAATATCTCAGGTAAGTCATCATCATTAGTCTCTGAATCAACCTTAAGTGTAGGTTATTAGGTAGGTACCTAATGTTGTATGCCGCTTAAAGATCTCCGTCACGGCTTAACGACTTAAAAGCCGGGACCGACAATTTAGCGTGCCCTCCGAAGCACGGAAGCGCTCAGCTCGTAATGCCACTTGCGTTCACCCATCCTAATTGTGACCGCGCACAACGTTACTTAACTTCAACAATCAATCAAAAACGTCTAAGCAAGCTACGCCACGAGCGCTTCATCCATTGGTTTAATCCATTAGTGCTGGGCCGCATTTGAACTCACGAACTTAGAATCGGAAGGCGGGATGATTATCACTAGATTACCAGTGCTCTCAAACTCTGTCTAGGAATGACGACCTCGGTGGCGTGGCGAGCGAGTGCCCAAGCACTCGCCTGCCATGCCACGCCACGTTCAGCCAACTGAGACGCAAGAGGCGCGGGTTCGACTCGCGCTACGGAAGAAATGTTTGTATGATCTGCAAATATTCCTTCCGGGTCTGGGTGTTGTAGTATTATGTATTTACAAAAAAAAAGTAAGTATTTAAGTATTCTATCAGCCATCTGGTTTCCATAATACAAGCTTTGCTTAGTTTGAGGGTAGATGGCGCTGTGTGAAATGTCCACAAATATTTATTTATTAATATATAATAATTTAGATAATTGTTCTCCAGGTGCTATCGTTCCGGTGGTGGTGGAACGTGTGGTCGAGCGGGGAGCGCAAGGGCCGCGTGCCCGTGCTGCCGCTCGTGCTGCATTGTCTGCAACTCGGCGTGCTGTGGCGGTACGCGCGGCTGCTAGTCCCTCTGGAGTTGCGCCGCGTGAAGCACCAAGTCAGGGACCTTTGTAAGTGTGATACTTTAACGCAGGCGCGGTCCGAAGGAGGGGGTCACAGGGGACATGACCCCCCCCCCCCTCCCCTCCTCAAAATCGTACACGCCAAATCGAAAAATGTTCTAAAAATTTACAAAATATAAAAAAGCAATTTACTCGACATATTCTATTATTAGTGACCCCTTCCAAAATTTCAGGCTGCGACCGCGCCTGCTATTATTTCTTTCAATTATTTTGGTACATGTCACATGCTTCTTAATAAAGCCTTCTATTCTATATAAGGTCCATAATGTAAAGACATCCTAGTTGGTAAATAAATAGGTAGGTACATAACTGTACTATGGCATCATTTTCATCAAGCTTTGCTGATAATTATGAGACATTTTTTAAATGGCATTCATTTGTGTTTCCGAATTTTAGATTTTTGGTTCTATTTTACTGATACATAACAAAATATAAAAGAGTTCTGGCTTACAAATGGGATAGGATACGTTATACGCATTCTAGTGCCGTCTAGGATGCCTTATTGAAATAGCTAATTGCTCGCTGCGCTCTTTTAAATATCTGTTCTTTTATCTTGTTCAAAACGAGAGGCTTGCTTTGCTCGCCCAATTTTTTATTGATGGAAAAATGAGTGAGTAGGAAATTAATACGAGTATTGCCTTGTTTGTAGGCATGCTCCGCTTGGTCCACGCGTTCTGCGAAGCGGCGCCGATGTTACTTCTCCAGTTGCACATCTTGTTCAAGGACAGCCAGAGAGCGGCCGAGTCCGCGGACGAGCTCGGCGTCACGCCCGAGCCCAGCATCGACGAGCCATCTGGTAAATATCACAAAAACAAAACAAATCTTGCAAAGACTATATAGATACTAGCTGCCGCCCGCGGCTTCGCTCGCGGAGTACCCGGATAAAAAATAGCCTATATGTTAATCCAGCACATGTAACTGCTGTTGTGACTGCACCAAGTTTCATTCAAATCCGTTCATTAGTTTTTGCGCGAAAGAGTTCCATACATATAAACTTTCGCGTTTATAATATTAGTAAGATAAGGATTGACTTGCAAGTTTTCTTATGATTACTTGTGGCTCTGCCCACCCTATGTAATTAATATATCTTTCGCAGCGAACAAGGCGTTTGCGGAGTTGAACGTAATATCGGCGTCTTTATCACTATTCTCCGTGTGCTGGGCCCTCGCCAGCTTCAGCAAGAACGTGCGGCTGCAGAACGTGCACCGACTCGTGCTCACCTGGTGCGGAGTCATATTCCAGGTGAGGGCACCTTTTCATCCTTACAGAATAACTCTAATTAATGTTAGGGGAACAAAGATCTGCACTGACATCCCGCTGTGGGGTGTATTCAGTGACGGATTAACCCTTAATCAAATTAAGCAATTGCCTAGGGCATCACGTCTGAGGGGGCACCAGAAGAAGCACAAAAAAATCCGTCCTTAGGGCATCACGTCTTACTCTCACGTCACCAAAAACCACAAAAACCAATGTTTTTAGGCGGTAAAGGTTTAAAGACCGATTCTAGTTGACATACGGATAGGGGGGCCTACAGGCATGGATTGCTTAGGGCATCAAGTAGTCTTAATCCGTCACTGGGTGTATTGTGCATTATCCCCCCGCCAACCCTCCCCCATCCAACTCCTTGAAGTGCCGGAGAAGGACTTGATCTTGGCAGCAGTGTTTTAGTATCCTCGACGGTGTTGAAGCTGTTGGTGGTGTAGATAAGGTCGACGATAATGCTATTGGCATGTAATCGATGACTGTCTGCATTCCTGAGTTTTGTCTTATTTCATTATCAAAGTCGAGTCGAAGCGTTTGAGGCAGGGTGAGTGCTCAGCAATTGGCGTTGAAATGAAACAAAAGGTATATATTAGACTAGCTTCCGCCCGCGGCTTCGCTCGCGTGGTATCCGGATAAAAAATAGCCTATACGTTAATCCAGTACATGTACTAGGTATATTCCAAGTTTTATTCAAATCCGTTCAGCCGTTTAGGCGTGATTGAGGCACAAACATCCAAACTCACAAACTTTCGCATTTATAATATACTAGCTGCCGCCCGCGGCTTCGCTCGCGTGGTACCTGGATAAAAAATAGCCTATATGTTAATCCAGCACATGTACTGTGTATATTCCAAGTTTCATTCAAATCCGTTCAGCCGTTTAGGCGTGATTGAGGCACAAACATCAAAACTCACAAACTTTCACACTTATAATATAGTAGGAAGTAAGATTTTCTTAGATTAAGTTTTTTCATAGATTTCACACATATATTCTATGCTCAAGTTATGATGAGAATGTTTGATTTCCAGTTCCTGTGGCGACTGGGCACGATCTCTGCGCGGATCTGCGCGCTCACTGTATACGGTCTAGTCTATGAATACTGGGTTTTCTTAGTTATAGGTAAGATATTATTACATATATGCTATTAATAAGTAGTATTTACTTCTCTGCTGGACTGGAAGTAAAGAAAAAGTATAGAATGCGTCCAGCTGCTTCTCTTCCCGAGCATATCGTAAAAGTCGACTAAGGGATAGACCTCTCCATGGACCGACCATATATATATAGATTATATAAGGGCGATGGGCTGATCACCTGTCACCATGGCTCACCATATCCATCTTTTGGGAATGCGGGCGTGATAATATATATTTAGTAAGGATTAGTAAGGATACACCACAGGCAAAATGTATAAATTCTCGAACTAATTAGCAGACTGTGTGCGGCAAGTTCACTTCACTTTCAGACAAATTGCGCTCTGGAGCCGTGATATAAACAAAAGTTAATTCCTAAAATGGCTCGCGTTGTAAATGAGCGTTTTGCCGCACACGAACATAACGCGCTTATATATGCGTCGTCCCCCTCCACATCCACCCCCCAGAAAAAAAAACAACAAAAATTCAAGTCCACTCTCTACCTATCAGCGGTGCCTTAGTAATAGGGTCCCATTGGCACCCTTCGGGTACGGAACCCTATAATGTTAATAAGTGTAATTGGTTGTTTTTTTTATTAATCTATACTAATATTATAAAAAGGAAAGATTTTATTGTTTCTTTGTTTTTTGTTTGTAACGAATAGGCTCCGAAACTACTGAACCGATTTCAACAATTCTTTCACCAATAGAAAGCTACATTATCAGGGTCCAGTATAGGTTATAATAAATTTTCAAAAAAAATAGGGATCCCTAAGAATATTGCTATATTGAAACCCAAGGTAGAAAACCCAAAATAGTTTTGGCGAGCGCTTTGCTAAAAATATTGATAATAGAACAAAATAATGTACTACACGCGTACGAAGTAGCGGACAACAGCTAGTTAATTAATAAAGAGGTTGTTGTTATAGGTTTGCATTGGCTGTCGATGTTCCTCTGGCTGCTGTCGCCTCGCAACGTGTTCCACGGCGAGCGAATGTCGCGCGTGCGGCGCGCCGCGCTCTCCGCGCTCATCGCCTTCGTATACGTCTTTGCGTACGTCAACCTGCAGGAACTCAACCACAGGCAGAAGATGGTAAGCCACTGAATGTCGCGCGTGCGGCGCGCCGCGCTCTCCGCGCTCATCGCCTTCGTATACGTCTTTGCGTACGTCAACCTGCAGGAACTCAACCACAGGCAGAAGATGGTAAGCCACTGAATGTCGCGCGTGCGGCGCGCCGCGCTCTCCGCGCTCATCGCCTTCGTATACGTCTTTGCGTACGTCAACCTGCAGGAACTCAACCACAGGCAGAAGATGGTAAGCCACTGAATGTCGCGCGTGCGGCGCGCCGCGCTCTCCGCGCTCATCGCCTTCGTATACGTCTTTGCGTACGTCAACCTGCAGGAACTCAACTACAGGCAGAAGATGGTAAGCCACTGAAAGTGTACACGGGAGGTTTTTTAAACACAATGATAGCTTGTTTCCATCTAGGTACCTACTAGTAGCTCTATTTAGTAATTGAATGCGCCTCAATCATAGCGTAACGACAGACTGTACTCTATCTAATAACTTTGATCGACCCAAAACATGCATACATATATATTGAGAGCACTGGTGGTCTAGTTGGTAGTGACCTCGCCTTCCGATCTTAAGATGGTGGGTTTAAATCCAGTCGTGTATACCAGTGGATTTTTCTGTGCGAAAAATTTATATGCGCTATACCAGTACTCTTAAACGGTGAAGGAAAACATCGTGAGGAAACCCGCGGCTTAGTCAGCTGAGCACGTATTGACCATGTCTTTCCTGTGGACAAGGCCGAATAAACTGAGAGGATAGAATAGGTGGTGGGCAAGCCTACTCTATCTTAATTCGTCCCGGGCACTACAGCGTCCCGTCGGTGAAGGTAAAGTTGCCTCCTGACGCTGTATAAATCATCTACTATAGATGGTAAAAGGCCTTAATTTTTATTTTTATCTGTTCCGATATATACAGTCGTGGTCAACTAATTAGGGACACTCTCTAGTTAACCGAATTGTGAATTTAATTTTTCTTTTCCAACGAATCTAAAAAGAATTGCAGATTTGTTACATGTAAATATAATTAGTCATTTATGTGGCCGATAAAAAAATTATAACAACCTTATGAAGACCTTAACCTTTTTACAGTATCGCTGATAGATTATCACAGTACTATTTTTACATCAACGCTGGCTGGCCATTTAATTAGGGACACTGAGAATATGCGTTTTATTTTCAAAATTTGAATCTAAATAATTTATTTATTTCTTCTCATATTGTTTCGGTGTAGTTTTGGCAGCAATCCGGATTTTAAACTTTTAAGCCGTGAAAATTATTTTGAATAAAATGGGCAGAAATACAAATTGCAATGCACCACAACGAAAAATTATTATGAAGTTTGTCGAACGTAAGTTTTTCATACCGAAAGATAGCAGATTATTTAAATTATTGTTTAAGAACTACGGTGTCCAATGCAGTACAACATTTCAAGCGCAATAACACAACTTTAGATGTGTCCAGAAAAAAAAGATCGAGAAAAACAACCCCCCCACGAAGACGGAATGATAACCAGGTTAGCTAAGAATGATCCCTTTTTAGGCTCTGTTTTAATTAAACACGAAGTGTTTGGGGCAGACGTAAGGGCCGGTGTATCAGCGAGGACCGTTCGACGAGTCTGGTAACTCTGGTAGAAGCAGGGTTGTACGGAAGAGTGGCTCGCATTGTTGAAGAAAGAACATAGAAATGCATGTTTGTCGTTCGCACGTAAATATGGACATTGGACCTAGTCCAATGGCAACATGTATTATTCTCTGACGAGACCAAGGTTAGGTAATTTGATTTCTTCAATTGGAAGGCAATACGTACGGCGTCCTGCAAAAGCAGAAATGAATCCGAGATTCACAAAAAAGCAGGTGAAACACGGCGGTGGAAATATTAAAATTTGGGGTTCATTTTCTGGACGTGGAGTAGGACCTGTGCGGAAAGTTCAGGGTAATTTAGACCAATATCAATACAAGGCGATATTAGAGGAAACTATGCTTCTCTATGCTGAGGAACAACTCCCTATTATATGGACGTTTCAGCATGATAACGACCCGAAACATACAGCCCATTCAGTCAAGTCGTTTCTCATCAGTCAGTCTGTATCAGTGCTAGAATGGCCAGCAAATAGTCCGGACCTTAATCCAATCGAACACCTTTGACACGAAATCAAGAAAAAAGTTGCCGCTTATCGTACCACAACTTTAGATGAACCTAGGGAAGCTTTTTGTGAGGCATGGCCAAATGTTGCTATCGAAACATGTCATAAACTGATAATGTCTATGCCACATCGGTGTCAAGAGGGCATTACTAACAAAGTTTTGCTACTGGGTACTGATTTTACCTGCAATACAACGGGATTGAGTTTAGGAATTAGAAATAAAGAAAATACTGCAGATTTTTAGTTTCATTTTACTCTATTTATCATTTTACTTTACTGTCCCTAATTAAATGTCCAGCTACAGAATAAACTTATATTGAATATGTGTTTAAGATTTGGCATTATTTTTATTTTATTTTATTTTTTAATAATTTATTTACTGCAATTTATAGCATAATAATCGGACCAAATTATGTAAATAATAGTAACTGAGAAATCAATAGGGTTTAATATTTAAAAATACATAACCAGGTTTTTCTCTTCACTACCTTTAATGTCCCTAATTAGTTGACCACGACTGTATGCCTCACTCCTACAGTAGCGCTCGTGGCGTAGCTTGCTTAGGCGTTCTTGATTGATCGTTAAAGTTAAGCAACTATATGCGCGGTCACAAATTGGGATGGGTGATCGCAAGTGGCATTACGAGCTGAGCGCTTCCGTGCTTCGGAGGGCACGTTAATAATAATAATTCATTTATTTCAGATAAGTCCATACAAAAAACTAATTAAAACGAGCCAATAACAAACACATAAAATAAAAACAATACAATAATTCTAACCCTAACGTACGTTAAACATAGGAGTTCTGGAAGCCATATGTATGGCATTCCATTTACCTACGATAGGGCAGTCAAACCTGTCCAGTATGGTGACGAGGAGGCTATTGGTGCTGCCTCGTACGCGGCGCATCAATGAGGCAACGCGTTTCCGCACAATAGCGTGGAAACCATCGACACAGGACTCTGTGCACAAACAGAACTGAACTGTGTTAAACAGTCGGTCCCGGCTTTTAAGTCGTTGAGCCATGACGGAGGCCTTTAGGCGGCCTAAAAACTCCGTCACTAGAGTTGGCCACTAGCTCATACGAACATACATACTCCTACAGTAAAGGAAGCCACACGAGGTACGGAGGGCCTGACTCAGTTGTTGTTGACAGGTGGTGTTCTACTGCGTGATGTGCGTGGAGAACTCCCTCCTGGTGACTCTGTGGTGGGCGGCGGCGCGCTACCGCCGGCCCGCGCTGCCGGCCGCGGCCGCCGTCGCCTTCCTAGCCGGACTCGCCTTCTGCATCTTATATTATAGGTATTGTTGGTGATCGGATTGAAACTCAGCATTAGGAGAAGACAGAAGAAACTTGAGGGTGCAGCCAGAGTTCAATGGTGCTTTTTTTCTTGGCGTGACGGCCTCGGTGGCGTGTCGGGCGATTGCGCGAGACGCAAGAAGCGTGGGTTCGATTCCCGCTGGGGAAAAAATGTTTGCATGATCTGTAAATATTTCTTCCGGGTCTGGGTGTTGTGGTACCATGGTACTCGTAGTTTCTGATACCCACGACACAGGGAATCCTACTGTGGGGTCAGGACTGTGTATGTGACTGTTGGGTGTTATTTTATTATTTATTTTATGATATGTTTTTTTCTGAAGTGTCAAAAAATTGGTATACCTACGAAACATGTCACATGTTCTACCAATAGGCTCCTAAGTTCAAGTCAAGTTGTCACCGTCCTGTTGGCACCCTTCGGTTACGGAACCCAGAAAAGGGAAGTGACGCCTTTTCATTGCTTGTCAATAATAATAGCCTGTAAATTTTTATGCATACATATTATCACGCCCGTATCCCTAATAGGGTGGGCAGAGACACAAGTAATCGTAAGAAAACTTGCATCCACTACTGATCCAAGACTCCCGACTCTCCATCCAAGACAGAAGATGAATATGATGAAAATTTTTATATAATTGGTTATTTATTTTTGCAGGTATTTCCACGTAAGGAGACTGGGCTACATGCTCGGTGAGAACCAACAGGGCACGAATAGTACAAACGCATCATCACAGAACAAAAACGGTAAGATTACATCACATTTCAGTCTACTTCTACTGGACTGGGAGTAAAGGAAAAACATAGAATGCGTCCAGCTGCTCGAGCGTCTCTTAAAAGTCGACTAAGGGACAAGTGGCATTACGAGCTGAGCGCTTCCGTGCTTCGGAAAGCACGTTGTCGGTCTCGGCTTTTAAGTCGTTAAGCCATGACGGAGGCCTTTAGGCAGCCTAAAATCTCCGTCACAAGAGTTGGCCACTAGCTCATACCAACTTACTTACTAAGGGATAGTGCCTCCCAACATGATGGACCATCTATACGGGCGATGGGCTGATCACCTGTCACCATGGTTCACCATAACATCCTGGGAGTTTGAATCAGGAGTTGCTGCAAGTTTTCTGTTGATTACCTGTTGCTCTGCCCACCCCATTAGGGATATGGGCGTGATAATACGTATGTTATTAGTTCTATTAGTTTCAGTTTTGCAAATTAGTGTTTTTTTTTTAGGTTCAAAGTCAAATCAAGCAGACAATGCAGCCATACCCGGTGTCTTCAACTGCAGATTCTCAAACCCAGTTAACAGGTACACAATCCTACTAATATTATAAATGATAATGATAATATTTATTTCTCTTTGGACGTATTATAGGCTCTTAGGTAGGTTCGTCAAACAAAATATGAAATGCAAACAATATTGAAACTAAAACTAAATATTTTTTATTTTAATATACCAAGTGACACTAGTGCAATAAAGACGATTCTAACGACATATAATTCATCAAAATCTGTTCAGCTGTTTAGTAGTTACGAGGGAACCCAAAGTCAAAGTCAAAGTCAAAAAAAATTATCCCTTAAAATCACTTGGACACGTCTTAAATCAGGGACAGACAGCCATTTATATACATCATAGGTCAAACAAATGACACTCCTTTTCTTTATGTATCGCCGCTTTCAGTACAAAAAGGCGCGCAATGATTTCAGCATTGTCGTGCATTGCCTCTAAAGACATATGTCGCAGGACATTTGTCCCCTTGTCCCCTAGTGAATACAAGGTTAAATGAACTCTGTCAACATTATCTTTAGCGCCGCTGCTCGTAAGAAGAAGAAGCCGACGACGTTCGTCCCGCCCCCCGCCGCGCCCGCCACCGCCTTCTGGCGCCGCCCGCTGCCCGCGCACAACCACCACGTCAGCGTCGTAAGTACACATACACCACGCCAGCGCCGTAACTACACATACATACCTGAGGTGCTGTGGCTCCTAAGCAGAAGCCCACGACGTTCGTCCCACCGCCCGCTACACATACACCGCGTCAGCGAGGTAACTACACATACACACTAACACCATGTTAGTGATACCTGAGGTGCTGTGGCTCCTAAGCAGAAGCCCACGACGTCCGTCCCGCCGCCCGCTACACATACACCGCGTCAGCGAGGTAACTACACATACACACTAACACCATGTTAGTGATACCTGAGGTGCTGTGGCTCCTAAGCAGAAGCCCACGACGTCCGTCCCGCCGCCCGCTACACATACACCGCGTCAGCGAGGTAACTACACATACACACTAACACCATGTTAGTGATACCTGAGGTGCTGTGGCGCCTGAGCAGAAGCCCAAGACTTCCTACCGCTCGATGCGCGATCCAAGAGCTGGTTCTTATTTCTCTCAACTGATCAGTATTGCCATTCAGCGTGGCAATGCGGCCAGCGTCTTGGGCACGCTCCCACCGTCTGATGAGCTGGATCAGGTGAGCTATCTTTAGACCGTTTGCAACAGCCTTTAGATAGCCCGACTGTTTCTTTTGTATTTTGTAAATTATATTTGTATTAGTTGTAAGTCTCTTTCCGTTAATAAAGATCCAATTTTATAATTATAGTAAGTACTGTAGTTGTTAAAACTGACATTTATGTTTTCTTATGTTTGATTATCTTAATACCTAAATACTTGCTAAAATGTTATCTGTTCATCCTATCAGGGCGGCTCATCAGAGAACGAAGGCTCAAGCGTCGGTTCACGCGTCAACATCCAGCAAAAACTGCAAGAAAAGAAACAGAAACAACTCGCCGAGCTCAGAGTCATAGAGGAAGAGATCAAACAGGGTAAACTGGCCAAGACCACGCCCGTCGCTGCAGAGGAAATTTACAGCAGCTTACAGCGACAGCCCATACCTCGCGCCAAGACACACGCAGAACCGCCGGCATGGCCTAGTATAGAACTCACCCACTCCTACCAAAACTACCCCATCCTACCACATAATTGCAACTACCCCACGTACACGGAAATCAAACCGGAATTCTTCCCGCCGGAGCAGAAGGCGCGCTTCGAAAACCGCACGTTCTATGAGAACCCGGCTAATGTCCAAGCGAGGACGCCTATCCGGTCGCCGAATTACTTGGAGAGGAATTATGAGGCAAACTGCTCGAGCCCTCGCAACGTGATCAACCCCACGCCTAACTACGTGGACAGTAATTATGAGAGTAGTGATAAGCCACGGATACAAAATGGGATATACTCTGAAGGTAAATATCATTTTAAAAATCGTAAATCTCTCTATCTCTCAATTTATTTATCTCTCACAACAAAATTAAGATTAACTTAATATTATATAAAAAAAATATACAAACAGTAAAATGTGAAAAGACTACCTTTACCATGCAGTGAGACACTACAATAATAATAATAGTATAGACGGATCACAGTCACAGTGATGACTGTAAAACAGACAAATTGAGAACCTCATTCTATTTTAAAGTCGGCTAGGCAGCTTTGAGTTAGTATAAAAGTCTCAAGTTACTTCTCTGCTGGACTGGTAGTAAAGAAAAAACATAGAATGCCTCGACTAAGTCGACCAAGGGGTAGTATCTTCTCCAACATGATGGACCATCTATACGGGCGATGGGTTGATCACCTGTCACCATGGTTCACCATATCCATCTTGGGACTCTTGGTTCAGAAGTGGCTGCAAGTGTTCTTATTTGTGGCTCTGCCCACCCTCTTAGGGATACGAGCGTGATAATAATGTATGTACAGTAAAAGTCTCAAATCTATCTTAAACTAAAAAAACGTTTTCTTGTCAGGTCAAATAGGAGAGTACTCTGGTTACTGCGAGAACAACTATAAATACAGCGACAAGGAGGAATATTCGGCGGCGTTGCAACACGCGCTCACCAATGTACAAAGCATAGACAATATTAGGAGCAACTACGAATGCGGACAGTATAGTCAGAATTGTGAGCGGTTCCCGTACCCAGGTAAGTTTTACCAAGCAATACTGCCCTCTTAGTGAAGTACGCAGTAACTATTTCAAACATGTTTTAGTACATTAGTGAGAACAGAATGTTGTATTTTGTTAGTCGATTCCGAATGTGTATCTAACATTTTTTTTGTTAAAAATGATAGTTACTGCGTTCTTCACTAGGAGGGCAGAATAGGACTTTAATCATAGTGTTTGGAGTAAACCGTACAAATCAGCGATCATGTGTTCATATCAATTTATCGCGCACCTTATTTACCAAAACTGACAATTGAGTCAGTACGCGAACTACCAAACCATTATTACCATTTAATTTAAACCATTACTGTCTTTTAATTTTTCATTTCTGTATTTTCATGTGTATGTTGCCAATAAACCATTTTCTTTGTATCTTCGTAGGACATGTTTTGTATTTTGTGTTATCCTTTTGTACCCACGTTTTCCAGCGCTAGGTGCTAAGAAGATGGAGCAGATGAGGAAGCTGCAGCGCTGCAGGACACCGGAGATCCTCCTGGCGCCGCACTATCTGGAGGGCTGCAGCCGCCAGGTCTGCTGCCACTGGGGCGCGCCCTACCCGTCAGTACAATCCAATGAACTAAGGCCTTTTAACATCTATAGTAGATGATTTATACAGCGTCAGGAGGCAACTTTTACCTTCACAAACGGGACGCTGTAGTGCCCTGGACGAATTAAGATGGGAGTAGGCTTGCCCAGCGCCTATTCCATCCTCTTAACTTAGTCGGCCTTGTCCACAGGAAAGACATCTGTAATATGGCTTTTAAGTCGTTAAGCCATGACGGAGGTCTTTAGGCGACCTAAAAACTCCGTCACAAGAGCTGGCTACTAGCTCATACGGCTCAATATACATTTTACTTTTTAGGAAAGACATGTTTAAATACCATACATCATGGTTCATGTGATAAAGCCTGCTGTCAGACGGACAGACGAACGGACCGTTTTTCGGCCATAGTCCAAAATGCCCATTAACCTTTATTAAACCACTGGTGGTCTGGTGGTAGATCCATCCGATTCTAAGGTCGTGGTTTCAAATCCGGTCGTCGACCAGCGGATTTTTCAAAGAAACTTATGTTGATAAAGTTATTAAAGTGAATTTCTTTCAGAACTAAAAGAAAAGAGGAAGGTGCGGTTGGCAGCAGCGGGGAAGAATCGAACCCGGACGGAGCCGCGCGCGACACCCCTCGCCCGCCCAGCGACATCGATAGCCAGGTAATTTAGCTTCGGTGGAATGATAACAGGTTTGTAGGAGAGATACTTTGTGATCATAACTCTGTACCTACTACCTAGTTTCACAGACAAATAAATATTTCATTTCATTTCATTCCATAAAACACATAGGAACTACCCATGATAATTTGTTTGTACCAGATATCGCTGCCCCGGTCGTACACGTTGCCCCGTGAGTTCCGCTACTGGCGGAGAAGGCCGCGCCTCAGAGACGCGCATGTGCCGAGCAATAACAGCAGCGATGGTAAGTCCTGTGTTCATGGATTACAATCCATTCTAAAAAAATATTTGCGGACAATTCACACAGCACTATCTAGCCCCAAACTAAGCATAGCTTGCCTTTTATATACTTTTTTTTTCTTGTATATAAAAAATACAACAACCGGACCGGGAAGAAATATTTGCAGAACATGCAAACATTTCTCTCGCAGCGGGAGAAATGTACAAGTGCAGACTTGATTTCCGAAATTGTTGTGGGACTCAGAACTATGTAGGTACCTAAGTCATCAGCAAAGAACACAAGCAGCTTATTCAATCATCATCATCTGCTACCTGAAATAATCAACTGGTCTGATATTCTCCACGGTATTAAACTCATAGTACCTGGTATCCTCTCCAACTTAATGGAGCTATATGGGCGATGGGCTGATCACCTGTCACCATGGTTCACCATATCCATCTTGGGAGTCTTGGATCAGAAGTGGCTGCAAGTTTTCTTATGATTACATGTGGTTCCGCCCACCCCGTTAAGGATACGGGTGTGATAATGTATGTATTAAACTCATTCAATAATTTCGTTTATTTCTAGGTGACGTAGACAGCGCAGACGACAACGAAAGCGACCGGCGGTCGAACGTCTCTGCCACGTCGCAAATCCAAGGGCCCACTTATGCAGAGTTCTCCTACCAGCGCCCGGATATCATGCCACGGCAGGAGCCACACTACGACTGCGATAGGCGGCCGAGGCGGGGATTTAGGAAACCAGGGCCCAAACCGGAGACTAAGCTATAGTTTTGACGTGTTGTCTGAGGAACAGTTTAAACGCATGTCTCCATTGTATATTTGTATTGAGTTGCAATTAGCGCAGACACGACGGTCTGTCTGTCTGCAAAGTTAGATGCTGCGAATGCTTCGATGCAACAAGCTACATGCAAGTATTCGAGTAGGTTCATTGTTAACGATGCCCCCAAACGAAACCCCTAGGGGTGCGGTTGCTAAAAAGGATTTGTCGATGACACCAATAGTGTTGTTGCCCTGATATTCTTTGTATACAATAATATTAAATAAAATATCGTCTATCAACCATCGAGAGTATACTTGCTCAATATAATATCCTTAAACTATAATCATGTTATCCCAACATTACGGTGGTGTCGTTGACAATGAACGGAGTAGGCTACGTTTGTGTTGCTGACTACCCTCATGAAGCAAGCCACGCATCCGTGCCCCTGTAGAAAACGTCCTTGTAAACTGTTTACGTATTTCGTACGTGAGTGCAAAATAAAGACTGTTTCATTATACAACGTGTAACATAATGTCCCTATAAGCCCGAAACGGGGGTGTTCTATACGTCATTGCGAACAACGTTTGTTCAACGACTTTTAAAATTTCAAAGGTTTTCATTCATGAAATGTCTCTTAAACTTTGCTCCAATACGTAACTTGACACAACGTGAGGCATCCCTATTTACAGCTGTTTTTTGACCTTTAAGTGTGAACTCTAGATGAAACAGGTAACAGAACAGACACCATTAGTAAAATGCCTACCTACTTACCTAATAACGAGGTGGCTTAATAAGTAATTTCTATTTTTTTTTGAAGGCCTAGTGGTACCTTGGTATTTATTGGTAATTAAAATGTAAGGTCACATCACGACTAAAATCCCTAGGCACCGTAAACATCCTTTCAGATCTCTTTGTTAAGTACCTAGTATAGGAGATAGGTACCTTACCTACTCAATTTTGTACCTACCTACTCGGGCCTTAAAAGCATCTTGAGTAGGTAACAAGAAGTATGAGAAGAGGTCTACCGTGCCTGAGGATAAAGCCGTGACCCTATTCCACTTTAGTTTTTCCAACGATGTATTATTCCAATATTCATTGGAGCATTTTTCAATGCAATTTTGTACCTACCTACTTGGGCACTAAAGTCAAAGGTTGTGACTTATCTGTCTTACTAATCTTCATTTTCATCGTGAACAGCCTATTTGTCATTGGTTGCATTGAAACAACAACAACAACTAGTGGGATGGCACCTCGCCCTAATTGGCTGTCGGTGCCTTTGCTAAATTCAAAATCCGCAACCGTCAACCGACACCGCACCGCAAGCGTTTGTTTAATAAAATCAAATTGGTTCCGTAGGTTTATTTGTTTTTTACTTTTCTTGATTGAACTACGTAATTGTTGGTAGGTTATTATGTAAGTAGGTAGGTACCTAGTAGCAAATGGGGATGGAGCACATGGTAGCATATTGGTATGAACCCCGCCTTCCCATCCTTAAGTCGTGAGTTCGAATCTATGGATTTTTCGATTCGAAATTTATGTGTGCAATATCAATGCTCTCAAACGGTGAAGGAAAACCTCGTGAGGAAACCAGGCATGTCATAGACGTGTGTCAAAGTGTACGAAAGGAACCTTCAAGGTGCACTCTAATCCTTCCACCACACTGGTTCAAAAGAGCTAGCGACACGGACACGACGACAGTAGTAGTAGTAGATGTATGGTGAAGTTTTTTTCCTTTTTTTTCCCAATCGGTATTTAGTGGGTTACCCCAGACAAGGAACCCTAAAAATTCGGCTTTCGGCAATAGGTACCTACTTTTGGTCGCAAAACAGATCGGTTTTTATCAGTCGCAATTAGCATTCGTTCCTTGCAACAACTGCAACAAGCAATCTCTCGGTTCGCGTAACTAATTAACGATAATGATGTCGGCTTTGTACTCAGACAGTGAGTATTATGATATGGTGTTGTGTGTGTGTGTTGGAGCAGCACCAAATAATTAATAGCTTAGTAGCGGCGCGTCAGCTCTACAGAGAGCGTTATCCAGGGCGGCCATTGCCATCTTACGGGCTATTTTCTGGGATTGGTGAACCGTCTTCTCTCGACGGGATCTTTCCACCGGCGCACCAGTGAGGGAAGACTGGGAATTCGGTGGTGTGTTGTACCTACTTCCCTTTGATGGATACCGAGTACCTACTGTGTGTCAACAGTGATAAAATTCAGTGATAGGTAGGTATGATGATAGGTACCTAACCAATCACCCTACCTAGTAGGTACCCCATTAGTACCTAGCTTACTAATAAAAAATGACAAAAATAATTTTGTGATTGTGAATGTGAATGTGTACCAGTAATACCAACCTAGGTACCTACATACCTACCTAATACCTACCATGTCAATTAGCCGTGTTCCGAGCCAACCAAGAAGAAGGGAGAAAAGGTATAACTTAACTTTTCCTGTACCTAGGTCCTTAGGTAACTACCTAGGTAGATGTAGGTAGGTAGTTGTTTTTTTATGTGTGAAAGATATCGTGATTTTAATCTTCGACTTTAATTTCTACGTAGAATTAAAAAAATTGCAAATTCTTACGAAAACTTTGGTGATTACACCTAGGTACTTTTTGAAACTTGCCGCGCGTTCAATTGTCTGCGTATGTGTGGGTCCGACGCGATAGGAGGGTGCGCGTGTGTTTGTTACCTACGCAAATGGTAAACAAACACATAGGGTTGTCACAAATTTCTCATGAAATAATTTGTTTTTAATTGTATTGGAATTTCAAATATGATGTATTGAACTTTTGCACACGTCAATGTATTCAAGTGCTCGGTCTGAATACACCCCTTTCGGGCTTATAGGGACATTATGTTACACGTTGTATATTGGAAACCTTTCTAATAAATGATTTGTCTAGATTTTTATGTAACATTTAGCTTAAGCTGACCAAAAGTATTTACCTACTTGTAATAAAATCCGTCCACTAATTTATAGTATTGAATTTGTATCTAACTCACATATTATGTAAGTATTGTTTTACTAATAAGACAGTGTTACTGTAAATTAAATGTATGATATTGTATAATAATAACTAACAAGATAAAGAGGAAGTTGAAAATAAAAAGCATAATTTCAAACTTTTATTTATTATCTATATTCCAATTGTAAAAGGGGAACCAGTCACGCGCTATCACTCCGTGTCACTACTTTTCTACAAATCTCGGCCATTTACACATTTTATAAAGAAACATCAACCGAAATAGAAATTCACAAATACACATTTAATGTTGATTAAAACTATCTTAAGATTTACGGGGTCTGCGCGTGGAGGGAGGCCTGGATTCGTAGCTGAACTGAAAATAGGATTTGACCCTTCGCGGGATAACATTTTACCCGAGAGGGCTCAATGCATCGCGAAATAGAGATGGTTTTATACAATAATATTAGTATCTCGTAAGTCGACATGCATTGCGGCGTCCCTGCAAGCTCAAACCCTGCTAAAATAGCTCACCCGATAGAGTGATATCGGCCACAATAAAAAAACAAATATCAAATGCTACAAAAGCACCTAAAAATTAATCAAACCGCGATCTATCAGAACTAAACTTACGATAACATGTAACAGAAACTCGACCGTTGTAAGCTAAGGTATAGTACGAAAACATTGATATGATGTAATAAGTTGATTATATTTTGTCGTTCTAAGTAACTGCTATAACTATTGCACTATTATTACAAGAGGGAGCTATTTCAAAACATGAAAATGAAAATAAAGTTCACAAATTTTGCAAAATAATTATAAAGACAGAACCACTGAAAGCTTACTTTATGATAAATTATGTCAACAAAATCGATAAAATTACGATCGGGGGTAGTTTGTATAACTCTAATCAGTTTTTCTAATTTGATTATATGCTAAGGAAATATCGCGTGGATCAGTATCTTACAAGGGACAAACCATGATATTTCCTAACTGCCAAAATTGTCTTAGTATAGGAATATGCTAGCACAAGTTACACAAAGCATCCCCAACGCACTCTGTGTATTATTTACACATCTTACAAAGTACACTTACTTTCTTATCAGAATATTTTTTTGAAATAGAGCCAAACTGCGAGAATAAATCTTTTACAATCTATATCCATATTTCAAAAATAAACTTACAATCCGAAATCCCTTTTCAAACCATAATTATTAACAAACTTTTAACTTAGAAAACGAATTCTTAACCTGCAAAATTTTATACACGCCGAATTTCTATGAATTTCTAAAATACTGTAGTTAAGGCATTATGCAACAAATCAAAATTATAAAAATACCTTACAAAAATATTATTTTCTTTTAATTCAAACAAAATAAAACTAAATAAATATATGGATGAGATTTTCATTTGATAATTTATGGTCAAAAAGGTAGTACAATCACCCAAACGGCTTTCAAAAAGCGAAGAAAATATTATGAACTCCATTGTGATAAAGTGGTTTCAGCAACAAAAACGAGAAACTAACAAAAATACATCTAATAGATAGAAGAAATTAAAACGGTTACATTCTAGAGCAGTTTACTTGTGTTATACTTATACTAGAGGGAATTATACCTACAACATAAAATTATATTCCCTCGCCGCGTCGCTTCGGAGAGAAACGCAGAAAGGACGGACGCGCATGCTGTTTGAACCTTATTCTAAGGTGATTAAGCTCAAAGTCGAGGACTTGTAGCAAATGTATACAAGATTGTATAAAAATAGATTCTCGGCTAAGACTATAATAATTATTTTTAGCAAATCAAACTTGTACTTCACAGTACTCAGTTCTAAGCCTCAAATAGTTATATTTGCAGAAGATTGGTTTCAACACAAAAATCATGCTAATGTCACAGAAATAAAATTTAATCGCAAGATTTATTGAGTGCATAGTATTAGCTCAACAATTATTAGCGAGACGATCGCTGTTCAATGTGCTTGTCAATTTATAAATAATGTTCTGATAGTCCATCCTTCCTAGTTCCCAGATATTTCATTACAAATGCGGAATATATTTGGAATATCGACGCGGGGGATAAGTTAGTCTAAGTTTTAAAATTGTGTAGCTTACTTGACTATGTATTGTTTTGCGGCCGAGCAATCACTGCTCACGATGATATGAGCTGCAAAAAATACATTATTGTAATATTTTACAAATAGAGTACGTAGACAATAGACAAGTAAAAACGAAACTCAAGAATATAGGTACTACTAAAGCAAAATGATGTGCAGAGCACAGGTAACAAAACACCCATTTTTCTCTTAATGGCGTAATGTTTCTTCACAATATTTTCTCATTAATACAAGCTCACGGCTTAGCTTGGTTTTATCACATTTAGCGGCACAAGATTTATTTCAAAGCCAAGTCTGAAATCTTAAATTATCATCACTGAAAGCTTACAGTATTACAATAAAGGGTAAGTGGAAAATAAAATCATGCAAAAATAAAAAATAAGCCAAAAATATCTACCTTGTAAATGAAAGCGGGTGCTTATCCGTTCCAACAAACTTCATTTTCAGTGTGTAATTAAAATTTTATTCCATAATATATTATTATTGTAATAATATATAACTATGTCCTTTTATAACTATAGGTATACTATGCGTAGACATCTACACTTCTCCCTTATCCTAACATCTTAAATACACTGCAACAAAGGAAACAAAAGAATTAACATAAACAAAAAACATGCGACACAAGCAACATAGTAAACATGCAAAAAAGTCTTCACAGATGTATACGCTCTGTGGTGTCCACAAAGATAAGAAATATTTATGTTGGCTAGCTTCCACCCGCGGCTTCCCTCGCGTGGTACCGGGATAAAAAGTAGCCTATATGTTATTCCAGCACACATAATATGTATGTTCCAAGTTTCATTCAAATCCGTTCCGCCGTTACGGCGTGATTGAGGCACAAACATTGTCACATCCTCACAAACTTTAACATTTATAATATTAGTAGAATAGTCGTTGTAGTATCATTATTTAGTGGCTGCTTCTCTCCTGAGCATGTCGTAAAAGTCGACTAAGGGATAGTATCCTCTCCAACATGATAAGATAACAATAAGCAAGTATTCCCAAGGAGGGTTGACGTCAGGCAGGCGGCCGGTCTTAAAAAACCCCAGGCCAAAACTCTTACAGCATAATCCGAGGAACATGCTGTGCCGACCCCACATAGAGTGGGATAGGGGCAGGAAAATGAATGAGTCGTTGTAGTATCATCAGTGGGACGTTACATAAGCGCAAATAATGCTCTGACATCCATTATACTACAGTAAAAGAAGCCCCAAAAATTTTAAATGTGTGCTAATACTCTGAAACGGTAAAGGAAAATCATAAAGAACACCCACGGCTTAGTCAGCTCCTCACGTATTGTGCACGTCATGCCTTGTAGATAAGGCAAATTCAGCTCGGAGGATAAAATAGCTGGCCAAGACAAATCCCGCTAAAAATCGTCCCAGGCTAGTGCATGTGATAATTTTTGTTTACACTGAGATGCTGACTACAGTGTATAAATAATCTAGTATTCATGGACCATACACATACATAATAAAACACCTGGTTCTCATAAGGATAGGCAGAGACCTAGATCGCTACATTCACTCTCTCATGAATGCTCATCGGTTTAGTGTACGCTTGTTGGTAAGGCCTAAGCTTGTCACACACAATGCATGTAACATAATTTTTGTATTGTAAATTCAAAAATTATATTAATGTAATTATAATATGCATATTGGTAAAACAAAGTGAGTGTATCATAAAATCTGTTCCTCGTAATTTGGCTAGCTAAATTACATTGTATCTCTGATCTAAAGTGTTTACTTTTTCATATATAAGTTATCTCTGTTATCTACTTAATGAGGTGCAATAGCTATAGAGTCAGTGTTTCCATACATGATTAAGTCTACCTAAACTATGTTTCGAACACGTCCAGTAGTACAACAAAATATATTGTGCGCCTCGGCAATTTTCGTCTAGCATCTAAAATACGAACTAATGTGATGATATGTAAATTAGAGATGTTAAAATAATTATGTAGATACTTATTCTTTTTAAGGTGCCGGGCAAGCCTACTCCATCTTAATTCGTTCCGGGCACTACAGCGTCCCGTTTGTGAAGATAAAAGTTGTCTCCTAACACTGTATAAATCATCTACTATAGATGGTAAAAGGGCTTAGTATTTTTAAGGGGTGGTTCAGTTATTATTTCAGGTGTATATTCGGACAAATCCGGTTTTCATACAAAGCACGAAGTTTGCCGAGGCGCACAATATTTTTGGTACTACTGTACTTATGTTTTTTATGTTGAATAAATATCTTTGAAAAACAAAAACAAATCAATATTTTATCTGTAGTATCTGCACAAATAGTATCTGCGCCGTGTTTGTTAGTCTGTAGATTTCTATGAAGAGCGATATTGACAGATCACTCGGATACAGAATATTATCTACACCGTGTGTGACTCGCTTTTAGTTTTTAGTTTCTCTATCTAAAAAGGCCACTGAGAAATTCATAACCAATCTTTAGCAGTTCCTCTAACTTAAATTTAACTTGTTAAATTTTTATTTAAATTTACTTTACTTAAATTGTCCGAATTGTAGGTGAATTGTATGCAGCCTAAAACCTAAAAGTGGCTTTTTTAATCCTCATGGACTGTGTATGTGACTGTTTATTGTGGGTATTAAATTGGTTGATACTAACCGACTTGACTGTGGCCTTGATGAAATCCTTCTTGTGCGCGAGGTCGAAGTCCGGGTAGTGGCTGTAGACCTGTTTGCACACCGTCTTCATGGTGATCTGCTCCAGGTTAGCGCCCTCCAGGATGTGCTTCACATACTTCTTTATCTCATCGTCCTGGGGACAAAGGACGCTCGTGAACAATAGACTAACAGGGAAGGAGGATAAACTGGGCCTTTGAAAGATAGTTCCAAGATCTGTCTTGGTGTAGAGAAACACAGCCGAAATGACTTGGCACGTAAAAAGCATTGCGAGCGTATCTAGCCGAACTTTCAGCACATGTGTCGTGTCTAGATCAAAATTAAATTGTTTAGTTAAGTTTACGCTAATATGATTGTAATCTGTTTTGTAAATTTTTAATAAATAAATAAATAAATAAATAAATAGATACCTATCGCCTGCCCAAAAGGAAAAAATATAAATGATCATCATCCTGCGGAACTTAACTCACTCCTACGACGTAAGATACATGAAGAAGACCATGAGGGTAGATTTTTATCCTAATGCAAAAACCAGACCAAGCTACTTTCCGTATGACGAAGGTGCAAAATAATACTGCAAAAATGTTTGACATGCGATTGCAAAAATGTAAAGGTGGTAGTTTCCAAGTAGCGTCTACTAGAGGCATAGACATTATATCTACTAGACTTCGTTAAACGCATGGCTTGGCTAGTAGAAACTTAGGCCGTGGCTCATGCATAAGTTACTTCATGACAGCATTCAAGGCTTTTACAAGAGTACTTCATGACAGCTTTGATGTCACGCCACACCCATAAGAAATCGTAAGGAAATTGCATACAAGATAGGTTACTTACAGTAGGCGGCTTCTTCACTTTCTTCTCTCCATCGGAATCCTCGCTACCCTCCTCTTCCTCTTCGCTACCTCCCTCTTCTTCTTCATCTTCACTGCCCTCTTCTCCAGACTCTTCATCAGAAGAGGCCTTCTTTCCCTTCTTTGCCGGTCGGCCGGTGGGCTTGCCTGGCTTCTTCTTGGCTGTTTCATGAAAATATCAAAACGTAAATAATGAATTGAGTATTTGTAATGAATAATCTGGGTGTTCTAGTATAATTTTCTTCTAAAGACTTGATAAAACAAAGTTTTTATTAGATTCTGTATGTCAAAAGCGAATTTTTCACCTACTTGAGATCATGTTAACTACAATTTGTAGGCAAAAAACATCTTTTGTATGGAGTAGTAAGTACTAGCACCAGGTACTACGATCAAAGATCACAGTACAAAAGAATGTTCAACCAAAACAAGAAGAGGCTTGACATAAGAGGTGTTGATTTGAATCTGATTCTCGTCTCAAGAACTATAATTTATTGCAAAATCTTTAGATTCAGTGACTTGCCTACAGGTTCAACTAGGACTGGACTGTTGGGTGTTTATTTTACCTGGCGGTGTAGGCGCTTTCCGTTTAGCCGGCGTGGCCTTAGCGTTGGGCTTAGCGAGTTGGGCTCCCGGCTTGCGGCCCTTAGCGACTACCGCTGGCCGGCCGCGCTTTGATTTTGGCTCCTGTTGCAATCATCAAAATTTATACAAACTGAATAAATTAGGAGGAAGCTGGACTCCTACATAAAGCATCACAAAGTTTGCTAAAATCAACTTCCTAAATCAAATCCAGGCTCTAAAGATGGTTGATAATGTCTAAGTTGAAGTAGTCAGAGACATCCAAAAAGCAATTAGCACATTTAGCATGTTCTTGCTCAATTTATGAGTTTAAAAATCAAAAAAATTCAGGTTTCTTAGACAAATTGTTAAAATGTTCAGTTGACATATTTTAACAATTTGTTTATAAGAATAAGTTGCTTATTAGTGAGTGTACTTACATCAGACTCCTCCCCTTCACTGCCGGACTCGCCCGCGTCGCTCTCACTTTCAGATTTGTCGCTCTCATCGTCACTCTCAGACTTTGCCCGTCGGCCGCGTTTCGATGGCACCTGGAGACAAAACACATTAAATATTTGACAAAGCGGTGAGAGAGATTAGATAGGAAATAAGCATCAAATTCGATAGTTTTACAATTGTATTATTATGAGGAAAAAATATTATCTTCATAATCTGCCAATCATGCCACAAGATAGAATGCCGATTTGGATGAGATTTGGAATTCTATCAAACAGATATGACCCAAGACAATGGCTGGGAACAATTTGAGACATTCATGGTGGCAGTAGAGGTGGCTGTTTAATATTAAAAGTGAATATGGTAGGATACGATTTACAGTGAGTTGTAACTGGAACTTTGAATCAGAAGTGGCTACAAGTTTTCTTATAATAACTTTTGGCTCTTCCCACCCCATTAGGGATATGGGCGTGACAATATGCATGTATGTACCTTGCCCTTCTTCCCCTTAGCTTTCCTGCCGCGCTTGCCAGGCTTGGCGGATGACCGGCGTCGTGTGCCGCTGGTCGGTTTGCGCTTGCGGGCCGGCCCCGGCGCGCCGCCCTCGCCGCCCTCCGGGTCGAAGTCAGAGTCAACCTCCTCAGACCCGCTCGGGTTGAACGAACCCTGCAATTAACCACTCGTGAATTCCTCGTTATTGTTGGTAGGTGAACAAAGATTGCAATGATGTCCCGCTATATGCGAGTTCCTCTTGTGTTGGGTCGACGAAATAGAAAAATCAAGCAATGTAGCAAAATCTGGATAAGAAACACAGGATCGAGGCTAGCATGGAAGGGAGGCTTTATAACCAGCAATGAAGGAATGACCAGGTTGATGAAGTAATAATTTAGTTCCATTAGAAGAGAGTAAATGGTAAAGGTAAAAGAGACACCTTTAGTTTCGTAGTGACTAGCTATGCCCGGTCGGTTTTAATTGCTTAGGAATATTAAAGACCATTTACTGACAGTAAAATAATTTTTAGAATTTGTTCAGTAATTTCAAGATTTCATCCTAAAATACTTTAACTTTTTATAATAAATGTTTAGATTCTGTAGATTATCCCAAGCTTCAGATGAGAAACATCATGATAAAAGCAGTTACGTTGGGAAAATACATATTGCTACTTTTGTTTTTCAACTTAAAATCAACAATAGTATTGTGAAATAACTTACATCGGAATCTTCCGAGCCATCCTTAGGTGGTTTTGGTCCTTTGACTTTTGTCTCTGGGTCTGATTCATACTCCTCGTCGGAGTAGCCTGTGAAACAAATAGCTTATACATACCATGTTTTTTTAACTTTCAACGCAAACGAATTTCAAAATTTCATAAGAATATTTTTTATATTATTTATATTTTACTTGCACATGCAAAGGGTGACTTTCTATTCCAATGAATGCTAATAGGAGACTCCAGCAAGCCAGGAAGGCGCCAGAAGAGACCTACCACCATGGCGTATACTAGCAGGGATCAATCACTGGAGTATATGCCAGCCAGGGCGATTGATTACACACCTGAGGCCCTAACTTGCAGCTCCCCAAAAGAGCGCGCTATAGAATTGGATTTTATAACACCCAAGTAACATACATAGTCCTGACCCCACACTAGAATTCCCTGTCGTGCGTATCAGAAACTACGAGTACCATGATACCACAGCACCCAGACCCAGAAGAAACATTTGCGTCTCAGCCGAGCTTTAGCTCGTTACGCCACCGAAGCTGTCTATTACATAGCAGATTAAGACAACTACCTCGGCTGTTAACCTTTACGAGCATGAGACGAATTTGTAGTCCCTAAGAGGAGATGCTAGGGTACATGGGGCGTACACCCGAGATCCTTACCGCTCCCCAGATAGTTAGCTGTAGAGCCGGAGAGCTGGGGTAAGCGAGTTCTTGAGTGCAGACTCTGCAAATGTGATGTAGGACGCCCTCCGGCTATGTGGAGTGACGATTTGCAGACTGGATGCTTCAAGCCGAAGATAGGGCGCGATGGCGCTCATTAATGGGAGGCCTATGTACAGCTGTGAACTATGATGTAGCTGGTTGATAGTTACCTCGGTTATGGACCTTGACGGCGGCGGAGCGGCGCGGGCGGCCGCCGGGCGTGGCGGCGGCGGCGGCAGGCGCGGCCTTCGCCACTCCGCGAGCATGTGGAGAGTTCGCCATCGGCTGCTGCAGGAAGCCGACCAGCCGCGACGACAGGTCCGACGCCGAGCCTGGCACAGAACACAATGACAATTTTACTCTGCAGCTAAATTATCGGGATAGGTGTGCGATTTGTCACAGGATAGACAAGGACGCAAGACGTGAACGTTCGAAGAAGCCTGATAGTGCACAGGTAGTCCAGTGGTGGACTCCAACAGTGAAGGAAAACATCGTGAGGAAACAGGTATGTCTAAGAACCTAAAAAAAATAGCAAACATGTGTCAAGTGCACGAAAGCCTTTGAGGCGCACTTTAATTCCTTTCACCACACTGGTTCGAAAGAAGTAGTGACAGGACTAGTAGCAGTAGTGTACTAGGCCAAGGTTTTACCAAGGGCCATGATTTAAGTGTGTCCCTTAGTGTCAAGGGCGTAGTTGTTGAGTTAAGGCTTGTTTCACCCAGAAGCGTCAATATAGTAAAAGGATTTAAAGGGTTCCGTTCATGAACTAAAATAACACCACACTAAAATACTCATTTTGGTTTAAATAACCTGAGGCAGCCGGAAACAACTGGCGCAGCCGGTGAGATAAATATTCGACTGCGCCAGTTTATAGACGAGCTACTGATTTCTCACCTTTCTTCTCCAGATCGAGCATCTCACACATAGTGCGTAGTTGTTTCATCTCCATTTTGGAGGTCTCCTCTAGTTTCGCCTTGTAGTCCGAAGAACCAATGGCCCACTCGTAGCCTTTGAACTTCTTGATGTTACGCTTCACGTTGCGGTCCAGGCATAGTTGCTAATGGAGAAAGAATTAAATGAATAACACCCCACAGTTATATCCATAATTCTAACCTACCACTACAATTCTAGTATCAGAAACTACCAAGGTACCATTACACCCAGACCTGGAAAAAATTTTTAAAGAACATACAAATATTTCTTCCACAGCGGGGAACAAACCACCCCCGTCTTTAGCTAGGTACTCGTCCGTCCGCCAGACACCGAGCGAGGACGTCGAAAGACATAGTTCACATAACATTCACAAATTGACACTAACAAAATCATGAACTTATAAGCATTACTTTGTAAACTAGGAGTTAACAAGTAACATGATAAATGATTATTATTGATTGAGTTATTGACTTACCCCATACAAGTACTGATGCAATAGCTTCTGATCCTGAGTTTTAAATCTGGATAGCGAGACCTCCACATTGCTGATGTGACCAAGTGGTATTCCTTTACCGGCCGGCAGCGGCACTGGGGGTTCTGTGGGCTAGAAGTAAAAAAGTTTGCTAATTTATTGCTTCATAATATAAACATTTCGGTCAGATCATTTCACACATCGTCACGCGTCGGTGAGATTTCAAGTAGATCCCAGGGAGGTGAAGTGCAAATGTAATTTCAACATCTTTTCCATGCACAAAACCTTATTATTTATTGCACATACTATGAGAGTCCTTACTAGCATTGTAAATATTGAAGTTTTAAATAAAAGAAGGCTAGAAGAACTCTCTTATCTAAAGCTATCATTTGAATCAAGATGTACAGTAAATGTTACCTCTTTCTTGGGTTTAGGTTTAGGCGCCTCTTCTTCTTCCTCCTCCTCCTCCTCTTCCTCTTCGCCCTCTTCCTCATCGTCCTCTTCATCTTCTCCCTCATCATCATCACCTTCCTTTGCCTTCTTTGCTGGCTTCTTTGCTCTAAAGAAAAATTTTAGTCAGTCACATACCTTGGGCTTCTAATTAGCCATATTTGCAAAATGTGGATGTGCTGTAATGTAATTATACATAACAGTATTTTTTTCATTTACTTCTCTGCTAGACTTGGAATAAAGAAAAAACAGAATGCGTCAAACTTCTCTCCTCGAGCATGTCGTTAAAGGAATAGTATCCTCTCCAACAAGACGGACCATCTATATAGGCGATGAGCTGATCACTCACGATAATCCACCATATCCACCTTGAGACTTTGAATCCGAAGTGGCTGCAAGGTTTCTTATGATTACTTATGACTCTGCCCACCACATTAGGGATACGGGCGTGATATTATGTAGGTATGTAACAGATTATATAACTTACTTTTCTTTAGCGGGCTTCTTTGCTTTCACGTCATCCTCTTCTCCCTCTTCGCCTTCTTCATCATCCTCCTCATCTTCCTCTTCGTCACCCTCCTCTTCATCTTCGGTGTCCTGTTCAGACGAATTATGTTACCATTTGTTGGTTATAAACTTCTTCAAGCTACCACTAGTCGTGTCACTAGTACTTTACGTACCAGTGTGGTGAAAGGTCAAAGTGCGCCTCAACGCGGCGCACACTGCGACAGATACGCGAGACCGAAACCGAAGACCGAGACGCGAGACCGCGAATATTACTTGACCTTAAAATCGCCTCCAGACTCACGCCGAGAACCCCCGAGAACCCCCGAGAACACCCGAGAACACACGAGAAGCGTGAATGTGATAGGTTTCTCGCCGCCTCGTTCTCGCGCTCGCCTGTTTTCCGTTCGGTGTAGGTTTTTTGCCCGCAACAAAGGATTTCTCGGGCGAGAAGAGAGAAGACTCCTACACTCACATTTTGTGACTAACCGTTAAAATGACTAACCCTGTTCTGTTTCGATGAATTTGCGTTACACACCATCGTCTGGCTTTTCTTTTTTTTTACTTTATTTTCAGTTACAACATTGACAAAGTTACAATATGCAATGGCACACAGAGCCAAACCAGCTGCAGTTTGAATATCGTCGTCCATACCGGATAAGAAACAGGTCACGAGTGAGAAAATTGAGAGTGTGGATAATTTGTTTGTTCTTCGAGAAGTCTCGGCGAAACTTCTCGCCGAGCCTTCTCGCCGTGATTCTGGAGGAAAGCACGGCTTAGATCCGCGGCAAAAAACATTAACCGAATGAGTACACTTTTTTAGAACTATGGTGTTCTTACCTCTTTCTTAGGCTTTTTCTTGGGTAGCGCTTTCTTCGCGCCCTTGTCGTTGGTCTTTACATCCTTTTCATCATCATCGTCGTGTGTTTCACCATTCTCCTCCTAAAAATATGCATTATTTGAGAACTTTCACAGTAAAATACTATATATTCTAACAGTCTTGTAAATTTAACTCTTCTGTTTGGCTGATGGTTTGGGCCTGTAACTCTATTACTTAGTTCAAATAACTGAATTAAGTTAACCCTCACACCAGAATCCAGTGTCTTGAGTATCGAAAAACAGAAACTAAATATTTTGCCAAATTTGCAAACATTTCTTCCGTAGCAGCAATCGATCTCGCATTTCTTGCTTCAGCCGGGCGCTCGCTAGAGGTCAAAATCTACCTACCACCTACTCATATTGTGGCTTAATTCCCGCTTATGAAAGTGTTTGAGAATGATGAATTAAGAATGATATTTTCACGTTCTGCAAATAGTTGTTCCGGCTCTGGGTGTTGTGGTAGCATGGAACTTATAGCTTTTGATTCCCACGACACAGGGATTCACAGTGTGGAGTCAAAATTATGTATGTGGCTGTTGGGTGTTATTGGTTCATTTATTTTTGTATTAAGTTACCTTTTTGGTGTCACCATCTGCTTTACTAGATCCCTTCTCGTCTTTCTCATCTCCGCCCGCGTCGTCATCTTTACCATTTGCTGTTGCGTCTTTTGAATCGCCTGTTGAAAATATACGAAAATCCCATATTTCAACCGTAAAGGAAGTTACTGGCTTTATTGATACTAATGGTCTACTGTACGTTCAAACATGCTTCCTTAAACTACTCTTACACTCAATACGGATTTTAAAGCGTATGAAGCTATCTATTAGTATTATCTTTGGGCTTTTCCTATAAATAAATAAATAAATAAGTACCTAATAGTGCAAAATTCCAAGTGAAGTTCGGATTAGAATCGAGAAGAGAGAAGAGTGGGAGTAAGGCAATGGGTAGGCACTATTTTTTCATAATTTCGGTCAATGTTCTATTTCTCTATTCCATGAAATTGTATCTAGTGTAAATTGTTTTTTTACTAGCCAAGCCAGGTAATGTAGTAATTCAACTCGTCATTTTATATTACTGAAACTCGGCCACAAGGCCAGTGAAGAGTGCATATTAACTTGTCAAGTCCACCAAAATATACATGAATCGATGCAAACGTTAAATCGTCAATAATCTATATGAAAGTACAATTGAAGCAATAACTTGAATTGCTACATGGTTGTATAATTTTTATGATTTCTTTAAATCCGTTTATTTGATACAAACGAGGATTCGAACCCCACATGCTCGTATTAAAAAAACAAGTTCCATTCTCTCTGGTCTACGTACGTTATAAAGGAAATAAGGGCGTAAATCTATGCAAAAAAAAAATTGCTAAGGTTCCACACAAAAAATAACAAGTAAACTATACAATGACGTCATAATAGATTGATGAATGATTATGTAACCGTGTGTGGATATTAGTGTGAAATGATATTGGCTCAAATGTGACTTGTCAAACCGGATCTCAAGATATACTGGTGCCACTGGGTCTTTAGTTCAATCAGTAGAAGCGAAGGTACAATGCCTTTGTACACTGGTTTTTATATCCGCCAAACCAAAGCCATTATAAGCGGACCCCCCTCGGTTAGCGTTATTTCTTATTTGGATGTTGTATGGTCATATTTCAACTTTACTTTCTTTGTAATAAGATCGATTTTATAATGATGACACGTTGATAATCGAAATGAATGATGCATGCAGTGTTTCCTTGAGCTTTCTTTCAACAATATTTCTTCCAGGTGCAGTTATTTAATTTTTTTGCTATAGAATAGCAAAATGTCATAATTAGATTTGATTTTCCTTTTTTTTTAACCCCCGACGCAAAAAGTTTAATGTGTGTGTTTGTTTGTGGCTTCGTAGCTCTCAAACGCATGGATCAATTTTGATGTTTTTTTGTTTAATAGCTGATGTGATCGAGATGGTTCTTAGATATAATATATGAAGATCAACCCAGGAGTTTGGAGTCCATCAGCTCAATTTCTACTTGATAAAAGGTTCTTATCACTTACAAGTAGTCAGCGGGATACCCAACTCCTGCTCATAACAACGGTCTCATACGTTTTTTAATCTTTGCAGTTCAGCTAATGCAGATTTGTCGCGAATAATATAAACCCGTTTAACATGTGTATCTGTGTGTCTGTCTGTGGCATCACTGCATCGTAGCTCCCAAACGAATGGACATATTTTGATGCGGGGTTTCTGTTTGAAAGCTGATATGATCGACATGGTTCTTAGTTATGACTTATGAAGATCTGTTCAGGCGTTTGAAGATCATTAGATCATGTTATACTTGACAAAAGGATATTCTATCAACTTTCACAGATCTGATTGAGGGGACGGGAGTTTATTAAATTTTTAATTTAATATTATTCAGAATACGGCGTAAACTGTGAATCGTTTAAGTCAAAGATTTGGTTGAGATTGAACAAGGTTGGTCATCATCATTTCCCTGCCCTTGTCTCACTTTATGTGGATTCGGCTACAACATGGTATTCTTCTTCCATTTCCCTCTGTTAGAAGTAGTTTCAACAATCACTCCTTTCTTACTCATGTCATCTTTCACACAGTCCATCCATGCTTTCTTTGGCCTACCTCTACCCACATATCCTTCCACATAGTCCACATGTCGATACCACGCTTACCTATTGCTCCTCGACTTATCCGTCACTGGCGCTACTTTCAGACTTCCTCTTACATACTAATTCCTTACCTTATCAATTCTTGTTACCTCACACATCCATCTCAATATTCGTATAATCTGCTGCATGTACTCGCCTTTCATTCGCCCCTTTGGTTGCCCAACACTTAGATCCATACAGTACGACCGGTCTTATGATTGTTTTGTAAATCTTCCCCTTAATTTTAAGGGGCATTCGGGGTTCACACGTTCTAGCTGAGACCTGTTAATTGGTCATGATGGGAATAAATCGTTTAGGCGAAATTTACATCTTAATGGCAGATGTGATCGCTTTTATACTTAGACCTTTTAGACCGCTTCCACGTTTAACGGCTCGCGAAAAAACTAAGCAAACATTTTCAATGAGCTCTGAAGAATGCGCAAAGCTCGGATATGCGAGGGGCCGTATTTGTCCGTAAGCGACAGTTTTCGCAAGTTCTGCGTAAAAAATACTATCCATGATAATGTGTCAGCGGTAGATTAATAACAAGTAGGAAATACACGAACGTAAATTAACATAGAAATAAATTACGATGAAGACACGCATTTTATGAAATGTAATGTAAAATATAGAGAAGTAAAAATACTCTGTGGTGTCGATTCCGCAGAGCTTAGAAGCAAGTAAATTGCGATTTCTCCAATACCAGCCGGTTACGTCTTAAATTATTCAACTTAGCGCGCATTCATTATTACTACTTCATTATCAAATGAGAATAAAATATGACTCACTCTAGTCACTGTAATCGCTTCAAGGTTCTGCTTTTGGTGAAGAGGTTTGTCTAGACTTTAAAAGTTTTATGAATTCATTGATTAGGACGCATTTATATTATACCTAGTTATTTATACGTATGCTCCACACTCTTGCTACGGTTACCGCGCTGTAATCCGCTGGCGTGTCATGAACGCAACTTTATTTTATCTTCAATAAAAAATATACAAAAGTAATTAAGACATTTTGTAATACAGCTTTAGATAGGTTTACCCATAACTGGGGCCAACGGAGTAGGCTAGAATCGAACCTAAGATTTTAATAAGTTCCTAAGCGTAGCATCAGTCCAGTTTTAGAATCTACGAAGTAACATATCTGAACTTTATCAAATTGATTGCTCTGCATTGAAGAATAATGTGGGTTTATTTTGTTATGAAGTTAATGATAAGCAAAACTACCGCCGCAGTGTCAAACACCGATAAACTGTATCTGATATTTGAATTATTTTAAAGCAAAAATTAAAAAGTTCACGCTAAACCTCCTCCGAAATCTCCAGGCTTTCGAGAATATTTTATAATGTCTAGGGTGGTCTGAGACATGGCCAAACATTTGGCACATGCCCATAATTTGCAAACAAAAAATAATTTTATGGGTAGGTAATTCCTGACATTTATTTACAAATAGACCATTTTTTTTTTCATCTATTTGCAATTAAAATAATAAGATCCATCTGTCTTCTCTCGTCGCGCCGCTAAACGCTATGCTTGTGAAACACGATGTTGTTAATCTATTACTTTCTTATGAAGTTCTTTGAAGAGTTGTTGTTATGGCGACTTGAAATTTCATAATTCCCTAGATGTAAATGAATGAGCACTTACCTCAACAATTATATGAAATGACGTGAATGGACGATGAAATGAAGATGCAAACACAACACGCATAGTTTAGCTAAACAAACAATACACACAACTTTGCAAATTGCATTTTATGAACCAATCCTTAATGTTAAGATATAATTTATTTTGCAACAAAATTATTTGATACATTTTGCAAAGTTTTTAAAGCTAGGCTACGTTCCGAGATTTTCTAAGTTTTATTTTATGAAATTGTTTTTTTCTTAAAATAAAATTATCACCTTGCACTTCTTATAATTTCTGCAAAAATAGTGTACTTTACTTACTTAGTATAAATTAATAGATGCATAAAAATTGCGGAACATATCCAATACCCACAATGACAAAATACAAAATGACAGACACATTATATAGCCCAAAAAGGTTAGTTGCCATGTAGATGAACACAGATCGTGAGAACACATCAGACGGACGTATTGACTTGATCCTGACCTTGTTCTGTCTGATCCTCCGGTTTAGATGCTGGTACATCTACATCAGCGTTACCTTTGACTGCTTCGGGCCTGGACTCACCCTTCGAGTCCTGGGAGGACTCGTCTTCTGTTGACTGCCCATCCCCTGTCATTGATTTCTTGTCTTCATCCTAAGAGGAATAAAAGTTTATAGGTAAAATTTATGATAGAAATTATGTTAGTCATTTATTATAGTGATAGATAGTATATAAAAATAAAGTTAATTTCTTATAGCTACAGGGTGTGAGAAAAATTATTTATACTTCAGTTTCAATAAAAACAGTGTGATCTTTTGGTACAGTTTTATACATTTATCATTTTGTAAAGGTAAAAGGTGGGTGTAAAATACAATCCTACAATGAAGTTCATGCCAATAACCTCTTATTGATTTCAAGTTTAAAAATAGCATATTAACTAAATTGCTAGTAACTGTTTATCTAAAATAGGATTGTTTAAATTAGAATCATGATTTTCTTCTATACTTTTACAGTACAGACAGCAAAAAAAATACAATAAATTGTGATAGAAACTACCTATGTTGGGGGTTTTAGTCTTAGTCAATGATGCTGTTTTGAATTTTGCACATCATTCTTGTTTTCTTTTTGCACATTTGAAACAGATATAAAGTGAATAGCAAAAATCAATTTTCCAATAGCCACCTTTGCAAGTCTGACTATTAGAACCAAAGAACACCGATCTCTCGCCATAGTTATAGTAAGCGTCACTAGACGCGCGCCGACAATTTGATTTGAACCTTATTTTCATAGAGCTAAGTCACAACTTTCAATATCTTATCACAAACTCTCCCACAACTGTACACATAAAAGGTACGATTGTAGGTATAGTGTGAACATGGAGGCACTATGGAAAGGAAAATTCATGGTTACATTTTATACATACATGAATACATCTAAAATTGGTTTTATTTACGTATCTACTACTCGGCGCTGAACATTGAGCAAAAAAAACTTTCCGCAAAAAAATAAGGAGGTCAGCAATAAAGGCCCCCAAACGATATCCGTGTTTTATTTACATTGCTGGGCGAGTAGCGAACGTAAAGAATGAGTCGCGAGGCCGCCGTTCAGTGGAAGAACAACATAGCACGCTGCCTCTAAAATTGAATAATCGCAAGAAACCAAATATCAAGGTCATGCGGATTTCATATCAATGTCATATAACATCGTGCACGGTAACAAAGGCCCTGCAACGAAATGCAAAGGGGCGGGGGTGGCCAAAATATGCAAAATCCTAAAAATTATTACATTTGAATCTGTTTCGTTAACTGATCAAGTTGGCATTTGCCGTTTTTATTGCAAAGAAATGACCAATCTCACAACCCTCCGTGGCGTAGTTCCCGCTTTTAGCGGGAAGCAAACGTTCTGTCAGCCATGTTGAGACGCAGACAAACATTAGTGATATAACACGGAAATAACATCACTTCACTGCCGTAATTACTTTAATTAGACGCGCACTTATGTATAGAAAAATATTACAACAGCATAATTCACAACTATACCTGATTATCACTGATTTTTGCTTTATCGGTATCACCCGACATTTTTCTTACGAAGAAATTGAAAGCGAATTCCAAGCGTCTTCAAACACCGGACAACACAAATGCACGCACCCAACCAATAGACAGAGAAAAAACTTTTGCGTTTCGTTTAGTACAAACTGAAGTTTTAAAATGAAAATAGGGAAAAAAATATTTTATTTTAAATGAAAGAGATATCCTTTATCGAAATTAATTCAAACATTCTTAATGAAATAAGATTTTAAATCATAAAATTCCCATGAAATAACCAATGAATTGATTTTAAGATTTGTCTATGAGCGATCGTAGTTTTCTATTACGGAAATCAGTACGATCAAAACGCAAAACCTCCATTTTGATTACAACATAGACAACTTGTTTGACATTTCAATAGTTATAAATAAGTGTCAAGTGTGTCAATGTTTTGCATTTTATTGAACAAACGGAGTTTTTACAGTAAATAAGGCAAGAGCATTCAAAAATTCATTCTTAATCACTAATTATACATGGTTTATGAACTTTAGAAAAGGAATATCCACTAAAAAATTATAACTGTCGTCGTGGTGCCATTTTGCGGATACATTTTTGCTTTACCAGATTGTCTATGGGCCGCGTCTTTCACACTCGGCTTTCTCGCAATTTGCGAGGCGAGACCAGTTTTTCATAATTTTCGGGTCTTTTTGATCCGTTTTCATGGCTGCCCTTTAGTGTAATCAATTGTGTGGTCTAGTCCAAACATGAGTGATTACTCTTCTATGGCTACGGTTCAAAATAATAGCCCCAAGGGATTTGCGGCTGCTTTACAACGTGCCAGATTGGTAAGCATTATCACTCAAATGCTGTTCTTTATGTTGTCGCAAGCTAATCAATCCTCTATTTTATCCGTTTACCTTCATTATTCATCAATCATATTTACATTTAACATCCGATGCTACCCTCAAATGTTTGATACTTGTTTTTTTTTTCACTCGTTGGTGTAGGTACGTTGCTTTTACCTAACCTACTTATCGATTCTAATATCTAATAGCTGATTCATTGCCTCATCGAAAGCTATTGTTTCGTACACCGTTCCTTGTTATTGAATCGGGCGAGTGGCAATATCTTGGAGCAATATTTGGTGCAAATCGTGAAAACGGCGCGAACACAGCGCCTACGCATTTGGCGGTATACAGTCTCGATTGTAACATTTCCTTCGATAATGGGGCGCTAGTTTTTTATAAACTCTTGTTATTTACACTGTCTAATCAGCTGCAATAAACAAGCTGTCTTTATTCACTTGCTGTTCAATGCGCTGCACTCTTCAGTCAGGTTTTACATATTTACCTATACTCTCATTTATACTTAATAAATAAATCCTCAACATTCCATCATGTTATTTGTCTCACTTCCCTTCTCTACAAATACTGTCCCTTGGCTGCTTGTTGATTTTAAATCTGAAATTCTAATAATTTGCTGTCTTCTGACCATACTTCTTTGTTCTTTTGTAGGTTGCTGCGAAGTTAGAAGTTGGTAGTAGTAAGAGACCATTGGAAGACGGAAGTGAACCCAGTTCTAAGAAAATTGCACCCTCTGAAATATCATACCAACAATCACCAATGAAGTAAGTATATAAATGTCCTAATTTTAATCCTAGTAGGTATAATAAAAACTTTACACTTTCATGAAAGAATTACCATGCTGGTTTTCTCATGATTATTGTCTCGTACACTATTTGAGAGCACTGTTATAGCTGACATTTTATCTGCAATAAGCTGGTTGGCCAAGAGCAGATTTCTTGAGTGCTGGCTTGGCTTCCATTAGTATAGCACTCTTCAGGCTTTGGTTGTAGGATCTTGTGGTGCCTGAGCTTTCTCTAGGGAATTGTTTCCAGTAGCCTCATTGGCCTCGCCTTCCGATCCTAAGGTCAAGGTAACTGGCTGCCATACCTATAGAGAACCTATAGAGTTTGAAAATGTGTTGAATGCACAAAAAAGCTTTTGAGGTGCCCTTAGTATATTTTCACCGCACTTATCCGAAAGAACAAGTGACACAACTAGTAGTAGTAACAGCCAGTGCTTTGCAGACAAATCATAACAAACATTATATTTGTCTTCAGCAACACCCAAGCAGCGGCGGCGGCGGCGGCGGCAGCGGCGGCGGCGGCAAGCGCGCGGCTACAGGCGCCCGGCGGCAGCGGTGGCGGCGTCCCAGGCGGACCCCCCGGCGGACCCCCCAACATGATGTCTGATCAGATCAACGAATACATACGCGTACCGGACAAGATGGTTGGCCTGAGTGAGTTACTTATTATTTTTATAGGAGACTGGAGAAATGCCCCACAATTTCCACTTCAATGTTGAGTTTTCGATAAACTTTATCTTCCCACTGCGTCCTGTAGAAATTGAATTTTGTGAATTCCTTAGTGTTACTCTACACCTTACCTTATATAGAATGTACCTAAGTTTTATGCCTCTAGGACTGTAAAGTTTAGGCTGTGTGTTGATTATCAGTCAGTCAATGACCTAGAGAAGAGTGTAAGAAATTTAAAAAATAGACTACTTAATTCTATAAACAAAAAGCAACACTTCTGGTATGTATGTTTGTGGTTCAAAGAAATCAGATATAGCCTGTAACACAGTTTGTACCTCAATCTTGGTGTTATCTGGAATGAAACTTGATGTACCTAGGGTGGAACCTAGTTTACTTCTCAATGAAGCCCTGACTTCCGGTTCTGTAATTGCCACAGTTGTGACGAAGTTTGTATGTTTGTCTAGTAATCGGTCGTGGCGGTGAGCAGATAACCCGGCTCCAAGCAGAGTCCGGCTGCAAGATACAGATGGCGCCAGATTCGGGCGGACAGCCGGATCGTATGTGCACTCTCACCGGATCCAGGGAACAGATACAACTTGCTAAGTAAGTACTACTAATTTCTAATTTGCTGTACACACAAAACCTCTACACAAAGATGTTTGCATAAATATTTTTGAAATATTTATTATAGGGTTCCATATCCGAAAGGTGCCAACGGGACCCTATTACTAATCCTCCGCTGTCTGTCCGTCCGTCTGTCAGTCCGTCTGTCAGCGGGCTGTATCTCATGAACCGTGATAGGTAAAGAGCAAAAACCAGTCAAGTGCGAGTCGAATTTGCATACACAAAGGGTTCTGTACCATCATACATGTACATAAAATGTTGCTTGCATGGGGTCTTGGGGCCTTTTATTTTTATTGTTTGTTGATATTAGCGGAACGAATGGACGGGCGGACAGCGGAGACTCAGTAATAGGGCTCTGTTAGCACCCTTTGGGTACGCAAGCCGAAAAAACGCTTTGTGTTGTTGTTTTTGTGTTTTGTGTGGATTGAGGACACAGTTTCACTAGCTGCTTGCTTAGTCTTTCAGTCAGGATTATGTGAATGGTCAGTTTAATGGGACTGGTTAATTAAAATAACTAGTGCTATGAAAGAATGAATGTACCTCCACTGCAGCTACATTATCGGGCTTTACACACTTGTCCCATATAAATTGTCATAGGACAGACAAGGACGCAGTGTCGCGATAGTGTAGCGCAGTGTTGGGATCATTTAGTGCTATTTTTAATTTTACTAGTGATTTTGGGGTTTCTTTAGGGCCTGTTCACATTAGGCTCATTGTTTGTGGCTCCCTGTCAGTTAGCGTCCAATACTGAACGATATATTCTAAAGTTACAACCATTGAGTTGTCTCTCGTGCTGCTGACTGTGCATATGAACTGTCATTTGCGGCTTAGAGTCGATAAAAAACGATACACCCCTGACTGTGAGCGTAATTTGAACATGCCCTTAGGGTCGTGGGTGGATAGCACAAGCTTACTTACTATCTTTTTAGGGTCTCTACCATCTGCCCATATCCATAACCGGACCTTGAGGAAAAATAATTTAAAAGCGAGCTTTTGTCAGGACTTGGAAATGGGGTAGTGGGTAGGGGGGAGACTAATAGAGCAATTTAGTGGTGGGTTTTACATAAGTAACCTTAATATAGTTAATAAAAAAGTATTGATATTTGAAATTGATTAAGTATTAAAATGCATGAAATTATATACCATCATTTGCTGAGACACATAACTATAAGTACATAGCAGATATTTTGTGATGAGTATGGTTAGTTGCAGTAATATTATAATTCTGCCTGCTATTCCAAGTCATAAAGTTATGCATATTAAGTTTCATCAAATTCAATGCAACTGTTACCTTATTGATTCACAAACATACAAAATTTCTCATTTATAATACTAGTGGTGGATGAAACAATCATGTAAAGAACACATATGCCCAGCTGTGGGCCTGTAGTGGGGAGAGTAAGGCTATGTTCACATGATAGGCTAACCATAATAACCGTAGCAAGATGATTGCTTCGTCTAACCCTGCGACTACACTATCAGAATTAAACGAATGTTCGCGTTATGCGTCCTTCCCTATACATATTAACACGTCCGTATCCCTGATAGGGTGGACAGAGCCACAAGTAAACAGATGAAAACTTGCAGCCACTTCTGATTTAAAGTCCTAAGATTTATATGTTAAATCGTGGTCACTCCGTCACTAGAATTGGCCACTAGCTCATACGAACATACATACATACATGGTAACAGGTGATCTGCCCTTCGCCCATATATTTGGTTCATCAAGGCAACTTTTACGACATGCTCGGGAAGAGAAAAAGTTGGACGGATTCAATTTTTTTTCTTTACCCCCAGTCCAGCAGAGAAGTATACATACATAAATACATAAAATTACGCCTGTTTCCCATAGGGGTAGGCAGAGATCACGGATTTCGCATCTCCTTCTCTATCCTGTAATAAATTTGTAAACACATTTACACTTAGTCACTAAGAAGTGCTAATTCGCCGAAACCCAAACTAGTGCATTGCAAAAATCCATCCAAAATCGAACACACTTTGCTTATCATTAACAGTCATATTTTAACATTTTAAACGCTCTAGCATACTAAAAGGGTTCTGGCTCCACTGAAGTATGTTCTGCATTATTTGCTTAAGAAAGTAGTCTGCGTAAGTTCTTAAAACTGCACTTTAAAGTCTGCCATTTCTTGATCTAATATGCACCTTTCTTACTCCATTATTCTCCGGTACTTTTAAGGGTGGGTGGGTGAGGGCAGGCGCGGATCCAGCCCTCAATAAAGATTGTGGTCACAGCCATCCGAAAATCGGCCAAGTGCGAGTCTGACTACGCACTCGCTCACGATCGATACATTACATTGCATTTAACATCAACCTATCGCCATCAATTAGGGTTGTGGGCACGCCCACCGTGCTCACAACGGTAGATCCTCGCCTGTAAGAGTCAGCAGGGAGGCAAATCATAACACACCCCAACAGGGGACGTCAATGCAGATCTTTGTTACTTATTAGAATTAGATGCCTACGCCTTACCATCTGAACATAACCTTACATGCATGATACCCGCTTCAATCAACAAGGATATTAATAAACGTAGCTGTTTTATTCATCAGGGAACTAGTTAATCAAATCGTGAATCACAGAGGTCGAGAGAACGCCCCACTGCCGGATATGGTCGGCGGCGGCGGCGGCGGTGGGATGCCTCCGATGGCGCGCGGGGGCGGCCTCGGTGGAGGCCTAGCAACAACCGTGAGTCCACACACGCCTCACCATTAACCTACAATAAGTAAAAAGGTTTTTTAATATAAGTTGATCTATTTTTACAAAAAGCATAGTACTTTCCATGGTAGGCAGGTAGACAATAGGATCAACTGAAGGATCATCATCTTCTGCACTTTTCCCACTGTGTGGGGTCGGCAAGAGTTTTGGCTAAGTTGTTTTATGACCGGTCACCTGCCTGACGTCAACCCTTCTTGGGAATACTCTCTTAACATCATGTTGGAGAGGATAATATTATATCAACTGAAGGATGAAAGCAGGAATGAAGAATACCCATGTTTTACAGAAAGCTTGTTCTACTATTTTATCAGCGATCCTGTCAATCAGCATAATTGCACAGCAGATAAAATGTTAGATACCTCTCCTTATTACAATCTTACATTAAATAAAATACATACAAAATACTTAAACTAATTGCACAACCAATTAAAGATAAACTCAAAGTCAAACTCAAAGTTTTTTATTCCTTAAAATCACTGGGATCATTTGGACACGTCTTAAATCTACGTTACATTTGAACCTGTTCATAAAGCGACCAAGCGTGGAAGATACAGGTAAGAAACCACGCTTGGCTATTTTTTTGGAAAATGATCCCTTTACAATGATGTTTAAGCATTATTCACATGATACACACATCATTCAAGGATGAAACAACAAGAACAGGTTAGGTGTAGGAGCATAGAGAATAGAACTTCTCTATGAAAGGAGAATTTGTAATGTAATGTGCAAACAGGGCATGATCTCCGCAAACGACCCGCAGTGCCACTGTGACACCACTGTGCAGTCTATGCACAGCACACTCAGTACTGCGCCATTCAAGCACTGTGAGTGAACTAATGTCCTGCTCGGATAATCCGGAGAATCCTAATAAAATACCTTTGATCTACTTCTCACTGGTTCTAACAAAGACAAGAAAGATCATAAAATTCGTGAGATAAATTCATGTCTAACGTGTATGTTGCATCACTGTGTACTAGTAGATTTTGTTTATAATCAGTAAATATACTAACTAGTAGACTGATACAATAGAAGTGGAATGTGATTGGTTCTCCACAGGAGGAGATAATGTTGCCAGGCCCCAAGGTCGGTCTGATCATCGGCAAAAGCGGCAAGACCATCAAACAGCTGCAGGAACAGTCGGGCGCAAAGATGGTGGTCATACAGGATGGACCTAACACGGAATATGTAAGTACCGAGTAGGCTCTATAGGAGAACGCACTATCTGACTAAAATCTACCTTTACTTTACTAAAATATAGTCTGTTTAGTGTCCTCTTATGATATTTTTTTAATAAAAAAAAATGTTTTATCTTACTTCTTACTTATATTATAAATTTTAAAAGTCTTAGTTTGCTTGAAATTACCGGCGTAAAGCTCAAAACGCAACGATAGCGCGTACTAATTTTACCGGTGCTGCCATCTAGTACGAAAGTTTGTAACGATGTTTGGATGTTTGGATGTTTGTACCTCAATCACGCCTAAACAGCTGAACGGATCTAAACGAAACTTGGAATATACATAGTACATGTACTGGATTAACATATAGGCTATTTTTTATTCGGGTACCACGCGGGCGAAGCCGCGGGCGGCAGCTAGTTGAAAATAATTATTTTGTTAGTCTATGATGAAACTGCAGCAATTGGTGTTGATTATATTATGAATAATTCTAAGCTGAATCTAATGTGACAGTTCTATATAAATATTACCGTCTTCTTCTTCTTCTAATGAGCTTCTGATGATCACATTGGTTTTGAATATTCAGACGGAGTTCTCAACAGATTCAACATTATTTTTTTGTTTCCAAAGTCAAAATCTCAAATAATCAAAAAATGTTTTTGATTATATCTCGGATCGACCGAGAGACTGTAGGTATATTGCTATCTCATTGCTCAGTAATCGATAACTTTGGCCCACAGTCCTTCAAACATAGAACATGATATAATAAACATACACAGGAATACAGAACACAGAACTAAATAAAAAAAATGAAAATGCTCAATTTCAATCACTAACTATCATTATATCACTAGGAAAAACCTCTGCGCATATCCGGCGATCCTGCAAAGGTAGAAATAGCGAAACAGTTGGTCTTCGAGCTGCTCGCAGACAAGGACCTGGGTGGCGGTGGCGCTGGCCCTCGTCCTCCCTTCGACGACTTCCCGGGCTCTGACCAAGGGAATGGACTCGCTACCAACTCCACAGAGGTAGGTCCAACTACAACAAAAACTAAGGACTTTTACCATCTATAGTAGATGATTTATACAGCGTCAGGAGGCAACTTTTACCTTCACAGACGGGACGCTATAGTGCCTGGGACGAATTAAGATGGAGTAGGCTTATCCAGCACCTATTCCATCCTCTCAGCTTAGTCGGCCTTGTCCACAGGAAAGACATGGTCAATAATTGCAGAGCTGACTAAGCCGCGGGTTTCCTCACGATGTTTTCCTTCACCGTGTGAGGTACTGGTATAGCGCACATAAATTTTTCACACAGAAAAATCTATTGGTACACGACCACATTTGAACCCACGACCTTAGGATCGGAAGGCGGGGTCACTACCAACTAGACCACTAGTGCTCTCACGACAGCAAAATCATACTAATATTACATACATATTATCACGCCCGTATCACTAACGGGGTGGACAGGACAGAACCTCAAGTAATCATAAGCCACTTTTGATCCAAGACTCCCAAGATGGATATGGTGAACCACGGTGACAGGTGATCAGCCCATCGCCAATATATGTCGCATCAAGTTTGAGAGGATACTAGGTACTCCTTAGTCGACTTTTACAACATGCTCGGAGAGAGAAGCAACTAATATTATAAATGCGAAAGTTTGTGTGGATGTGACGATGTATGTTTGTGCTTCAATCACGCCGTAACGGCAGAACGGATTTCAATGAAACTTGGGATATACATAGTATGTGTGCTGGAATAACATATAGGCTACTTTTTGTTCGGATATCACGCGAGCGAAGCCGCGGGCGGCAGCTAGTATGGTATATAGAAAAACATTAACTAACACAAAGAAACTTACAACTAATGCAAGTATTAACGAACATTATTACTGAGAAAAAAAACAGTAATAAACTGGAAATGTAAACTAAAAAGATCTTAAAAACACGTGGCGCTTAGTTGACAAGTAAAAAAAAACTATGTGATTTTATACAAGTCTCGTCGATCTTCTGATATCGATTGAGCTATTTGTAGGTACCTATTTAGAGCGACGACTACGGTCACTTACCATAGGCAGTATAATGCGTAAAAACTACGAAAAAATTAATGTTTTTTTTCTATGATCCTTCAGTCATGTCAAACATACGGCCTGCGAGTATTAGATAAAACTGTTGAATGTCATTGATATTAAATTTAATAGTTTATTTGCATGAAATCGGGTAAATAACATGTTGTACGGTCAGTAGGTAAGATCACATATTTCACCAAGAACATTGATAATTATCCCAAGTTTTTATGTCAGGTTAAAGTTTTATCAATTACTAGCAACCCGCCCCGGCTTCACACGGGGATGGACATATACCTTCGCGGACTTTTTTGTAGACCTTTTTAAGGTGTACAATACTGTAGTACATTATTTTGATCTATCTCATAGGGTTCAGCCGGCGTTTGCAATGTAAGCTCAAAAAATGTGTTTATTTACGACATCACATTAGAAACCACTAAAATTATCAGTGTTCCTCTACTTTATTCTTATTTTAGTGGTCCTTCCTCTTGAATCACTATCTATTAAAAACAGCATCGTTGTCCGTTTCGTAGTTTTAAAGATCTAAGCATACATAGGGACAGACAGCGGGAAGCTACTATGTTTTATACTATGTAGTGATTTGTTCCTCAACAGGTTCTAGTGCCTAAAGTGGCAGTCGGCGTCGTGATAGGCCGCGGCGGAGACATGATCAAGAAAATACAAGCAGACACCGGCTGCAGGGTGCAGTTCCACCAGGAGAGGGACGATGGACCGGGTGACAAAAGGTATTACTTCTAGTTAAATTCTTAAGATTCACTGACAGATGATGGACGGCCTGAAGACTTTGTATTCACTTATGCTTGGTTCATATGTTCCATTAATGGAAAATAGTATTGTCCATTACCATAGCAGTGTAGCTTTTCTGTCAAAAAATTTATGGTGCTCTTAAACAGATAACAATGTTGCAATGGTTAATGAACAATCGATTGTCCGTTAGCAGAATGTTGGAACCGGATATAAAAGACAAATGTCTGTTGGCAACATTCGTCGTGTGATGTTGGGCTCGATTTCGGCCGACATTTTTTTTACATCAATTCCTAAATATTCGTAAAAAGCTGTGTCATTTCAACAGGTGTTACTTGCAAGGCAAACCCCATCAAGTTGACCAAGCAAGGCAAATGATCGAAGATTTAATAAGCAGTGTAAATGTGAGTATCATTTCTCCAGTAAGAAAGAGGAAATCCCCATCAAAAACATAATATGTATAAAAATGCAAGTCTCGCAATGCAGTTCTTCTACCCCAAAAAGTTATGAGATCCAAAACCAAGTTAATTTATTCAGTACCTAGAATAAATTAACTTGGTTCAGTACAGTAGAGCATAGCAGCCATCACTTCAAGTGCAGTAGGTAGTGACTGCATCAGCCGCAACATGATTTTACCGATACTCGATGAAGTTGTCCATGTCATCACGTTCATTCTAAATGCGTCCATCGCATCTAGCACCTTTCCGTTGGCCTGGAAAGAAGCTCAGATTATTCCCTTACCCAAAAAACCCAATCCGTCTGACTTATCCGAATTTCGTCCTATATCTATCCTCTCTTACCTCTCAAAAATCCTTGAACGTCTTATCCATCAACAACTTAGTCTTTTCCTTACCAAGAACTCCTTACTCAACTCATACCAGTCTGGCTTCCGTCCAGGCCACAGCACCGTGACCGCTTTAGTTAAAATAACTGATGACATTCGGTTTGGGATGGAGAGCGGTAAAGTTACTATACTTGCACTCCTCGACTTTAGCAGCGCTTTTAGCAATGTTGATTTCGACCTACTTTTGGGTGTGCTGAGCTCTCTTAACATGTCTCCGTCGGCAGTTGATTGGTTCCGTAGCTACTTATTCGGCCGCCGGCAGCGCATCCGTATTGAAGATACCTTCTCTTCGTGGTGCAACCTCACTGCTGGTGTCCCTCAGGGCGGCGTCCTCTCTCCTCTTCTCTTTGCTACTTTTATACATTCCATTTCACAATATCTAACATCTTCCTACCACCTGTACGCAGATGATCTTCAAATTTATTGCCAAACCACCACTGAAAACATCAACGGTGCCATTAGTCTTTTGAACTCCGATTTGACTAAAGTTTGTGCTTGGAGTAAATCTTTCGGACTTGCAGTGAACCCTAACAAAACTCAAGTCATCATAATTGGTAGCACTGGGCAAATCACTAAACTTGATTATTCAATTCTCCCGCCTATAATTTTTAATAATACGCAAATTCCTTTTAGTCAGACGGTGAAAAATTTGGGCATTATCATGGACACTAAGCTGTCCTGGCAGCCGTGGATCAGCGAAATTAGTCGCAAAATGTTTGCATCATCGGCATCTTTACGAAGACTCCGTAATTTCCTGCCGACCGCTACCAAAGTTATGCTTGCACAATCCCTTCTTCTTCCGATATTAGATTACGCTGACGCTAGCTATCTTGATCTAACCGAAGTCCAGCTTAACAAACTTGAGCGCCTTCAAAACCTCTGCATTCGGTTCATCTTTGGCTTGCGCAAATATGACCATGTCTCTGAATTTCGCATGAGGCTCAAGTGGCTCCCAATTCGTTTTCGCCGGAATGCACATATCCTGTCCCTTTTATATAATATCCTTTTCCTGTCCTCCACTCCTGGTTACCTAAAGGAGCGTTTCGTTTTCCTACATCAAGCCAACGACCGGAATTTGCGCTCCTCCGATACCTTACAGCTCGCAACTCCTGTCCATAGCTCAGCCATGTACGGTGAATCCTTCACTGTGCAAGCTGTTCGCTTATGGAACTCCTTACCTGTATCTATTCGTTCTTCCAAATCCATTAGTATATTTAAAGTCAAAGTCCATGTTCATTATTTATCACTATCTGGTCACTGCACTCATTAGTAGTTATATTCATGTATTTGTTTATATTGTATTATTAATATTAATTCTATATACTAGTTTATAGGTATTTTAAGTAAGTATTTAATGTTTATTTATTTATTTTTAAACTTTTTGTACACCGCCGTCTTTCTGCTCTGTTTCGTCTATCCTCTCCATCCAAAGGTTGCCTGGAAGAGATCGCTCTTAGCGATAAGGCCGCCCATTGTACTGTTTTTTTGCTTTTTTTTTTTTTTTCTTTATTTATTTTCTGTGTTTTGTGTGCAATAAAGTGTTTATTATTATTATTATTATTATTACCTATATACTATGGGAGCATCTGTCTTTGTCATATATTATACCAAATTAGTCAACTAACAACATTTTATAATGATCTCATCAATATTAGACATCTTTATTTCTTTGATGAATAAAATGACTTGGCAATCATCGCGAAAGGAGACTCGCATATCTTTTTCTTCCATCACACTGGTTCGAAAATAACTACTGTTAGTACTGTACTTACTGTAGAACTGTCCTGTAAATAAATCTTTTATATCCAAACAGAGGAGAGAGCAAGATAATCGCAGTATGAGACGCGCGGGAGGCGGAGGCGGAGGCGCTCGTAATGGTGAAAGAGGAGACTACCAATCTTGGCAGGATCAACCGGAGATCCGTGTGACCTTCACTGTCAGCAATGTAAAATGCGGACTAATCATCGGCAGAGGTAGGATAAGCAGGAGTTCATCCTATTATGGAATCGAGCATTGAGATTGACAGAGAAGTCAAATGAGTTCATTAGCATGTTCAACTGCTCCGAAACATTTTTATATCTCAAAATTTTTGTCCAATATAATGTTGGATTTTGTCAACAAATTCATGATCAGCAAGTAATTTTGCTGCTCTGGATTTTGTGGTACTACGTTAGTGTAGTTATGTAACTTTCGAAGTTAAATATCTTTTTCAACAACATTTCAATAAGGATTATATTAAAACATCTAAAATCTACTTTGAATCTCCTGCTCGTAATGCGACCAAGCATGGAAGATACATGCAAGAAACCACACTTGGCAATTCTTTAGGAAGTTATGTCTTATTATGTTGATTGAACAAGTTGCAGTGGTTGGGCGTTATTTATTGGAACTTGTCTGCAGGTGGCGAGGTGATAAAGCAGATAAACGCCCAGTCCGGCGCACACTGCGAATTAGACAGACGCGCGCAAGGCGCCGATAGAAACAACCGCACGTTCTACATCCGTGGGCACCCCGAGGCGGTCGATAACTGCAAACGGATAATATGCGAGAAAGTCGGACAGGTAATACACCCCCCTTTTCATGGTTCAGGTGTCTCGCTTCGCTCGACAGAAAGAGAGTCTAAGAATACTGCTCGCTACTCTCGCTATCCGTTCAGCCATTGTGCCATGATTGAGACACAAGCATAGGTACATTGTTACATCCACACAAACTTTCGCATTTATAATATTAGTAGGATTAAACTGAACCCTTACTTAATATCTTTTTACACTTAGCCCGTAAACTTCCTACCCGACAACGGCGCCGGCGGTGGTAACGGCGTCGGTAACGGTAACGGCGGTAACGGGAATAGCGGCGGTAACGGAGGTGGCGACTTCTACGGCGGTGGCGGTAGCGGCGGCGGCGGCGGCGGTGGCGGTGGCGGTGGCGGCGGCGGCCCCGGCGGCCCTCCCGCCTGGGGGTACAACCCGCATTGGCATCAACAGAATAACGCACCCCAACCACAGGTATATTATTTACCAGCTTGCCCGTTTATGAAGCCACAAGTTACAGTAGTACTACAAATAAGTGTGCGCCTCGGCAAACTTCGTGCTTTGTATGAAAACCGAATCTGTCTGTTGCTTCTTATAAGAATCTAATGATTGCGACGAAATAGACTGAATGATTTAAAAAGGTCGACTCCACCTTTCGAATTGGTGTAATAAAGACAGCTATAACTTTAGACCTGACAAAATAAGTATAGTTTAGAATTTATCACGCAACAATTTCTCTATGGTGTCATTGGTTCACACTATATTATTTACGAGAGGAACTTAGCCACTTCTACAACTTTGGGAATGGCATTGTTCAAGTTGTCTCTTCTGCAGGCATAAGGGACAGCTTAGTAGGTGGGCAATGAAGTGAATTTCACACATCAGAATCATCATTATAATCTTCCTGCCCTCATCCTATTACGTGGGGTCAGCACAGCATATTTTCTTCATTCATGAACCTCCTTCCTTAACCATGTCTTCTTTCTCTCAATACATCCACCTTTTCTCTAGCCTAATTCTAATTAATGTTAGGGGAACAAAGATCTGCACTGACGTCCCGCGATGGGGTGTATTGTGCATTATCCCCCCTGCTAACCCTCCCCCAGCCAGCCCAACTCCTTGAAGTACCAGAGAAGGACTTTGGGATGCTGGCAGCAGTGTTCCAGTATCCTCGATGGTGTTGTTGAGGCCGTTGTTGGTGCCGTGGAGGTTGATGATGATGGTGTCTGACATTGCTCGATGACCGTCCCCAGTTCTCTAGCCTACCTCTACCTCCAAATCCATCCACATTACCCATCCACATACTCAACTTTATTGACACTACAGAATGAACAATATACCAATTGTCCTCAGCAACAAGTCCAAATAAACCCTCAAACAGGCCAGCCCGACTACTCTCAGCAATGGATCGATTACTATCGGTCGCTCGGACTAATGCGCGAAGCTGAGGCCATAGAGATGCAAACTAAGCAACAGCAGCAAGGTATGGAAGGTAATGTAAACTAACTATACTAGCACACCTATACTTATTTTATGTTAGTTGTTTAAAATCCTACGCCAAACGCATAGAACAACAATTTCACGACTTTCGAGTAGCGCTAATCATAGGATTAACCGTTGAAATTGACAGAAGTTACTCTTAAACTTTACCTACCAAATAACGCTACTCAGGAATTAACAAATCAACACTCTTGGAGATGGTGAACGAGGCGCTAACGCTACAAAAGAAGAACAAAAGTTCATTGTTTATGACCTACTGATTCTGCTACTTGTATCACTAGTTCTTTCGAACCAGTGTTAAAAGGATATTTTCGTATTCCTTAGGTTCTGCGACGTGCCGTTTTCTTTACGATGTTTTCCTGACTTTATGTAATCTTTGTATAGGTTTCACACGATGTTTTCCGTAACAAGATTATCTTTTTCTACCAGGCGGTGGCGGCGGCGGTGGCGGCGGTGGCGGTGGTCCCAGCGCTCCGTCTAGCAACAGCTCCGGCGGCGGCTCCGCGCCGGGCCCCGGCGGCACCGGCGGCCCTGGCGGTCCCGGCGGCCCCGGTGTGCCCGGCGCGGACTACAGCGCGCAGTGGGCAGAGTACTACCGCAGCATCGGCAAGGTTAAAGAGGCTGAGGCTATAGAAGCACAGATTAAGGTAAAGGTGCGTTGCTAATACTGTGTGGGAAACTCAAAAGGACATGACATGGTTTTAGTTTAGTTCTATTTATTCGACTGACGATCGGCGGGATCAGCTGGACGCAGCTTCGTTCTGCCATAGATTTAGTGTAGTCCCACTATATTGTGATCTACAGATAACATAATAAAGTAGTACACACTGTTATGGTGGTCAAGTTTTGACATGTTACTTTTAAATTCTACTTCGCGCATTTTGTGATCTCAAGATGGAACAACTTGGCCAACAGCCAAACAACCGATCATCAAATCTAGCATGGATGGTTTTGTTTGGTTGTTACTGTATGATTCTTCCAGCCCTCTGGAAACTGCTGTTTTTGGTAAAATTTTGGCATGCTTACTTTTAGTAAGGAGTCTTTTAAAAAAAGTAGTAGTTGCTGTTGTCAGTATCCAGTTGATAGTAAATCTGTCTAACTGTACATAATTTTATAAACGGAAGATAAATTATAGAGTCCATAGTGTAATAACACAAATAAATCTACAAAAATAAAATTCCTCAAAATTAAACGAACACAATATGCGCTTTCGGCCAAGGCTCCATAAAATGGCAGATGGTGTCTGGCCGCTCAGCAATGAGGCGTGGTAGGAGTCAGTTTTTAGGCGGCGTCCTAATTGCCTAATATCATATAGCGATTTAATCGTCCTGTCAAAGTACAATAAAAAGATCTGATCGTTTTCCCATACGATCTTTAGCCAATTAGGACGCCTGCACCGAGACGGCACCACACGCTACGCCCAAACAAGATAACTTGTTTCTCAAAGTGATTTACATTCCCTGTAGCAACAACCAGCGGGCGGGTCATCTGGCGGCGGCGGCGGCGGCGGCGGCGGCGGCAGCGGCGGCGCGCCCACCCCCCCGGCGTCTACCCCCGTACAGTACCAACAGTACGGCATGTACGGCGGCTACCAGCCCTACCAGCCCTACCCGCCCTACTCCGGCGGACAGGGCCAGCAGGCGCCCATGTCGGACCACCAGCAGTGGTGAGTGACAATGACCCATTAAACTAAGTCAATCCACAAAACAAATTATATGTAACGACCACTGACCTCTTTAAGTTTAGTATGTTAGGCCCACAAACAAAAAGGCAAAATAAACAATATGTAACTCTACACTTTGTATGCTAGAAATTGAGGCCAAATAAACACACTGACCTCCATTAAAATATGCTTTTGAAGCAAGTGCCAATGATGTCGCGTTAGAGACGCCGCAACAGAGCGTTATTTTATGATATCATCGAGCATTTAACTGAATAGAGGGGTAATGTTATTCGTTTTGTTCGAAAAATAATTCCGCCAAAACAGATCAGAACAGTGGGCCCGCCCCTGCGCTCTGATTGGCCGACTCAATGTCAAGTATTGAACTAGAGCTGTGCAATAAAATATTCATATCGATATCTATTCTAATCGATTCTAAAAATAAAAAATAAAAAAATATCGATAGCAATGTTTGTTTAGTGGAATACAAATAAGTTTAAATGTATTATGTTTATGTGTGTGTTTGTGCGTGTGTGTACGAAATAATAACAAGAAACTTTATAAAATAGAACTTCCATACTTAAAAAAAATATAGTAATAAATGAAATAAATTCGATAATCAAAGGAATCTTAAATATATATAAATATTTGTGGACAATTCACACAGCGCCATCTAGCCCCCTAAATAATACTAACTTTATTTATTAAGGAAATATAAGGTATAGCCTATCTATACTTTCTATACTAATATTATAGAGGAACGATTTTTTGTTTTTTTGTTTGTAACGAATAGGCTCCGAAACTACTGGACCGATTTCAAAAATTCTTTCACCAGTACAAAGCTGCATTATCAGGGTCCAGTATAGACTATAATAAATTTTCAAAAAAATTAGGGATCCGTAAGAAAATTGCAATATTGTAACCCAAGGTAGAAAACCAAAAATAGTTTTTGGTGTGTGGCTCCGAAACTACTGGACCGATTTCAAACATTCTTTCACCAATAGAAAGCTACATTATCAGGGTCCAGTATAGGTTATAATAAATTTTCAAAAAAATTAGGGATCCGTAAGAAAATTGCAATATTGTAACCCAAGGTAGAAAACCAAAAATAGTTTTTAGCGTGTGGCTCCGAAACTACTGGACCGATTTCAAAAACTCTTTCATCAGTAGAAAGCTACATTATCAGGGTCCAGTATAGACTATAATAAATTTAAAAAAAAATTAGGGATCCGTAAGAAAATTGCAATATTGTAACCCAAGGTAGAAAACCAAAAATAGTTTTTGGCGTGTGGCTCCGAAACTACTGGACCGATTTCAAAAATTCTTTCACCAATAGAAAGCTACATTATCAGGGTCCAGAATAGGTTATAATAAATTTTCAAAAAAATTAGGGATCCGTAAGAAAATTGCAATATTGTAACCCAAGGTAGAAAACCAAAAATAGTTTGTGGCGTGTGGCTCCGAAACTACTAGACCGATTTCAAAAATTCTTTCACCAGTAGAAAGCTACATTATCAGGGTCCAGTATAGGCTATAATAAATTTTCAAAAAAATTAGGGATCTGTAAGAAAATTGCAATATTGTAACCCAAGGTAGAAAACCAAAAATAGTTTTTGGCGTGTGGCTCCGAAACTACTGGACCGATTTCAAAAATTATTTCACCAATAGAAAGCTACATTATCAGGGTCCAGTATAAGCTATAATAAATTTTCAAAAAAAATAGGGATCAGTAAGAAAATTGCAATATTGTAACCCAAGGTAGAAAACCAAAAATAGTTTTTGGCGTGTAGCTCCGAAACTACTGGACCGATTTCAAAAATTCTTTCACCAATAGAAAGCTACATTATCAGGGTCCAGAATAGGTTATAATAAATTTTCAAAAAAATTAGGGATCCGTAAGAAAATTGCAATATTGTAACCCAAGGTAGAAAACCAAAAATAGTTTGTGGCGTGTGGCTCCGAAACTACTAGACCGATTTCAAAAATTCTTTCACCAGTAGAAAGCTACATTATCAGGGTCCAGTATAGGCTATAATAAATTTTAAAAAAAATTAGGGATCCGTAAGAAAATTGCAATATTGTAACCCAAGGTAGAAAACCAAAAATAGTTTGTGGCGTGTGGCTCCGAAACTACTGGACCGATTTCAAAAATTCTTTCACCAGTAGAAAGCTACATTATCAGGGTCCAGTATAGGCTATAATAAATTTTCAAAAAATTAGGGATCCGTAAGAAAATTGCAATATTGTAACCCAAGGTAGAAAACCAAAAGTAGTTTTTGACGTGTGGCTCCGAAACTACTGAACCGATTTCAAAGGCAAAGGCTAGTGTGTTATAATTAATGAAATAAAGCTTTTTTTATATTAAGGAAAATAAAGGAAAAACTTGCAAAAATTTTCTGGAAGTTTATTGTAAAACAGTTCAGTAATTCCCCATAATATCTTACTGTGTTACTGTTACTGGTTTTTAAAGTGAATTAATTTCGTATAAATTCTTCTCACTGCTTGTTTCTCGTCATATTCAATAAAAGGTGAAAAATAATTCAGGTTTCTTTATTACAAATATGTCTTCCGGGTCTGGGTGTTATAATATGGTGTATAAGTATAAGTACCTACCTAGTACCTACCTAGTATATAAGCATTCTATCAGCCACCTGATTCCCATAGTACAAGTTTTGCTTAGTTTGGGGCTAGATGGTTCTGTGTGATATATCCTCAAATATTTATTATTTATTTATTTAATTACAGTCATTAATAGAACAACCATTATAAATTTTAATTCAAGTAGCTGACTGAAATTATATTAATACTAGCTGTTGCCCGCGACTTCGTACGCGTGTAGTAGGTACATTATTTTGTTCTATAATCAATAGTTTTCACAGCGCACGCCGAAAACTATTTTGGATTTTCTACCTTGGGTTACAATATTGCAATTTTCTTACAGGTCCCTAATTTTTTGAAAATATATTATAGCCTATACTGGACCCTGATAATATAGCTTTCTATTGGTGAAAGAATTTTGAAATCGGTCCAGTAGTTTCGGAGCCACACGCCAAAAACTATTTTTGGTTTTCTACCTTGGGTTACACTATTGCAATTTTCTTACGGATCCCTAACTTTTTGAAAATTTATTATAACCTATACTGGACCCTGATAATGTAGCTTTCCACTGGTGAAAGAATTTTTGAAATCGGTCCAGTAGTTTCGGAGCCACACGCCAAAAACTATTTTGGATTTTCTACCTTGGGTTACAATATTGCAATTTTCTTACGGATCCCTAATTTTTTGAAAATATTTTATAGCCTATACTGGACCCTGATAATATAGCTTTCTATTGGTGAAAGAGTTTTTGAAATCGGTCCAGCAGTTTCGGAGCCACACGCCAAAAACTATTTTTGGTTTTCTACCTTGGGTTACAATATTGCAATTTTCTTACGGATCCCTAACTTTTTGAAAATTTATTATAACCTATACTGGACCCTGATAATGTAGCTTTCCACTGGTGAAAGAATTTTTGAAATCGGTCCAGTAGTTTCGGAGCCACACGCCAAAAACTATTTTGGATTTTCTACCTTGGGTTACAATATTGCAATTTTCTTACGGATCCCTAATTTTTTGAAAATATTTTATAGCCTATACTGGACCCTGATAATATAGCTTTCTATTGGTGAAAGAATTTTTGAAATCGGTCCAGCAGTTTCGGAGCCACACGCCAAAAACTATTTTTGGTTTTCTACCTTGGGTTACAATATTGCAATTTTCTTACGGATCCCTAACTTTTTGAAAATTTATTATAGCCTGTACTGGACCCTGATAATGTAGCTTTCTATTGGTGGAAGAATTTTTGAAATCGGTCCAGTAGTTTCTGAGCCGCACGCCAAAGACTATTTTGGATTTTCTACCTTGGGTTACAATATTGCAATTTTCTTACGGATCCCTAATTTTTTGAAAATATTTTATAGCCTATACTGGACCCTGATAATATAGCTTTCTATTGGTGAAAGAATTTTTGAAATCGGTCCAGCAGTTTCGGAGCCACACGCCAAAAACTATTTTTGGTTTTCTACCTTGGGTTACACTATTGCAATTTTCTTACGGATCCCTAACTTTTTGAAAATTTATTATAACCTATACTGGACCCTGATAATGTAGCTTTCCACTGGTGAAAGAATTTTTGAAATCGGTCCAGTAGTTTCGGAGCCACACGCCAAAAACTATTTTGGATTTTCTACCTTGGGTTACAATATTGCAATTTTCTTACGGATCCCTAATTTTTTGAAAATATTTTATAGCCTATACTGGACCCTGATAATATAGCTTTCTATTGGTGAAAGAATTTTTGAAATCGGTCCAGCAGTTTCGGAGCCACACGCCAAAAACTATTTTTGGTTTTCTACCTTGGGTTACAATATTGCAATTTTCTTACGGATCCCTAACTTTTTGAAAATATTTTATAGCCTATACTGGACCCTGATAATATAGCTTTCTATTGGTGAAAGAATTTTTGAAATCGGTCTAGCAGTTTCGGAGCCACACGCCAAAAACTATTTTTGGTTTTCTACCTTGGGTTACAATATTGCAATTTTCTTACGGATCCCTAACTTTTTGAAAATATATTATAGCCTATACTGGACCCTGATAATATAGCTTTCTATTGGTGAAAGAATTTTTGAAATCGGTCCAGTAATTTCGGAGCCACACGCCAAAAACTATTTTTGGTTTTCTACCTTGGGTTACAATATTGCAATTTTCTTACGGATCCCTAATTTTTTGAAGATATTTATTATAGTCTATACTAGACCTTGATAAAGGGGCTTTCTATTGTTGAAAGAATTTTTGAAATCGGTCCAGTAACTTCGGAGCCACACGCCAAAAACTGTTTTGGATTTTCTACCTTGGGTTACAATATTGCAATTTTCTTACGGATCCCGGATTTCGTTACAAACAAAAAAACAAAAAATCTTAATTCCTATTTATAATATTAGTATAGATATAAACTAGAGGACGCCCCGTTCTTCAAATGTACTTATTCAATTTATTATATCTGGGTACTTATTTGTTTGTCATAAATAACCTTTTCTGATAAATATCGATACTAATTTTGATTATGACAGTGCAGCATCACTAGTAACACGTGTAATGAATAAAAAGGATGGCATAATATAGGTTACACCTAGGTAAGAGCAGGACGCATAGACAAGCGTCCATTGTTTCGTTTTATTTGACCAGTTTAACTTGAGCCGTGATAAATGGTTGTAAATTGAAATAAAATTATAGTTTATTGATGCTTACCGATGAAACGTGATTCCGTCTGTTTTAAAATTCGATGTCCTGCTGTTTTTTCCACACCACCGAATAGAACAATACGGCATTATGGGTTATAAAACCAAATTTTGAATATTTTCGAGTATCGGGAGACGGACACACACACAGATCACTTGTTGGTTTGGTACTGATTCAGTGCGAGCGTGAATTGTTATTATACAGGTGCATATCATCATATCAGTTGTGCAATTGGATGGCTCATTTTACTACTCTATTAGTTAAATGCTCGATGTATGATATTGACTTAATTGAATTTGTAAATTAATTTGTAAAGACTTTTAACATGTAGGTATATGATGATAATTATTATTTGTCAAATTTATTTATAACGCTTTGGTTATTGTACTGTTATGTATAATTATGAATGAATAAAAGAGCTTCTACGAAAATGTGTGGAACATCATTCAGTGCAGTGCAGTTTGAGTGCAATGCGGCGAAGACGCTTCCTTCGAAAGTCTCCCAGACTTACAAATCGCTCGGCCCACAAAAAGAAGAGCAAAACAAACAATATATCGCGACACTTCAAATCTATTTTACTTCTCAAACTAAATGGCTTTTAGCACTAAACTGATATGCACACACGGTACGTTGTTCTTCGATAAGCAAAGTATAATCGAATAACCTGTGCTCGGTTTCGGAACATGCATGACGATTTGATTGCGAGCAATAAGTCTGAAAGTCACGAAGGTCTAATTTACGCACCTTGTATACAAAAGCCGTTGTTGTATGAAAACTGCTAGCTGCACTTGAACTCAGTTTTGAAGCTAAACGTCGTTCATTTTGAATTGTGAGATCAATTCGTAATATACTAGACTGGACATCCACTCTTACTTTGGTCTGCTTCTGACTACCCCTTTGCATAGAGGCACGGCAAAGCATCGCTTTTGACACATGCCCATGCATTTTCAAAGTAGTTAGTGCTACTCGTAGTAACAAACTGGAGATTTTTTAAAGCATTGCTTCAATTTTCACATTTTCAGTGTGTTTAGAAAATATTTACTTATCAAGTCTTTTTGTATCAACTTATCAATGAAAATAGTGTCATTAATCAAATGAGCTGCAAACAATACTAAAGCAATACTATGATAAAGTTAACATGTAGTTTGTGTTTATCTAGCAAATGGGAATGTGATCCATGGTTTACGTATTGGCAATGCCTTAAACAAAGCTGGAAATGTAATAATTTAATATTGGTGACTCATCACTCTGCCTAGAAAGACTATGACAAAGCCAATTACAATCTACATGAAATAAATGTAGGCTTTGGAACTCCTGTCATTGTTGGAACTACTCTTGCATGCCAATAAATTGACTATATTTAGATATGCTTGAAAGGATTTGTACAATTTGTTTACGCTATAAAGGGTTATAACAATATTACAAACTGAAATTATATTTATGAATGTAAATATCCATAATTTAATTGTTCGCTTGCATGCTTTATCTTGTAGCATGCAGAAACTTAAGCTATTACTTGTATTTACTCTAGTTATTATTTCTATTGAATATGATATTCTATTATGTTGGTTTTGGTTGTGAAAATGTATGTAAATAATAACCATTGTTTTACAGGCATCTGTAATGCATGTTATCTCTTTCAGTTATTGCATGGTTATATGAATAAATACTGGTTTTATGTAGTTATATCTGATCGCTCACATTTTGTTTAGTGTGTATAGTTTTGCAGATGTAGGGATGCCAGCCGGGGTTGCCTGCTCTCGAGAAAACTTGCGTATTTTGTACCAATGTTGCCATGTCCCTTTGTCTGTTTGCAGAGTCGGGCCCGGCCGATGCCAGCGCTGCGTCGCTTCATACTAGATGATAAATTTATATGAATAAGCAACGCGTTTCGTCAATATTCACAGAGAAAGCTGATTTCAACATGTCTACGAGAAATAAACTGTACATCTATGAAGCCGCCGGAAAGACGCTCGAATCATTGTCGGGAACCAAACTAACGCGCTTTATAGAAATTAAATCGTATTCAATAATTAAGGATTGTATGAATTATGAACATAGTATAGTATATTTCTCGTAGGCCAACTGCACTTAAAAATTGTCAATAATATAGTATAATGAGATTATTTATTGAATTTCATCACTGAACAATATAAAATTGCGGCTGTGTGGTCTATTCTCGTGTTTATCTGTGTCGTAGATATTATAATAACCTTCTGAATCTCGATCGTATTGTGCCAATGTTTTATAATTGACATGCCAATCTGTCCAGGTTTAAATAGAATACCACACTGCCGTTAACCTATCCGAATGATGGGACGTACCCGAAGCTAAGAGAGAATGCGAAACTATGAAAGAACACCTTCGCACCAAGAGGAGTTGAGGTAACTTGCACTGTATTGAGTATTGAGTGACTAGAACACTATGTATTTCTTGTGTACCTTCTGAAGAATTATCTTCAGTTTTATAGCTGAAAATCCCAGCGTAAAACTAGAACACTTCCTAGATTTAAGTTAGATTTATACCGCACTCTTTCTCTCGAAAGCTCATCAGGTTGTTGTCAGCGGAACTTTATAACTATATGTATCGATAGGTTTACTTCATAGGTATAGAATTTTTGAGTAAAAAGGTAATGTATAAGCTACATTCCTTGGTTAAATTGTTCAATTATGATAAAAACTCTCGACGAGTTGGATTTCGCTTCAATGGGCCAAGAGCCGTCTTGTATTATTTTTAAGATATAAAGTGTATGTTGATTGATTTTTGTGTGTTCATTTTATTTATAATCAATGTTTCTTTCCACAGTCCTTGAGGTAAGTCACCCTTACTGTTTCTGTTTGCTCACAACAACAGAGTGGACAGTGCTCTCAATAACTAGTTATACTGATAGGATAATACAATTGTAAATATAAAAATTGGCTGACTGTTCACTATTTTCTTGTGAACAAACACTACACATGTCTGTGCTTTATGAGATTTTTATGCCACACAATGATTTTTCACAACTATTTTGTTTGATGATATTGTGTGAATTGATATAACTGGGATTTTCGTGATATTAAATTTTGATTTGTGTACCATGTGATTACTGCATTTTGGATGTGCATTCCACAGAAATTGGGCCACGCCGTGTCTACCACAGTGACACTATTTAGATGCTTTGATTTAAAATGATAAATTGGTATTTTATGACATGTGGGTCGCATCTAGATCAAATAATTTAGCACAATGACATAGGCTGATAGAAAAACCAGTAAAAATTATAGCAAATCTTACAAATTGTGTTATCTAGAGAGGTTCATATTGAGTATTCGACAAAAATTATAAACCTAGATACCTGTCGAAATAAAAAGAATTACTTATTTTTATTTGGTCTGAGCCTACATACCTACTGATATTGGACCAAGTCCTACATGTAATTCAAAGACTGATTCACGATATTCTGTCTCACAGAGACTGATATTTCTTGTCGTAACTGTTATTTTGAAGCAGAACCAAACAGGGCGTTTTGTCATTTTTTCTGTTGTATTTTTGTTTATTTGTGCTCAATATACATAATCTACATAGAATTGTAAGATAAATCTGCTTATATTATGTTATTATACGTGTTTACTATATTCGCAATGAGAATTATACTTCTGTGTAGACCATTTTCTGTTACATCACGGATCAAACAATAGTTTGGTTCAAAATCCTCAATCAACATGCTGAGAAAAGTAACAGTGCCTACAGATTTCTTTTATAATCATGTCTTTGATACTGACTGAGCCACATCCAAGTTTTATCTCTGTTCCATTGCTGATTCCATTATTATGTCGTTTATATTTCTTTTGTTGACCTACTATCCATTTTGATTTTTAAACATGATTTTTGTGTGTTTAATAATCTTATAAATATAAAAATATTTTCCTGTTTCTAACATTGTTTCTATCTATTGCAATAATTCTCGATTTACATGAAATTTATATTTCTTATCATGATTTTTGTTTATTTCACTCTGATGTGTATTTATGTCGTGTTCATCATGTGATTATGTCTCACTGCCCTTTATGTTGTGGATCTGTTAAAGGTGGGGAAGCCTACTCGTTAAAAACATACAAAATGACAAAAAGAGCGTAAATACTCGGATATAAAAGGAACATCGGATGGAGATGCAGACACCACGGAAGACAAAGGTAGTATGAGACTATTGGGTAAGTTCTACTGAAGCCTAAAATCGTCTTAGTGATGGTGAAATGAGCTAACCTACAAATTATAAATTTCGTATTGGATGAATGGACTATGTTGAAGATGGCTTTGGCTCTTCGCTACCAATATGACGAAAATTGTACTTATTTATGATCTTATTTAGTCAATAATTTGATTAGGATGCCTTGTGTAGGACTTTTGAGATACGATTGCTCTATTTTTATATTATGCCTCAACGCCCTATTTCAATGTTAGGTTAAAAATAATTAAATAAACAAAATTATTGGTTACAATGTTCGTGTATAATAAAATTGAAGCGAACACATGCTAAACAAGTATTTGGGCTTGGGCATCGAGCATCTTGGGTTAGGTCAATAGAATGCATGAACTAAGGGATAAGCATACCGAAACCGGTTTTTTAAAATGGCGACGAATAGTAGGCGCGGTCTACTACTTATTTTATATCTTGAATTTCTTATTTATCCATTCCATTAGATGTGTTTCTATTATTTTAGCTCCACATCGTACCTATACAAATTATTTCATCACTGATTATTTTTTTACTTAAATTCTGATCATTTTTACACAAAATGTGTAGTTTCTTACTGGCGACACTGAATTTTGTTCTGTAAATGGATCATAAAAATTAAACGAACTTTTAGACTTATGCACTTCTTTATTATTCCTTTTATTATTTTCATATGGGTATTTAGATCTAGTCAATAAATACCTTTTCGAAATGAGTGTTGTTTTATTTTATGACAAGCGATGCAGTGTTACAACCAATGTAGGCAAGTACTAATCGTTATATTCTGCTTAAAATTAGTAAATTATTTAACCAACATTTCCCCTAGAATATATTGTAGTCACTAATCAACAGCATGGCAGTGGACGTAGGATCATAAGTTGTTACGTATAAAGTGGTGACGGCGCCATCTAGTGATAAAAGTTGAACATTTCATTGGTTTGAAAATACCGCCATCTGTTCAGTATCTTTCTGGTGAATGTTCCTTCGAGGTCTGCGAAGTTAGCGAGACTGTGGAAGCGCTCGAAGATCTAATGAGTCTGGACAGCCTGGAGAGAGGCGCTGTAGCCCACGGCTCTAACGGGCTGCCTGGTTCCTTCGCCGGAGTTGGTGATATTCTGGGAAAGAGTTCATAAGCCATCATGATTATGTAGGTAACTCACTCATCACGTTCTATTTCCACCAGGCGCCCGTTTTAGGCTTACGTAGGTAGGTACATAAAGTTACATTCTCACTACTATGCCGCGAGCACTAATAAATATTTGTGGACATTTCACACAGCGCCATCTAGCCCCAAACTAAGCAAATCTTGTACTATGGGCACCAGATGGCTGATAGGATACTACTTAAATACTTTTTTTTGTAAATACATATAATACCTACATAAAACTACAACACCTAGACCCGAAAGAAATATTTTCAGAACATGTGAAAATCGAACCCGCGCCTGCGTCTCAGCAAAATGCTCGCACGTCATTGAGGTCGTCAAACTCCATAGAAAGACAATTCTCGTTTAGAAAAGAGATGTCTCACTTGCACGATGAGTTCACATTTTTTGTATGTTAGTAACGGAGGATAAAAGAACCATGACAAGAAAAGCAGCGGGGCTCCCGTTGGCGAGATTTTCTTTCAGAATAACTACATTATCACCTGTTTCTCCTGCATCGAGCTGTTTTCGGTCTGAACTTCGGTTTCTCTCGCTTCGCTTGTTCCGGGGCTGCACAATCGACCTCGGCGCCGCTGCCAGGACCTTGTAAAAACGATTGTGGTCAAATAATAGACTAGGTAGGTATGAAAACACCAGTTGCTTCCTTCCTAGATGGCGCTTCACCGGATAACTTCTGCCAATTCTGATAGGTATCTCGAAGGAGGCCGATAACAAGATGCATTAGTACCTACCTAAACCTGTTTACGATTACTACAGTACCCATGTACAATGTTTATATCCCCGTTTCCTCGTAATGATATTAGTGACAATATACGTTGTACGTGACTGTCCATTAGTAGCAGCAAGTGGAAAAGGTCCGTTTTACCAGCATAGATTATACTAAAATCCGATGTATTCGTCTTTGCCTACTATAAGCGCTATATAGTATATCAAATAATTATTTTTGTTTCTTTTTGAGAATGTTCTCTATAGATTTACCGTCAACGTATAGAGAATGTTCCACTGGAGGTTGGACTGCTGTCGCATATTCAACGCACAGTGGTCGGGCAGCTTTCAGCCGAGCATTGTTCTCCCGTCTACCGCCAGTAGCGCTGAAAAATATGAGAAATTATATTTGTCACCTTTCATTATCATTATCACTCTTCTACTAAAAAGGTTAGCATGGTTAGATTTCGTCGATTCTATTGATATATATTATCTGTGCTTATGTTGATGTACTGATTGGATTCTGTGGTTTTTGTAACAATCTATGGTAAGATTGATGTATTAATGACAGCGTCAGTGAGATTGACAGTCAAATTGTGATGCCAACATTTAAGTGCTACCGCAAAAACAGGATAGTAATGGTCAGTCACGTTGCAGGTAATACTGTGATAGAAATTAAATTATACCATTAGTGCCTGAAAGTTTTCTTATGTATACTTGTGGTGCTGCCCACTTCATTAGGGATACGGGCATGGTAATATATATGTTTGTAGTTAGGTACGTTTCTCAGCAACGACTAGTATAAAAACGTGAGCGAAACGAATATAAAAAAAAACAAATGTAACTCGCTGGCTGGTCACGTCATAGTTGATAAGTTACATAGTTTGGTAATACCCTTATTGTTTATGTCTACTACGTGCTATGGTGTGTTGTCAGTTGTGGCAGGCAGTGGCCTCTGGATAGAATAAAAGATGTGAATATTAAATATTTTTTTCACTAATATTTCCTCTGTACATATTCAATTTCATATAATAAAAAAGGGACTTAAGAATGTGAATATTGGCAGCGTTTTCTAGTAAATCGCTGGTAAATTAAAACACTTTGTTGGTAACACTTAAATTATGCAGGTAACGCGCGCGCGCGGCCGATACGCGCCGCGCCGCGCCGGCCGCCATCTTCTTCACAAGGCAAGCGAATGCATCGTGTTGTCTGTCAATTTGGCTTGGTTGGTTGTGTCCAAAGTCCCTTTCATCAGTCGATCAATCAGTTTATTTTTATCAGTAATTTTGTCAGCCGTCCTGAATATGGCAGTGGTGTACAAGCTCGAAACACTCGAAACGAACGTAAGTCAAGATGACCAAGATCATAGAGTAGGGTTAAATTCTGATCAAGATCAAGCAATAACAGATTTGACATCTATGGAACGCGCGTTCATAAAAAAATACGAGCAACTTCCTCTCCTCTGGAAAAGAGATCATCCCGATTACAGCAACAAATTCAAGAGGAACCTGGCATACGATGTGCTTCTACCAATCCTGAGAACTTTTATTCCGACAGCAAATAGATTCAACGTTCGGCAAAAGATAAATATCCTTCGGTCTACGTATAGAAAGGAATTGCGAAAGTACTACGCGTCGAAAATTATCACTGATAACGGAGAAATAGTCTTTACCCACATTCCTCCTTCGTGGAAGTTTACAGCGATGAAATTCCTCGAGGATTTGAGTGGATTTGAGAACCATGAACAAGAACTGTCACATCCGGAAATAGTGATTGAAGAAACTGTTGAAGATGATTCTTTCAATGACTTGGAGGTAAATTTAATGAATATACACACACATTTGATACAGGGTTCATAAATATACTAAGTAACTGGAGAGCTAAAGGCTATAATAACTACTGTACCTACGCTAACAAATCTATAGCAAGGTTATGTAAGTAAAACTTAGTTTGCCACTGCCATTGTAAAGACCTAACTGCCTCAATTTTTAAAAATAAAATATTGGGTGTGTGATGAAAATTAAATTTATTTTACCTTAAACCTGATTCAAAATAAATAAATTTTCCAGGAGCAAGAACTGGTATTTATCCAAGAAGCGGAGACGGGAAGTGGGAATGAAGAAGAAGACATCCCCGAAAACCCAATATCACCTGTCTATGTACCAAAAAAGAAAGAAGTAAAACCAATAATCATCAAGAACACACGAAAAAGGAGTATTTATAATGATGCACTCATGATAGGTATGCCTACCATTTTAGTGTTTACTCAACTTTGAATAAGGAGGTTAATGTGTTTGGGGTGTATGTATGTGGATTATGTGCATTCCTTTGGGCCAGAGCTGTAGCCCAAATGGTTGAATGGATTATGTCGAATGAGTTGTTGGATTTGTCTAGATAACAAGAGTCATAGGCTATATTAAGTGTCAGGGTTCAATGTGAGGATGTGTGGATGTGACAATGTATGTTGGTGCCTCAATCACCGAGGTCATCATGTATATAAATACTAGCAGCCACCCGCGGCTTCGTTCGCGGATTACCTGGATAAAAAATAGCCTATAATTATGTTAATCCATTATAATTACTATGTATATTCCAAGTTTCATTCAAATCCGTTCAGCCGTTTTGGTGTGATTGAGGCACAAACATCCAAACTCACAAACTTTTGCATTTATAATATAAGTAAGATGATATTTTTCTTTCAGATCGTGAATGCACAGCAGTTGGTTCAAATGTGACATGCAAGCTTCAGCGGATGAATGGAGACCAGAGATACTATGCCGAGCAGCTCATAAACAAAGTATTAATGCGAGGACTCAAAAAAACATTATCTGATGAAACTGACTTCACTGATATACTCATCCACATAACTAAAGTGGAAAGTTAGAAAATATGATTGATATTTCTGTTATACGGTTGCACACCACTACTTATGTCTTTAGCTCTGACTGGTGTAAGGATTAAAGTGCTCTTTGAAGGGGTGTTGTGCACTTTAAGTACAAGAAGTACCACAAATGTTGATAATGTAAATATAAATTTAAGGTATGTACATTGTAAATATATTTTGTAATAAACCTAGTTTGCCTAACTAGGTCCTATCTTTGTTATGAAAACCTTTATAACACTACTTTTTTAGGGTATTTGATGATCTCTGTAGTGTGGCGAGCAAATGCTTGGCAAACGCGAGAGTTGCGAGTTCGATTCCCGCTACGAGAGAAATGTTAACATTTTCTACAAATATTACTTCCAGGTCTGTGTTGTGGTACCATAGTACTCGTAGTTTCTGAGTTGCGAGTTCGATTCCCGCTACGAGAGAAATGTTAGCATTTTCTACAAATATTACTTTCAGGTCTGTGTTGTGGTACCATAGTACTCGTAGTTTCTGATACCAACGACATGGAGTTTTAGTGAGGTGTCGAAACGATGTATGAGACTATTGGGTGTATATTTATTTATAAGTAGGTAATAATAATTGATTTCGTCAAGAGGATTATGACATCTAGCACTTGTTATTACTGGCTTCTCTTTTTCTCAGTCTAGTTTACCATACCACTACGCTGTAAGCTGTTGGTCTTCCAAATAAATAAATCTAGTACCAGTTACCAGTAAAAATATGAGAAATGAATACTACTTACGAGTTGTTCCCTGAGCTGGGTTGGTCATCCCAAGTCACATCACTATCTATGGCACTGCTCTCTGAAGCAACTAAGTACATTGACCTGTAAAATGTAAAATAATACTAAAATGTACAATATCATTATTAGCCTATAATTAGTTAGAAAGAAATATACTGACTCAAACTTGTTAATTGTTTTACTTCTCTGCTGGACTGGGAGTAAAGAAAAAAACAGAATGCGTTCAGCTGCTTCTCTCCCCGAGCATGTCGTAAGAGTCGACTAAGGGATAGTATCCTCTCCAACATGATGAATCTATATGGGCGATGGGCTTATCACCATGGTTGACCATAACCATCTTGAGACTTGGAATCAGGAGTGACTGCAGGTTTTCTAATGATTACTTGTGGTCACCACATTTAGGAGTACGAACGTGACAATATTTACGTAGGGACTTTAGGGTTCCGTACCCGAAGGGTGCCAACGGAACCCTATTACTAAGCCTCCGCTGTCCCTCCATCTGTCAGCGGGCTAAACCTTAAAATAGGTAGAGATCACAGTGTATTTATACAGGGACTGGGAAAGTACCTAAAATAATGTAGATAGAGAATTTTACTGTAAGAAGACTTTATTTTGATTTAAAAAAAAATTCAAACTGCATTCAAAGATTTTTAAAAATTACCTGTCTGAACCAGAAATCGAACTCGCCAAATGTGAAAAAAAAAACTCCTGTAATTTTACCGATAGATAGGCTCATTCAAAAGAATATTTTTCTTTTAAATTAGATCGCCTCTTAAATGAAAGAAAGATCATGAAATTTAACCTTTCGTGTGCCAATTCAACTCGCACGACCGGTTTTTTTGTTATGGACACGGAACATCGTCACAGGATACCGTAGTTGCTGTCCGCAAGGGTAAGCTCGGGGCTCTATATTGTTTATTTTCTTGTTTCTTACCTGGCAGGTACGTAGAGATGTGGGGGTGGAGGCGCCGCCTTTTTCGACGCAGATCGAGCGCGACGAGCACGGGAAAGTCGTCCCAGCAACACTGATTCTAAAACAGAGGTAGGTACCGTACGACTCTAGTACGACTACTGCGGCAGTCGTGCCGCTCATATTGTATGTCCATGTCTCCAGCTTACAAAACTTAAATTTGAATTACATAACATAATTTATTTGATAAAAATAATACAACATTACCTACAAAGAAACAATTGGAACACGTGGAAAACTTCTAAACTTCCCGTAATACGAGTCTTTCATAAAAACTTTAGAATAAATTAGACGGTAACGATTACGGCTCATAATCAAATCATCAAATAAAGTCGCATAATGAATAAGAATAAGAACGTCAATTATGAGGATGTTATGCACCTAAGTAAGTAAAATAAGTTCGTGTGAGCTAGTGGCCAGCTCTTGTGACGGAGTTTTTAGGTCGCCTTAAGGCCATGACTTGACGACTTAAAAACCGGGACCGACAATTTAGCGTGCCCTCCGAAGCACGGAAGCGCTCAGCTCGTAATGTCACTTGCGGTAATCTATCCCAATTGTGACCGCGCACAACGTTGCTTAACTTCAACGATCAAAAACGTCTAAGCAAGCTATGCCACGAGCGCTTCGGTTAGGTACCTGAAATAGGGTCACTGTCGCTGTTCTCCTGCCGTTCGCGTCGCCAGGCAGAGTCTGCGGCGGGCGCGGCCGCCGCTACGCCGAACAGGCCCGTCACTGTGCCCACCACTATCTTACGGTTGGATTTCGCCGCGATCTGTCCATCAAACAAAAACGTCAGTTTTAGCAAAAAGCTGCAACGAATAATATCGAAACAAGATCCAAACGTCTCAGGTTTAGATCTATTATCCTAGTTTACCTGTTGAGGCGAGTTCCGTTTCATGACCCTGTAGCTCCCTGTAGGTAGGTAGGATTCGAAAGAAAAATAATCAAGTTCAGTTCCAACATTCATCGCCCTAGAGAGACATGTACTGAAATAATGAAAAAACATTACCCTCCTTTGCAAATCAACCGGAGAGGACAGGTAAGGGTTCACGACGGGAGAACATGTTCTGTAATATTTCTCTCGGGTTTGGGTGTTATGGTTCCATAGTACTTGTAGGTAGCTCTAGCGTGGGATTAGAACTATGCATGTGATGTTGAGTGTTATGTGACTTGGCTAGAAGCTCTTATAGTAGGTACGTACCTACCTACCTACTACTGTAATCATCTGTGACTCTGGCTATGATACTTACAAGAGCATCAATATCTATCTCTGGCACGTTGGCCAGGTCAGCCGCCTGCGCTGCTAAAGTCCTGATCTGCTGGAGGCTGCAGTTCGGCTTTTCCAGCAAGATGATCAGCTCGCGGAGGTGGTCTTCGAATGTCTCTTCAGGCGGGGCTGGAGAAGTTGCTTTGTTAGACCAACTTACACCATTTCTACATATTATTGACCTTTTTCCGGTACTTGCTTTGGCGTTTAACTACCTAGTAGTAAGTTGACCTACTCAAAAATTGACCTGAGTCAATACTACGTAAAATAATGATGGCAATTTTAATCCCATGTAAAAAATAAGAGATAATTTGCTTAGTTCTGTTAGGTCTTGTTATGGATCGCATCACAAAATAGTAGTTAGGCAAATAAGTGTGAAAGAGATACCTAGACGTAAAAACACAAAGTGAAAGAGTGATTAAGAAATTCCTTGGTGCTAACTCTAGTCTACCTTTAGTATCAATCAATATGACCACTATTGTCCCAGTTATAGGTAAGTGCTAGCCCCAAAAGGATAAAGAATCATGCTTACAATAAGGCACCCAAACAGGAATACCCTGCTCGTTTATCTCCACGATGTACTGTTCCATGGAGTTTTGCTGGACCAAGGGTCTACCACACGGAACTCCTGGCATCCCGGTTTGTTGCCCGCCTATCGACATCACACTGCCAGTCACCATCCCAGTAGCTCCCGACATTCCTGAACCTGTCGCTCCTCCTTGAATAGGCCCAACGCCTGGCATTTGCATAATTCCAACTTTTGGGGCGCCAGTCATAGCGCCAATTTGCATTCCTGAAACTTGCATGCCAGCTGGAATTCCTGACATCATACTTCCTTGTAGTCCTGGCATCCCAGTTCCTCTAGGTCCAGCTATCATCCCCACTTGAGTGCCTGGTACCATTCCTTGAACAAACGTCGTTCCTTGCACTGGTATTCCTCTAGGATCTGCCATCATCTGAGCACTTGTAACTCCTGGAACCCCTTGGGTCATTCCAACTTGCATTGGTATTCCTCTAGGACCTGCTATGATCTGAGCACTTGTAACTCCTGGAACCCCTTGTGTCATTCCAACTTGCATTGGTATTCCTCTAGGACCAGCCATCATCTGAGCACTTGTAACTCCTGGAACCCCTTGCGTCATTCCAACTTGCATTGGTATTCCTCTAGGACCAGCCATCATCTGAGCACTTGTAACTCCTGGAACCCCTTGTGTCATTCCAACTTGCATTGGTATTCCTTGCATCATTCCAACAGAAGTACCTGTCATTCCTTGACCTGGCATTCTTTGAGCTCCCATCATCATCCCACTACTCTGTCCCATCCCAACACTAGTTGGAACTCCTCCAATACTTTGAATAGGTATTCCGGTTCCAACAGTTCCAACACCTGTAAGTCCTGGAACCTTGTTGGGTACCGTCAGACCTACATTCCCTGGTAACCCTGGTCTTACTTCCAGAGCTACTTTACCCGTGGGCGTGAAGGTAGAAGTTGTCAGCTGATTGGGGTTAGTGACTTGGACGGAAGGCGTGGAGAAGGATCCTGGTATTCCTACTGATTTCCCATTGACCAGGAGGTCTGGAGTTGCCTGATTTTGCGCTGTAATAAATAAAAAAAAATCCTTGCTTAACAAGTCTTCAAATGGAACGAAAGCAAACGAAGTCTAACGACTCCTACTAATCGATAATGGGCACCGATTTATGCTCGTCTTCTTTGAGGTGTTGAGACAGAATAGGACGAAATACTTGGCTTACGTTAAAACGCCTACGTTCACTCGGCAGTCTTTGTTCGCATTCAGATAGTTCGTGCCCAACTTAAGTATTAATAAAAAAGAATGGCGAGATAATAACATCGTGAGGCACGCAACAGCCCCAGACAAGAACATCTTATGACGGCCTTGTCCGCTTTGCCAAGAGTACAACGGTTGAGAAGTTCTTTACCGGCAGAAAGATCCATCTCCTGCGTGTAAGCCATGACGTTGAGAGCTGAGGACAGCGCCGGCCCTACTCCATTGCCAATCTGCGCTGCAGCCACATCTGGTGGCGGCGCTGCTGTTCTTCTCCTATAAATTAAGATTACTCTTAACAAATTGAGTCGCTTCCTAGATGGCCATCTAGGAAGCGACTGAATTTGAAGAGAGCAAACGGTCATCTGATTAGCACGATTGTTTCAGACTCAAGGCATCCCCAGAACACTTTCCCAATAAATAATCAAATGTCGATCTCGAAGCTTCAGAGAGGTTGGTGAGATTGAAAACCTTAAAGGATCTAGATGGTTGATGAAATTAGGGAGACTTCAGCCGAGTAATGAGACCATAATGAGACGATACAGGTTAAAATAAAAATATATCATCAAAATCATACTAACTAATAAGTTAGTGAGGATGTGAGGAACTGAGGATGTTTGTGCGCCAACCACAGCGTAACGGCTAAACGGAAACTTAGAACGTATTAAGTACATCTAGCATAGGCTATTTTTATCCATGTACCACGCGATCGAAGCCGTAAGTTGAAACTAGGAGCATGTTTAGTTTCAGCTGCATGACATACCCGAGAGGTGCTTTTGTAGGCGTGGATATTGAGACCCGACCCCACATGAGTCTCCTTAACTCTTCGCCGCTGATACCCCTCCTTCTCAGCTCTGCTATCGTTACTTTGCCGACACGCTGCAAATGCATTTGAACTTTGTTATTATTACGCTCTTTCAGCCAGTGACTCATCAATATTATCACTACACATCATTATCTGTCTATCTCAATAGTCATTACTATTGCATGCTATCTGTGACCTATAATTATAATAACATTTGTCAAGTTTTTATTTTGAAGCAGTTTATGTTTGTGATTAAATTAATGTATATTATGTTGGTTACTCAAATAAATAAATAAAATATAAATATAGCAGTCCATTGCTGAACATAAGCCTGCTCTAATGAGCGCCATCGCGCCTGATCTTCGGCTTGACGCATTCAGTCTCTGCCAGCAGCTTTTCGCAGATCGTCACTCCACCTAGCCGGAGAGCGTCCTACATCATGTTTGCTGAGTCGTGGTCTCCACTCAAGAATTCGTTTACCCCTCAGAATACAGCTGTATTCTGAGGTTTACCCCAGCGGATGTCGGTTCTTTTCAGTGACTCTGCTTTGGGTCAATGAGCAGGTCTCAGTGGCCCTTAAAATACCCTAGTGGCAGTTAAATAAAATTAAACAGCGCTTTTGAAGAGACTTTTGACTTGAAAAATAGTATTTTCTTCTAAAAGACTTTTCTGAGTTACATTATTAATTGCCCAGTGAACTAAATGGCTCTAGGTTCCTTCCTTAAGAATTGTTGATGTCCTTATTTGTGGTTCCAGCTTGTACCCATCTCCTGTCTTCTAGGATTCCGCTTTCCTTTCGTTAACTACCGTACATACCAACTTGACTGCTTAACCTACCTTCCAATTAGTCAGGGCACCCTTCCTCTGCTTAGCCCTAGTCTTTGCCTTGCTCTTGATGACCATGACCGCCCGTTGTTCGTAGCGAGGGTCGTCAGAAGGGCCCAGTCCGATGGAGTACTCCTGAAGGTATTTGTGAGCATCTTCTTGGGCCACTGACCGCTCTAGAGACACCACGATTTTGGCCCACTGTGGAAAGACACAAGGCTCATTAGCGTTTATGAGCTCATTCATCTCAATCATTTTGTCATTGGTGCTACTTTAATGATTCTGTTTGCTACCATTCACACTCCATCTCAACATTCGCATCTACAGCTCCACTTTTTAAAAGTTTCATGCATCCATTAGGTACGCTTTGATTAGACTACCTTACGCACTTTCAAACTCAGACTTTGTAAAAGTAAGTACCTAAGTTCGTGTAAGCTAGTGGCCAACTCTTGTGACGGAGTTTTTAGGCCGCCTAAAGGCCTCCGATTCTATTGGTTTTGCTAAGTATTCAGGATATCGGTGGTGCTATCGATAGTATAGTCACGATAAACTACCGATTCTATTGGTTTTGCCTAAACTATCGAATAGTCTATCGATAAGCAACACTATTAGTTAGGTGTGATACTAACTTGTTTGACCCACTCCTTCTCCGACTGCTCGATGACGTGCGCGTAGGTGTTGCCCATCATCGCGATCAACATGTTGAGGAGGAGGATCGGCACGAACACCATGAACACCGTGAACACTGTCTTAGACAGGTTCGGGTATGTCGTCATGCCGAGATCTGTGTACTGAAAGGAATCTTATCCTACTAATACTTTTTATAGGTAAATGCGACAGTTTGTGTGTGAATTGTTACCACGTATCTCCGTAACTACTAAACCAATTTTAGATGAAACTTCGAATGTTGAAATAGTTTAAGTTCTGGAATAACATAAAAGCTAATTAATCTAACTTTAAAAAAGCAACTCTTGATTATAATCTAACGGTAATTTTACGGTGACACATACACTATAGTCTCCAAGTGTTATTTGGAACAGGGCCATCCAGGTGCTAGGGTAGGTGGAGAATAAAGTGGACTGGACGTTGGGAAACCCTGGAAAAAAACAGTTTGCAATTTTACCATCATTCTTTAATTATCTTAGCTATCTAAAAGGACAATGGAGCACTAGTGGTCTAGTGGTACCGATCCTTGGTTTGGGTTTTTTTTATTTAGGTCAATTATGGGTTCAATTCCAGTCGTGCACCAACGGGTTTTCTGTTGAAAAAAATATTATGTGCCAGTACTCTCAAATAGGTAGATCATTTAAAAGAGCGCGTTGAAGTCTTTTGTATATAGATTAGGTACGCTTTCTTGGCTCACGATTAAATATAATATGATGTATAATAATAATATAATATGCATATATTATGTATCTTGTACAAACCGGCGTAAAAACGTAGATTTTAGATGTTTCTAATCCTTTTTTAATTGATTTCAGGTCATGAACCGGAATTCCGTTTAGCCGTTACGGCGTGATTGAGGCATAAAAATCCTCACATCCACACAAATTTTCGTTTTTATGTAGTAGAATGGGACTTCTTACCTTTGTAAAGAAAGTAGAAGGATTGCGAGAAGCCAAACAGCACGATGCAGTAAATGATGCCGAAGGTAAACATGTCTCCAGTTATCATGCTGTAGATCATCGTCACGAACGGACCCGTTAGCTTCACGGCGCTGGAAAATACACCAGCCATTGGTGCCTGCCATCATTTTAACAGACAGAACGAAACAGAAAGAAAAAAATTGATTTAAACGAATCAAACCATATTGTGTATCTTTGACAAGAGATTGATCAAAATAGATATCAAACTTTAAAATGTGTGTCTTTGGCGACAGATTGGTCAAGACTGGGCCACTTAGGCGCTGCGCCCACTATCGGCACGGCACGGCATGCCTAATGACACTAAGGATCCCTTACCCTGCAAAAAACATGAGCAGAAACCAAGAGCCGGGCAGAAGGAAGATGAGAAGCGCCTCTTCCAACATCTCCATCTTCATCAGCCGCGCTGGGATGCACGTCAGCACCAAGATATTCGAAGCCAGGAATATGAACTTCGCTGGCTCGCTCAGCTGAAAATATATTACCTACTTATTGGTAAAGAAGTAAATCATGGTCCTCAAGCCACTTTCCATCATCGTTGCCGAAATTTCATCACGAAGACTAACCTAACCTGATGAAGTCACTAGAAAGTGCGCCTCAAAGAAGCCTACTTCTTTCCCTTCTTCATTATCATGAAAATGTCTGTAAGTTACAGTCTGAATTATCAGGCCAAAATAAATGACATCATAAAACACACCCAGCAAATTAAATTTAAAATATATATTTATTTTATGCTACAAAGACAAATTATAATAACATTAAAAACTTTAAGGTAATCAGTATAATAATAATAAGAAATAAAAATGAGCTCAGTTTTTTATCTGAGTTCGCCTACAGATAGAAAACAGAGCTCAGATCACCGACCGCAGGTAAGGTCCCCAAAAGACTGGCGACGTTACCTCGTTGGATAGCTATACTTATCCTTTGTCCGAGGTAAGCGCCAGCCCTTTGGTCATTGGTCATATCTATTAGCTTCTTGGATATCTCCTTGAAAAGAAGCCACGCCTCCCAGCAAATTAAATCATCAACATCTACAGTCCGACTTCACCCACAGCTGTTAGGCCTCCCTCTGTTTGTCCCATCACGGTTTTGTGGACTTATCCATCCATAGTCCACGGTTCTGACCCATCTCGCTGCAGAACGACAAATGAGTGAGCCAATGTTCCTTACCAACTGCTTGAAATACGCCACTAGACCCTGATTTTTGATCTCATCGCCTTGCTGCAGGATAATGTAGCATAGAGTGCTGACAATAGTGCCAATTTCGCTTGAAACCCTCACACCGGTCGTAGCGTCAGTGACTTCGAGGCCCCAGTTAGGGTTCAACTCGGCCTCGAGGCTACTGTGGCGTAAGTACACGGACACAGACAGGAGTAATAAGTGCAGTAGTAGGATCAGGAGTCGTTTGAGGAATTTCGTCTGAAATTTAAAAAAATTGTAACAACCAACAGTCACATACACAGTTCGGGTATCAGGTATAACGAATTCCAATACATAGATCCGAAAGAAATATTTTCAGATCATGCAAATATTTACCCCGTAGCGGGAATCGAAACCGCGCCTCTTTCATCTCAGCTGGGCATTCGCCCGCCATGCTATCCGAAACCGTCATAAAAATATCAATTAGATGTATATTTTGATTTTAAGATAATTAGATAAATCATTTATATTTCGATCTACACTAGACGCTAAGCAGTAGACTACGAGATAAATTAAAATGTTTTATGACTGTACGCCTAGAGATGTCCGTAGGTACCTATAGTTGGAAGCTTCGGCATGGAAGTTCATGATTTTGAGGATGCAAAAACTGTACTCTACTCATAAGATCATAGTTACGAACTCTGGCAAATGTCTTCCATTTCTCTTCCAGTAGCTTCTGGATGATGCCACCGTCCAGCATATTCAAGTGCTCCTGCTTCGTTCCGTTCAGGATTATAAACAAAGCAGAGTTCCAATCTGAAACAGGTACAGTATTTCAGTCAGTTGTATAGCTACAACTAAATCCTGACGCCACTGCGGCGTACGGAGATAACCCCACGGTTGAGAAACATCGGCACATTCGTGCGTAGTATGGCCATCATAACGGTGTGAAACCTTACAAGAGTTTTAAGAGATCTTCCTCGTCTTTCCATCAGGCAGCAGAGTATCAAGGGGCCTTATTTGCTATAGCCAAATAAAAAGTAACGCGGGCTCGTTAAGATATTTGTGTGAAATCACCGTGTACCTATATGTCACTTGTCAGTAAAAAAGTATGCGTAGAACTCCCTCGCAAACAATTCCAGCATCTCTCTGAAGCCGGATTTCGGTCCAGCAGGCCAGATGCAAATAAAACAGTTTTAAGAGACTTGTTTTCGTATCAGGCAGCAGAGCATCCAAGGCATTCAGTCAGAGGGTAGGACGAGCAGGTGATGTTGGAGTATATCCAGAACTCGCTCGCGGACAGCTCAAGATGGAAAGGCTGGCTAGCTGGCAGACCAGAGATAGCGGTGTTAAGGGAACAATTTGAAAGATCTTACTTGTTTTCCCATCAGGCAGCAGAGTGTCCAAAGCGTTCAGAGGGTAGGCCGAGCAGGTAATATTGGAGTATCTCTAGAACTCCTTCGCGGATAGATCCAGCGTCTCTCTGAAGATGGAGGGGCTGGCCAGCTGGCAGTCCAGAGTTAGCGATATTATGTGAACAATTTGAAAGGTCTTACTTGTTTTCCCATCAGGCAGCAGAGTGTCCAAAGCGTTCAGAGGATAGGCCGAGCAGGTGATATTGGAGTATCTCCAGAACTCCTTAGCGGATAGCTCCAGCATCTCTCTGAAGACGGAAGCGCGGCCCAGCTGACAGGCCAGGGTGAGGGGCGTGAACCCAGCGCGGTTCATGCGGCCGTTACTGGCTGGGAGCTTCGGGTGGCGGAGCGCGTAGCCAAACATATCCTAGAAGAAATATCAGGGACTGTGTAGCCAAGTAACTAATACTCTTATTCAAGAAGACGTATTAAAGTAGTCATAATGGTCTCGATTATAAATTTCATTTTCATAAAGTCGTTATCTTTGATTTTATGAATAAAGACCCTTGGCGTATAACGAAGTCGCAAAAAATATTTGACGACTAGATAGAAAAGAGATCTTTAAATCTATCATTCATTTTTATCCACGGATGAATGAACGTCGTCAAGGTGTCTCCAAAGGTCATCACTTACCAGTTTATCAGTGACGACGACCATGTGCAAGATCATGTTCCCGAAGGAGTCTTGTCGATCGGGATCAGCACCCGAGTCCAGCAGTAAGTTGTAGCCAGCCTCGTTGGCGCAGCAGGCCGTCCAGGCCAGAGGGTACTCGCCAAGGTACGCCAGTCCTTCGTAGTTGGTCTGACGTGCGGGAGGATTCTTTTGCTGATCGCGAGGCAGGAAGAAACTACCTGTGGAGATCCTTCTATGTCATAAAATTCACTGGTTTCTATCTTCTTCTCCATGCTGCTGCTACAATCCCAGCTTGTAATGTAAGATCGCATGCGACACAATACAAAATGTACTAAAAATTAACATACCTAGCTAAATTGCATGCGGTATTATCGGACGGGAATCCCACAGTAGTGTCTTTGATCCTTTAATCCGAAAGTTGGCGAGGAAGTTTGGATGGCTCAATCACGTAACAGCGGTACGAATTTGGACCCAAATAGTTGACCGTGTCTGTCTTAACCAGGTAAAAATTATTGCTACTTTTTATTTTGGTTTTACAAATACCCACTAGACTTACCAATTGCTCTTTGATTGACGTCAGCCCCTGCCTCCACCAAATCCTGGACCAGTTCGTTGTTGCTGTATGCTATGGCCAGGTGCAGAGAACTGGCGCCTATGAACCATAAAAATAAATAAAATGATGAAATAAAAGATAGTAGATAAAAGGTTAGAAGTTACGATAAAAGGTTCCCTCACCTAAATATTCTTCACCCTCCACCACATCCAACGAAAGTTTTGGAAAGCATTTCACCAGTGTCCTAGCCAATCTTGTGTGGATCTACAAATAATATAAAATAATCAAATTAGGTATCTAATCTACCTAAATAATATTTTTATTAATCTCCATTGCAATCCACTCCACTGCTACCAAGACCGATAGAAATGGTGAAAACATTATGAAGAGTTTGCTATTGATGATTATAATCATCGATCAATGTTGAGAGTTGTGAGTGTTCTTTATCCTTGCCAATCCTAGAAACGTCCTGTGAAATAATGAATAATTCCCCCTATAATTATTTTCATAAGACGTTCTAGTATAAGTTATAACATTTCCCAGTTACTCGCTAGCGAGCGTAGTCTGGGAAAGCTCATGGTGGAACTGTAGTAGGTACTCTAGTTTCGGATACCCTATTGAATAAGAATTCGACGTGAGCCTTCTTAATGTATTTTATTCTTTCGTCCAAGTTTTTACTACAGTCGCTAGCGAAAGGAGTCTAAGAAAAGTTAGGTGGAGAGGAGATAGCTCCAACCATTCCTCGACTCTATAGTAGCAACAAAGCAACCTACCGTAGTGTCCGATTTCTGAGGGAATCTTGGAGGAGGAATTCTTTTACCTTAGAGGGACGAAAGTCATGTTACAAGAGGAGTGAATGATGGATATGATACACCGATAGAGGAAGGCCAAAGAAAATATAGATGGATTTGATGGAGTGAGCACTGATATGATGAGTGATAGACGGAAGAGGGAAACGTGTTGTGCCGACCCCACGGGGATAAGGTCAGGAAAATGAATGCTGATCTATTTTGTACCTTAGTATCGCATATAATAAGCACGTGTAACAGAGATTCCCCCAGCGCGCCGCGGTAGCACATCTGCCAGCACGCGATGTGGTCCTCCCACTTCGCGAGGGGGTCGTGGGGGGAAAGGGAAGCCTCGATCGGCAGAACCACCTGAACAAATCGGTTAAGTAATATAATACGGCCTATAGACGGCCTCGGTGGCGTGGCGGGCGATTGCTCGGCAGACGCAAGAGGCGCGAGTTCGATTCCCGCTGCGGAATAAATGTTTGCATGATCTGTAAATATTTCTTTTACGACACAGGGAATGTTAGTGTGGAGTCAGGACTATGTATGTGACTGTTGGGTGTTATTAATAATTAACACAGGTACCTTACCAGAGGTAGCAAAGTAGCTTTGGGTCTAACGAAGACGCATGACTAGCGTGACTTACAAAGGTATTTGAAAATATATTGTATTAAATGCACGATAGGAGCCTTTCACCACACTGATTCGAAGAACTAGTAGGTAACACTGGTAGTATTCTGTTCTGAAGTGGTAGTATCCCTGAACTTCCTCCGCAGAGACTCAGCGCGGTTGATGACCCGCCCCTGCCCCCCGTAGCATAGATACATGTACAAACCTGCTTCTGGTCTCTGAACTTCCACCGCAGATACTCTGCGCGATTGATAACCCGCCCCCTTCCCCCCGTGTACATGTACGCCACGAACTCCTCGCGGATCAGTTTCTCTGCTGCTACCATGCCTCCTTTGGTGTACGTCTCTAGGAGAAGACCGCCTGTACAATTTATTTAGAGCTAAGACATTTAAAGCGCTTATTTCAGTTTTCACCCCCACTTCCTCATCGCAACAACCAGAGACAATTTTAGAAATTATTGGCCAAATATTTTACTTTTCTGCTGGGCTGGGAGTAAAGAAAAACATTGAATGCGTCCAGCTGCTTCTCTCCCCGAGCATGTCGTAAAAGTCGACTAAGGAGTAAAATCCTCTCCAACATAATGGTCCTATATGGGCGATGAGCCGATTACCTATCACCATGGTTCACCATAAGCATCTTGGGACTCTTGGATCAGGAGTGGCTACAAGATACGGACGTGATAATATGTATGTATGTTATTTTACTTTAAAAATAGACAATGTAACCAATATGCAGAGGGTGTTAACGATAAAAAATGATCCTTGTGATTTCAATGAATAGGTACCTATGTATTTTTTTGACGACCTCATGATTATTCTTTCTTTCTTGGACTTCGATGGAGTGGGGGGCGAGTGCCCGGCTGAGCCACGAGAGGTGCACATTCGATTCCCACGACAGGAAATATGGTTGCATGTCCTGCATTTATTCCAAGTCTGGTTGTTGTGGTACAATGGTAGGTACTGGAGTCACCCTCACTCCCCCATGGACGAAAAATTTTAAAGAAAAGGCAGGCATCACAAAATCCTCGAAGTGTATATTGGGCGGTCTTGTCCAGCAATGGAATTTTAACTTACCTTTCTTATAATTAGCCAGTTTATAAAGCACAGTGTGGTCCTCACTGCTGGGTTGAGAGATGACCCGATCGAGTACCGAACCCGCACTCTGCACGCCGCTCCCACCGAGCACTTTGCTCAGCCTTTCGCCCATTTTCACTCATCGCTGTAAACTTAAAATGTAAAATGTCACTAACAAGGGCTTACTGATTTCATCATCATCAATCTATAGCAGTCCATAGCTGGAAATCGACCTCCCCAATGAGCACCATCGTGCCCAATCTTGCTTGACGCATCCAGTCTCCGCCAACAGCTTTTCGCAAATCGTCACTTCCGTTTTTCGCAAATCGTTTTCAGAGTCGCGGTCTCGACTTAAGAACTCGTTTACCCAGCGGTTGTCGGTTCTTCGGCAGATATGGCCTGCCTGCTGCCACTTCAGTTTGCTAATTCTCTGTGTCGGTGACTTTTGTTCTCTGTCAGATATCATTGTTATGAATCCTATCTTTCAGAGAAACCCCGAGCATAGCTCTTTCCATAGCTCGCTGAGACTTTGATTGAACTGGTGGACTAGTCGTAGGTCCACGTTTTGGATGTAAACTTTTTTTTACGCCTTTGGGAAATGGGAACCCAATATCTTTACAACCCCTTCACCAATTAAGCTCATAAATGCTTTCCAGCAAATCTTCATAGCACAATCTATTGACCTACTAAGTTCCCTAACAACATATCCACAAACATACGAACATACAACGCCAAATCGCCCAAGTTGCCACTGAGATCTTTGTTCGAGAGAGCGAATCTCTCGATCGAATATTTCTCCACTGGACTGGTAGTAAGGAAAAACATAGAATGTCGATTGACGGGTAGTATCCTCTCCAACATGATGATCCATATACCTAATATGGGCAATATACTGCTGATCACCTGTTACCATGGTTCACCATTTTGGGATTCTTGGTATTTTAAATCAGGATTGACTGCAAGTTTACTGGTGGCTCTGCCCACCCCCATTAGGGACACGGGCGTGATAATTTTGTACCTACCTATGTACTACACTGAATTAGAAATCACTATTTTCTAAACATAGGTGTTGGAAAGGTACTACATAGGTACTAGTACATAACATACCTACCTAGTTACCTACCTGGTACAGTAGAACCACAAATATTGTGCGCCTCGGCAATTTTGGTCTAGCTTCTGAACTTCTGAAATAAAGGGTTGGTTCTGTTATAATTATTTGACGAATAATATTAGGATTAATATTCGGACAAATTCGGTTTTTATACAAAGCACGAAGTTTGCCGAGGCGCACAATATTTGTGGTACTACTGTACCTACTATTAGTTATACTGTAGTACTACTAGGTTATGTAGGTATGCGTAGTCGTATCTAACTCTGGGCGACCGACCCACGCTTATAAGCTACAGGCCGTAGCTAAGGACCTTTTACCTGCACAACTTTCTCTTGTCACGTCATGCAGCAAGTTCTCTGAGGCGCACTTTGATCCCTTCATCACACTGGTTTGGAAGAACTAGTTAGTAGTAGTAGGTCCTAATCCCCTCAGCGGTCTAGTTTTCTGAACCAATTTTCTAGATCCAATAGTTAAATGTCTTCCGTAGGCTTAGAATATAGAAAAAGATCCGTAAGTAGCTTAACCTTTCAAAGCAGGTCATAAACTAGGTCAAAATAATTAAAGTTGGAGGGTCAAATCAAAACAAATTCTTACCATGGTATAATGTCTTAATTCTGTCATTTTAATTTATCTTATTACTGTACCTTTTTGGATGAAACAGGTGTAAGTCTTGTTTTTATTCACATAATTTTGTTTTTCTTGAACTGACTCTATAAAAAGGCTAAGATACTTTTACCAAACAATAACAAAAGAATGCAAGAAATTACATTACGGGAATAAACAATTTGGCGTTGCTATGGCAACCAAAGGTTTTTACAATGTTCCGCTAGATAGCGGCGCTAGTCATACTACTACTTCCTACTACATCGAGAGGTTAAGCAAAGATCCCTACCCAGGTTATCTCTAGGTACCTAATCCCTTATCCCTAAGTATACATATAAGAGTAGAGTCCCAATCCAACCATTTATTTACATACATACATACCTACCTACATAATATCACGCCTGTTTCCCGGGTAGGCAGAGATCATTGATCACCATTTGCTACGATCCTGACATTATTCTTTCGCTTATCTTATACCTAACCACTTATCTAATTTACTATAATGTTTATTATCCAGGTAAATTTAGTACCTATGTAACTAGTATTCATTATAGTATTTATGGTAGGCACCCCTGCCTTATCACTGATTAACATCGAGCATTTAATTAAATAACAGTAGGTAGTTAGATAAGCCATTTACGGGGTGAAGGGTGCAATGCGCGGGGGACCGCGCGGTGTTGCGGGGAGGGACGACAGGCATGGAATTTTGTCAAGCCAAACTAGATAAAATTAAATCCCACGCCTCTGTAGATGTAAATCACCATTAATACTTACTTATACGCTAGGGAGTGGTCAGATTTAAATGACCTTGCTACCTAAATAGGTGCCTACAACTTGTACAAAGTAAAAACTATCTAGATTTATGTATTTAATGAAATTAATTTGTTTGCAAGGTTTCACACACGACGACGACGACGCCTGCAAACCCAGCGAGTTTAGAGTTTATAGGAGTTTATCGACCCCAACCACAGAATAAGTAGTACCACCAACTCTGTAATGCACTGCCATTGGCTGCCACTGCCATACTCAAGCTCGGAAAACCTCGGCCATAGTCGACATGCGTTCGGGAAAATACCTCGTTCCGTCCCGTTTCCCCACAGAATACTCCTCCTTAGCGCGTTCCCCCCCCCTTCCTCTCCTGCACGCAAACGCGCGCGTGGCGCTGGCGTTTCAATTTTTGTTCCCCGCCCCGCGCCCCTCAGTCAGTGCCTCAGTTCGTTCGAAGCCGAGCGTGAAATCGCATCGTAGTTTTGTATCAAAATGAAACAGTGCATTTAGTTAATAAGTGAATGACCGACATCAATCAAAATGTGTGACACAATTCCCGTTGAGTTCGACGATGACATCTTTGAGGTTGCAGTTTACGGTGGGTTACTTCGCAAACTTTGTACTATAATACAGGTTTTTGGTTGTTCTAACACAGATGTAATAGTACCACGAATTCTGTCTTTTCTTTGTATTTTCTATCAAGCAAAGCAAAATCAATGTTATTGTTTTGAGTACAAACTATCATCATATAAAATTATTACCAAAATAATTGTTTCACCCGCATCGAATAGAAATGTCAATTTGACTTTGACAATCGCGTGCACGCTCGCTCACTCACCCCTAGACCCCTACCATAATTCTTGTTCCCGAGGAGTCGTATTCGATTTATAATTCAGTTTTCTGTAGCGTGCAATATTTATTTTGATATATGAGTACCTAAGGTAATTCGTAACCAATGAGATTTACTAATGACCAATGACCATTCCTGTTCAATTCTTCTTGCTTACATAGGTAAATTATGTACTTAGGTAGGTCATTTACCTATTAGTTAGGTACTTAAATCTCTATCTCTACCTAATTATTGTTTTATGTATTGTGTAGATAGGTGGTACATAGCTAGATTACTTATCCGATTCCTTTATGCGTATATTCGAGTTAGGATCGTAGACAAATGGGTTTTCAGAATTTCTTAAGGGTTCGTCTTTGAAAAATTACATAAATGATAACATTACTTTGTTCAATTGAATTATAAACGATATAAAAATTAAAAGGCGACATAGAACAAGATCGGTCCAGTCCAATTCGCACAAAAACCAACACCGCACCGATTCCGTAAGTTCCGTCGAACCTATCAGATTTTCGCTTTGTTAACTTCAGAATATAAACTCTACGATCAAATTCTATATTTCTCAAGAGCATCATCATAATCATCATCATCCTGCCCTTATCCCACTCTATGTAGGGTTGGCACAGATTAACTACTACAGATATTTTATGACCGGCCGCCTGACGTCAATCCTCCTTGAAAATATTTGCGTATCTCATCATGTTGAAGAGGGTACTATCCCTTAATCGACTTTTACGACATGATCGGGGAGAGAAGCAGCTGGACGCATTCTATGTTTTTTATTTACTCAGTCCAGCGAAGAAGTAAAAGTTTCTCTAAGAGCATAATTACACAAAATAATACAATATAAATTGTATATGTATAGTACTAACTGCCGCCCACAGCTTCGCTCGCGTTGTACTCGGAGAAAATAAAAACAATATTTTATATTTTTTAGCTGCCTTTCCTCTCCAACATGATGAGATACAATAAGCAAGTATTCCCAACGAGGGTTGACGTCAGGCAGGCTGTCTGTCATAAAACATTTTAGCCAAAACTCTTACAGCATGATCCAAGAATCATGCTGTGCCGACCCCTCATAGAGTGGGATGAGGGCAGGAAGATGATGATGTTATATTTTTTATAATTTCATTTTTGTTTTAAAGATACTCTTCATAATGTTTTATGGCCAGTTTCAATATTCTACTCTTGTTCTACTAATGAACGAGAGATTGTTCATCATTACCATTAGCATTGATTCTGTCGCTAAGTGCCATATATTTTTTGACAGAAAAATAATGTTGCTATTGTAGTGAACGATCCGTCGTCCGTTAGTATAATATTAGAACTGGATATTAGAGTTTACGAGAAACTGCTTATCGAGACTGTTCTACGAACTAACTAAATTAATTTTATAAACTACCTATATTATTGTTGTAATAATAAAAGTATCTTTGGTTTATTGACATGTAAATAAATTCTGTATTATTGTATAGTGTACCTGTAACAAAGATGTAATTTTTTTATATCTGAAAAATCATAACATTCGTATGATTGACGGCCTCGGTGGTGTGGCGGGCGATTGCTTGGCAGAGACGCAAGAGGCGCGGGTTCGATTCCCGCTGCGGAAGAAATGTTTGCATGATCTATAGGTATATATTTCTTCCGGGTCTGGGTGTTGTGGTACCATGGTACTCGTAGTTTCTGATACCCACGACACAGGGAATCCTAGTGTGAGGTCAGGACTATGTATGTGACTGCTGGGTGTCATTTATAATTATTTATTATTGTTATTAATATTTCCAGGTACACAAGCTTTGCCTGTCAAGAATGAAGTAGAGCAGAGTATTTTTATCAAAGAGGAAACCGAAATTCACCCTGTAGAAGAAAATTATAATAGTTATTCCATACAGCATGACATAGAAGCTATACCTATAGTTTATACAACTAGATTAGATCAAATGAATGCTTTCAATAAAATTGGAAGACATTCCTCAAAAGAAGCCACAGAAATGATACTAGCTGAGAGCAAACCTCTGTATAAACAGGATCCTTTGCATATCAAACCGGAGCCATTTAGCGAATTAGGCATCAGTTCTTACATCAAGTTATGCAGTCAAGTTCAACATATAAACAGCATAGTGAAATCAGAGACTTATACAAAAAATGAAAAACTAATGAAAATGTGCAAACCGCTTAAAATAGTGCTGGAAGATTTTAAGAAAATAAAAAGAAGTCACCCAAACAATATAAGCAAAAAGTTAGAACACATTGCGTCTGACAAGTATGTGCCATCATCATCTGAAGACGACGAGCCTTTGTCAAAATCAGCGAAAACTTCACGTGTTAGCAAAACAGATACTAACACAATTACACTTGCAATCAAAGACAGAAGATCTCCAGAAGCAGACATATATATCATAGATCCATACAAAGGTGTTAAAAGTTACTACCGAACTGATGTGAACCAATGCAACAAACTAAAAGAACTTCATTCAAGTAAGCAAACAATAGTTTTAGAGTATTGTTGTTGGGTTGGTAGAGAAAAAAGAATTGCTAAATTTGTTAGATTCGGTTACGCTAAGGAAAATGTACTACCGTTTTTAAGAATACCACACGCTTGTCTATCCCTCACGAAACCATGCTCATGCTGTTGTACCTCTGCACCTACAGTACTTAAAAAATCAACAAAAAATTATTTAAAATTTCTAAGTGAACAGCCGATTACCAAAGAAAGCTTCCCAGATAGAAGTAAAAGCAGTATAATTGTAAAAGCTTATAATTACATGCCAAAGGTCCATAACGTCATAACAACTACACCTGATACTAAAGAGCCTACAGATTACTTAAAACGCGCAATTATTATTATTAAATATCACCGAATTTTATTTACTCAAACAAGAGTTCTTGGTGAGAATTATGAAATAGGAAGCCAAGGAGAGGTCGTCGAATATGTGAAACCAAATGTTAATCGTTCTTTCCCTGAGGAAATTCAACTTTACCAAAAGTACGACAAAACGAAAAAAACATATTTGGCTTACCTTATTTGTTGTTGGCATAACCGCGAAGACATTTTAACACAATTAAGAGATAATAAACAATTATCAGCTAATGCATTAAGATTCATACGAATTCCACATCTTTGCAAAACCGATCAATGTGAATGTTGTTGTAAACCAGCTGCAATGATCAATTTTTCACTGGAAAATATTGAAACTTATGGTTACCTAAGTAGTATTCCTAATATCACTTGTATTTATAAAAATAAATGTAGGAAAAAGGTTAGCAAAGAACATAAAAACAATGACAAGCAAATAATCAGCCAAGATAAAACTCCCACTACTGTTGATTCTGGCAAAAATAGTCCACTAAAAATCCCGAAAGCTCCTCAGAAACGTCAGAATGCTGCTTTGTCTAGCAAAACTGAGTTAGTTAGTAAAATAACCAAAAACGAAAATCGCATGAAAAACAAGAGCACAATGCAAGAAAAAAATAATTTGCTTATGGACTCTTGTTTAGAACAAAATCCAACCCCAACAACAAATTTAAAGACAAACAACTCACAAGTTCAATCGAGTACCAATGATACCATTTCCCTTGACAGGGTGAACCTTGTTGAACCCTCGATGCAACCGAATACGCTTATAAGTAGTGTTTTGGATACGTTTAAGGATTTAAAATTATCTGTCAATGACAATGGCAAACTTACAGCTATGATAAAGACTCGTCCTGGTCAACTGTCCACTGTAGAGATCAAAGTCCTTTCTGATATACTTGTACTCGCTTCAGAACAGGTTCAAAAATTAGGAATAACACCTCAAGAATTCTGCAATCGAGTCAATACTTCTAAATTAACAGACGGTTTTGCGAATGCAGCAATACCGACACTTATCCCAGCATCTATTAAAATGAACAGTACAGAAAATAACGAAAATCTTAAAAATAGTGTAAGTAGCGTCCCCATGACTCTTAAACCCAAGAGTTACCCGCTAAACTGCAAAGCTGTAACACTGAATAGTGATATACCAATCACAACTAACAAAAACACAATATCTAACATTTTTCGAATGATGTCATCATTAAGTGGACAGAAGAACCAATATTTCGTGCAAGCTTATAAGTTACACTTAAGAGAGATTGACGACGACGAAATATTGACTTCTTGTAAAAAAAAGAAAACACGAACACGCCACAAATTACATTCAGAAAACGATGCCAAAGACAATACTCCGGTTAGAAATAGATTACCAAGTCAACCAAACAAACCTTTCTCGCCGATACCACAAGTTGCCGAAATAGTTTCGCTAAAGAAAAATATACCTGACCTGACAAAGAGTATAAGCACATCAGTTCCAAAAACACCACAGGATGTCAACCTAGCTCTTCCGATCTTAAGTATCGTACCACTTGAACAATTCCCGAGAAAGCTTCCCAATCAAGAAATAAACGTTGCCGAGCATATTCGAATGACCATAGACAAAACTATTGAAAATCAATTGAATAACCCAAAACCTGTCGAAGGAATTGAAAACAAAAATAAGACTTCGATTTCACAAAGCAAATTCATACCTATATTGCCGAAAATAGTTCCGCAAAATATTATAAGGCACAATCTAATACCATTTATCGTGAACGGTATTTCGAATCAAACAGCAAATATCATTAATGGTAACTTTATACCGGTACAGAGCATAAATGAAACCGATCCCCTAAAACCTACAATAGAGAATAAAACTCAGACTCCACTTAACATTCCTAATAGTAATTTTTTACTGGTACATAACCCAAATTGTGATTCTCATGTTTCGCAACCTGCAATGGGAGCTAAACAAGATCAAACACCATTTTTCGTTGTCAAAAATGGTTTGCAGAACACAATCGTCAATGACTTTCAACAACCAGAAGTTAAAGCTAATGATGAAACACCGATTTATGTTTCCGATTATATCACAACGGAACAGACAGTCTTCCGGGATCCACTTATACCAGAGACTAATGATGATAACAATGAAACACTACCGATGAATACCGATAATATTTTTGTACCGATACCGATCATAGACGGTACTGGCAAACCACCACCTGAAATAATAGCTGATCTTGATCTAAATCCACTAATCGCCAGTGATTTTACGCTTACAAAAAATACCGATATTCCACAGTTTGAATTAGGAGTTGATCTTGATCAGCCGCTTCTTGATAATTCTGCTGCACATAATGATGCAGATGTTTTTAGCTTGTGTGTCAATGCACCCGTAGGATCAGTTCTATCTGAGAACCCTTTATTGCAACAAATGCTGTCGAAGGCATCATCCTCTCCACGCGGGCCCTATTCCACCTCTCGCGGAACAAAGTATCAAACAATAACTAAAGAACAATCATTAACTCTAGCACATTGCAAAGGCCAAAATATTGAAACAAATACAAGTAGAATTACAAAGAATAATGAAATACCTCGTGTACCTTCAAAAGGAGGTGAAGTAAAACAAATCGTTTCAGAATCAAATGAAAATCACATTGAAACATCAACCTTAGGTAACATGTTGAAAACGGCTAAGGATGATGAATATTCTCAAGAGGAAATATTAGATGTGGTAAATAACAAAATTCTTATTGCTGATGATGATGACGAGGGAGAAGGTATCTTTGGTGTATGATATATTTACATTTTTAAATATGGTTTGTCATAGTTTGTGTTTTTTCTAGTCGGTGTTTTGTTTAACTGTGCATATAAAAATAATTGACTTAAAAAATTATACAAATTCGATATTTTTCAAATCATAATCATCTTCCTGCCCTTATCCCACTCTATGTGGGGTCGGCACAGCATGATCCTTGGATCATGGTGTAAGAGTTTTGCCTAAGGTGTTTTATGTTTTTTCTGATATTTTCCAAATACAAATTATAATAATTATCTAATAATTATGTACCTGCGGAGTATTATTGAGCATTGTGATGGTTATGTTTTACCTATCCAACTTAACCTTTCTGTAAAATGCAATAAGTACTATCTAAATTTTAGTATTAATATGTTCATAACCATGTTAATTAATAATAATAACCGACTTCTGTTCTAAGTTAAGATTATATTAAGATTTTGTTAATTATTTTCTAGTATCTACCTACTTTATTACAAAAATCACTTAAGCCAAAATAACTTTTTTATGTTTAATGTTAACTGTTTTGGCTTTCTGAGATCAGCTGACTTGTTTTTTATACACAATTTTTTTCTGATTCCATAAACGCCTCAGACCAAATAAAAAGAAAAGACCCCGCGCAGCGAACAACAAAAGTGAAGCCACCTTTTTATCTATGTGTGTCGAAGGTTTTAAGATTGTGTGTTCCAAGTAACCTAAATTCATAGTATAATAATTAAAAAACGATGCTAATTGAAGTACTTACAAGTGAAAAGTGATTCCGTGAGGCTTTTTATGTGATTTGCTGCTGTTTTTACAAGTTTTCACTACACAGGAAGGCATAATTCTGTTTTTAAGACTCGTGACGTACTAAGAGCGATGAGCATGGTTTTAATGTAGGTGTGTGCGTGAGCGTGTATGTTTACTTGCAGGAGCACGGTTTTGTGTGGCTTCACTTTTGTTGTTCGCGGCGCGGCGTCTTCTCTTTTTATTTGGTCTGAGATTGTAGTACTGATGGACCACACTGACGTTGTTGTTTAAAAAAAAAATTGTGATGAACGTTATTTTGTCTGCAGAAATATTAAATCGGGCACTAGTTACTAGGCAACTAATCCATTTGTTACAGTCATAGCCCTCGTAAAATAGATAGGTATATTTTTATAAGGTACCATTATCTCCTTTGATAAAAAAGAAAAACGAGAGAAAGAGAGAGAAAATCTCATACCAAGAAAAACGACTGAGATTTCTTAGATTACTTTATAATTTGTAAAATAAATAAAGTAGTAATAAGCACTTGTGATTTAAGAGAATAAATATGATTCAAATTAAAACATTTTTGTAAAATTTATCTAGTACTGTGTTTTTATTTAATTAGGCTTACATGCGTCGACCCGCTTTGCTCGCATGGTATAAATTTTGACAACGCTTTATGGGGATTATTTGAGAAATCTTATTTTGCACGAATAGTTTGAAGCACTAGCGTTAAGCACCTAAGCGTTTAAATGTTCCATACAAACGTTTTCCCAGGGATTTAGGAATAAATAATAATAATATAAATAATTTATTGATGAAACTTAATGCTATGTACACAAAACATTTTTTGTTTACTAGCCCCACACTAGGATTCCCTGTGTTGTGGAAGCTAGTTTCCTCCAGAATGTACAAAAAACAATAAAAAATAGAATAAAAGTAAAAATAATCAAAAGAGGGTAGGATTTCTTACAACCTACCTATTGCCTTATTTCTGTGCATGTGACGTGTCTGTGTATGTGTGGTGGTGTGTGTGAAAGAGTGATTACAGTGCGCCCAGCGTAACTTGGCGTGCGTGAAGTTAGCCGTTTCGATGCGCAGTAAACAATTTAGTATGAAAAAGCTACACTGCGCATGTCCAACGGCTAACTTCACGCACGCCAAGTTACGCTGGGCGCACTGTATAATAAAATTGTTTCTGTGTAGTATAGGTGCTAGTTACGCTAGTAGTGAATGTTGAATGGATGTGTGTGGGTGGCGCTGGCGGTGCGACAGTGACAGCGAGCTAGAATGTGGTAGTGAATGCACGAGGTAAGAGAGAGGGGTTTGGTTGTAATTGGTTTGGTGGGTAGAAAAATTATTATAGGCAATAGGCTGAGGCACACTTAGCGTTAGCTTTAGTAGCGGTAGCGAGTAGGTAAGCTACCTACTGTAGCAGTTTCTATCGTGTGATTAATTATAAAACCTTGTAAATCAATTTTAATTAATTCATAATATTAGGTAATAAGTTTATTTATTGATTGAAATTAAATAATCGTATACACTACATTTGGAATACATACATTCCGAATTGGATTTCGGAAAAGAAATCTATATTCCTTTCAGCTTTCTAGCGTCAGTAGTTTGAACATGTTGCGCCGACCCCACTCGGGTGGGATAAGGACAAGGAGATGAGTTTGGCCTGTGCGTTGATTGTTGAAAATAGGTAAGTAACCCACGAATACTCAAACGCATCTCAAAGTTGAGAACGTTTCAAGTGACGAGTTTTTGACAGATTTTCATCAAAAACCGTGACTTGAGACGTGCTCAACTCTGAGTTGCGTTTGAGTATTCGGGGGTAAGCATTATAATTTAAGTAGATACCTACCTACCTACTTATAAAACTTATAAGTACTTAAGTAAAAAAAAAGTGACGTCATTCTAAACCCAATATGGCAGACTCCCAAAGATGCAAAAATGGGAGACTAAATAAATAAGCAAAGTAAAAAATAATTTTAAAAACAAGGTTTTATAAAATATGCTTTAAAAAGACGATGATAAAATTTAAATTTAATCAAACCCATCAATTTATTGAATTACACGACTTTATGCTTGTCGAACGAGATTGCCATCTACACACACAAGATAAACAAGAATACAAAGTTGTTTATAAAATAGGTAAATCTCGCGACAATATGCTTTTGTATCACACCTATAAGTTGTGTGATATAATAAATTGATAGGCTTAACTTAGGTAAGTATATATTTTTTTCATTAAAAAAAAAAAAATTATTTAGTTAATAAGCATACAGGTGTCCCAACTGCCCCAAGTATAGTGTCGGGCATCCCAAGGTGCTCTATCTTTGGACAATCAACAAGAAAAACAACCTATGATAAGTAGGTAAGTTCGTATGAGCTAGTGGCCAACTCTTGTGCCGGAGTTTTTAGGCCGCCTAAAGGCCTCCGTTATGGCTAAACGACTTTAAAGCCGGGATCGACAATTTAACGTGCCCTCCGAAGCACGGAAGCGCTCAGTTCGTAATGCCACTTGCGGTCACCCATCCCAATTGTGACCGTGCACAACGTTGCTTAACTTCAACGATCAATCAAGAACGTCTAAGCAAGCTACGTCACGCACGAGCGCTTCATTGCCTATGGTAATAATTATAATCTGCCGTCCGTTATTAGTCACAGAATAAATAATAGTGGTGAGTATTGAAACCGAGGAATAGTCTTCCAACACCTGGGGGGCTAAAAAGGCCACTTTGAGTGAATACTGTAGGTACGTCGGAAATCATAAAATAGCCACTTAAGAACATTCTTATTATGCATCACAAAGCGCAGAGCCTTTATTCTGACACATTGGAATGAATAACTTTATTTTGGTAGATACTGCTCGTACTTACTTAGGTACCTACCTCGAACTTAAAAAAGCCACGTAAATAAACCATAGTTTTATTATGATCACGCAAGTCATTTTTTTTTACTTAAAAAAATTATTTGTGTGATTTGTGTGATCTATCTTGCGAATGATCGATCCTCTGCATTTTGAGAGTCTATGTCCAATGTTGCGAACTCGCGAACGCTGGTTTGTGACGTCACGATTCGGCCTCTACTACTATTTGCTCAAAACTCGCAAGCACCTCTATTTTATTGTCCATTGTAGAGTTCTATTCGAACATTCGAATCGTTTTAACTTTGTCGGACAATAGGTACCTTGTCACATTCTACTACTTACATCAAATGACAGTAAAACATCTCCCCATAGCGACCATGATTGTTTGTAATTTTATTTTGACCATTAGGTAAGTTTTAAAAAATGTGATAGTGACTTTGTTTTATTAATTTTTTGTCATGTCAAAATCTATAAAACTACATCATAAAAAAAAATCTTTACAATTGGATTTCCTTAAATAAATAGATACCTACCTACCCCATTTCAAAATAATAACTTTAGAAGTTCTTGTGATAATCAGCCGTGACGGACAGACAAAGTTGCATCTTAAGGGTTCCGTTTCATTCACCATTTTGATTCGGAATGCATTTTAGCACATATAAATGTCATACGCAAAGTAGGAGGGTAAGTTTATTCTCTATCTAGGTCGGTTCGAGAATGAAACTCGTGGTAGTAGTAAGTTATTTTTATCAATGCTTGGCTGGCGCAGTGAGAGAGCGAAATGTTGAGTAATTATTATTAGGTAAATTCCTATTTATTTTTAATAGGTCCAATCATGTCTAAGGTGAGCCTAGTGCCTTTCTTCTTGATGATGATAAACGAAGTGATTATTCGCTTATAAATGATGATTATTAGATACCGTACATAATTCGTCAATGTGGCTGATTAAGTAATTTTAAAAGTTTCTAAATTATAACATTTGCAAGTAAATAAAGGCAAATATTTGGTAGATAGATTGCCAGCATTCAATAGGTATAAGTACCTACAATTTGAATAAGTTCTAGCTACCTCGGTATTCAATTTATTTCACATTCCACCATACAAACAACCGCTGTTGTCGACTGGTCTAGATAAAATGAAATTTTCTCGATAAGTTCGATTCGATGAAGCAATTTTTTGTCCCTCTCGCACTCACTGCGGAACCACGCTCTCGTCTTCTTTTTCTCTCCCAGCGTCAATATTATAGCTCTCTCGCTCGACTCCGTGCGCGCGCGAACTCGACGTGTCGGCCGCCCTCCGTTCCGAAAAGCGCCATTTTGTTTTGAAACGCCAAAGCGAACGGGACTGCTAGCAAAATCACGCTTTGTGCCACGCGAAGAATGATTGTGATATAAAAATATTGTGACTATCTGTAAACTAATGTGGGCCTAAACCAAGTTTCAATTTAAAGGTGTCGTCAGTGTGGAAAGGTAAATGCATAACCCAGATTTTCGTTTTTCCGGGAGCTTGTTCATTCTAATGGCGGATACACATGCGCTCGGACGTGCCGACGCGACGATCGAGGTGGCAGCCATTCTGCTTTCTGAGCGCGACGCGGCCATGACTTATATTACGGAATTTGTCGACCTCGGTATCCACTAAGTAGCTGAATTATTTATTTTTTGATATATTTTTTTATATTTACTAGTTGTCAATTTTATGACTGGTTAGTTGTCAATAGTTATTTAAAAAAAAAACTATATATTTCACATCTTTTATCCTTAATCTAGGAGATATGAATATTTTGTTTTATCAAAAGAATAAGTTAATGCCCATCAGCATCATCGTTCAAGCCACAATTTAATTTTTACGTTTTTATATTTCAATAGGGTACATACATACATAGTAGGTACCTGTATTAAAACTAACCGACTCTTACTAATTTATTTATAGTGACAACGTGTTTCCTTTTATTGATTGACTCGGCCGCGCCTGGCTAGCGCGCTACGTCCGCTCGGTCTGCCATTTTGAAACAAAATAAACTTTTGTTGCGTGGCTTAGCTAGCCAAATATTCAGTTATTTAATCTAACGAGACAAAAACCGCATTATGGTTCTACTCTGTTTATAGGATTATGTTTGTATTCGATTGAAAGCGGCGATAACGTTTTGGGTTATTTTACCTACTTCAAAAATGTAGCTCTTTAGGTGTAGGTTGCGAAGTTTATTTAATATACATTATATTATCACGCCCGTTTCCCTAATAGGGTGGGCAGAGACACAAGTAAACATGAGCAAACTTGCAGCCACTTCTGGTTTAAAGTCTTAAAAATTTAAAAGAAAAAAAAACATACATACAGTCGAACATGGAACCTCCTCCTTTTTCTGAAGTCGGTTAAAAATTTGCGCCCACCTTCGCTCCATAGCTAAGACGGAAATAAATGAATACCTCTACTCGGTGGATGTTTGTTTGATGCTGCAAGCAAAGAACTGCTGCCAGCCATGTTTTGAAATTAAATGTGTAATTTAGACAAACTCAATTTAATAATAAGGTCAACCAAATAGTACTTGCTCACGTTAATTGGGAATAATGGTTTTTCATGCCCTGGAAATTATGGGAAAGATTGAATTCGAAAGATTGTTTTCGAATTAAATATGATCATTGAGTGGGACTTTCTGTCAGTCCTGTGAGTCGGCCCCAGACTGATGGTGCTAGGGTATTGTAATTTAGAATGTAGAGCGCTATAACCCGTTACTTTAACTAGTTCGATTATGTTATCTAGTTCGATTATAGTTGAACATCGAGGTGTACCTAGTGGTTACTTTCAGATGTTTTTAAAACACTTTTTCTCTCATTTAAATACAAATACAAGTTGATAGTTGCGACACAGTTCTTAACTACTGCAACTATCATCGTGTACTATTATGTTACTTTATACCAATGTATATTTTGTTCCTAAATAAACTATTTGTAGGTATTTGTATTTCTCTCAGAAAGTCAGTGTTCATGTTGTTTTATATAATTTGTATTTAGCGATTTGCGATATATATCTATGCGATGAATGAAACAAGAAATGAGAAAGTGTTAAAAAAATGAAATTAACCTACTGAAAGAACGTGTACTTATCTAAAACTTGACTCGGCCCTAAATACAGTTCTACTATTGTCAGAATATAACACTCAACGAAAGGGTAGGCTGGGCACTAGGCAGCTGCTTCATCGTCTTTTGTCGGGTACGCTTCGTCACAGATGGAGTAATACTTCGCTAGTGTCGCCGCGTCGGCGCTCAGTATCACAGAATAGGAAAGGTATTTGCGTCCGTGACGTCACAATTGGTTTGTTTTGTCACGGAATAAGAATGAGTGAATATGAGAGAGTGGATAGGTTTTGTTCACGGTTTCGCTTTTATTATCGACTAGTTAGGATTGTCGTTAGATATGTTTTCCTACACACGAGTTCTTGATAATTTGTGAAGTAGTCATCTTACTTATATTATAAATGCGAAAGTTTGTGAGTTTAGATGTTTGTGCCTCAATCACGCCTAAACGGCTAAACGGATTTGAATGAAACTTGGAATATACATAGTACATGTACTGGATTAATATATAGGCTATTTTTTATCCGGATAACACGCGAGCGAAGCCGCGGGCGGCAGCTAGTTTCTAATAAATAACACATGTTTTAAGTACCTAACACTAGAAATAGGCAAGGTACCTACCATGTATATTTGTATAGCCTACCTACCTGACATTCTCTTAATTTCATTACCTAAAAAAAGTACGGACCTATTTTTTATGGTTCCGTACCCGAAGGGTGCCAACGGGACCCTATTACTAAGCCACCGCTGTCCGTCCGTCCGTCTCTCAGCGGGCTGTATCCCATGAACCGTAATAGCTAGAGAGTTATAATTTTCACAGAGTATGCAGAGTATGCAAAAATAAAATATTTACTGATTTGTACAAAAATAATGATAAATAAGAGAGACGTGTTTCATTATGTATTTTTGCTTGATTTTAATAGGTGGCCATCGAGCATTAACCGCATGCTCGATGTAGGTGGCATACAGGAAACATTTATGTAAGTACATGTAGGTACGATGGTAGGGAACCCTTCGTGTGCGAGTAAATAAAACATCATTTACTCTTTTATGCCAAAAATATAAAAAAGGCTTTTTTTTGCTTTTTTAACCTATTGCGCAGGGTTGTCGATATCGACTATCTAACTAACCGAATAATGATGTCTACCTAAGGTGTCTACTGTCCCTATTATGTGGTAGGTAGTTGTGTTATTGTGGTACGTTGGTACGTTGGTAGGTAGGTACCTAACCTATGCACCATATGTTGATATGGTGCATAGGTTAGATACCTTCCTACTACAAAAAAAAACAATCAGTTTTTGATGAAACCAGTCTTTGCCAGCAGCCTTTCGCAAACCGTCACTTTATTTTTAAACAATGAATTAGGTACATAAGTAGATAGTTATTAGGTATTAGTATCATCATCATTTAGTAGGTAGGTATTATTATTACTATGGCACACATATACATACGTACCTAATTCCTTGTCCAAAAGTATAGTGCCGATTTGCAAATTCATGGCATTTTGCAATGGCATTAACTGGGACAGATCTATGTATATTTAGCAGTGGACTGTACAGGCTGATGATGATGATTATCCAATAAAAATAAAGATGGTAAAGTAGTAGTTTTTTATGAACAGAACAAGAATGACGACCCCGGCCCCGACCGACGACGTCGGGAAAAAGGCAGTCCGCAAAGGCATGGAATTGGAGAAGTTCAAAAGGCGCATGATCAGACACGTCGCGAGGAGAATCAGGGACAAGCTGCCAGAGAAGGAACTCTGGGTGGACATAAAGAAGGAGATCGGCGGCAATTGTAAAAAGCTGTGGTAAGAATGAGTGTGTCCCTATATTCTACGTAGGTACAATGGATCGTTCACTATCAGGAACGTTGTTACCTGTCAAAACCGCCATACATTTTTTGACAGACAAAAACGTTGCTAGGTACCTACTACTATACCATGATTCGACGTTTTTTGTGTTTAGAAATCAGAATCATTTATTTACAATGACTAAACTAATAACTTAATATAATTATGAAACAGTTTAAAATGGTCCCTCAGTAAATTCAGGTTGAAATAACCCACGCAGCTCTTCTGTTGGGACCTTTGAGAACAGGATAGGTACATTACAAACAATACAGTTTCCCGTTATTTCAGCACAGTTGCATGCGCCATGATTACGGAATAATTGAAGTACATAAGAAGGCGGTAGTTATTAGCAGACGTATCGGTCTACTCTCTTTCGATGTCATGTATCTACACTAATATTATAAAGGGGATTTTTTTTTTTGTTTGTAACGAATAGGCACCGAAACTACTGAACCGATTTAAAAAAATCTTTCACCAGTAGATAGCTAAATTATTACGGAATAACATAGGCTATAATTTATTTTCAAAAAAATTAGGGATCCTTACTAAAACTCCAATAATGTAACCCGAAGTGTAAAAAATTTACATAAAAAATCCTAATTTGTTAAATACCCGTAGTATTAGCTAGTATAGAATAATTATATTTCCACAGGGAAAGGATGAGAATGCTAACTCTGAAGAAGCTAAAACGACTGTTGGAGGCAGACGACAGGGTCGACCTCATCGGGCCGGTGGCCAGGATGACCCTCACTGACTGGCTGCTGTTCGACCTAGTCATAGTGCACGAGAAAATCGACGTTATTGACAGGGTAAGAGGGGCCACGCACAAAACCTTCCAACACGCAAGGCATATTACGATATATTACGGTATATTTTCTATAGTAATCTTTGAGATGACCTTAATGCCCTCAAAAAAGTAGTGTGTTATGAACAGCTCAGGTTCCTCACGATATTTAAATTAATAATGGCGTTTAATGAGAAACTTTCATAAAGTGTACAACAATCGAATATGGCGACTGTCCTATGTAACATTAATTATTCTACCCAGTCGTTTATACCCACGACAGAACGGAGAAGGTATATGCGTTTGGCCTTGTTGTAGGTATGTTTATTTATTTGTTTGTTTGTTACTGTGGGTCTTTAATTTTTTTTTGTGATAAATACTTATCTTACCATAAGTTTATCTTAATTGGCACCTGAGCTCTGTTTTCTATCTGTAGGCGAACTTAGATAGAAAACTGAGCTCATTTTTATTTCTTATACCGATTACCGATTACCTTAAAGTTTTTAATGTTATTATAGTTTGTCTTTGTAACTGTGTCTAAATAGAACAAAATTAAATTTACAAAAAAAAGTATCCTATCCTATCAGCTATCTGGTTCCCATAATACAAGCTTTGCTTAGTTTAGGGCTAGATGGCGCTGTGTGATATGTCCTCAAACATTTATTATTTTTATTATTTATCTCTTGCAGGAGAAGCTTACGGGCGGCTACAACAGCAAGGTGCTGTCGAACCTGTTCTCTCTGGTGCAGAGGTTCGAGATCGAGGGTCGAAGCGGCGAGAACCTGGCAGAGGCCTGGACCGCCGCCACCCTTTACTACAACTCCAAGTATGCAAGTTATTAACTATGATTTCTAGATACAACCGAGCACAATATAATAGTAATAACACCCAACAGCCACATAAATAGTCCAGACCCCACACTAGGATTCCCTGTGTCGTGGGTATCAGAAACTACGAGTACCATGGTACCACAACACCCAGACCCGGAAGAAATATTTTCAGAACATGCAAACATTTCTTCCGCAACGGGAATCGAACCTTGCGTCTCTGCCGAGCAATCGCCCGCCACGCCACCGAGGTCGTCAAATACACAATGCAGCGTCGATAAGTTTATTAAGAATATATTCGCTAGCACTAACATGAATAATTTGAATTAGAGGCAACAAACTAGTAATAAAACATAACTCTTAACATTCCAGAGGGCACCAGTGTTCTCCGATGATGCTGCAACGTCGCTGGTACCAGATAAAGGAGCTGACTCGGCACAAGTTTTACAAGTTCTGGTTCAATTACCGCGGCAACCAGCGGCAACTCATCACGGCCAAGCAGGACTCTCCTGATGACCTGCAGAAGTCCATTGCAGTCAAGTATGTACTTACCTTGTAAAATACATTAGAATATAACTTCTCTGCTAGACTGGGAGTAAAGAAAAACCACGAAATGCGTCCAGTTGCTTCCTTCCCCAAGTATGTCATAAAAGTTTACTAAGCGATAATAACCTCAACATGGACCGTTCTATAAGGACGATGGGTTGATCACCTGTCACCATAGTTCACCATTATCCATATGCGACTTTGATTCAGGAGTGGCTGAAAGTTTTCTTAAGATTACTTATGGCTCTTCCTCATAGATACACGGGCGTGTGAATTTAATGCTCAAACGACGGACCAATGGTTATCGCTATTGACTGCACTGTAGTAGTCGATACATTCAATATCTCAGCATACATCTTCTCCGTTCCTTTGTATATAATTCGTTAACAAATTTAATAAATAAAATTTCTTTTAGATACCCTCAAATCATCACGCAAAAATTTCTAACTTGGGAAGAAGGAATCGCGAACCGTCTGGTCATCCTGCCTGAAGAACTTGTAAGTACCTTTATTTTAAATCACCAACTAAAGTTACCTTGCTGAACTAAATAATATGTGACTTAAATCTGGTGCTTTTTCAAATTATAGGTGACCACTGCATGCAAAAATTTTAAATGCGTGAACACAAATATCTATTGTTACGCTGAAGAACAGGATACCTTTTTTATTGATAACTTCCACCCGCGGCTTCACTAACGACACATAAGAATATTTCAGGATATTTACTTGACAAAGTACCGCAATCACCAGGATCGTGATAACTTATCTCTTCGTATACAATGTAAATCTTATTTCCGAGAATTTGCAGAACATGCACATACAAACCTGCACTTCACGTCTCAGTCGGGCTCCGCCATGCCACTGAGGTCGCCAATTACTTACGAGTAGATTCGTTAATATGGTATTTATACTTGTCGTTTTTTGTTTCAGAGTGTGAAGATGCGTCAGAAGAATATTATGAAAGCTAGTGATAGTAAGTATCTGAATAATAATATTATATAAAAAACTGATATGCGTTAGGTAATTTTGCGGCTATAAAATGTATATGCGTTATGGTGTAAGTATTTCACTAAAATATGGAACTTACTTAACAAATATTTATGTTGAACACTTTATAATGTTGAAGTACCTACCTACAGTGAAAACTTAAATACTTTAGTTACTTCAGTCCTTATAGTACTAATAATATTTGCCTTTGTTTACAGCAAGTGTACCGGACGTAGTCTTAATAGAACCGCAAGTTGAAACAATAGTTTTAGGAGATAATACGGACTCCGAAGACGAGAACGATCTACTGAATGATGTGAGAGACAGCCAGCCACCGACGCAAGTCAAGATAAAAAGCGAGCCGGTCGATATGGATGAAGAATACGAAGTCCACATCCCACCAGAGAAAGGTAGCGAGTTGAATGAAGAGATAGAAAGACTACAAATGGTAGAGAACAACATAGAAGAGGGCGCGTTACTGGATAACTTAGGTATCCTAACCGAAGGTGTGGTAATAGACCCTGTTCCTAATATAAATAACCCTAATGATTCTCCTAAAAAAATCGCTGAAGAGACGGACTTACCAAACGCGAGTGATGTTGTAGATGAACAGAGTTATGTGGAAGAAAACGATGGAGCAATTTTCATAAATGATGATGATGAAGAGAATATTCCTCAGGAATATGGTTCAACAGGTCAAGGGAAAAACATCCAAATATCATCTATTGCAAGCGCCGGAATCAAAGTAGAAAATGTGGACGATGTCATCGAAGTAAATATAGATAGTGAACAATTTAATACGAATGTAGAGGAAATGTTGCCAGTGATATCAACGGTCTCTAGCGCTGGTATTAAAGTTGAAGAAGGTTTGACTATTCCTAATGAAATACTTATCGATGAAGATGTGATAATGGCAAACGTTGAAGAAGTTACTGAAAATAACGACCAAAGCGAGGCAACTCAAGCTCTGCCAGTGATTTCGACGGTTACAAGTAAAGGTGTCAAAGTTGAAATTGAACTAGTCGAAAACATACCGATAGAAGAACCTACAAATGAAACTGCAGATTCTGCAAATCTCGCAATTAATGAAGAGGTTGTAAACAATCCGACAGACTCCGTAATTGAAAAAGATGACGAAGTGTGCGAATTGAATGAGTTTGATATTCCTCTGAACCTAAACTTTGCGGACGAAGGCATCGACTTTGCTGATGATGGTATAGCCTACGTTGAGGAAGATGAAGATGACATCATTACTATTAGAAGTAGGTTACTTTGTCAATATAATTTCTTATTATGTAGGTTTCCTTATTTACTATTACTATATTCTTTACTTTTACTCGTAGTATAAAAATAATATTAAACTTTTAATTTGGAAAAAGTAAGCAATAATAAGATTAATTATCCTTCCTTAGAAATTCTTAAAGTATTTAAAAACTATTTTTTTTGTATTGCAGATCAACCACCAACCGATTCAGTAACACCTGAAAGTAAATCAAAAAAAGAGGAAGAAGAAGCACAAGAATGTGAAGAAGAATCAATAGACGAAGAAGATACTGAACAAACAGAAGCTCAAAAGTTCGACCTCAAACTTCTCATGTATCCGGTAGTGTATACGACAAAACTTGATGTCATGCCTGTCTTCAAAACGTCAAGCTACGAAAAGGTGTACGATAAAGAATCAATAGACAAAATATATGCACTGAGCAAACCAATCAGCAAACAATCGGTTACTGGATCTGAACAGGTTATTGAAGGAGAGAACGGAGCCAACGAAGTAAATGATGAACAGGTTGAGAATACCATTGAAGCTGCTAACAACAGTGATGACGATTTGTTCAGAAACGAAGATGAATCATCATCAGACGAAGAAAGTATAGATGAGAGTAAGCGAGTTAAACTGACTAGCTACATGCTACAAAAGCCAAAACATCGTAGCTACAATCCCGTTCTACTGTGCAAAAATCCAGATTTCAACACGAGGCTTAAAAAACTGACAGTAGGATTTTTTATGTCAGCACGAAACAGGACGTTGCTCCAGTCTTGTATTCCCATGACTATTGACATGACCAAAGCTTTTGAGGATAAACTTATCAATGGTAGGCTTTACCTTAAACCCACTCCACAAGATACAAGCACAACTATCAATATACAAGATGATGTGGAGATAACATCCGCTGCGCTTGTCAAACCTTCAACGGTACAACAAAGTCTAATGAGCATTGATGATACCCTAGAGAATGAACTGAAGAAACGCATGGCGGAGAGAGTCAGGGCTATAAATCTCCCCGACATATCGCAAGTGCGCCGACTGAATCAGCACTTACTGACCGCGGAAGTGACTCCGCTGAGATTACAAAATGAAACTACACAAGATATAGAAAGCACTCATAAAAGTATTCCCTCGACTTACGTGCAGAATATCAAAGATGATATTAATAATCTGCTGATTCAACAAAAGGCAAACGATGATTCCAACTCTGAAACGAATAAGAACATGATTATACCAGAAAAGCAGCCTTCTCCACCACCACAGCAATCACATGTGGTCATTTCAAGAGCCCAGCAACCTTCACCAATGGTATCTCTTCCAGTTCCCGTGGAGAAACCGTCAGCTAATCCCCAGTCTGTACCAAGTGCCGCTCCAACCCAAAATACATCAAATGTTGAAGAATCAAGAACAGCAACTAGTACGACCAAGCCTAAAAAACAACATCGCAAAACAGTGTATCCCACTTTAGCGTGGAATAAAAGACCTTTCCTTCAGAACACGGCAAACCTGGAACTACACCAAATGGACGCTCTTTTAACTATCGACACCTTGTACAAAATGCTGAGCGCGTTAGATCCATCTCGTCACCAGTTAGAAACTTTTCCTGTGAAGTGTTTTCCTAAGAAGAAAAAGAAAAAAAACCCACTAATGGACGATCCCCGAAAACACGACGAAGAAAAGCGAAGTGCTAATAAAATAAACCAAGATGCAGTTATTGATATTACAGATGATGAAGTTCAGATGAACCAAGTGCAGCAGGTGAGACATAAATCTAAAGGCACCATCCATACAAAAGATAAGGTGTATTGTTGTTGGTGTAGTTACAGAATAGATTACATGCAAGGGAATGTAAATGCCTTCTTTGCGAAGCGTCGACATAAATGTAAACCAGAGGCCTGTATGTGCTGTTGCAAAGATCTCTATTTTAAAGGAGATCTTGCTTCGGTCGTCCAAACTATTCAAGATGATCCGAAAGAAGATGAATACTCTCGAACAATTGAACATGTAGTTCAGCTAGTTAATAAATCGGAAATCCCAAAACCAAAATCTGATTGCAGCATCCAAACCGATTTCGAGGATGATGCGCAAGTTGCGCTGGTGTCTGATTCACCAGTAAATAATGCTGATGTCGCACAAACCGTCTACGCAAAAGATAAATCGGAAAACACTTCTAACGATGAGGCAGCACACTTAACTCCATTCCATTCTAACAGTAAACAAAATACACTACCTACACCTAAAATTCGTGTTTATTCAGCGGCAAGTTTTAAATCTAATCCAGTAGAGGCTCAATCTATTATCAAACCGAATACAGACACATCACCAAAAATAGAAGTTAATAACAGATATTTTGCTAGTAGTCCAACTAAAGCAGAGACTAGACCTACTAAAATCCTTCCCTATCAAAAAAAGAGCGTGCTGTCGCCTGATATCACAACCACCGCGTGCACATGTCGTCCAAACATAAGCAAGATTAACAGAGGAAGTATCGAAATCAACGGACAGAACAATTGCTCACAGCATAAAAAGCTCATAAAAGAAAATAAAGTAATCCTAACCAAAAAGCTTGTTACTAACGAGAATCAACCATTTTATGTCGGCAAGGGTAAGATACTGCTCACGAATATGAAGATGCCAAATAAACAAATGCGTACATTCTCAGCTTCCTCTGTACCCATATCGCCAACTCCGACCCCTCAGCCTGAAGTTCAAGCCATCAGCTTGCCTGCGGGTGTACAAATAATCTTACTACCAGATCAAACGTTAACGTACATCGTCCAGCCCAATGTGACACTGACGTCTGAGGAATACGCCTTATTGCCTCAGTTCCTAGTCGCCGTACAGCAGCAACTCAATGCTGCTGGGATCACTTTACCTGTAGATCTTCCAATGGGAACACCACAGACTGATGAAGTAATAGATCTTGATAAATTGCAGAATGAGCCTGTAAATACTGTAACTAACACTGGGAATGCCATGGACGTAGTATCCTCTGTTCCCATAGCTGAAGTAAGCAATGAACCAGCTAAAGAAACCATAGATCCGAAAGCAAACGAAAACTTCGAGATGGAAAAAGAAAGTATTGCAGACGAAAAGAGAGCAAAAGAAGTTGATGACATCGTAATGAGATTAGACGGTCTAGAAAAACTAAAAAATAAAGAAAACACCGATGATGCTGAAACAAAACTATCTGAAACAAGCAATGCAGCTACAGAAAATGCAGTGTCTGAAAATGACATCGCCTTCCAAAATGAGATGAATTCTAGCAATGTCGACGAAGCTACAAACAAAAAGAGTTTGCTATCCGATTTGATGGAAATGTCAGGTATAATGGAAGAAGACTTAGCACCAGCACCCCCTATTGTGCAAACACAGCAAGAGCCGATTATTCTGGACACACAAAACATAGTATTGCATAGAGAATTGCCGCGCGAAACAGAAATTGTTACACCGACCAAAGTGATAACCGAAACAAGTCTGTCACCCGAAAAAACTGTAAACTACACTGCAACAAATATAAATGGCAATTTCGAATTAACAGCAGTAACATCGTTCGCCGAACTTAAGTACTCGTGCGACAACAACGGAGTATTCTTCAAACTAGACCTCGAAACTGGACAACTCACATCGATCAATGTGTGCATTCAGAAATTCCCAAGTAAAACACAGTCAAAATCTGAAAAATCCGTGATCGACCTAACCGATGAGCCAGATATCAGCATAGTATTAAATGGGTCAAAAAATGACGAAGCTCATTTGGAGACGCCAAACCAACACTCAGTGGTTACACTAAACGAACAATATCCACCAAACAAGACGCGTATTACCACAATAATGCAGAAAAAGCAGAGACTGATGGAACGACTGTCTAACAACTTGAAACCTGTTAACATACTGCAATCAAAGAAGCATGTTGCGAGGATATTGAAACGAAACAAGGCCTTGCACCATGACCCCCAATTTACTTTCTACTCTAAACGGAAACGAGATAAAATTGAAGCGAAAATAGATTTGGTAGATTCTGACGGTCCGATTGAAGAGGAATATCTTGTGAATAGCGACTCTTCTGATGATGAACCGCTAATCAAGAAAGTGAAACGTAAGCTTGCCGAGGAAACAGCGGGGCCGTCTACTGCGCCTGACCCGGCTGTGGACATACGAGGCGATACGCCTCTGGATGAAGAATTTTTAGAACAAGAAATTTTAAACGAACTCGATCAATCTAATTCTCAGAGCAGTAGACAGGAACAAGACCATTTGAACGTCGAAGACCAAATAGCTGATGAAAATATTCAAAAGCAATCACAGCTTGAAGACGTACGGGTAGATTCACGGGAACTAGATGTTCATGAGAATCCAGCTGAAGAAAAACAATTGAACGAAGAACATTTAGATGATAATCTGTCTGATAACCAGGTTTCGGACGAAGCGGACGATTACTTAGACCAAGATGAGGAACTGGATGATATAAGTCAAACCAGTACCATTATGTCCCCTGTGCCTACTAATTTAGTTCTTTCTGGCGGAGCATTGAATGCGCATAATATTCCTTTGAACACGACGTATGGAAACGGCGAAGAATCACAAGAAGAGGACTGTATTTTGGGAGTATGAATGAACTACAAAGCCAGTGAGCAACATAACATCACGTTAGTCCAAAAGTCACATACATAGTTCTGACACCACACTAGGATTCCGTGTCGTGGGTATCAAAAACTACGAGTACCATGGTACGACAACACCCAGACCCGGAAGAAATGGCAGAACTTGCACACATTTCTACCGCAGCGAGTACGGAAACCACGCCTTTTGCTATTTCGTTTATCCAAGTATTTTTGTCAACAGGGTATTTATTTAAAGACGCGAGAAGCCAGTGTCTCGTGTCACAGTTCAAATTGCATTTAGGCAATTTCATTTTTTATTGTGAAAAATGTTAAGTTGTTTAGTTTTAGCTCTAATTTATGTTAGTGTAGGTACCTTATCTAACTACCTGTTAAAATGACTCCTATCTAAGAAATTACTACCTACAACACTAGGCATTAAGTCTTATCTTTGCCTGTTATCATTAGCTAATGTACCTACTTTCCTCCACTTTGTCGTTTTCTTATTTATATTTTTACTTAGCTATAACGAAGTTTATTATCTTTGACGAAGTTAGGTACATAATGTTGACTTGGTATGGTACCTATTATGTGGATCTCTCAATAAGAATACTGTTATCATAATTTTACGCTTCCCAGCTGGTATTTTAAATGGTTTTTGTATATTTTTGAATAGTTACCGTAACTGGTATTACTAGGTATGTTGTATTTTTGCGATAATTCAATTTGGTTCCCAAGAGTTCAGTTACCAGCAGCTCTACCATGATTTTAGTTCAGTCGTTAGTAGCCTTCAAATACTAATAGTAGAGCCAGAACTATTTATAACTGATTACATTCGGACGTATTTCCTCGTCTGCAGTCAACATAAATGTAAAAATATTGTAAGTGTAAAGCTATTTTGTGGTGTAAAGATACCCTCAGAACAGCAAATCAACTTAATTTATGATACCTATAGGTATGGATGGTTTGTATTAGTTGGCTGTGATATTTGTAAAAAGGTAGACAAAATATCTACCAATAAAACATTGAAATACAGTTGTTTCTTTTATTAACATAGTTATCCAATAGAGTTGATAAATCCAATAGGACTGAACCTATGAGGCCATGAGAGCCAAAGTGGCCTAACTACAGAAGCAAAAGTGTGCTGCCATCTATGACAAATGATGATATTAGTTTTCGGCCATTACCTATCGCGCTTTTTTATACTTACAGAAAATTTGGAAAAAATGCTGTTAGACCTAGACCACTCTGGCTCTCATGCATGACCTTAATTATAAATAGGTAGGTTCCTAGTTTAGTTTTATGTTATTTGTTTGTTACAGTGGTTTTTGAGAAGCTATCTGATAACAACATTAAATGAATTTACCACTGCTTTCTCTATATTCTTGTGTATTTGGTTCACTTCTGCTTGAGTGAGGGTCCGTTCCAGGTGTCTGTAGACTATGCTGTAGCATAGACTGTGCTTCTTTGTCTTTGGATGGATGAATTTATCCTTTAACCTTACCTGGAATTATACATTTTTGGAATTAGAACTACCTTACCAAAATTGATGAATGATTAATGAATTACTACAGAATTTGATTCAGTTAATGCCTCCTATTTTGTCAATTATGATGGGTTAGTTTAGCATGTTTTTTATTAAAAGTTAGACACCAAAAAACAACAGGCAAGACCTAGTTGTATGAAACCAAGAAGGCTGGCAAAATCTCTAGGTGGCCTATACTATGGGTACCAGGTTGAAATGATGATGACTTAGAACTATAAATAAATATTTTCATTTTATAACAAACCTGTTCAATTATATCTCCACCAATATCCCTGACTATATCATAAAAATCGTTGCTCAAAAAGTTATCCACAGTCACATTCTCAGGCAGCCAGAAAGACATATCATTCACACATTGAGGATAGGATGACACCGGTTTGTAAGCAATCTTTGCATTTATATCATCAGTCTGGAATTGGCTTAGAAATCCAGAATCCTTACTCCACATTAGTCTTATATCAGGGATCTTGTACAAGGCCATAGCAAGCCGCTCCAAGCCCAGACCAAAAGCATAAGCTATAGAGTTACTTGGCCCGGCGTTGACTAGAATTTCATTTCGCACTATGCCACAGCCTAGAACCTCCATCCACTTTCCTTCGTAGAATATCTCAAGCTCCCATGAAGGGTGAGTAAAAGGGAAATACTCTTCCACCCATCTGTGTTCAATGTTTTCTCCAAATAAAGTCTGAACAAGGCCGATAAGATGGTTCTTCAGCTGCGCCTCCATTAGTTTAGTAGCTTCTAGTGTATGGCAACTCTGTTTCATAGGATCAGCAATAGAGTTGATAAAATTATGTGGTTTTTCAAGATCATATGATGGCTCAAATATTTTGTAATCTGGTTTGCCTGCGAATAGTTCTATTTGACGTTGTGATCTCACCGCATCAACCTGAAAATGACAGAGAAATTATGATTTTAGTAACTGTCACACTTTAATCTGTTTGATTGATTGAAAAAGACAGCAAACTTACTTGATGAAATACTGGAAAGTGAGTTGAATCGATTTCATCCCTCCGATAAACATCTCCGATCATCAGGAAATTGTCTAGACCTGACTTCAGCAGCTCGCTTTGATGAGCAGTCATATGCGCACGGAGTAATGTCCCTCTGTTTACATAGTAACAGTCGGACTTCGCCCTACTGGGGTGATCCACTGGTATCAGCAAGTCATCAAAGTTCTGCTGAGTAGTGACTATAGGAGAAAGGTTGTCATACACGCTGAATGTAGGATTACCTCCATGAGTGAACGAGGAGTAAAAATACTTCACTACTCTCTGCCTCACAAGCGAGAGAGGGTTATTTTTCTGAAGGTGAAGGTTCTGACCCAAATACGATGAAATTTTAGGTGTAATGTTAGTAAAATCATCAGCGATGAATTCCTTTTCGTTTACTCTAACTGTAGACACTGATTTTGGAGCAGTGCTGTAGCTATGTCGAGGTAATACAGCGGCTATAAGCCTACTTCTTTTCAGGAATAGTTTCGTCATTTTTGCACTTTCTATGATTGATATCTGTTTAAAATTAATTATTTAAGTGCATATTTTCATAATTCACTTGATGTATGAAGTTAAAATGTGAAAAACTGGTGAAAACTGAAAGAAAATATTTTCTTTTCATCACATTTTGATGCATTCATTTCATTCCATTCCATACCATACGAACGAACGAACGAGCTCAGTTTTATATTAATTTGGCTGTCATTTGTCGATCGTAATCGTAAAGTCGTTGTGATGTAAAGCATAAACTTTTAGCGTGATAGAGAGAGAAAATACAATATCTTTCAATTTGAAAAGAGATGAGAGAACATGCTATTTATGTATTTCAGCGCAAAGCTGTCTAGATGCGGATGTCATACCTACATGGATTATACCAATCAGCTGGTTTCTGTTGACATAATATATAACCTCAAAATTAATAAAAAAATCCGAATTCCTGACTGAAACTTACCTGAAAACCTGAAATGAAAGATTCACTTGGCTAGATAAAATACTCGTTTGTTGAATTAGAGTTATTAAAATGTATAGGAAACGGCTTTTATATTTCGCTCAACTTGGAGCTGTAGGATTCACAGGCTACTTTGTCGGTCAGCTTAGAAAAAATGATGTAGAAAATGAATTAACTTTAGATGGAAGACGTTTTAAAAGCATGCCTGGACTGCCGATCTTTGGAACTGTATCTGCAGCAACACCTTACACGGAAACAGGCCCTAAAGATAGAGTAAGTTAAGTTATTAATTTTCTGATGTATAGGTACATTAAAATTACTAACAAAAAAGTGGTATAAAATCACCAAATTAACTTCATTAATCACTGAAATGATCTTGATCTATTATTCTTGTGTATAATTACAGTGATTATTGGTTCCAGATATCACAAATAATGAAATATGGTTTCCCCGGTCTTGACAATGTACGGTCGTATGATGATTTTGTGTTATCATATGACAGACGCACTCGAGTCCCCCACTGGGTCTTTGAGCATCTGACCAAGGCCCATGTATCTAAGAATGACCAAGTTGACCGAAGCAAGTGTGATTTTAAACCTGATGAGAGCATACACCCCTTTTTTAGGTTAGTAAGACTTTGAACACTGATAGCACTAGTGGTCTAGTTGGTAGTAACCCCGCCTTACGATTCTAAGGACGTAGCTTCAAATCCGGTTGTGTAACAATGGATTTTTCTGTGCGAAAAATTTATGTGCGCTATACCAGTTCTCTCAAATGGTGAAGGAAAACATTGTGAGGGAACCCGCGGCATAGTCAGCTCCGCACATATTGACCATGTCTTTCCTGTGAACAAGACCGGCTAAGCTGAGAGGATGGAAAAGGTGCTGGGCAAGCCTACTCCATCTTAATTTGTCCCGGGCACTACAGCTTCCTGTTTGTGAAGATAAAAGTTGCTTCCTGACGCTGTATAAATCATATACTATAGATGGTACTGTGAAATATAATGTTTATACTCTACATTTTGTATTATTTTTTTACGATTCCCTGTGTTGTAGGTCTCTGAACAGCGACTACAAAGGGTCGGGGTTCGACCGGGGCCACATGGCTGCGGCCGGGAACCACCGACTATCGCAAACTCACGTCGACCAGACATTCTACCTCACCAATATGGCACCCCAGGTATTATTTTATGTACAACCTCCGCAACAAAACGCCGCGCCGCGAACGACAAAAGTGAAGCCACCACCATGTGTGTGAGGTTTTGTGTTCCAAGTAACCTAAAATTCATAGTATAATAGTTAAGAAACGATGTTATTTAAAGTACCTACTTGCAAGTTAAAAGCGATTCCGTGAGGATTTGCTGCTGTTTTTACAAGTTTTCACTACACCGGAAGGCATAATTCTGTTTTTTAAAAGTTTACTAGACGACGCGACTCGAGAGCGATGAGCATGGTTTTAGTGTAGGTGTATGCGTGAGCGTGTGTGTTTACTTGCAGGAGCACGGTTTTGTGTGGCTTCACTTTTGTTGTTCGTGGCGCGGCGTCTTTTCTTTTCATTTGGTCTGAGTGTACAACTAACTACTGCCCGCGGCTTCGCTCGCGTGGTACCCGGATAAAAAGTAGCCTATATATCACTCCAGTACACATTCATGTATATTCCCAAGTTTCGTTCAAATTTGCTCAGCCGTTACGGCGTGATTGAGGCAAAAACATCGTTACATCGTGATTGTATAAAGCTATAGGAACCAGATGAAGAAGGACTAATAATTCAAGGAGTTCGGCTGGTTGGGGGAGGGTTAGCAGGGGGATAATGCACAATACACCCCACCGCGGGACGCTTTGTTCCCCAAACGATAATTAGAATTAGAAAGGACTAAAAATGAAAAGTTTTTGGTTACAGGTAGGAGAAGGCTTCAATAGGCACGCGTGGAATGAACTAGAGAAACACGTCAGAAAACTGACCAGGGTATACAACAATGTGTATTGCTGCACTGGTCCTTTGTACCTACCCAGGTAACTTATTTTAATATACAACGTGTAACATAATGTCCCTATAAGCCCGAAACGGGGGTGTTCTATACGTCATTGCGAACAACGTTTGTTCAACGACTTTTAAAATTTCAAAGGTTTTCATTCATGAAATGTCTCTTAAACTTTGCTCCAATACGTAACTTGACACAACATGAGGCATCCCTATTTACAGCTGTTTTTTGACCTTTAAGTGTGAACTCTAGATGAAACAGGTAACAGAACAGACACCATTAGTAAAATGCCTACCTACTTACCTAATAACGAGGTGGCTTAATGAGTAATTTCTATTTTTTTTTGAAGGCCTAGTGGTACCTTGGTATTTATTGGTAATTAAAATGTAAGATCACATCACGACTAAAATCCCTAGGCACCGTAAACATCCTTTCAGATCTCTTTGTTAAGTAGGTACCTAGTATAGGAGATAGGTACCTTACCTACTCAATTTTGTACCTACCTACTCGGGCCTTAAAGGTATCCTCAGTGGGTGCCAAGGAGTATGAGAGGATGTCTACCGTGCCTGAGGATAAAGCCGTGATACCTACTCAATTTTGTACCTACCTACTCGGGCCTTAAAAGCATCTTGAGTAGGTAACAAGAAGTATGAGAAGAGGTCTACCGTGCCTGAGGATAAAGCCGTGACCCTATTCCACTTTAGTTTTTCCAACGATGTATTATTCCAATATTCATTGGAGCATTTTTCAATGCAATTTTGTACCTACCTACTTGGGCACTAAAGTCAAAGGTTGTGACTTATCTGTCTTACTAATCTTCATTTTCATCGTGAACAGCCTATTTGTCATTGGTTGCATTGAAACAACAACAACAATAAGTGGGATGGCACCTTGCCCTAATTGGCTGTCGGTGCCTTTGCTAAATTCAAAATCCGCAACCGTCAACCTACACCGCACCGCAAGCGTTTGTTTAATAAAATCAAATTGGTTCCGTAGGTTTATTTGTTTTTTACTTTTCTTGATTGAACTACGTAATTGTTGGTAGGTTATTATGTAAGTAGGTAGGTACCTAGTAGCAAATGGGGATGGAGCACATGGTAGCATATTGGTATGAACCCCGCCTTCCCATCCTTAAGTCGTGAGTTCGAATCTATGGATTTTTCGATTCGAAATTTATGTGTGCAATATCAATGCTCTCAAACGGTGAAGGAAAACCTCGTGAGGAAACCAGGCATGTCATAGACGTGTGTCAAAGTGTACGAAAGGAACCTTCAAGGTGCACTCTAATCCTTCCACCACACTGGTTCAAAAGAGCTAGCGACACGGACACGACGACAGTAGTAGTAGTAGTAGTAGTAGATGTATGGTGAAGTTTTTTTTCCTTTTTTTTCCCAATCGGTATTTAGTGGGTTACCCCAGACAAGGAACCCTAAAAATTCGGCTTTCGGCAATAGGTACCTACTTTTGGTCGCAAAACAGATCGGTTTTTATCAGTCGCAATTAGGATTCGTTCCTTGCAACAACTGCAACAAGCAATCTCTCGGTTCGCGTAACTAATTAACGATACGATGTCGGCTTTGTACTCAAACGGTGAGTATTATGATATGGTGTTGTGTGTGTGTGTTGGAGCAGCACCAAATAATTAATAGCTTAGTAGCGGCGCGTCAGCTCTACAGAGAGCGTTATCCAGGGCGGCCATTACCATCTTACGGGCTATTTTCTGGGATTGGTGAACCGTCTTCTCTCGACGGGATCTTTCCACCGGCGCACCAGTGAGGGAAGACCGGGAATTCGGTGGTGTGTTGTACCTACTTCCCTTTGATGGATACCGAGTGCCTACTGTGTGTGTCAACAGTGATAAAATTCAGTGATAGGTAGGTATGATGATAGGTACCTAACCTATCACCCTACCTAGTAGGTACCCCATTAGTACCTAGCTTACTAATAAAAAATGACAAAAATAATTTTGTGATTGTGAATGTGAATGTGTACCAGTAATACCAACCTAGGTACCTACATACCTACCTAATACCTACCATGTCAATTAGCCGTGTTCCGAGCCAACCAAGAAGAAGGGAGAAAAGGTACCTATAACTTAACTTTTCCTATACCTAGGTCCTTAGGTAACTACCTAGGTAGATGTAGGTAGGTAGTTGTTTTTTTATGTGTGAAAGATATCGTGATTTTAATCTTCGACTTTAATTTCTACGTAGAATTAAAAAAATTGCAAATTCTTACGAAAACTTTGGTGATTACACCTAGGTACTTTTTGAAACTTGCCGCGCGTTCAATTGTCTGCGTATGTGTGGGTCCGGCGCGATAGGAGGGTGCGCGTGTGTTTGTTACCTACGCAAATGGTAAACAAACACATAGGGTTGTCACAAATTTCTCATGAAATAATTTGTTTTTAATTGTATTGGAATTTCAAATATGATGTATTGAACTTTTGCACACGTCAATGTATTCAAGTGCTCGGTCTGAATACACCCCTTTCGGGCTTATAGGGACATTATGTTACACGTTGTATAACACCCAACAGTTACATTCACAGCTCTGAACCTTGGACGCTCTGAACCCACACTTGGATTCTCTGTGGTTTGAGTATCAAAAACTACCAACTGTAAGAAATATTAGTACCAACCTTCATCAGATGTGTCGCGACACTTAAGGATGAATTTTCAAAAACGAAAGAAGAATTCCTGTGCAAAATCTTTCTGAAAAGCAAGAGCGTTATTGTCTCTTTTTAAGGAGTTTCCCGCGCCACTCTAAAATGTTTCTTTTCCTTTTTTTATTATTATTCTCAGACCAAATAAAAAGAAAAGACGGCGCGCCGCGAACGATAAAAGTGAAGCCACACAAAACCGGGCTCCTGCAAGTAAACATACACGCTCACGCACACACCTACACTAAAACCATGCTCATCGCTATCGATGTCGAGTCGTCGTCTAGTAAACTTAAAATTTAAAAATAGAATTATGCCTTCCTGTGTAGTGAAAACTTGTAAAAACAGCAGCAAATCACATAAAAGTCTCACGGAATCACTTTTCAATTGTAAGTACTTCAAATTAATTTTAGGTTACTTGGAACACACAACCTTAAAACCTTCGACACACACATAGATAAAAAGGTGGCTTCACTTTTGTTGTTCGCGGCGCGCCGTCTTTTCTTTTTATTTGGTCTGAGTTATTATTATTATTTGTTTGTTATAGCGGCAATAGAAATACGCACTGAAAATTTCAGCTCTACATATTATGGTTCATGAGATACAGCCCGCCCATAGACGGACGGACGGACGGACAGCGGAGACTTCGTTGGTACTTATTTTACATACATATACATATTATCACGCCCTTATCCCTAATGGGGTGGGTAAAGCCACAAGTAAACATAAGAAAACTTGCAGCCACTTCTGATTTAAAGCCCTAAGATGGATAATGGTGAACCATGGTGACAGGTGATCAGCCTATTGCCCATATAGGTGGTCATCATTTTGGAGAAGATACTCACTTAGTCGACTTTTACATGCTCGGGGGGGAGATGCAGCTCAGAGAAGTAAATAATAATAATAAATTAGTAAGTAAATAACTTATTTTACAATTTAGTGACAATAGTAAATAGTGTTTTCTAAACTTGTTAACAGAAAAGAAGTCGATGGTAAATCCTACGTTCGCTATCAAGTGATCGGAGCGAATACTGTAGCAGTCCCCACGCATTTCTACAAGGTACATTTAGCGTCACGATAAATAAAATAAATAACACCCAACAGTCACATACATAGTCCTGACCCCACACTAGGATTCCCTGTGTCGTGGGTATCAGAAAATACGAGTACCATGGTACCACAACACCCAGACCCGGGACCCCGGAAGAAATATTTACAGATCAAGCAAACATTTCTTCCGCAGCGGTAATCGAACCCGCGCCTCTTGCGTCTCTGCCGAGCATCGCCCGCCACGCCACCGAGGCCGATATGACGAGTTTTTCTCAATTTTGTCTAGGTATTGTATAAGACTTACCTATTTAATTTGCTTGATATCCGGATTAAATGTCAGGTTTATCTACGATTTTTTCAAACTGGGGCAGAAACTTGAACTTGTAAAAAAATATCACAAATGTAATATAACTGGCTGTCGCCCGCGGCTTCGCTCGCGTAATACCGGATGGAAAATAGCCTATATGTTAATCCAGCACATGTACTATGTATATTCCAAGTTTCATTTAAATCCGTTCAGCCGTTTAGGCGTGATTGTGGCACAAACATACAAACTTCCTCAAAAACTCTCACATCTTATATTATAAGAATCTTTGTCCTGACTGACTGACTGACTGACTGACTGACTGACTGACTGACAGACAACGCACAGCCTAAACCGCTGGACGTAGAGACTTGAAATTTTCAGTGTAGGTAAACCTTGGTACGTGTACTAAGAAGGGGTTTTCCTAATTCAACCTCTAAAGGGGTGAAAAGGGGTGAAAAGGGATGAAAACCTAAAATCAATTTTTGGTCTAAAACTGCACATAACCTATATCAAATTAAAGAGCCGATTTTTCTCATTTAGTTGATGTCATAATTACCTGTTAATTCTTTATTTTTGGCATGTTTTTCATGAAAAATAGAATACTTTTATTTTGACATATGACAGCGATGATACCACCAGTTAGGTTTAGGTTAGGTTAGGTTTCAGTTAGGTTTTGGTTTGGTTTAGGTTAGGTTAGGTTTCAGTTAGGTTTTGGTTTGGTTTCAGTTAGGTTTAGGTTTGGTTTAGGTCGGGTTCTGGTTTGGTTTCAGTTAGGTTTAGGTTAGGTTTGGTTTCAGTTTGGTTTAGGTTAGGTTAGGTTTGGTTTCAGATTGGTTTAGGTTTGGTTTTTGGTTTAGGTCGGGTTCCGAGTTTTTACTCATCACTTTCACTCTTCTACTTTCTTTCCTCATACTTGTTCTTTCTATCGTTCGTCGTTCGTAACCTAAACCGAACCAAAACCTAACTGAAACCAAACCTAACTGAAACCTAACCTAACCTAAACCTAACTGAAACCTCATCTAACCTAAACCTAACTGAAACCAAACCAAATCTAAACCTAACCTAAACCTAACTGAAACCAAACCTAACTTAAACCTAACCTAAACCTAACCTAACCTAAACCTAACTGAAACCTAACCTAACCTAAACCTAACTGAAACCTAAACCTAACTGAAACCAAACCTAACCTAAACTGTGCTTAGTAGGTACCTACGTGTTCTGGAATGGGACGTAGGGAATTTTTTATCTGGGTACCGCGTGAGCGAAGCCGCGGGCGGCTGTTAGTTTATAATATAGTAGGATGGGGGCTATTTGTGATCTGGATAACACGAACCCTTAAATTTTACACTTTAATAAATTTTAGCGTCTGAAACTGCTGCCAGTTTTATTTTATTTTTTGTGTAAAAGGTGGTGGTTGGTGAATCCCCCGATGGCAGTCTCGACATGGAAGCGTACGTGATGCCAAACCAGAGGATACCCAATGAGACGCCCGTTTCTTCTTTTATGGTGAGTAGAGTCTTCCTTTAGGGAAGGAGAATATAGCATACCCGATTTAAAAGTAGCCTATGTCACCGTACACTACTACTAGTCTTGTCACTAGTTCTTTCTAACCAGTGTGGTGAAAGAATTTCAAATGAGCCTCAAGGGCTCATCGACATAAATGTTTTTGAACTCTACGTTTTGTGACATACTGGTTTCCTCACGATGTTTAAGAGTACTGGTAAAGCGGACATAAAACGAATAGAAAAATCTATGCACTGCCTATTTTATCTGACCACCTTATAGGTCGGGGCCTCTACCACTAGAGGTCTAAAGTCATATCGATCTGTTGCTCCGTTACGCCTTACAAAACCGGACAGCTGACCCATTTTCATTATTTACAGGTACCTCCCGAGACAATAGAACGGGCGGCCGGATTATTATTCTTCGATAAGCTGCACAGAAGCAAACTGAACAGGATAAACGGAAAGAAAGTTTGAGCCTGCGCTGCGTTTTCTATGCTTTGTTCGCGTTCGGTCGAAGTTAAAACCTTGTTTATGTGTGATGTCCAAAAGATCTATTGTAATGTTACATTTTACCCTATTTTTCGTCAACAGTTTATTTTGTAAATGTTTTGTTTATGTAGTTAGATGTTATTTTATTTTAAAGTGACCAATGATTTATAGTAGCTACCTACTTACCTAATAAAGTTATTGGTAGATATTAATTCCTGTAGTTTTGTACCTACTTACGTATTCTACTGTACACTTACCCTACGGGTGCCAACGGGACCCTATTACTAAGCCTCCGCTGTCCGTCCGTCCGTCTGTCAGCGGGTTATTAGCTCATCCGCTCATCCCTATGGGAAACAGGCGCAATTTTATGTATGTTATGTACCTACTTATGTATTATCCATCTTATCTATCTACATACTTATTTTCTAAGGTCATTCACACCTACAATCAAAATGCTGAATGGCCATGAAACTTGTTAACGGGAATCAAATCCACGCGCATTTCAGTCAGACACATCTGCCAAGTGCCAACACCACCCGAGGTCGTCAATAAAATACATTTATTATCAGTGCGATCAACACAAACAAGACAAGGATTTATTCAAATAGGTACCTACCTACCTAATGTAGTCATTCATAAGTATTTTTTTTAAGAAAAATATATATGTACCTAAGTAGGTATATAAGTATAAGTAGGTATATTATAAAACATAAAACAATTCTAACTAAAATCAAAGAAAACTACAAAAAAATTACGAACAATTGTATGAAAAGTTCCCATAGCCTATAATGCTTGCGCCACTATGTCGTAGATGCATTTTTATGAACCAGTTTTTTAATCTTTATTTTGGGCTTTCGGTAAGTATGCCGCCCCGAAGTTAACAATAAATGAAAAAAAAACACAAACATACCTACTGTAATAGTTCCATAACAATAGAATAAGGCAGCTAGGTAGGTATCCTGTTTTGGACGAGGTAGTAACGTCTCTTTATGTGTTATGTCCATAATAAATTAACAGCTAGGTACCGTTTATAAGAAACTGTAGGTAAAGTTATTATTTGCAGATAATAGATATAGAGATAAAACACTGTTGATAACAATACAGTTAGGTACATAAAACTGATAACTTGAACGAATTGTCTACCACACTTGGATTATTTGTCAATATGATTTTTAAGATTGTAGTTGTGTTTTGGTAAGTACTTTATTGCTACCTATGTGTTTACTGATTAAATTATTGACTTTGTTTTCTAGGTTCAAAGGTATCGTTACAAACCTTTTTAGGGTTCCGAAATCGAAGGGTGCCAACGGGACCCTATTACTAAACTTCAGCTGTCCGTCAGCGAGCTGTATCTCATGAATCGTAATAAATAGAGAATTTAAATTTTCACAAAGATTTTCTATTGCCGCTATAACAACAAATCGTCACTGGAAAGGCAAATTTACGTAAGCGCCAATCGAGAAAAAGCCGTTTAAAGTTCATTTTTTTCGTTTTTTAATCACAACTTTTTACCTAATTATCGAATTTTTGATGTCATCAACGTAAGATTTCATTATTTTTTCATTTTGTATGTCCAGCAATTCATATTATTGTATATGGACTGCTATTTTAGGATAATAACTCAATATGCCCATTTGGCGCCATTTTGGCGCTTACGTAAATTTGCCTTTCCAGTGACGAAATAATAAGAATAAAATAAAAGGCAATACACGGTACAATGTTTCAGGGAAGGTTCTTAGATATGTTTTACGGCCATAGATCACCAGGTGGCGCTGCAGCAGCTAGCATAGTTTTTGCGCCTCCAAAACTCAATAACTACTGAACCGATTTTGATGCAGTTTTTTGCATTATGTTAGTAAAATTTTAGATAAGGTTTATACCTATATAGGTACCGATTTTTTTTATACTTATAGTGTCCCAGGCCACAGGGAATCCGAGGAGTTAAACGTTACTGTTAATGTTATTTATTACTTTTCAGCGCTGCGAGCATAACATATGCCCTGGAAGACCTGTCCTTCCCTCCAGGGTTTAAGTTTGGAGTCGCGTCAGCAGCCTACCAGGTTGAGGGAGCATGGAATGTTAGTGGTAAGACGAGATTAAAAAGGTACCTACTTACCTACCTACTTACTGTAGGACGACTGAATCATGACTATGATGACTATGCGACAGCAGAATCGTGGTTACGTTGCCATGGGCAAATCACGACTTTACCGCGACGTTTTGGGACTGTATCGTTAGTTCATGGCTACAAAAAGTCGCTTTCTGGCTAATCTAATGGCGTTCATTCCCTAAAAATTACTAGAGAATACAAGGAGAGATGTAGATATCGGCAAACTAGGGCCTCAACTCAAAGACTCATTTCTTGCATTTGGCACCATGTATTTGAACTTTTTAGGTTCTGCGACGGGCCGGCAGAAATCGGCAAAGAAGTGATCAGATCGTCAGTGGATAGCCGAAGATAGCCGATAATTTTTTGAGGTTGTGTAATTTTATTTTTCTTTTAGACAAGAGCGAGTCTATTTGGGACACTCTGATCCACTACTGGCCTGAAAAGGTGGCCGATGGCAGCAATGCTGAGGTAGCCTGCGACTCCTACCACCTTTGGGAACGGGACATTGAAATGATCGAGGAAGTCGGGGCGCATTTTTACAGGTAAGGTACTTAACTTATTACTTAGGTATAAACTCGCCCAGATTCCAATAATTTCACATTTTATTTACAAGGCTGTACGAGACTTCTACCAGAGCACTAAAAGAACTTAATTATATTTAATTAGCGGTTTTGCTGGCAGGGTGTAGGTACGTAAGTACATATATTCCATGTTCCCGTTCAGACGTTTCGCCGTAGTTTAGGCACATCCTTACAAAATTTTGCATTTATAATAGGATGTAATTTATTATAGAGGCTTTAGAGGAGGTTATTTAATTATTAAATGGCATCACTATCATCATCATCTTCCTGCCCTTATCCCACTATATGTGGGGTGGTACAGCATCTTCTCTTCTTCCATTACCTTCTATCAGCTGTCATCTATGCATTCACTCCTTTCCATCTTACATAATCCATCCACCTTTTCTTTGGCTTACCTGTACATCTAAATCCATTATTCCGTGACATGAGTAGGTAAGCATGAGTACCTACCTAAAATAATAATAAGTAATTATTATTATGAGCCCGTTACGTCCCACTGCAGGGTAACGACCTCCCGCCCTTCTTTCCTCTCCTCTCTATTTTGTGCCATTATGACCCAGTCTTTCAAACCTAAAATAACAGATTCTTATAACAAAATAATCTTCAACACTACTTCCAGACTCTCTCTATCATGGCCGCGCCTGCTTCCAAACGGGTTTGCAAATAAAATCAGCGAGGATGGTGTCAGGTACTACAACAATTTGATCGACGGACTCCTCGCAAAGGGCATCGAACCGATTGTCACGATTTATCATTGGGACCTACCACAGCGGTTACAGGATCTTGGTAACTGTTTGCAAATTAATTAATAGCATCCGACTGTCACACACATAGTTCTGATCCCACACTAGGATTTCCTGTGTTGTGGGTATCAGAAATTACGAGTAGCTACCATAATTACCTACCTACCAGACAGTACCCAGACACGGATGAAATACGCTCTTTTTCTCCCCCAACTCAGGTCTCAGCACAAATAAATACGCATTCTCTACTCCACCAATGTCGTCATTCTATTTTCCATATCAGAACACACTTACGTAGTTCTAGGACACTAGGATTTTTGATCGTGCGAGCGAAGCAAGCAACATCTCAGTGGCAACATGGGCGATTTGCTTTTATAAGTGTGTGGATATGTTATTTATTTATTTATTAGGCAACGCCAACAGAACACATAATAAAAACTGTTATGGATGTTTACAGTAAAAAAATAGTACTATAGAATATGCTCCAATTATAGGCTTGCACAGCATTGGCAGACAACAGCTGGTAGAAAGAAATATATACCTAACCTACCTATATATAATACTAGCTGTGCCCCGCGGTTTCACCCGCGTTTTTCTCGTTTCCGTGGAAATGCCGAGATAAAATATTGCCTATATTATAGCCTCCCTCAATAATTGGACTATGGCCCATAACTCATTAATAGGTACCACCTCTTAACATCTTACACACGTGATAACTTTTAAACGAAATATCAGATTGAGATGAAACAAAAAGTATTTTACTTCTACATAAATACTCTTGATAACATAATGCTTAATTTCGATAAAGATTAATATTACGATACATATTTAACGTAGTTTTTTTTTTCTTCAGACGATTTAATAATTATTTTGAACACAAAATCGGTTATTGTGATTAAACCATGATAGCTAGATATATGTTCTCGCGGACTTTTTTGTAGGTCTAATGGGATCTATAAACCCATAGTACATCATTTTGTTCTGTTGTCAATAGTTTTTGCAGCGCACGCAAAAATAGGTTTTCGATTTTACACCTTGTGTTACAAAATAGCAATTTTATTACGGATCCCTAATTTTGAAAAAAATAAAACATAGCCTATAGCCTTCCTCGATAAATGGACTACCCAACACTGAAAGAATCATTCAAATCGGACCAGTAGTTCCAGAGATTAGCGCGTTCAAACAAACAAACAAACTCTGCAGCTTTATAATATTAGTATAGATAATATTAAGTATAGATAATAATAACAAAAGATATGTTTGTTAGAGTATAACTTTGAGAGGCATAATCTAATCTGTACGGAACTAGGTAGGTCAATAGATTGTGATCTGAGCATAATCAGGTAGATTTGATCGAAGGTTAGAGCAGATTAGACTGGGCATGAGCTAGATAGCGCTGTCGTTGTGATTTATGCGGTAACGCAGTAGTTGTGTTACCTACGTCTCCTCCACATATAAAGAGTCGACATAAAGTCTTCATTTTGTATTGTAATCAAGACATAATAATATTATACTTTATCATTTTATAGAATATACCTACCATTTGAGACCTAAAAAGGCACTTATCTTATCTATGTATATTCCGCACGTAAGAAGCACGTACCTAATCTCAGTTCAGGGCGAACTACTAGTTAAGTACCTACTAGGACTTCACTTGGACTTTAACTTAAAAGTCCCGCATCGGGAGAAATGTTCTTGAGTCCCAGCCTCTCGCCGCCACACCACAGATGCCGGCAACCATTTTTATGTCTGCTTATCCTCTTCAACATGATGGACCATCTATGTATAGGCGGTAGGCTGATATTCTGTCAGCATGGTTCATCATATTCACCTTGGAACTTTGAATCAGGAGTGGTTACAACTTTTCTTATGATTACTTGTGGGTCTGCCCACCCCACTAGGGATACGTACGTGATAAAATGTCTGATTGTTCCAGGTGGCTGGACCAATCCTCTTATAGCGGATTGGTTCGCCGAATACGCCCGTGTCGTGTTCTCTCTGTACGCGAACCGCGTGAAGATCTGGATTACTCTGAATGAACCACAGGTCATATGCGATCTCGCGTACAACTCGGGTAGCGTAGCTCCAGGCTTCACGGATCCTGAGGTTCGAACTGCTTAATGAATGAAGTGTCTTTGAACTTCCGAACGGTCACCGTTTGTTATAGTATTTTTTTAATCTAGTGAATAATTCCTTCAGGTAGGGACCTATCTCTGCAACAAGCATTTGTTGTTGGCACATGCTAAGGCCTGGCGGATCTATGACGAGGAATTCAGAGCGCAGTATCATGGTAAGTTGAAATACATTGATGCTGTGTTGATGTCTTCTATCATAAGTAAGTCTTTGAACTGTAGTAAACTATGATGGTGACTGCGCATGAAATTACTACAATAGGCTTGTACCCAGCTACAATAGCTCGAAAAAGTACCTATAGGTTAGGTACCTAACCTATCTACTTATAAGTAGTTTGAAGTTCCGGCTAGATTCAACTTTGCTCGCCTCATCAGCACAGATTTATTATACTTACAATACACAGTAACCACAGTGAAACATTGCTTGCCTCGTCACTCGTGCCTACTCATACCACAAAGACACAATTTTTCACTAACATGTCTAACTAAAAATACTTTTTTAAAGTAGGTATGATGTACATTATGTAGATAGGTACCTTACCTACCTAGTTGCCAGATCTGAAAGCCTCTAACTGATCAGAAAATATGTTTGCTAAAAAAAACATGTTTGCAGGTGAACTGTCGTTAGCAAACCACATTTTCTGGTTTGAGCCCGAAGCCCCTGAACATGAAGACCTAGCGGAACTTGCTCGACAGAACATGGTAGGTTTTCAAACAGGACTAGGTATGCAAATGTGTTGCAAAATGTTGGCAAAACACATTTGCCAACCACTCAGCAACCTTTATTAAATTGTTGACGGAATTTGTACTGGAATAACATAGGTAATAATACTCCAGGCTACTTGTCATGCGAGCGAAGTCGTGAGTGGAAGCTGATGTTATCTTAATGATATGTAGGCTTATGTAGGTAAACTTGTCTGAATGTACCTATTAATTCCCAGGCTGGTCGATATTCTCACCCTATATTCTCGTCGGAAGGTGGCTGGCCGCCGGCCATCGAGAAGATCTTGGCGGAAAACAGCAAGAAGCAGGGATACGCTGAGACCAACCTACCACCCTTCACACCAGAGGAAGTTGAACTAGTCAAAGGTAGAGCTACCAACAAAAGACTATGAACACTTTCAAGACTTATAAACTCCTAAACTTAATACCTACTTTTACAAAACTTTGAACTTCCATACCACATCAAAAGTAGAGCTGACCTTCTCAAGCTATAAAATATACCTTGGTACTGAACACCCTAGCACAAATCAATTCAAGTATTGAACTGAAAAATAGGGTGATAAAAAGAGCAATTTTCGTATTTCTGTTAGTAAAGTTTATCGGTTTACCTATATAGTCTTTGTCTTTCCCAGCGTTATGATCATCCACAATCCGCCTTTACCCACAGCTGGACATAGGCCTGCTTTTGTTTGTATCATCCATCACGATCTTGTGCAAGTCTCGTCCATCCTCGCCCCACGGTTTTTTCTACCTACATTATCTGCCCATTTTGTTGCAGGTTGACCCATATTCCTAGTGCCATCTAGATAAATTTTTTATTTGATTTTTAAGAATTTGTCCCTTCCTTATTAGGAACGTTCGACTTCTACGCCTTGAACCACTACAGCAGCCGCGTGGTCCGCCCCGCGAAGGAGGGAGAGAGCCTCGGCCCGTACCCCTTCGGAGACATCCCCGACCTCAACGCGAAACTCCTCAAACACCCTGGCTGGGAGACCACGTCGTCCTCCTGGTACTATGTAAGTGCTGCCTTGAGTACCTATAAAAAAATCAAAGGTGACTTGACACATGAACGCATTGTAGCGAATGAATGTAAGCATAAGATATTACACATTACCTCAACCTGTTTTCTCAGCCTCACAATGACCATTGACCAATCTCTTGAACTTAGAAGCTGAATGTTTTCATATTGAAATCGGCTCTTGAGTCATTGAATGCTGGATGGTAACAGTCTTCTTCTTAACAGCTAAACCCTGAAGGCATTCGGAATACGCTAGTCTGGCTTAAACAGCACTATGGCGACATCAAGATCCTTATCACGGAGAACGGGTACCCGAACACTGGCGGCCTCGAGGATAACGATCGGATCGACTTCTATAAGAAGTATTTGAAGCAGGTAAGATACCGTCAAAGTCAAAAATTCCTCACAATGATATCCTTATCATTGTGAGAAATTTTTGAAAGATGTGTGAAAGAGGGCATGCGTGTGAAAGGAGTACTGGGATGAGTGATAGAAGATGGAAGAGGGAAACATGTTGTGCCGACTCGACCTAGTTAGCAGTTATGGGCAGGAAAATGATGTTGATATTGGTTCTTATCAAATTTAGGCTCATTTGCCACTATGGTACTTTGCGTGATAACGAATTACGAGTAGTAGATTAGATTACCATAACAACTTTGTTTTTCGCATAATAATGAACAACAGAACAGTTAGGTAACAATGTTATGTTGCTGTATCAAAATACAAAATCGTTTATTTAGGAACAAATAAGTAGGTACAGGGTTCATCAATAACATAATAAGTGCACGATGATAGCTGCAGTAGTAAAAAATCTGTGTCGCAATTATCAATACTCCTAGGCCACGGAGCTATCTACGGACTTTCGTTAGTTGATTATATGAACCAGGCATAAGTTAAGCAGGGGTTTCGCGACATAGCGGTTTCATTTCAACAAGACCGTAAAAATAAAAAAAGCCAATGTGTGCGGTCAGCCTTAGGTATGCCCGGTTCCTATAAGTATTGTATTAACCGACGACAGATAGTTCGTTACCACTTTACAACGTTGTTATCCTTCAATAAGCGCCATCCATTATGGAAAAAAAAAATCTTTGCAATGTCATCGGTTAAAAGAATATAGGAACCGAGCATTAGACGGCAGGATGGAATGTCGTATACGAAGACTTAGTTTAAGTGTTAAGCTGAGTTAAGGTAATTTTCATGGCCATTGAAGTACTTTTATGTTTTCCCTCTCTTCTAGGTATTACTGGCCATCAAAGAGGATGGAGTGAACGTGGCGGGGTATACGGCATGGACGCTTATGGACAACTTCGAATGGATGGATGGATACTCGTGAGTTTAGTCTTGTTACCATTATCCTTCTCAGCTGTTTTCTACCAGTAAGCTGGTGTAGGCCTCCTTCAAACTCCACTCCTTCTGGCTCTTAGGGCGCGTTAAATTGACGGTCACGTCTTTTAAGTCGTTAAGCCATGACTTTTTGCAGCAGCTTAGAATATTATGTACTTAGTTTAGAAATAGGTAACTACCTACTAAATGTTTTATGTTGTTGCAAATAAAATACCATTCTATTCTATTCTAATTACTCCGTCACAAGAGTTGGCCAATAGCTCATACGAACTTACTTACTACACAAGTTGTTTGTTTATACCTACGAGTATGTGTGAAATAGCTCTAACATGTTTTACTTACTCCAGGTCTAAGTTCGGTCTGTACGAGGTGGACTTCGATTCTCCGAACCGCACGCGCACGCCGCGCTCCTCAGCCGCCTTCTACTCCAGCGTTATCAAAGCTAACTCTCTACAAGTCGATACTAATGTCTAGTCAAAATATATATCGTTATTTGGTTGAAAACTTTGTCTATAATCTATAACAAGCTTGTAACCCACTACTGTTCACCCCGATCTATCTAGTCGTGTCACTAGTTCTTTCGAACCAGTATGGTGAAAGGATTTAAAGTGCGCCTCAAAGGCTCCTTTCGTGCAATTTAATGTTTTTAACGGTTGTAACTTTCTACGGTTCTACGACATGCCGGTTTCTTCACGATGGTTTCCTTCGTCGTTTGAGATTACTGGTATAGCGCACATTCGAACAGAAAAAACCCATTGGTGCAACTGGATTTGAACCCACGACCTTAGGATCGGAAGGCGGAGCCGCTACCACTAGACCACCAATGCTTTCCGATGTCGCTGTCTATAACAAATTATTAGCTATTATGCCTATATAGCACAAAATACCTGTTTTTAAAGTGTCATGTACTATTACTGTACTGTTATTTAATCTGCGATATAGGCTAGCTAGAGAAAATTGTTAGTGAGGACCCTTTGACTAATGTTTAGGATGGATCTCAGACTTCAGATATTTATATTACTATAACTAACTACTACTAGTGTCAAGAATTAAAGAAGTTCCTTTCAGATATACAGAGAAGTGTACATAATTCTAATAAAACAAAACATTTTTTATAACGTTTATTAGTAAAATAAACCTATCATTCATTTAGTTGTCTGCTTTTTATTTTTATGCACCCCTTTCCCTAGTTTCAAGAGGGGTGCGTTCTTGCTTTTCCTCTTTTCTTTCTTCAACTCTCCCGATTCCAAGGCCTTCTTCATCGCCTAAAAATGAAAGATATGTTCGTTAATTTTAGTAACTTCGTTCTACTACCTACGTTTAAACTTTTTCCCGTTTGTTCATCTTACGCGTAGCGAACTATAGTTATACTAGCTTCCGCCTGCGGCTTTGCTCGCTTGGTACCCAAAAAAGTAGCCCATATGTTAATCCAGGTCACAAACTATGTATATTCCAAGTTTCATTTAAATCCGTTCAGCCGTTTAGGCGTGATTGTGGCACAAACATACAAACTTCCTCAAAAACTCTCACATCTTATATTATAAGAATCTTTGTCCTGACTGACTGACTGACTGACTGACTGACTGACTGACTGACTGACTGACAGACAACGCACAGCCTAAACCGCTGGACGTAGAGACTTGAAATTTTCAGTGTAGGTAAACCTTGGTACGTGTACTAAGAAGGGGTTTTTCCTAATTCAACCTCTAAAGGGGTGAAAAGGGATGAAAACCTAAAATCAATTTTTGGTCTAAAACTGCACATAACCTATATCAAATTAAAGAGCCGATTTTTCTAATTTAGTTGATGTCATAATTACCTGTTAATTCTTTATTTTTGGCATGTTTTTCATGAAAAATAGAATACTTTTATTTTGACATATGACAGCGATGATACCACCAGTTAGGTTTAGGTTAGGTTAGGTTTCAGTTTGGTTTAGGTTAGGTTAGGTTTCAGTTAGGTTTTGGTTTGGTTTGGTTTCAGTTAGGTTTAGGTTTGGTTTAGGTCGGGTTCTGGTTTGGTTTAGGTTAGGTTTGGTTTCAGTTAGGTTTAGGTTAGGTTTGGTTTCAGTTTGGTTTAGGTTAGGTTAGGTTTGGTTTCAGATAGGTTTAGGTTTGGTTTTTGGTTTAGGTCGGGTTCCGAGTTTTTACTCATCACTTTCACTCTTCTACTTTCTTTCCTCATACTTGTTCTTTCTATCGTTCGTCGTTCGTAACCTAAAGCGAACCAAAACCTAACTGAAACCAAACCTAACTGAAACCTAACCTAACCTAAACCTAACTGAAACCTCATCTAACCTAAACCTAACTGAAACCAAACCTAATCTAAACCTAACCTAAACCTAACTGAAACCAAACCTAACCTAAACCAAACCTAAACCTAAACTAAACCTAACCTAACCTAAACCTAACTGAAACCTAACCTAACCTAAACCTAACTGAAACCTAACCTAACCTAAACCTAACTGAAACCAAACCTAACCTAAACTGTGCTTAGTAGGTACTAGGTACCTACGTGTTCTGGAATGGGACGTAGGGAATTTTTTATCTGGGTACCGCGTGAGCGAAGCCGCGGGCGGCTGTTAGTTTATAATATAGTAGGATGGGGGCTATTTGTGATCTGGATAACACGAACCCTTAAATTTTACACTTTAATAAATTTTAGCGTCTGAAACTGCTGCCAGTTTTATTTTATTTTTTGTGTAAAAGGTGGTGGTTGGTGAATCCCCCGATGGCAGTCTCGACATGGAAGCGTACGTGATGCCAAACCAGAGGATACCCAATGAGACGCCCGTTTCTTCTTTTATGGTGAGTAGAGTCTTCCTTTAGGGAAGGAGAATATAGCATACCCGATTTAAAAGTAGCCTATGTCACCGTACACTACTACTAGTCTTGTCACTAGTTCTTTCTAACCAGTGTGGTGAAAGAATTTCAAATGAGCCTCAAGGGCTCATCGACATAAATGTTTTTGAACTCTACGTTTTGTGACATACTGGTTTCCTCACGATGTTTAAGAGTACTGGTAAAGCGGACATAAAACGAATAGAAAAATCTATGCACTGCCTATTTTATCTGACCACCTTATAGGTCGGGGCCTCTACCACTAGAGGTCTAAAGTCATATCGATCTGTTGCTCCGTTACGCCTTACAAAACCGGACAGCTGACCCATTTTCATTATTTACAGGTACCTCCCGAGACAATAGAACGGGCGGCCGGATTATTATTCTTCGATAAGCTGCACAGAAGCAAACTGAACAGGATAAACGGAAAGAAAGTTTGAGCCTGCGCTGCGTTTTCTATGCTTTGTTCGCGTTCGGTCGAAGTTAAAACCTTGTTTATGTGTGATGTCCAAAAGATCTATTGTAATGTTACATTTTACCCTATTTTTCGTCAACAGTTTATTTTGTAAATGTTTTGTTTATGTAGTTAGATGTTATTTTATTTTAAAGTGACCAATGATTTATAGTAGCTACCTACTTACCTAATAAAGTTATTGGTAGATATTAATTCCTGTAGTTTTGTACCTACTTACGTATTCTACTGTACACTTACCCTACGGGTGCCAACGGGACCCTATTACTAAGCCTCCGCTGTCCGTCCGTCCGTCTGTCAGCGGGTTATTAGCTCATCCGCTCATCCCTATGGGAAACAGGCGCAATTTTATGTATGTTATGTACCTACTTATGTATTATCCATCTTATCTATCTACATACTTATTTTCTAAGGTCATTCACACCTACAATCAAAATGCTGAATGGCCATGAAACTTGTTAACGGGAATCAAACCCACGCGCATTTCAGTCAGACACATCTGCCAAGTGCCAACACCACCCGAGGTCGTCAATAAAATACATTTATTATCAGTGCGATCAACACAAACAAGACAAGGATTTATTCAAATAGGTACTACCTAATGTAGTCATTCATAAGTATTTTTTTTTAAGAAAAATATATATGTACCTAAGTAGGTATATAAGTATAAGTAGGTATATTATAAAACATAAAACAATTCTAACTAAAATCAAAGAAAACTACAAAAAAATTACGAACAATTGTATGAAAAGTTCCCATAGCCTATAATGCTTGCGCCACTATGTCGTAGATGCATTTTTATGAACCAGTTTTTTAATCTTTATTTTGGGCTTTCGGTAAGTATGCCGCCCCGAAGTTAACAATAAATGAAAAAAAAACACAAACATACCTACTGTAATAGTTCCATAACAATAGAATAAGGCAGCTAGGTAGGTATCCTGTTTTGGACGAGGTAGTAACGTCTCTTTATGTGTTATGTCCATAATAAATTAACAGCTAGGTACCGTTTATAAGAAACTGTAGGTAAAGTTATTATTTGCAGATAATAGATATAGAGATAAAACACTGTTGATAACAATACAGTTAGGTACATAAAACTGATAACTTGAACGAATTGTCTACCACACTTGGATTATTTGTCAATATGATTTTTAAGATTGTAGTTGTGTTTTGGTAAGTACTTTATTGCTACCTATGTGTTTACTGATTAAATTATTGACTTTGTTTTCTAGGTTCAAAGGTATCGTTACAAACTTTTTTAGGGTTCCGAAATCGAAGGGTGCCAACGGGACCCTATTACTAAACTTCAGCTGTCCGTCAGCGAGCTGTATCTCATGAATCGTAATAAATAGAGAATTTAAATTTTCACAAAGATTTTCTATTGCCGCTATAACAACAAATCGTCACTGGAAAGGCAAATTTACGTAAGCGCCAATCGAGAAAAAGCCGTTTAAAGTTCATTTTTTTCGTTTTTTAATCACAACTTTTTACCTAATTATCGAATTTTTGATGTCATCAACGTAAGATTTCATTAGTTTTTCATTTTGTATGTCCAGCAATTCATATTATTGTATATGGACTGCTATTTTAGGATAATAACTCAATATGCCCATTTGGCGCCATTTTGGCGCTTACGTAAATTTGCCTTTCCAGTGACGAAATAATAAGAATAAAATAAAAGGCAATACACGGTACAATGTTTCAGGGAAGGTTCTTAGATATGTTTTACGGCCATAGATCACCAGGTGGCGCTGCAGCAGCTAGCATAGTTTTTGCGCCTCCAAAACTCAATAACTACTGAACCGATTTTGATGCAGTTTTTTGCATTATGTTAGTAAAATTTTAGATAAGGTTTATACCTATATAGGTACCGATTTTTTTTATACTTATAGTGTCCCAGGCCACAGGGAATCCGAGGAGTTAAACGTTACTGTTAATGTTATTTATTTCTTTTCAGCGCTGCGAGCATAACATATGCCCTGGAAGACCTGTCCTTCCCTCCAGGGTTTAAGTTTGGAGTCGCGTCAGCAGCCTACCAGGTTGAGGGAGCATGGAATGTTAGTGGTAAGACGAGATTAAAAAGGTACCTACTTACCTACCTACTTACTGTAGGACGACTGAATCATGACTATGATGACTATGCGACAGCAGAATCGTGGTTACGTTGCCATGGGCAAATCACGACTTTACCGCGACGTTTTGGGACTGTATCGTTAGTTCATGGCTACAAAAAGTCGCTTTCTGGCTAATCTAATGGCGTTCATTCCCTAAAAATTACTAGAGAATACAAGGAGAGATGTAAATATCGGCAAACTAGGGCCTCAACTCAAAGACTCATTTCTTGCATTTGGCACCATGTATTTGAACTTTTTAGGTTCTGCGACGGGCCGGCAGAAATCGGCAAAGAAGTGATCAGATCGTCAGTGGATAGCCGAAGATAGCCGATAATTTTTTGAGGTTGTGTAATTTTATTTTTCTTTTAGACAAGAGCGAGTCTATTTGGGACACTCTGATCCACTACTGGCCTGAAAAGGTGGCCGATGGCAGCAATGCTGAGGTAGCCTGCGACTCCTACCACCTTTGGGAACGGGACATTGAAATGATCGAGGAAGTCGGGGCGCATTTTTACAGGTAAGGTACTTAACTTATTACTTAGGTATAAACTCGCCCAGATTCCAATAATTTCACATTTTATTTACAAGGCTGTACGAGACTTCTACCAGAGCACTAGAAGAACTTAATTATATTTAACTAGCGACTCGCCCCGGCTTCGCTCGGGGATAAACATATAGGTTTTTCCAGCAATAATTCTAATTTTTCTCGCCGTAAAAACCATCCTTGAACTTCAACGAACATTTTAAAAAAAGATTTGGCCAAATTGGTCCAGGCGTTGTTGAGTTATGCGCTTACACACATTTTGCGATTCATTTTTATATATAAGATTAGCGGTTTTGCTGGCAGGGTGTAGGTACGTAAGTAAAGTACATATCGATGCCTAACAGCCAAAAAGGGATAAGCGACACTTTTCGTGAAATTGACTTATATATATGGTTAGAATCGCCTTTTTTTTCTGCGTCTTTTGGTATAATTAAAAAAATTCTACGACCAACTTTTTGTCGCTTAGGCAGTTAGAAAATTAAGGTCCTTGGCCTTATTTTTTCATCTTAAACGCCATGTTTTTTGAAATATTTTATTATTTTGGCGGTTATATAAAAGATTTTTTATGAAATTTAGACTTGCGCAATTTTGACTTTCTATGTTATTTTGTTAACAGGACGTTAAGCTATTTGGGCTGAAAATAATTTATGTTGAATGACACACTTATCCTGTTTTACAGGTTTCTATGAAAAATAAAATAGTCGTTTAATTTAATTTGGACCACATTTTTAAGTCTTTTTTTGGCGTTTGACCTTATTTTCCTTCACACCAAACCTAATTTCTGAGGAGCTTAACACAAAATGTCCTAACGGATCTCGCCTAAAATTTGTCGCTTATTCTTTTTTTACCTCCCGATATCCGAACTAAATGTGGCGGTTAGATATAAAATTTACACATTCCATTTAAAGCATTTGTCGCTTACCTCGTGAAACAAAAACTCAAACGGCCGTTATCCATTTCATTCGCTCAAGGGCGACTTTCGTTGCGTATGCGACCGCGGCATAGGCGCCACGCGAGCACGCGAGTCATTTCAGCGGGCCTTTTTGAAGCTTATTACGGTAATGAAAAGGTAATTATTGCACTCAATTATTAAGTTTTTAATATGGATGTGAATATGTGAATAGGTGAATAACTGAACTTACGGCTTTAATAAGTAATTACATTACGTATAATAACATAATCTAATGTTTTAGATCAAAAAGGCTCAAAAATAAAGGGTATTCAATATAATTGGTAAAGTTTACTAAAATCTAAGATTAACTTACAGACGAAGAATTTATAAAAGAGCTTTACCTGACTGACTGACTGATTCATCATCGCCGAGTCGAAACCGCTGAAGCTAGAAAGCTGAAACTTGAAAGATAGCTTCCTTTTATAGCAAAAGCACTTACTAAGGCGGGATTTTTCGAAATTCAACCCCTAAAGGGGTGAAAGGGGGTGAATATTTTTGTATGGAACTTTTTAACGCGTGGTGCGATTTGCTTTAAACTCGGTTCGAATACTATAAATCCAAAATAAATGGACATATGTTTCAGGATTTTTCAAAAGAACCCTTTAAAAGGGGTGTGATGGGGTCTCAAAGTTAGTATTGGAACTTTTTAACGGGCGGTACGATTGGCTCGAAACTCGGTTTAGTTACTATAAATGCAAACTAAATGGACACACATGTTTCAGGATTTTTCAAAACAACCTTTAAAAAGGGGTGTAATGGGGTGTCAAAGTTAGTATTGGAACTTTTTAACGGGCGGTGCGATTGGTTTGAAACTCGATTTGGTTACTATAAATGCAAAATGAATGGACACATGTTTCAGGATTTTTCAAAACAATCCTCGAAAAGGTTTGTAATGGGGTGTCAAAGTTAGTACTGGAACTTTTTAATGGGCGGCGCGATTGGCTTGAAACTGAGTTTGGTTACTATAAATGCAAAATAAATGGACACATGTTTCAGGATTTTTCAAAACAATCCTCGAAAAGGTTTGTAATGGGGTGTCAAAGTTAGTACTGGAACTTTTTAATGGGCGGCGCGATTGGCTTGAAACTGAGTTTGGTTACTATAAATGCAAAATAAATGGACACATGTTTCAGGATTTTTCAAAACAATCCTCGAAAAGGTTTGTAATGGGGTGTCAAAGTTAGTATTGGAACTTTTTAACGAGCTGTGCGATTGGCTTGAAACTCGGTTTGGTTACTACAAATACAAAATAAATGGACAGGTGTTTCAGGATTTTTCAAAGCAACCCTTAATGAGGGCTAAAATGGGTGTCAAAATTTGTATGGGAATTTTTTAACGGGGGCGGTGCGAATGGCTTGAAACTCGGTTTGAAATTTAACGCGCACGAAGTCGCGGGCAACAGCTAGTAGCTTATAAACTTGAGTGTATTAAACTTTCCAGCGTGAACATTAGAAAACATCCGAATGTTTATTTCATCAATTCCTCTTTTTCTAAACAGCCGGATGTTTTATATCAATAATTGTTAACTTATTACAATTTTCTTGTCTGCATGTCGAAATTCAATAACCGCTTACAACATATTTCCCCTATTTGATGTAAAAAATGTTGGTAGTTATGTTATTTTTCCATACCTTAAACAAAATGCAAAGGGCAGTTATGTTAATTGAGGCTAGCAGTGAATACGGAGATACTTACACATACGATGTTTTTGCCTGTTTGTAAAAATAGTACTTTTTAGGTTAAGCGACAGTAAATGGTGTTTAAATGGTGATTTATACAAAATTTTAAATGCTATTTTGTAGAGAAAAAATTAAAAGTGATATGTTGAATGACACACTTATCCTGTTTTACAGGTTTCTATGAAAAATAAAATAGTCGTTTAATTTAATTTGGACCACATTTTTAAGTCTTTTTTTGGCGTTTGACCTTATTTTCCTTCACACCAAACCTAATTTCTGAGGAGCTTAACACAAAATGTCCTAACGGATCTCGCCTAAAATTTGTCGCTTATTCTTTTTTTACCTCCCGATATCCGAACTAAATGTGGCGGTTAGATATAAAATTTACACATTCCATTTAAAGCATTTGTCGCTTACCTCGTGAAACAAAAACTCAAACGGCCGTTATCCATTTCATTCGCTCAAGGGCGACTTTCGTTGCGTATGCGACCGCGGCATAGGCGCCACGCGAGCACGCGAGTCATTTCAGCGGGCCTTTTTGAAGCTTATTACGGTAATGAAAAGGTAATTATTGCACTCAATTATTAAGTTTTTAATATGGATGTGAATATGTGAATAGGTGAATAACTGAACTTACGGCTTTAATAAGTAATTACATTACGTATAATAACATAATCTAATGTTTTAGATCAAAAAGGCTCAAAAATAAAGGGTATTCAATATAATTGGTAAAGTTTACTAAAATCTAAGATTAACTTACAGACGAAGAATTTATAAAAGAGCTTTACCTGACTGACTGACTGATTCATCATCGCCGAGTCGAAACCGCTGAAGCTAGAAAGCTGAAACTTGAAAGATAGCTTCCTTTTATAGCAAAAGCACTTACTAAGGCGGGATTTTTCGAAATTCAACCCCTAAAGGGGTGAAAGGGGGTGAATATTTTTGTATGGAACTTTTTAACGCGTGGTGCGATTTGCTTTAAACTCGGTTCGAATACTATAAATCCAAAATAAATGGACATATGTTTCAGGATTTTTCAAAAGAACCCTTTAAAAGGGGTGTGATGGGGTCTCAAAGTTAGTATTGGAACTTTTTAACGGGCGGTACGATTGGCTCGAAACTCGGTTTAGTTACTATAAATGCAAACTAAATGGACACACATGTTTCAGGATTTTTCAAAACAACCTTTAAAAAGGGGTGTAATGGGGTGTCAAAGTTAGTATTGGAACTTTTTAACGGGCGGTGCGATTGGCTTGAAACTCGATTTGGTTACTATAAATGCAAAATGAATGGACACATGTTTCAGGATTTTTCAAAACAATCCTCGAAAAGGTTTGTAATGGGGTGTCAAAGTTAGTACTGGAACTTTTTAATGGGCGGCGCGATTGGCTTGAAACTGAGTTTGGTTACTATAAATGCAAAATAAATGGACACATGTTTCAGGATTTTTCAAAACAATCCTCGAAAAGGTTTGTAATGGGGTGTCAAAGTTAGTACTGGAACTTTTTAATGGGCGGCGCGATTGGCTTGAAACTGAGTTTGGTTACTATAAATGCAAAATAAATGGACACATGTTTCAGGATTTTTCAAAACAATCCTCGAAAAGGTTTGTAATGGGGTGTCAAAGTTAGTATTGGAACTTTTTAACGAGCTGTGCGATTGGCTTGAAACTCGGTTTGGTTACTACAAATACAAAATAAATGGACAGGTGTTTCAGGATTTTTCAAAGCAACCCTTAATGAGGGCTAAAATGGGTGTCAAAATTTGTATGGGAATTTTTTAACGGGGGCGGTGCGAATGGCAACAGCTAGTAGCTTATAAACTTGAGTGTATTAAACTTTCCAGCGTGAACATTAGAAAACATCCGAATGTTTATTTCATCAATTCCTCTTTTTCTAAACAGCCGGATGTTTTATATCAATAATTGTTAACTTATTACAATTTTCTTGTCTGCATGTCGAAATTCAATAACCGCTTACAACATATTTCCCCTATTTGATGTAAAAAATGTTGGTAGTTATGTTATTTTTCCATACCTTAAACAAAATGCAAAGGGCAGTTATGTTAATTGAGGCTAGCAGTGAATACGGAGATACTTACACATACGATGTTTTTGCCTGTTTGTAAAAATAGTACTTTTTAGGTTAAGCGACAGTAAATGGTGTTTAAATGGTGATTTATACAAAATTTTAAATGCTATTTTGTAGAGAAAAAATTAAAAGTGATATGGCTGAAATTTCAAACTTGTCGAAGCAATAGCCGAGATTTTATGAATTTTTTTCAATTTTTTTGAACTTTAAACCTCTCTCCTGTAAAATTTGCTATTTGGCGCTTATCCCTTGTTGGCTGTTAGGCATCGATATATTCCATGTTCCCGTTCAGACGTTTCGCCGTAGTTTAGGCACATCCTTACAAAATTTTGCATTTATAATAGGATGTAATTTATTATAGAGGCTTTAGAGGAGGTTATTTAATTATTAAATGGCATCACTATCATCATCATCTTCCTGCCCTTATCCCACTATATGTGGGGTGGTACAGCATCTTCTCTTCTTCCATTACCTTCTATCAGCTGTCATCTATGCATTCACTCCTTTCCATCTTACATAATCCATCCACCTTTTCTTTGGCTTACCTGTACATCTAAATCCATTATTCCGTGACATGAGTAGGTAAGCATGAGTACCTACCTAAAATAATAATAAGTAATTATTATTATGAGCCCATTACGTCCCACTGCAGGGTAACGACCTCCCGCCCTTCTTTCCTCTCCTCTCTATTTTGTGCCATTATGACCCAGTCTTTCAAACCTAAAATAACAGATTCTTATAACAAAATAATCTTCAACACTACTTCCAGACTCTCTCTATCATGGCCGCGCCTGCTTCCAAACGGGTTTGCAAATAAAATCAGCGAGGATGGTGTCAGGTACTACAACAATTTGATCGACGGACTCCTCGCAAAGGGCATCGAACCGATTGTCACGATTTATCATTGGGACCTACCACAGCGGTTACAGGATCTTGGTAACTGTTTGCAAATTAATTAATAGCATCCGACTGTCACACACATAGTTCTGATCCCACACTAGGATTTCCTGTGTTGTGGGTATCAGAAATTACGAGTAGCTACCATAATTACCTACCTACCAGACAGTACCCAGACACGGATGAAATACGCTCTTTTTCTCCCCCAACTCAGGTCTCAGCACAAATAAATACGCATTCTCTACTCCACCAATGTCGTCATTCTATTTTCCATATCAGAACACACTTACGTAGTTCTAGGACACTAGGATTTTTGATCGTGCGAGCGAAGCAAGCAACATCTCAGTGGCAACATGGGCGATTTGCTTTTATAAGTGTGTGGATATGTTATTTATTTATTTATTAGGCAACGCCAACAGAACACATAATAAAAACTGTTATGGATGTTTACAGTAAAAAAATAGTACTATAGAATATGCTCCAATTATAGGCTTGCACAGCATTGGCAGACAACAGCTGGTAGAAAGAAATATATACCTAACCTACCTATATATAATACTAGCTGTGCCCCGCGGTTTCACCCGCGTTTTTCTCGTTTCCGTGGAAATGCCGAGATAAAATATTGCCTATATTATAGCCTCCCTCAATAATTGGACTATGGCCCATAACTCATTAATAGGTACCACCTCTTAACATCTTACACACGTGATAACTTTTAAACGAAATATCAGATTGAGATGAAACAAAAAGTATTTTACTTCTACATAAATACTCTTGATAACATAATGCTTAATTTCGATAAAGATTAATATTACGATACATATTTAACGTAGTTTTTTTTTTCTTCAGACGATTTAATAATTATTTTGAACACAAAATCGGTTATTGTGATTAAACCATGATAGCTAGATATATGTTCTCGCGGACTTTTTTGTAGGTCTAATGGGATCTATAAACCCATAGTACATCATTTTGTTCTGTTGTCAATAGTTTTTGCAGCGCACGCAAAAATAGGTTTTCGATTTTACACCTTGTGTTACAAAATAGCAATTTTATTACGGATCCCTAATTTTGAAAAAAATAAAACATAGCCTATAGCCTTCCTCGATAAATGGACTACCCAACACTGAAAGAATCATTCAAATCGGACCAGTAGTTCCAGAGATTAGCGCGTTCAAACAAACAAACAAACTCTGCAGCTTTATAATATTAGTATAGATAATATTAAGTATAGATAATAATAACAAAAGATATGTTTGTTAGAGTATAACTTTGAGAGGCATAATCTAATCTGTACGGAACTAGGTAGGTCAATAGATTGTGATCTGAGCATAATCAGGTAGATTTGATCGAAGGTTAGAGCAGATTAGACTGGGCATGAGCTAGATAGCGCTGTCGTTGTGATTTATGCGGTAACGCAGTAGTTGTGTTACCTACGTCTCCTCCACATATAAAGAGTCGACATAAAGTCTTCATTTTGTATTGTAATCAAGACATAATAATATTATACTTTATCATTTTATAGAATATACCTACCATTTGAGACCTAAAAAGGCACTTATCTTATCTATGTATATTCCGCACGTAAGAAGCACGTACCTAATCTCAGTTCAGGGCGAACTACTAGTTAAGTACCTACTAGGACTTCACTTGGACTTTAACTTAAAAGTCCCGCATCGGGAGAAATGTTCTTGAGTCCCAGCCTCTCGCCGCCACACCACAGATGCCGGCAACCATTTTTATGTCTGCTTATCCTCTTCAACATGATGGACCATCTATGTATAGGCGGTAGGCTGATATTCTGTCAGCATGGTTCATCATATTCACCTTGGAACTTTGAATCAGGAGTGGTTACAACTTTTCTTATGATTACTTGTGGGTCTGCCCACCCCACTAGGGATACGTACGTGATAAAATGTCTGATTGTTCCAGGTGGCTGGACCAATCCTCTTATAGCGGATTGGTTCGCCGAATACGCCCGTGTCGTGTTCTCTCTGTACGCGAACCGCGTGAAGATCTGGATTACTCTGAATGAACCACAGGTCATATGCGATCTCGCGTACAACTCGGGTAGCGTAGCTCCAGGCTTCACGGATCCTGAGGTTCGAACTGCTTAATGAATGAAGTGTCTTTGAACTTCCGAACGGTCACCGTTTGTTATAGTATTTTTTTAATCTAGTGAATAATTCCTTCAGGTAGGGACCTATCTCTGCAACAAGCATTTGTTGTTGGCACATGCTAAGGCCTGGCGGATCTATGACGAGGAATTCAGAGCGCAGTATCATGGTAAGTTGAAATACATTGATGCTGTGTTGATGTCTTCTATCATAAGTAAGTCTTTGAACTGTAGTAAACTATGATGGTGACTGCGCATGAAATTACTACAATAGGCTTGTACCCAGCTACAATAGCTCGAAAAAGTACCTATAGGTTAGGTACCTAACCTATCTACTTATAAGTAGTTTGAAGTTCCGGCTAGATTCAACTTTGCTCGCCTCATCAGCACAGATTTATTATACTTACAATACACAGTAACCACAGTGAAACATTGCTTGCCTCGTCACTCGTGCCTACTCATACCACAAAGACACAATTTTTCACTAACATGTCTAACTAAAAATACTTTTTTAAAGTAGGTATGATGTACATTATGTAGATAGGTACCTTACCTACCTAGTTGCCAGATCTGAAAGCCTCTAACTGATCAGAAAATATGTTTGCTAAAAAAAACATGTTTGCAGGTGAACTGTCGTTAGCAAACCACATTTTCTGGTTTGAGCCCGAAGCCCCTGAACATGAAGACCTAGCGGAACTTGCTCGACAGAACATGGTAGGTTTTCAAACAGGACTAGGTATGCAAATGTGTTGCAAAATGTTGGCAAAACACATTTGCCAACCACTCAGCAACCTTTATTAAATTGTTGACGGAATTTGTACTGGAATAACATAGGTAATAATACTCCAGGCTACTTGTCATGCGAGCGAAGTCGTGAGTGGAAGCTGATGTTATCTTAATGATATGTAGGCTTATGTAGGTAAACTTGTCTGAATGTACCTATTAATTCCCAGGCTGGTCGATATTCTCACCCTATATTCTCGTCGGAAGGTGGCTGGCCGCCGGCCATCGAGAAGATCTTGGCGGAAAACAGCAAGAAGCAGGGATACGCTGAGACCAACCTACCACCCTTCACACCAGAGGAAGTTGAACTAGTCAAAGGTAGAGCTACCAACAAAAGACTATGAACACTTTCAAGACTTATAAACTCCTAAACTTAATACCTACTTTTACAAAACTTTGAACTTCCATACCACATCAAAAGTAGAGCTGACCTTCTCAAGCTATAAAATATACCTTGGTACTGAACACCCTAGCACAAATCAATTCAAGTATTGAACTGAAAAATAGGGTGATAAAAAGAGCAATTTTCGTATTTCTGTTAGTAAAGTTTATCGGTTTACCTATATAGTCTTTGTCTTTCCCAGCGTTATGATCATCCACAATCCGCCTTTACCCACAGCTGGACATAGGCCTGCTTTTGTTTGTATCATCCATCACGATCTTGTGCAAGTCTCGTCCATCCTCGCCCCACGGTTTTTTCTACCTACATTATCTGCCCATTTTGTTGCAGGTTGACCCATATTCCTAGTGCCATCTAGATAAATTTTTTATTTGATTTTTAAGAATTTGTCCCTTCCTTATTAGGAACGTTCGACTTCTACGCCTTGAACCACTACAGCAGCCGCGTGGTCCGCCCCGCGAAGGAGGGAGAGAGCCTCGGCCCGTACCCCTTCGGAGACATCCCCGACCTCAACGCGAAACTCCTCAAACACCCTGGCTGGGAGACCACGTCGTCCTCCTGGTACTATGTAAGTGCTGCCTTGAGTACCTATAAAAAAATCAAAGGTGACTTGACACATGAACGCATTGTAGCGAATGAATGTAAGCATAAGATATTACACATTACCTCAACCTGTTTTCTCAGCCTCACAATGACCATTGACCAATCTCTTGAACTTAGAAGCTGAATGTTTTCATATTGAAATCGGCTCTTGAGTCATTGAATGCTGGATGGTAACAGTCTTCTTCTTAACAGCTAAACCCTGAAGGCATTCGGAATACGCTAGTCTGGCTTAAACAGCACTATGGCGACATCAAGATCCTTATCACGGAGAACGGGTACCCGAACACTGGCGGCCTCGAGGATAACGATCGGATCGACTTCTATAAGAAGTATTTGAAGCAGGTAAGATACCGTCAAAGTCAAAAATTCCTCACAATGATATCCTTATCATTGTGAGAAATTTTTGAAAGATGTGTGAAAGAGGGCATGCGTGTGAAAGGAGTACTGGGATGAGTGATAGAAGATGGAAGAGGGAAACATGTTGTGCCGACTCGACCTAGTTAGCAGTTATGGGCAGGAAAATGATGTTGATATTGGTTCTTATCAAATTTAGGCTCATTTGCCACTATGGTACTTTGCGTGATAACGAATTACGAGTAGTAGATTAGATTACCATAACAACTTTGTTTTTCGCATAATAATGAACAACAGAACAGTTAGGTAACAATGTTATGTTGCTGTATCAAAATACAAAATCGTTTATTTAGGAACAAATAAGTAGGTACAGGGTTCATCAATAACATAATAAGTGCACGATGATAGCTGCAGTAGTAAAAAATCTGTGTCGCAATTATCAATACTCCTAGGCCACGGAGCTATCTACGGACTTTCGTTAGTTGATTATATGAACCAGGCATAAGTTAAGCAGGGGTTTCGCGACATAGCGGTTTCATTTCAACAAGACCGTAAAAATAAAAAAAGCCAATGTGTGCGGTCAGCCTTAGGTATGCCCGGTTCCTATAAGTATTGTATTAACCGACGACAGATAGTTCGTTACCACTTTACAACGTTGTTATCCTTCAATAAGCGCCATCCATTATGGAAAAAAAAAATCTTTGCAATGTCATCGGTTAAAAGAATATAGGAACCGAGCATTAGACGGCAGGATGGAATGTCGTATACGAAGACTTAGTTTAAGTGTTAAGCTGAGTTAAGGTAATTTTCATGGCCATTGAAGTACTTTTATGTTTTCCCTCTCTTCTAGGTATTACTGGCCATCAAAGAGGATGGAGTGAACGTGGCGGGGTATACGGCATGGACGCTTATGGACAACTTCGAATGGATGGATGGATACTCGTGAGTTTAGTCTTGTTACCATTATCCTTCTCAGCTGTTTTCTACCAGTAAGCTGGTGTAGGCCTCCTTCAAACTCCACTCCTTCTGGCTCTTAGGGCGCGTTAAATTGACGGTCACGTCTTTTAAGTCGTTAAGCCATGACTTTTTGCAGCAGCTTAGAATATTATGTACTTAGTTTAGAAATAGGTAACTACCTACTAAATGTTTTATGTTGTTGCAAATAAAATACCATTCTATTCTATTCTAATTACTCCGTCACAAGAGTTGGCCAATAGCTCATACGAACTTACTTACTACACAAGTTGTTTGTTTATACCTACGAGTATGTGTGAAATAGCTCTAACATGTTTTACTTACTCCAGGTCTAAGTTCGGTCTGTACGAGGTGGACTTCGATTCTCCGAACCGCACGCGCACGCCGCGCTCCTCAGCCGCCTTCTACTCCAGCGTTATCAAAGCTAACTCTCTACAAGTCGATACTAATGTCTAGTCAAAATATATATCGTTATTTGGTTGAAAACTTTGTCTATAATCTATAACAAGCTTGTAACCCACTACTGTTCACCCCGATCTATCTAGTCGTGTCACTAGTTCTTTCGAACCAGTATGGTGAAAGGATTTAAAGTGCGCCTCAAAGGCTCCTTTCGTGCAATTTAATGTTTTTAACGGTTGTAACTTTCTACGGTTCTACGACATGCCGGTTTCTTCACGATGGTTTCCTTCGTCGTTTGAGATTACTGGTATAGCGCACATTCGAACAGAAAAAACCCATTGGTGCAACTGGATTTGAACCCACGACCTTAGGATCGGAAGGCGGAGCCGCTACCACTAGACCACCAATGCTTTCCGATGTCGCTGTCTATAACAAATTATTAGCTATTATGCCTATATAGCACAAAATACCTGTTTTTAAAGTGTCATGTACTATTACTGTACTGTTATTTAATCTGCGATATAGGCTAGCTAGAGAAAATTGTTAGTGAGGACCCTTTGACTAATGTTTAGGATGGATCTCAGACTTCAGATATTTATATTACTATAACTAACTACTACTAGTGTCAAGAATTAAAGAAGTTCCTTTCAGATATACAGAGAAGTGTACATAATTCTAATAAAACAAAACATTTTTTATAACGTTTATTAGTAAAATAAACCTATCATTCATTTAGTTGTCTGCTTTTTATTTTTATGCACCCCTTTCCCTAGTTTCAAGAGGGGTGCGTTCTTGCTTTTCCTCTTTTCTTTCTTCAACTCTCCCGATTCCAAGGCCTTCTTCATCGCCTAAAAATGAAAGATATGTTCGTTAATTTTAGTAACTTCGTTCTACTACCTACGTTTAAACTTTTTCCCGTTTGTTCATCTTACGCGTAGCGAACTATAGTTATACTAGCTTCCGCCTGCGGCTTTGCTCGCTTGGTACCCAAAAAAGTAGCCCATATGTTAATCCAGGTCACAAACTATGTATATTCCAAGTTTCATTTAAATCCGTTCAGCCGTTTAGGCGTGATTGTGGCACAAACATACAAACTTCCTCAAAAACTCTCACATCTTATATTATAAGAATCTTTGTCCTGACTGACTGACTGACTGACTGACTGACTGACTGACTGACTGACTGACAGACAACGCACAGCCTAAACCGCTGGACGTAGAGACTTGAAATTTTCAGTGTAGGTAAACCTTGGTACGTGTACTAAGAAGGGGTTTTTCCTAATTCAACCTCTAAAGGGGTGAAAAGGGATGAAAACCTAAAATCAATTTTTGGTCTAAAACTGCACATAACCTATATCAAATTAAAGAGCCGATTTTTCTAATTTAGTTGATGTCATAATTACCTGTTAATTCTTTATTTTTGGCATGTTTTTCATGAAAAATAGAATACTTTTATTTTGACATATGACAGCGATGATACCACCAGTTAGGTTTAGGTTAGGTTAGGTTTCAGTTTGGTTTAGGTTAGGTTAGGTTTCAGTTAGGTTTTGGTTTGGTTTGGTTTCAGTTAGGTTTAGGTTTGGTTTAGGTCGGGTTCTGGTTTGGTTTAGGTTAGGTTTGGTTTCAGTTAGGTTTAGGTTAGGTTTGGTTTCAGTTTGGTTTAGGTTAGGTTAGGTTTGGTTTCAGATAGGTTTAGGTTTGGTTTTTGGTTTAGGTCGGGTTCCGAGTTTTTACTCATCACTTTCACTCTTCTACTTTCTTTCCTCATACTTGTTCTTTCTATCGTTCGTCGTTCGTAACCTAAAGCGAACCAAAACCTAACTGAAACCAAACCTAACTGAAACCTAACCTAACCTAAACCTAACTGAAACCTCATCTAACCTAAACCTAACTGAAACCAAACCTAATCTAAACCTAACCTAAACCTAACTGAAACCAAACCTAACCTAAACCAAACCTAAACCTAAACTAAACCTAACCTAACCTAAACCTAACTGAAACCTAACCTAACCTAAACCTAACTGAAACCTAACCTAACCTAAACCTAACTGAAACCAAACCTAACCTAAACTGTGCTTAGTAGGTACTAGGTACCTACGTGTTCTGGAATGGGACGTAGGGAATTTTTTATCTGGGTACCGCGTGAGCGAAGCCGCGGGCGGCTGTTAGTTTATAATATAGTAGGATGGGGGCTATTTGTGATCTGGATAACACGAACCCTTAAATTTTACACTTTAATAAATTTTAGCGTCTGAAACTGCTGCCAGTTTTATTTTATTTTTTGTGTAAAAGGTGGTGGTTGGTGAATCCCCCGATGGCAGTCTCGACATGGAAGCGTACGTGATGCCAAACCAGAGGATACCCAATGAGACGCCCGTTTCTTCTTTTATGGTGAGTAGAGTCTTCCTTTAGGGAAGGAGAATATAGCATACCCGATTTAAAAGTAGCCTATGTCACCGTACACTACTACTAGTCTTGTCACTAGTTCTTTCTAACCAGTGTGGTGAAAGAATTTCAAATGAGCCTCAAGGGCTCATCGACATAAATGTTTTTGAACTCTACGTTTTGTGACATACTGGTTTCCTCACGATGTTTAAGAGTACTGGTAAAGCGGACATAAAACGAATAGAAAAATCTATGCACTGCCTATTTTATCTGACCACCTTATAGGTCGGGGCCTCTACCACTAGAGGTCTAAAGTCATATCGATCTGTTGCTCCGTTACGCCTTACAAAACCGGACAGCTGACCCATTTTCATTATTTACAGGTACCTCCCGAGACAATAGAACGGGCGGCCGGATTATTATTCTTCGATAAGCTGCACAGAAGCAAACTGAACAGGATAAACGGAAAGAAAGTTTGAGCCTGCGCTGCGTTTTCTATGCTTTGTTCGCGTTCGGTCGAAGTTAAAACCTTGTTTATGTGTGATGTCCAAAAGATCTATTGTAATGTTACATTTTACCCTATTTTTCGTCAACAGTTTATTTTGTAAATGTTTTGTTTATGTAGTTAGATGTTATTTTATTTTAAAGTGACCAATGATTTATAGTAGCTACCTACTTACCTAATAAAGTTATTGGTAGATATTAATTCCTGTAGTTTTGTACCTACTTACGTATTCTACTGTACACTTACCCTACGGGTGCCAACGGGACCCTATTACTAAGCCTCCGCTGTCCGTCCGTCCGTCTGTCAGCGGGTTATTAGCTCATCCGCTCATCCCTATGGGAAACAGGCGCAATTTTATGTATGTTATGTACCTACTTATGTATTATCCATCTTATCTATCTACATACTTATTTTCTAAGGTCATTCACACCTACAATCAAAATGCTGAATGGCCATGAAACTTGTTAACGGGAATCAAACCCACGCGCATTTCAGTCAGACACATCTGCCAAGTGCCAACACCACCCGAGGTCGTCAATAAAATACATTTATTATCAGTGCGATCAACACAAACAAGACAAGGATTTATTCAAATAGGTACTACCTAATGTAGTCATTCATAAGTATTTTTTTTAAGAAAAATATATATGTACCTAAGTAGGTATATAAGTATAAGTAGGTATATTATAAAACATAAAACAATTCTAACTAAAATCAAAGAAAACTACAAAAAAATTACGAACAATTGTATGAAAAGTTCCCATAGCCTATAATGCTTGCGCCACTATGTCGTAGATGCATTTTTATGAACCAGTTTTTTAATCTTTATTTTGGGCTTTCGGTAAGTATGCCGCCCCGAAGTTAACAATAAATGAAAAAAAAAACACAAACATACCTACTGTAATAGTTCCATAACAATAGAATAAGGCAGCTAGGTAGGTATCCTGTTTTGGACGAGGTAGTAACGTCTCTTTATGTGTTATGTCCATAATAAATTAACAGCTAGGTACCGTTTATAAGAAACTGTAGGTAAAGTTATTATTTGCAGATAATAGATATAGAGATAAAACACTGTTGATAACAATACAGTTAGGTACATAAAACTGATAACTTGAACGAATTGTCTACCACACTTGGATTATTTGTCAATATGATTTTTAAGATTGTAGTTGTGTTTTGGTAAGTACTTTATTGCTACCTATGTGTTTACTGATTAAATTATTGACTTTGTTTTCTAGGTTCAAAGGTATCGTTACAAACCTTTTTAGGGTTCCGAAATCGAAGGGTGCCAACGGGACCCTATTACTAAACTTCAGCTGTCCGTCAGCGAGCTGTATCTCATGAATCGTAATAAATAGAGAATTTAAATTTTCACAAAGATTTTCTATTGCCGCTATAACAACAAATCGTCACTGGAAAGGCAAATTTACGTAAGCGCCAATCGAGAAAAAGCCGTTTAAAGTTCATTTTTTTCGTTTTTTAATCACAACTTTTTACCTAATTATCGAATTTTTGATGTCATCAACGTAAGATTTCATTAGTTTTTCATTTTGTATGTCCAGCAATTCATATTATTGTATATGGACTGCTATTTTAGGATAATAACTCAATATGCCCATTTGGCGCCATTTTGGCGCTTACGTAAATTTGCCTTTCCAGTGACGAAATAATAAGAATAAAATAAAAGGCAATACACGGTACAATGTTTCAGGGAAGGTTCTTAGATATGTTTTACGGCCATAGATCACCAGGTGGCGCTGCAGCAGCTAGCATAGTTTTTGCGCCTCCAAAACTCAATAACTACTGAACCGATTTTGATGCAGTTTTTTGCATTATGTTAGTAAAATTTTAGATAAGGTTTATACCTATATAGGTACCGATTTTTTTTATACTTATAGTGTCCCAGGCCACAGGGAATCCGAGGAGTTAAACGTTACTGTTAATGTTATTTATTTCTTTTCAGCGCTGCGAGCATAACATATGCCCTGGAAGACCTGTCCTTCCCTCCAGGGTTTAAGTTTGGAGTCGCGTCAGCAGCCTACCAGGTTGAGGGAGCATGGAATGTTAGTGGTAAGACGAGATTAAAAAGGTACCTACTTACCTACCTACTTACTGTAGGACGACTGAATCATGACTATGATGACTATGCGACAGCAGAATCGTGGTTACGTTGCCATGGGCAAATCACGACTTTACCGCGACGTTTTGGGACTGTATCGTTAGTTCATGGCTACAAAAAGTCGCTTTCTGGCTAATCTAATGGCGTTCATTCCCTAAAAATTACTAGAGAATACAAGGAGAGATGTAGATATCGGCAAACTAGGGCCTCAACTCAAAGACTCATTTCTTGCATTTGGCACCATGTATTTGAACTTTTTAGGTTCTGCGACGGGCCGGCAGAAATCGGCAAAGAAGTGATCAGATCGTCAGTGGATAGCCGAAGATAGCCGATAATTTTTTGAGGTTGTGTAATTTTATTTTTCTTTTAGACAAGAGCGAGTCTATTTGGGACACTCTGATCCACTACTGGCCTGAAAAGGTGGCCGATGGCAGCAATGCTGAGGTAGCCTGCGACTCCTACCACCTTTGGGAACGGGACATTGAAATGATCGAGGAAGTCGGGGCGCATTTTTACAGGTAAGGTACTTAACTTATTACTTAGGTATAAACTCGCCCAGATTCCAATAATTTCACATTTTATTTACAAGGCTGTACGAGACTTCTACCAGAGCACTAGAAGAACTTAATTATATTTAACTAGCGACTCGCCCCGGCTTCGCTCGGGGATAAACATATAGGTTTTTCCAGCAATAATTCTAATTTTTCTCGCCGTAAAAACCATCCTTGAACTTCAACGAACATTTTAAAAAAAGATTTGGCCAAATTGGTCCAGGCGTTGTTGAGTTATGCGCTTACACACATTTTGCGATTCATTTTTATATATAAGATTAGCGGTTTTGCTGGCAGGGTGTAGGTACGTAAGTAAAGTACATATCGATGCCTAACAGCCAAAAAGGGATAAGCGACACTTTTCGTGAAATTGACTTATACAACGTGTAACATAATGTCCCTATAAGCCCGAAAGGGGTGTATTCAGACCGAGCACTTGAATACATTGACGTGTGCAAAAGTTCAATACATCATATTTGAAATTCCAATACAATTAAAAACAAATTATTTCATGAGAAATTTGTGACAACCCTATGTGTTTGTTTACCATTTGCGTAGGTAACAAACACACGCGCACCCTCCTATCGCGTCGGACCCACACATACGCAGACAATTGAACGCGCGGCAAGTTTCAAAAAGTACCTAGGTGTAATCACCAAAGTTTTCGTAAGAATTTGCAATTTTTTTAATTCTACGTAGAAATTAAAGTCGAAGATTAAAATCACGATATCTTTCACACATAAAAAAACAACTACCTACCTACATCTACCTAGGTAGTTACCTAAGGACCTAGGTACAGGAAAAGTTAAGTTATACCTTTTCTCCCTTCTTCTTGGTTGGCTCGGAACACGGCTAATTGACATGGTAGGTATTAGGTAGGTATGTAGGTACCTAGGTTGGTATTACTGGTACACATTCACATTCACAATCACAAAATTATTTTTGTCATTTTTTATTAGTAAGCTAGGTACTAATGGGGTACCTACTAGGTAGGGTGATAGGTTAGGTACCTATCATCATACCTACCTATCACTGAATTTTATCACTGTTGACACACACAGTAGGTACTCGGTATCCATCAAAGGGAAGTAGGTACAACACACCACCGAATTCCCGGTCTTCCCTCACTGGTGCGCCGGTGGAAAGATCCCGTCGAGAGAAGACGGTTCACCAATCCCAGAAAATAGCCCGTAAGATGGCAATGGCCGCCCTGGATAACGCTCTCTGTAGAGCTGACGCGCCGCTACTAAGCTATTAATTATTTGGTGCTGCTCCAACACACACACACAACACCATATCATAATACTCACCGTTTGAGTACAAAGCCGACATCGTATCGTTAATTAGTTACGCGAACCGAGAGATTGCTTGTCGCAGTTGTTGCAAGGAACGAATGCTAATTGCGACTGATAAAAACCGATCTGTTTTGCGACCAAAAGTAGGTACCTATTGCCGAAAGCCGAATTTTTAGGGTTCCTTGTCTGGGGTAACCCACTAAATACCGATTGGGAAAAAAAAGGAAAAACATCACCATACATCTACTACTACTACTACTACTACTACTACTACTGTCGTCGTGTCCGTGTCGCTAGCTCTTTTGAACCAGTGTGGTGGAAGGATTAGAGTGCACCTTGAAGGTTCCTTTCGTACACTTTGACACACGTCTATGACATGCCTGGTTTCCTCACGAGGTTTTCCTTCACCGTTTGAGAGCATTGATATTGCACACATAAATTTCGAATCGAAAAATCCATAGATTCGAACTCACGACTTAAGGATGGGAAGGCGGGGTTCATACCAATATGCTACCATGTGCTCCATCCCCATTTGCTACTAGGTACCTACCTACTTACATAATAACCTACCAACAATTACGTAGTTCAATCAAGAAAAGTAAAAAACAAATAAACCTACGGAACCAATTTGATTTTATTAAACAAACGCTTGCGGTGCGGTGTCGGTTGACGGTTGCGGATTTTGAATTTAGCAAAGGCACCGACAGCCAATTAGGGCGAGGTGCCATCCCACTAGTTGTTGTTGTTGTTTCAATGCAACCAATGACAAATAGGCTGTTCACGATGAAAATGAAGATTAGTAAGACAGATAAGTCACAACCTTTGACTTTAGTGCCCAAGTAGGTAGGTACAAAATTGCATTGAAAAATGCTCCAATGAATATTGGAATAATACATCGTTGGAAAAACTAAAGTGGAATAGGGTCACGGCTTTATCCTCAGGCACGGTAGACCTCTTCTCATACTTCTTGTTACCTACTCAAGATGCTTTTAAGGCCCGAGTAGGTAGGTACAAAATTGAGTAGGTATCACGGCTTTATCCTCAGGCACGGTAGACATCCTCTCATACTCCTTGGCACCCACTGAGGATACCTTTAAGGCCCGAGTAGGTAGATACAAAATTGAGTAGGTAAGGTACCTATCTCCTATACTAGGTACTTAACAAAGAGATCTGAAAGGATGTTTACGGTGCCTAGGGATTTTAGTCGTGATGTGACCTTACATTTTAATTACCAATAAATACCAAGGTACCACTAGGCCTTCAAAAAAAATTTAAATTACTTATTAAGCCACCTCGTTATTAGGTAAGTAGGTAGGCATTTTACTAATGTGTCTGTTCTGTTACCTGTTTCATCTAGAGTTCACACTTAAAGGTCAAAAAACAGCTGTAAATAGGGATGCCTCATGTTGTGTCAAGTTACGTATTGGAGCAAAGTTTAAGAGACATTTCATGAATGAAAACCTTTGAAATTTTAAAAGTCGTTGAACAAACGTTGTTCGCAATGACGTATAGAACACCCCCGTTTCGGGCTTATAGGGACATTATGTTACACGTTGTATATATGGTTAGAATCGCCTTTTTTTTCTGCGTCTTTTGGTATAATTAAAAAAATTCTACGACCAACTTTTTGTCGCTTAGGCAGTTAGAAAATTAAGGTCCTTGGCCTTATTTTTTCATCTTAAACGCCATGTTTTTTGAAATATTTTATTATTTTGGCGGTTATATAAAAGATTTTTTATGAAATTTAGACTTGCGCAATTTTGACTTTCTATGTTATTTTGTTAACAGGACGTTAAGCTATTTGGGCTGAAAATAATTTATGTTGAATGACACACTTATCCTGTTTTACAGGTTTCTATGAAAAATAAAATAGTCGTTTAATTTAATTTGGACCACATTTTTAAGTCTTTTTTTGGCGTTTGACCTTATTTTCCTTCACACCAAACCTAATTTCTGAGGAGCTTAACACAAAATGTCCTAACGGATCTCGCCTAAAATTTGTCGCTTATTCTTTTTTTACCTCCCGATATCCGAACTAAATGTGGCGGTTAGATATAAAATTTACACATTCCATTTAAAGCATTTGTCGCTTACCTCGTGAAACAAAAACTCAAACGGCCGTTATCCATTTCATTCGCTCAAGGGCGACTTTCGTTGCGTATGCGACCGCGGCATAGGCGCCACGCGAGCACGCGAGTCATTTCAGCGGGCCTTTTTGAAGCTTATTACGGTAATGAAAAGGTAATTATTGCACTCAATTATTAAGTTTTTAATATGGATGTGAATATGTGAATAGGTGAATAACTGAACTTACGGCTTTAATAAGTAATTACATTACGTATAATAACATAATCTAATGTTTTAGATCAAAAAGGCTCAAAAATAAAGGGTATTCAATATAATTGGTAAAGTTTACTAAAATCTAAGATTAACTTACAGACGAAGAATTTATAAAAGAGCTTTACCTGACTGACTGACTGATTCATCATCGCCGAGTCGAAACCGCTGAAGCTAGAAAGCTGAAACTTGAAAGATAGCTTCCTTTTATAGCAAAAGCACTTACTAAGGCGGGATTTTTCGAAATTCAACCCCTAAAGGGGTGAAAGGGGGTGAATATTTTTGTATGGAACTTTTTAACGCGTGGTGCGATTTGCTTTAAACTCGGTTCGAATACTATAAATCCAAAATAAATGGACATATGTTTCAGGATTTTTCAAAAGAACCCTTTAAAAGGGGTGTGATGGGGTCTCAAAGTTAGTATTGGAACTTTTTAACGGGCGGTACGATTGGCTCGAAACTCGGTTTAGTTACTATAAATGCAAACTAAATGGACACACATGTTTCAGGATTTTTCAAAACAACCTTTAAAAAGGGGTGTAATGGGGTGTCAAAGTTAGTATTGGAACTTTTTAACGGGCGGTGCGATTGGTTTGAAACTCGATTTGGTTACTATAAATGCAAAATGAATGGACACATGTTTCAGGATTTTTCAAAACAATCCTCGAAAAGGTTTGTAATGGGGTGTCAAAGTTAGTACTGGAACTTTTTAATGGGCGGCGCGATTGGCTTGAAACTGAGTTTGGTTACTATAAATGCAAAATAAATGGACACATGTTTCAGGATTTTTCAAAACAATCCTCGAAAAGGTTTGTAATGGGGTGTCAAAGTTAGTACTGGAACTTTTTAATGGGCGGCGCGATTGGCTTGAAACTGAGTTTGGTTACTATAAATGCAAAATAAATGGACACATGTTTCAGGATTTTTCAAAACAATCCTCGAAAAGGTTTGTAATGGGGTGTCAAAGTTAGTATTGGAACTTTTTAACGAGCTGTGCGATTGGCTTGAAACTCGGTTTGGTTACTACAAATACAAAATAAATGGACAGGTGTTTCAGGATTTTTCAAAGCAACCCTTAATGAGGGCTAAAATGGGTGTCAAAATTTGTATGGGAATTTTTTAACGGGGGCGGTGCGAATGGCTTGAAACTCGGTTTGAAATTTAACGCGCACGAAGTCGCGGGCAACAGCTAGTAGCTTATAAACTTGAGTGTATTAAACTTTCCAGCGTGAACATTAGAAAACATCCGAATGTTTATTTCATCAATTCCTCTTTTTCTAAACAGCCGGATGTTTTATATCAATAATTGTTAACTTATTACAATTTTCTTGTCTGCATGTCGAAATTCAATAACCGCTTACAACATATTTCCCCTATTTGATGTAAAAAATGTTGGTAGTTATGTTATTTTTCCATACCTTAAACAAAATGCAAAGGGCAGTTATGTTAATTGAGGCTAGCAGTGAATACGGAGATACTTACACATACGATGTTTTTGCCTGTTTGTAAAAATAGTACTTTTTAGGTTAAGCGACAGTAAATGGTGTTTAAATGGTGATTTATACAAAATTTTAAATGCTATTTTGTAGAGAAAAAATTAAAAGTGATATGGCTGAAATTTCAAACTTGTCGAAGCAATAGCCGAGATTTTATGAATTTTTTTCAATTTTTTTGAACTTTAAACCTCTCTCCTGTAAAATTTGCTATTTGGCGCTTATCCCTTGTTGGCTGTTAGGCATCGATATATTCCATGTTCCCGTTCAGACGTTTCGCCGTAGTTTAGGCACATCCTTACAAAATTTTGCATTTATAATAGGATGTAATTTATTATAGAGGCTTTAGAGGAGGTTATTTAATTATTAAATGGCATCACTATCATCATCATCTTCCTGCCCTTATCCCACTATATGTGGGGTGGTACAGCATCTTCTCTTCTTCCATTACCTTCTATCAGCTGTCATCTATGCATTCACTCCTTTCCATCTTACATAATCCATCCACCTTTTCTTTGGCTTACCTGTACATCTAAATCCATTATTCCGTGACATGAGTAGGTAAGCATGAGTACCTACCTAAAATAATAATAAGTAATTATTATTATGAGCCCGTTACGTCCCACTGCAGGGTAACGACCTCCCGCCCTTCTTTCCTCTCCTCTCTATTTTGTGCCATTATGACCCAGTCTTTCAAACCTAAAATAACAGATTCTTATAACAAAATAATCTTCAACACTACTTCCAGACTCTCTCTATCATGGCCGCGCCTGCTTCCAAACGGGTTTGCAAATAAAATCAGCGAGGATGGTGTCAGGTACTACAACAATTTGATCGACGGACTCCTCGCAAAGGGCATCGAACCGATTGTCACGATTTATCATTGGGACCTACCACAGCGGTTACAGGATCTTGGTAACTGTTTGCAAATTAATTAATAGCATCCGACTGTCACACACATAGTTCTGATCCCACACTAGGATTTCCTGTGTTGTGGGTATCAGAAATTACGAGTAGCTACCATAATTACCTACCTACCAGACAGTACCCAGACACGGATGAAATACGCTCTTTTTCTCCCCCAACTCAGGTCTCAGCACAAATAAATACGCATTCTCTACTCCACCAATGTCGTCATTCTATTTTCCATATCAGAACACACTTACGTAGTTCTAGGACACTAGGATTTTTGATCGTGCGAGCGAAGCAAGCAACATCTCAGTGGCAACATGGGCGATTTGCTTTTATAAGTGTGTGGATATGTTATTTATTTATTTATTAGGCAACGCCAACAGAACACATAATAAAAACTGTTATGGATGTTTACAGTAAAAAAATAGTACTATAGAATATGCTCCAATTATAGGCTTGCACAGCATTGGCAGACAACAGCTGGTAGAAAGAAATATATACCTAACCTACCTATATATAATACTAGCTGTGCCCCGCGGTTTCACCCGCGTTTTTCTCGTTTCCGTGGAAATGCCGAGATAAAATATTGCCTATATTATAGCCTCCCTCAATAATTGGACTATGGCCCATAACTCATTAATAGGTACCACCTCTTAACATCTTACACACGTGATAACTTTTAAACGAAATATCAGATTGAGATGAAACAAAAAGTATTTTACTTCTACATAAATACTCTTGATAACATAATGCTTAATTTCGATAAAGATTAATATTACGATACATATTTAACGTAGTTTTTTTTTCTTCAGACGATTTAATAATTATTTTGAACACAAAATCGGTTATTGTGATTAAACCATGATAGCTAGATATATGTTCTCGCGGACTTTTTTGTAGGTCTAATGGGATCTATAAACCCGTAGTACATCATTTTGTTCTATTGTCAATAGTTTTTGCAGCGCACGCAAAAATAGGTTTTCGATTTTACACCTTGTGTTACAAAATAGCAATTTTATTACGGATCCCTAATTTTGAAAAAAATAAAACATAGCCTATAGCCTTCCTCGATAAATGGACTACCCAACACTGAAAGAATCATTCAAATCGGACCAGTAGTTCCAGAGATTAGCGCGTTCAAACAAACAAACAAACTCTGCAGCTTTATAATATTAGTATAGATAATATTAAGTATAGATAATAATAACAAAAGATATGTTTGTTAGAGTATAACTTTGAGAGGCATAATCTAATCTGTACGGAACTAGGTAGGTCAATAGATTGTGATCTGAGCATAATCAGGTAGATTTGATCGAAGGTTAGAGCAGATTAGACTGGGCATGAGCTAGATAGCGCTGTCGTTGTGATTTATGCGGTAACGCAGTAGTTGTGTTACCTACGTCTCCTCCACATATAAAGAGTCGACATAAAGTCTTCATTTTGTATTGTAATCAAGACATAATAATATTATACTTTATCATTTTATAGAATATACCTACCATTTGAGACCTAAAAAGGCACTTATCTTATCTATGTATATTCCGCACGTAAGAAGCACGTACCTAATCTCAGTTCAGGGCGAACTACTAGTTAAGTACCTACTAGGACTTCACTTGGACTTTAACTTAAAAGTCCCGCATCGGGAGAAATGTTCTTGAGTCCCAGCCTCTCGCCGCCACACCACAGATGCCGGCAACCATTTTTATGTCTGCTTATCCTCTTCAACATGATGGACCATCTATGTAGGCGGTGGGCTGTGATATTCTGTCAGCATGGTTCATCATATTCACCTTGGAACTTTGAGTCAGGAGTGGTTACAAGTTTTCTTATGATTACTTGTGGGTCTGCCCACCCCATTAGGGATACGTACCTACGTGATAAAATGTCTGATTGTTCCAGGTGGCTGGACCAATCCTCTTATAGCGGATTGGTTCGCCGAATACGCCCGTGTCGCGTTCTCTCTGTACGCGAACCGCGTGAAGATCTGGATTACTCTGAATGAACCACAGGCCATATGCGATCTCGCGTACAACTCGGGTATCGTAGCTCCAGGCTTAACGGATCCTGAGGTTCGAACTGCTTAATGAATGAAGTGTCTTTGAACTTCCGAACGGTCACCGTTTGTTATAGTATTTTTTTAATCTAGTGAATAATTCCTTCAGGTAGGGATCTATCTCTGCAACAAGCATTTGTTGTTGGCACATGCTAAGGCCTGGCGGATCTATGACGAGGAATTCAGAGCGCAGTATCATGGTAAGTTGAAATACATTGATGCTGTGTTGATGTCTTCTATCATAAGTAAGTCTTTGAACTGTAGTAAACTATGATGGTGACTGCGCATGAAATTACTACAATAGGCTTGTACCCAGCTACAATAGCTCGAAAAAGTACCTATAGGTTAGGTACCTAACCTATCTACTTATAAGTAGTTTGAAGTTCCGGCTAGATTCAACTTTGCTCGCCTCATCAGCACAGATTTATTATACTTACAATACACAGTAACCACAGTGAAACATTGCTTGCCTCGTCACTCGTGCCTACTCATACCACAAAGACACAATTTTTCACTAACATGTCTAACTAAAAATACTTTTTTAAAGTAGGTATGATGTACATTATGTAGATAGGTACCTTACCTACCTAGTTGCCAGATCTGAAAGCCTCTTAACTGATCAGAAAATATGTTTGCTAAAAAAAACATGTTTGCAGGTGAACTGTCGTTAGCAAACCACATTTTCTGGTTTGAGCCCGAAGCCCCTGAACATGAAGACCTAGCGGAACTTGCTCGACAGAACATGGTAGGTTTTCAAACAGGACTAGGTATGCAAATGTGTTGCAAAATGTTGGCAAAACACATTTGCCAACCACTCAGCAACCTTTATTAAATTGTTGACGGAATTTGTACTGGAATAACATAGGTAATAATACTCCAGGCTACTTGTCATGCGAGCGAAGTCGTGAGTGGAAGCTGATGTTATCTTAATGATATGTAGGCTTATGTAGGTAAACTTGTCTGAATGTACCTATTAATTCCCAGGCTGGTCGATATTCTCACCCTATATTCTCGTCGGAAGGTGGCTGGCCGCCGGCCATCGAGAAGATCTTGGCGGAAAACAGCAAGAAGCAGGGATACGCTGAGACCAACCTACCACCCTTCACACCAGAGGAAGTTGAACTAGTCAAAGGTAGAGCTACCAACAAAAGACTATGAACACTTTCAAGACTTATAAACTCCTAAACTTAATACCTACTTTTACAAAACTTTGAACTTCCATACCACATCAAAAGTAGAGCTGACCTTCTCAAGCTATAAAATATACCTTGGTACTGAACACCCTAGCACAAATCAATTCAAGTATTTAACTGAAAAATAGGGTGATAAAAAGAGCAATTTTCGTATTTCTGTTAGTAAAGTTTATCGGTTTACCTATATAGTCTTTGTCTTTCCCAGCGTTATGATCATCCACAATCCGCCTTTACCCACAGCTGGACATAGGCCTGCTTTTGTTTGTATCATCCATCACGATCTTGTGCAAGTCTCGTCCATCCTCGCCCCACGGTTTTTTCTACCTACATTATCTGCCCATTTTCTTGCAGGTTGACCCATATTCCTAGTGCCATCTAGATAAATTTTTTATTTGATTTTTAAGAATTTGTCCCTTCCTTATTAGGAACGTTCGACTTCTACGCCTTGAACCACTACAGCAGCCGCGTGGTCCGCCCCGCGAAGGAGGGAGAGAGCCTCGGCCCGTACCCCTTCGGAGACATCCCCGACCTCAACGCGAAACTCCTCAAACACCCTGGCTGGGAGACCACGTCGTCCTCCTGGTACTATGTAAGTGCTGCCTTGAGTACCTATAAAAAAATCAAAGGTGACTTGACACATGAACGCATTGTAGCGAACGAATGTAAGCATAAGATATTACACATTACCTTAACCTGTTTTCTCGGCCTCACAATGACCATTGACCAATCTCTTGAACTTAGAAGCTGAATGTTTTCATATTGAAATCGGCTCTTGAGTCATTGAATGCTGGATGGTAACAGTCTTCTTCTTAACAGCTAAACCCTGAAGGCATTCGGAATACGCTAGTCTGGCTTAAACAGCACTATGGCGACATCAAGATCCTTATCACGGAGAACGGGTACCCGAACACTGGCGGCCTCGAGGATAACGATCGGATCGACTTCTATAAGAAGTATTTGAAGCAGGTAAGATACCGTCAAAGTCAAAAATTCCTCACAATGATATCCTTATCATTGTGAGAAATTTTTGAAAGATGTGTGAAAGAGGGCATGCGTGTGAAAGGAGTACTGGGATGAGTGATAGAAGATGGAAGAGGGAAACATGTTGTGCCGACTCGACCTAGTTAGCAGTTATGGGCAGGAAAATGATGTTGATATTGGTTCTTATCAAATTTAGGCTCATTTGCCACTATGGTACTTTGCGTGATAACGAATTACGAGTAGTAGATTAGATTACCATAACAACTTTGTTTTTCGCATAATAATGAACAACAGAACAGTTAGGTAACAATGTTATGTTGCTGTATCAAAATACAAAATCGTTTATTTAGGAACAAATAAGTAGGTACAGGGTTCATCAATAACATAATAAGTGCACGATGATAGCTGCAGTAGTAAAAAATCTGTGTCGCAATTATCAATACTCCTAGGCCACGGAGCTATCTACGGACTTTCGTTAGTTGATTATATGAACCAGGCATAAGTTAAGCAGGGGTTTCGCGACATAGCGGTTTCATTTCAACAAGACCGTAAAAATAAAAAAAGCCAATGTGTGCGGTCAGCCTTAGGTATGCCCGGTTCCTATAAGTATTGTATTAACCGACGACAGATAGTTCGTTACCACTTTACAACGTTGTTATCCTTCAATAAGCGCCATCCATTATGGAAAAAAAAAATCTTTGCAATGTCATCGGTTAAAAGAATATAGGAACCGAGCATTAGACGGCAGGATGGAATGTCGTATACGAAGACTTAGTTTAAGTGTTAAGCTGAGTTAAGGTAATTTTCATGGCCATTGAAGTACTTTTATGTTTTCCCTCTCTTCTAGGTATTACTGGCCATCAAAGAGGATGGAGTGAACGTGGCGGGGTATACGGCATGGACGCTTATGGACAACTTCGAATGGATGGATGGATACTCGTGAGTTTAGTCTTGTTACCATTATCCTTCTCAGCTGTTTTCTACCAGTAAGCTGGTGTAGGCCTCCTTCAAACTCCACTCCTTCTGGCTCTTAGGGCGCGTTAAATTGACGGTCACGTCTTTTAAGTCGTTAAGCCATGACTTTTTGCAGCAGCTTAGAATATTATGTACTTAGTTTAGAAATAGGTAACTACCTACTAAATGTTTTATGTTGTTGCAAATAAAATACCATTCTATTCTATTCTAATTACTCCGTCACAAGAGTTGGCCAATAGCTCATACGAACTTACTTACTACACAAGTTGTTTGTTTATACCTACGAGTATGTGTGAAATAGCTCTAACATGTTTTACTTACTCCAGGTCTAAGTTCGGTCTGTACGAGGTGGACTTCGATTCTCCGAACCGCACGCGCACGCCGCGCTCCTCAGCCGCCTTCTACTCCAGCGTTATCAAAGCTAACTCTCTACAAGTCGATACTAATGTCTAGTCAAAATATATATCGTTATTTGGTTGAAAACTTTGTCTATAATCTATAACAAGCTTGTAACCCACTACTGTTCACCCCGATCTATCTAGTCGTGTCACTAGTTCTTTCGAACCAGTATGGTGAAAGGATTTAAAGTGCGCCTCAAAGGCTCCTTTCGTGCAATTTAATGTTTTTAACGGTTGTAACTTTCTACGGTTCTACGACATGCCGGTTTCTTCACGATGGTTTCCTTCGTCGTTTGAGATTACTGGTATAGCGCTCATTCGAACAGAAAAAACCCATTGGTGCAACTGGATTTGAACCCACGACCTTAGGATCGGAAGGCGGAGCCGCTACCACTAGACCACCAATGCTTTCCGATGTCGCTTTGTCTATAACAAATTATTAGCTATTATGCCTATATAGCACAAAATACCTGTTTTTAAAGTGTCATGTACTATTACTGTACTGTTATTTAATCTGCGATATAGGCTAGCTAGAGAAAATTGTTAGTGAGGACCCTTTGACTAATGTTTAGGATGGATCTCAGACTTCAGATATTTATATTACTATAACTAACTACTACTAGTGTCAAGAATTAAAGAAGTTCCTTTCAGATATACAGAGAAGTGTACATAATTCTAATAAAAAAAAACATTTTTTAAAACGTTTATTAGTAAAATAAACCTATCATTCATTTAGTTTTCTGCTTTTTATTTTTATGCACCCCTTTCCCTAGTTTCAAGAGGGGTGCGTTCTTGCTTTTCCTCTTTTCTTTCTTCAACTCTCCCGATTCCAAGGCCTTCTTCATCGCCTAAAAATGAAAGATATGTTCGTTAATTTTAGTAACTTCGTTCTACTACCTACGTTTAAACTTTTTCCCTTTTGTTCATCTTACGCGTAGCGAACTATAGTTATACTAGCTTCCGCCTGCGGCTTTGCTCGCTTGGTACCCAAAAAAGTAGCCCATATGTTAATCCAGGTCACAAACTATGTATATTCCAAGTTTCATTTAAATCCGTTCAGCCGTTTAGGCGTGATTGTGGCACAAACATACAAACTTCCTCAAAAACTCTCACATCTTATATTATAAGAATCTTTGTCCTGACTGACTGACTGACTGACTGACTGACTGACTGACAGACAACGCACAGCCTAAACCGCTGGACGTAGAGACTTGAAATTTTCAGTGTAGGTAAACCTTGGTACGTGTACTAAGAAGGGGTTTTTCCTAATTCAACCTCTAAAGGGGTGAAAAGGGATGAAAACCTAAAATCAATTTTTGGTCTAAAACTGCACATAACCTATATCAAATTAAAGAGCCGATTTTTCTCATTTAGTTGATGTCATAATTACCTGTTAATTCTTTATTTTTGGCATGTTTTTCATGAAAAATAGAATACTTTTATTTTGACATATGACAGCGATGATACCACCAGTTAGGTTTAGGTTAGGTTAGGTTTCAGTTTGGTTTAGGTTAGGTTAGGTTTCAGTTAGGTTTTGGTTTGGTTTGGTTTCAGTTAGGTTTAGGTTTGGTTTAGGTCGGGTTCTGGTTTGGTTTAGGTTAGGTTTGGTTTCAGTTAGGTTTAGGTTAGGTTTGGTTTCAGTTTGGTTTAGGTTAGGTTAGGTTTGGTTTCAGATAGGTTTAGGTTTGGTTTTTGGTTTAGGTCGGGTTCCGAGTTTTTACTCATCACTTTCACTCTTCTACTTTCTTTCCTCATACTTGTTCTTTCTATCGTTCGTCGTTCGTAACCTAAAGCGAACCAAAACCTAACTGAAACCAAACCTAACTGAAACCTAACCTAACCTAAACCTAACTGAAACCTCATCTAACCTAAACCTAACTGAAACCAAACCTAATCTAAACCTAACCTAAACCTAACTGAAACCAAACCTAACCTAAACCTAACCTAAACCTAAACTAAACCTAACCTAACCTAAACCTAACTGAAACCTAACCTAACCTAAACCTAAGTGAAACCTAACCTAACCTAAACCTAACTGAAACCAAACCTAACCTAAACTGTGCTTAGTAGGTACTAGGTACCTACGTGTTCTGGAATGGGACGTAGGGAAATTTTTATCTGGGTACCGCGTGAGCGAAGCCGCGGGCGGCTGTTAGTTTATAATATAGTAGGATGGGGGCTATTTGTGATCTGGATAACACGAACCCTTAAATTTTACACTTTAATAAATTTTAGCGTCTGAAACTGCTGCCAGTTTTATTTTATTTTTTGTGTAAAAGGTGGTGGTTGGTGAATCCCCCGATGGCAGTCTCGACATGGAAGCGTACGTGATGCCAAACCAGAGGATACCCAATGAGACGCCCGTTTCTTCTTTTATGGTGAGTAGAGTCTTCCTTTAGGGAAGGAGAATATAGCATACCCGATTTAAAAGTAGCCTATGTCACCGTACACTACTACTAGTCTTGTCACTAGTTCTTTCTAACCAGTGTGGTGAAAGAATTTCAAATGAGCCTCAAGGGCTCATCGACACAAATGTCTTTGAACTCTAACGTTTTGTGACATACTGGTTTCCTCGCGATGTTTAAGAGTACTGGTAAAGCGGACATAAATCGAATAGAAAAACCTATGCACGGCCTATTTTATCTGACCACCTTATAGGTCGGGGCCTCTACCACTAGAGAGGTCTAAAGTCATATCGATCTGTTGCTCCGTTACGCCTTACAAAACCGGACAGCTGACCCATTTTCATTATTTACAGGTACCTCCCGAGACAATAGAACGGGCGGCCGGATTATTATTCTTCGATAAGCTGCACAGAAGCAAACTGAACAGGATAAACGGAAAGAAAGTTTGAGCCTGCGCTGCGTTTTCTATGCTTTGTTCGCGTTCGGTCGAAGTTAAAACCTTGTTTATGTGTGATGTCCAAAAGATCTATTGTAATGTTACATTTTACCCTATTTTTCGTCAACAGTTTATTTTGTAAATGTTTTGTTTATGTAGTTAGATGTTATTTTATTTTAAAGTGACCAATGATTTATAGTAGCTACCTACTTACCTAATAAAGTTATTGGTAGATATTAATTCCTGTAGTTTTGTACCTACTTACGTATTCTACTGTACACTTACCCTACGGGTGCCAACGGGACCCTATTACTAAGCCTCCGCTGTCCGTCCGTCCGTCTGTCAGCGGGTTATTAGCTCATCCGCTCATCCCTATGGGAAACAGGCGCAATTTTATGTATGTTATGTACCTACTTATGTATTATCCATCTTATCTATCTACATACTTATTTTCTAAGGTCATTCACACCTACAATCAAAATGCTGAATGGCCATGAAACTTGTTAACGGGAATCAAACCCACGCGCATTTCAGTCAGACACATCTGCCAAGTGCCAACACCACCCGAGGTCGTCAATAAAATACATTTATTATCAGTGCGATCAACACAAACAAGACAAGGATTTATTCAAATAGGTACCTACCTAATGTAGTCATTCATAAGTATTTTTTTTTAAGAAAAATATATATGTACCTAAGTAGGTATATAAGTATAAGTAGGTATATTATAAAACATAAAACAATTCTAACTAAAATCAAAGAAAACTACAAAAAAATTACGAACAATTGTATGAAAAGTTCCCATAGCCTATATGCTTGCGCCACTATGTCGTTGATGCATTTTTATGAACCAGTTTTTTAATCTTTATTTTGGGCTTTCGGTAAGTATGCCGCCTCGAAGTTAACAATAAATGAAAAAAAAAACACAAACATACCTACTGTAATAGTTCCATAACAATAGAATAAGGCAGCTAGGTAGGTATCCTGTTTTGGACGAGGTAGTAACGTCTCTTTATGTGTTATGTCCATAATAAATTAACAGCTAGGTACCGTTTATAAGAAACTGTAGGTAAAGTTATTATTTGCAGATAATAGATATAGAGATAAAACACTGTTGATAACAATACAGTTAGGTACATAAAACTGATAACTTGAACGAATTGTCTACCACACTTGGATTATTTGTCAATATGATTTTTAAGATTGTAGTTGTGTTTTGGTAAGTACTTTATTGCTACCTATGTGTTTACTGATTAAATTATTGACTTTGTTTTCTAGGTTCAAAGGTATCGTTACAAACCTTTTTAGGGTTCCGAAATCGAAGGGTGCCAACGGGACCCTATTACTAAACTTCAGCTGTCCGTCAGCGAGCTGTATCTCATGAATCGTAATAAATAGAGAATTTAAATTTTCACAAAGATTTTCTATTGCCGCTATAACAACAAATCGTCACTGGAAAGGCAAATTTACGTAAGCGCCAATCGAGAAAAAGCCGTTTAAAGTTCATTTTTTTCGTATTTTAATCACAACTTTTTACCTAATTATCGAATTTTTGATGTCATCAACGTAAGATTTCATTAGTTTTTCATTTTGTATGTCCAGCAATTCATATTATTGTATATGGACTGCTATTTTAGGATAATAACTCAATATGCCCATTTGGCGCCATTTTGGCGCTTACGTAAATTTGCCTTTCCAGTGACGAAATAATAAGAATAAAATAAAAGGCAATACACGGTACAATGTTTCAGGGAAGGTTCTTAGATATGTTTTACGGCCATAGATCACCAGGTGGCGCTGCAGCAGCTAGCATAGTTTTTGCGCCTCCAAAACTCAATAACTACTGAACCGATTTTGATGCAGTTTTTTGCATTATGTTAGTAAAATTTTAGATAAGGTTTATACCTATATAGGTACCGATTTTTTTTATACTTATAGTGTCCCAGGCCACAGGGAATCCGAGGAGTTAAACGTTACTGTTAATGTTATTTATTTCTTTTCAGCGCTGCGAGCATAACATATGCCCTGGAAGACCTGTCCTTCCCTCCAGGGTTTAAGTTTGGAGTCGCGTCAGCAGCCTACCAGGTTGAGGGAGCATGGAATGTTAGTGGTAAGACGAGATTAAAAAGGTACCTACTTACCTACCTACTTACTGTAGGACGACTGAATCATGACTATGATGACTATGCGACAGCAGAATCGTGGTTACGTTGCCATGGGCAAATCACGACTTTACCGCGACGTTTTGGGACTGTATCGTTAGTTCATGGCTACAAAAAGTCGCTTTCTGGCTAATCTAATGGCGTTCATTCCCTAAAAATTACTAGAGAATACAAGGAGAGATGTAAATATCGGCAAACTAGGGCCTCAACTCAAAGACTCATTTCTTGCATTTGGCACCATGTATTTGAACTTTTTAGGTTCTGCGACGGGCCGGCAGAAATCGGCAAAGAAGTGATCAGATCGTCAGTGGATAGCCGAAGATAGCCGATAATTTTTTGAGGTTGTGTAATTTTATTTTTCTTTTAGACAAGAGCGAGTCTATTTGGGACACTCTGATCCACTACTGGCCTGAAAAGGTGGCCGATGGCAGCAATGCTGAGGTAGCCTGCGACTCCTACCACCTTTGGGAACGGGACATTGAAATGATCGAGGAAGTCGGGGCGCATTTTTACAGGTAAGGTACTTAACTTATTACTTAGGTATAAACTCTCCCAGATTCCAATAATTTCACATTTTATTTACAAGGCTGTACGAGACTTCTACCAGAGCACTAAAAGAACTTAATTATATTTAATTAGCGGTTTTGCTGGCAGGGTGTAGGTACGTAAGTACATATATTCCATGTTCCCGTTCAGACGTTTCGCCGTAGTTTAGGCACATCCTTACAAAATTTTGCATTTATAATAGGATGTAATTTATTATAGAGGCTTTAGAGGAGGTTATTTAATTATTACATGGCATCACTATCATCATCATCTTCCTGCCCTTATCCCACTATATGTGGGGTGGTACAGCATCTTCTCTTCTTCCATTACCTTCTATCAGCTGTCATCTATGCATTCACTCCTTTCCATCTTACATAATCCATCCACCTTTTCTTTGGCTTACCTGTACATCTAAATCCATTATTCCGTGACATGAGTAGGTAAGCATGAGTACCTACCTAAAATAATAATAAGTAATTATTATTATGAGCCCATTACGTCCCACTGCAGGGTAACGACCTCCCGCCCTTCTTTCCTCTCCTCTCTATTTTGTGCCATTATGACCCAGTCTTTCAAACCTAAAATAACAGATTCTTATAACAAAATAATCTTCAACACTACTTCCAGACTCTCTCTATCATGGCCGCGCCTGCTTCCAAACGGGTTTGCAAATAAAATCAGCGAGGATGGTGTCAGGTACTACAACAATTTGATCGACGGACTCCTCGCAAAGGGCATCGAACCGATTGTCACGATTTATCATTGGGACCTACCACAGCGGTTACAGGATCTTGGTAACTGTTTGCAAATTAATTAATAGAATCCGACTGTCACACACATAGTTCTGATCCCACACTAGGATTTCCTGTGTTGTGGGTATCAGAAATTACGAGTAGCTACCATAATTACCTACCTACCAGACAGTACCCAGACACGGATGAAATACGCTCTTTTTCTCCCCCAACTCAGGTCTCAGCACAAATAAATACGCATTCTCTACTCCACCAATGTCGTCATTCTATTTTCCATATCAGAACACACTTACGTAGTTCTAGGACACTAGGATTTTTGATCGTGCGAGCGAAGCAAGCAACATCTCAGTGGCAACATGGGCGATTTGCTTTTATAAGTGTGTGGATATGTTATTTATTTATTTATTAGGCAACGCCAACAGAACACATAATAAAAACTGTTATGGATGTTTACAGTAAAAAAAATAGTACTATAGAATATGCTTCAATTATAGGCTTGCACAGCATTGGCAGACAACAGCTGGTAGAAAGAAATATATACCTAACCTACCTATATATAATACTAGCTGTGCCCCGCGGTTTCACCCGCGTTTTTCTCGTTTCCGTGGAAATACCGAGATAAAATATTGCCTATATTATAGCCTCCCTCAATAATTGGACTATGGCCCATAACTCATTAATAGGTACCACCTCTTAACATCTTACACACGTGATAACTTTTAAACGAAATATCAGATTGAGATGAAATAAAAAGTATTTTACTTCTACATAAATACTCTTGATAACATAATGTTTAATTTCGATAAAGATTAATATTACGATACATATTTAACGTAGTTTTTTTTTCTTCAGACGATTTAATAATTATTTTGAACACAAAATCGGTTATTGTGATTAAACCATGATAGCTAGATATATGTTCTCGCGGACTTTTTTGTAGGTCTAATGGGATCTATAAACCCATAGTACATCATTTTGTTCTGTTGTCAATAGTTTTTGCAGCGCACGCAAAAATAGGTTTTCGATTTTACACCTTGTGTTACAAAATAGCAATTTTATTACGGATCCCTAATTTTGAAAAAAATAAAACATAGCCTATAGCCTTCCTCGATAAATGGACTACCCAACACTGAAAGAATCATTCAAATCGGACCAGTAGTTCCAGAGATTAGCGCGTTCAAACAAACAAACAAACTCTGCAGCTTTATAATATTATATTATAACTAGCTGTGCTCCGCGGTTTCACCCGCGTTTTTCTCACAGGCGGCCAGCAAGCGCGGCTTCCTCGTCTCGCCCGCCGCCGCGCCGCCAGCGTCTCGTCTTGCTTGCATCAAGCGCGCGTGGATTTCCTTAGCAGAGTTATTTTAGAAATGTATTTATTATACTCTTCAAAGATCTTATACTTACAATCATCAACAAATATATTTCAAAAAGATTATTACAGGATTTTATGTTGATAAAAAACTCTATGGCCCATAACTCATTAATAGGTACCAATACCAACTCTTAACATCTTACACACGTGATAACTTTTAAACGAAATATCCGATTGAGATGAAACAAAAAGTATTTTACTTCTACATAAATACTCTTGATAACATAATGCTTAATTGCGATAAAGATTAATATTACGATACATATTTAACGTAGTTTTTTTTCTTCAGACGATTTAATAATTATTTTGAACACAAAATCGGTTATTGTGATTAAATCATGATAGCTAGATATATGTTCTCGCGGACTTTTTTGTAGGTCTTAATGGGATCTACAAACCCGTAGTAGGTACATCATTTTGTTCTATTGTCAATAGTTTTTGCAGCGCACGCAAAAATAGGTTTTCGATTTTACACCTTGTGTTACAAAATAGCAATTTTATTACGGATCCCTAATTTTGAAAAAAATAAAACATAGCCTATAGCCTTCCTCGATAAATGGACTACCCAACACTGAAAGAATCATTCAAATCGGACCAGTAGTTCCAGAGATTAGCGCGTTCAAACAAACAAACAAACTCTGCAGCTTTATAATATTATATTATAACTAGCTGTGCTCCGCGGTTTCACCCGCGTTTTTCTCACAGGCGGCCAGCAAGCGCGGCTTCCTCGTCTCGCCCGCCGCCGCGCCGCCAGCGTCTCGTCTTGCTTGCATCAAGCGCGCGTGGATTTCCTTAGCAGAGTTATTTTAGAAATGTATTTATTATACTCTTCAAAGATCTTATACTTACAATCATCAACAAATATATTTCAAAAAGATTATTACAGGATTTTATGTTGATAAAAAACTCTATGGCCCATAACTCATTAATAGGTACCAATACCAACTCTTAACATCTTACACACGTGATAACTTTTAAACGAAATATCCGATTGAGATGAAACAAAAAGTATTTTACTTCTACATAAATACTCTTGATAACATAATGCTTAATTTCGATAAAGATTAATATTACGATACATATTTAACGTAGTTTTTTTTCTTCAGACGATTTAATAATTATTTTGAACACAAAATCGGTTATTGTGATTAAATCATGATAGCTAGATATATGTTCTCGCGGACTTTTTTGTAGGTCTTAATGGGATCTACAAACCCGTAGTAGGTACATCATTTTGTTCTATTGTCAATAGTTTTTGCAGCGCACGCAAAAATAGGTTTTCGATTTTACACCTTGTGTTACAAAATAGCAATTTTATTACGGATCCCTAATTTTGAAAAAAATAAAACATAGCCTATAGCCTTCCTCGATAAATGGACTACCCAACACTGAAAGAATCATTCAAATCGGACCAGTAGTTCCAGAGATTAGCGCGTTCAAACAAACAAACAAACTCTGCAGCTTTATAATATTAGTATAGATAATATTAAGTATAGATAATAATAACAAAAGATATGTTTGTTAGAGTATAACTTTGAGAGGCATAATCTAATCTGTACGGAACTAGGTAGGTCAATAGATTGTGATCTGAGCATAATCAGGTAGATTTGATCGAAGGTTAGAGCAGATTAGACTGGGCATGAGCTAGATAGCGCTGTCGTTGTGATTTATGCGGTAACGCAGTAGTTGTGTTACCTACGTCTCCTCCACATATAAAGAGTCGACATAAAGTCTTCATTTTGTATTGTAATCAAGACATAATAATATACTTTATCATTTTATAGAATAATATACCTACCATTTGAGACCTAAAAAGGCACTTATCTTATCTATGTATATTCCGCACGTAAGAAGCACGTACCTAATCTCAGTTCAGGGCGAACTACTAGTTAAGTACCTACTAGGACTTCACTTGGACTTTAACTTAAAAGTCCCGCATCGGGAGAAATGTTCTTGAGTCCCAGCCTCTCGCCGCCACACCACAGATGCCGGCAACCATTTTTATGTCTGCTTATCCTCTTCAACATGATGGACCATCTATGTATAGGCGGTAGGCTGATATTCTGTCAGCATGGTTCATCATATTCACCTTGGAACTTTGAATCAGGAGTGGTTACAACTTTTCTTATGATTACTTGTGGGTCTGCCCACCCCATTAGGGATACGTACCTACGTGATAAAATGTCTGATTGTTCCAGGTGGCTGGACCAATCCTCTTATAGCGGATTGGTTCGCCGAATACGCCCGTGTCGCGTTCTCTCTGTACGCGAACCGCGTGAAGATCTGGATTACTCTGAATGAACCACAGGTCATATGCGATCTCGCGTACAACTCGGGTAGCGTAGCTCCAGGCTTCACGGATCCTGAGGTTCGAACTGCTTAATGAATGAAGTGTCTTTGAACTTCCGAACGGTCACCGTTTGTTATAGTATTTTTTTAATCTAGTGAATAATTCCTTCAGGTAGGGACCTATCTCTGCAACAAGCATTTGTTGTTGGCACATGCTAAGGCCTGGCGGATCTATGACGAGGAATTCAGAGCGCAGTATCATGGTAAGTTGAAATACATTGATGCTGTGTTGATGTCTTCTATCATAAGTAAGTCTTTGAACTGTAGTAAACTATGATGGTGACTGCGCATGAAATTACTACAATAGGCTTGTACCCAGCTACAATAGCTCGAAAAAGTACCTATAGGTTAGGTACCTATCTACTTATAAGTAGTTTGAAGTTCCGGCTAGATTCAACTTTGCTCGCCTCATCAGCACAGATTTATTATACTTACAATACACAGTAACCACAGTGAAACATTGCTTGCCTCGTCACTCGTGCCTACTCATACCACAAAGACACAATTTTTCACTAACATGTCTAACTAAAAATACTTTTTTAAAGTAGGTATGATGTACATTATGTAGATAGGTACCTTACCTACCTAGTTGCCAGATCTGAAAGCCTCTAACTGATCAGAAAATATGTTTGCTAAAAAAAACATGTTTGCAGGTGAACTGTCGTTAGCAAACCACATTTTCTGGTTTGAGCCCGAAGCCCCTGAACATGAAGACCTAGCGGAACTTGCTCGACAGAACATGGTAGGTTTTCAAACAGGACTAGGTATGCAAATGTGTTGCAAAATGTTGGCAAAACACATTTGCCAACCACTCAGCAACCTTTATTAAATTGTTGACGGAATTTGTACTGGAATAACATAGGTAATAATACTCCAGGCTACTTGTCATGCGAGCGAAGTCGTGAGTGGAAGCTGATGTTATCTTAATGATATGTAGGCTTATGTAGGTAAACTTGTCTGAATGTACCTATTAATTCCCAGGCTGGTCGATATTCTCACCCTATATTCTCATCGGAAGGTGGCTGGCCGCCGGCCATCGAGAAGATCTTGGCGGAAAACAGCAAGAAGCAGGGATACGCTGAGACCAACCTACCACCCTTCACACCAGAGGAAGTTGAACTAGTCAAAGGTAGAGCTACCAACAAAAGACTATGAACACTTTCAAGACTTATAAACTCCTAAACTTAATACCTACTTTTACAAAACTTTGAACTTCCATACCACATCAAAAGTAGAGCTGACCTTCTCAAGCTATAAAATATACCTTGGTACTGAACACCCTAGCACAAATCAATTCAAGTATTGAACTGAAAAATAGGGTGATAAAAAGAGCAATTTTCGTATTTCTGTTAGTAAAGTTTATCGGTTTACCTATATAGTCTTTGTCTTTCCCAGCGTTATGATCATCCACAATCCGCCTTTACCCACAGCTGGACATAGGCCTGCTTTTGTTTGTATCATCCATCACGATCTTGTGCAAGTCTCGTCCATCCTCGCCCCACGGTTTTTTCTACCTACATTATCTGCCCATTTTGTTGCAGGTTGACCCATATTCCTAGTGCCATCTAGATAAATTTTTTATTTGATTTTTAAGAATTTGTCCCTTCCTTATTAGGAACGTTCGACTTCTACGCCTTGAACCACTACAGCAGCCGCGTGGTCCGCCCCGCGAAGGAGGGAGAGAGCCTCGGCCCGTACCCCTTCGGAGACATCCCCGACCTCAACGCGAAACTCCTCAAACACCCTGGCTGGGAGACCACGTCGTCCTCCTGGTACTATGTAAGTGCTGCCTTGAGTACCTATAAAAAAATCAAAGGTGACTTGACACATGAACGCATTGTAGCGAATGAATGTAAGCATAAGATATTACACATTACCTCAACCTGTTTTCTCAGCCTCACAATGACCATTGACCAATCTCTTGAACTTAGAAGCTGAATGTTTTCATATTGAAATCGGCTCTTGAGTCATTGAATGCTGGATGGTAACAGTCTTCTTCTTAACAGCTAAACCCTGAAGGCATTCGGAATACGCTAGTCTGGCTTAAACAGCACTATGGCGACATCAAGATCCTTATCACGGAGAACGGGTACCCGAACACTGGCGGCCTCGAGGATAACGATCGGATCGACTTCTATAAGAAGTATTTGAAGCAGGTAAGATACCGTCAAAGTCAAAAATTCCTCACAATGATATCCTTATCATTGTGAGAAATTTTTGAAAGATGTGTGAAAGAGGGCATGCGTGTGAAAGGAGTACTGGGATGAGTGATAGAAGATGGAAGAGGGAAACATGTTGTGCCGACTCGACCTAGTTAGCAGTTATGGGCAGGAAAATGATGTTGATATTGGTTCTTATCAAATTTAGGCTCATTTGCCACTATGGTACTTTGCGTGATAACGAATTACGAGTAGTAGATTAGATTACCATAACAACTTTGTTTTTCGCATAATAATGAACAACAGAACAGTTAGGTAACAATGTTATGTTGCTGTATCAAAATACAAAATCGTTTATTTAGGAACAAATAAGTAGGTACAGGGTTCATCAATAACATAATAAGTGCACGATGATAGCTGCAGTAGTAAAAAATCTGTGTCGCAATTATCAATACTCCTAGGCCACGGAGCTATCTACGGACTTTCGTTAGTTGATTATATGAACCAGGCATAAGTTAAGCAGGGGTTTCGCGACATAGCGGTTTCATTTCAACAAGACCGTAAAAATAAAAAAAGCCAATGTGTGCGGTCAGCCTTAGGTATGCCCGGTTCCTATAAGTATTGTATTAACCGACGACAGATAGTTCGTTACCACTTTACAACGTTGTTATCCTTCAATAAGCGCCATCCATTATGGAAAAAAAAAATCTTTGCAATGTCATCGGTTAAAAGAATATAGGAACCGAGCATTAGACGGCAGGATGGAATGTCGTATACGAAGACTTAGTTTAAGTGTTAAGCTGAGTTAAGGTAATTTTCATGGCCATTGAAGTACTTTTATGTTTTCCCTCTCTTCTAGGTATTACTGGCCATCAAAGAGGATGGAGTGAACGTGGCGGGGTATACGGCATGGACGCTTATGGACAACTTCGAATGGATGGATGGATACTCGTGAGTTTAGTCTTGTTACCATTATCCTTCTCAGCTGTTTTCTACCAGTAAGCTGGTGTAGGCCTCCTTCAAACTCCACTCCTTCTGGCTCTTAGGGCGCGTTAAATTGACGGTCACGTCTTTTAAGTCGTTAAGCCATGACTTTTTGCAGCAGCTTAGAATATTATGTACTTAGTTTAGAAATAGGTAACTACCTACTAAATGTTTTATGTTGTTGCAAATAAAATACCATTCTATTCTATTCTAATTACTCCGTCACAAGAGTTGGCCAATAGCTCATACGAACTTACTTACTACACAAGTTGTTTGTTTATACCTACGAGTATGTGTGAAATAGCTCTAACATGTTTTACTTACTCCAGGTCTAAGTTCGGTCTGTACGAGGTGGACTTCGATTCTCCGAACCGCACGCGCACGCCGCGCTCCTCAGCCGCCTTCTACTCCAGCGTTATCAAAGCTAACTCTCTACAAGTCGATACTAATGTCTAGTCAAAATATATATCGTTATTTGGTTGAAAACTTTGTCTATAATCTATAACAAGCTTGTAACCCACTACTGTTCACCCCGATCTATCTAGTCGTGTCACTAGTTCTTTCGAACCAGTATGGTGAAAGGATTTAAAGTGCGCCTCAAAGGCTCCTTTCGTGCAATTTAATGTTTTTAACGGTTGTAACTTTCTACGGTTCTACGACATGCCGGTTTCTTCACGATGGTTTCCTTCGTCGTTTGAGATTACTGGTATAGCGCACATTCGAACAGAAAAAACCCATTGGTGCAACTGGATTTGAACCCACGACCTTAGGATCGGAAGGCGGAGCCGCTACCACTAGACCACCAATGCTTTCCGATGTCGCTGTCTATAACAAATTATTAGCTATTATGCCTATATAGCACAAAATACCTGTTTTTAAAGTGTCATGTACTATTACTGTACTGTTATTTAATCTGCGATATAGGCTAGCTAGAGAAAATTGTTAGTGAGGACCCTTTGACTAATGTTTAGGATGGATCTCAGACTTCAGATATTTATATTACTATAACTAACTACTACTAGTGTCAAGAATTAAAGAAGTTCCTTTCAGATATACAGAGAAGTGTACATAATTCTAATAAAAAAAAACATTTTTTAAAACGTTTATTAGTAAAATAAACCTATCATTCATTTAGTTTTCTGCTTTTTATTTTTATGCACCCCTTTCCCTAGTTTCAAGAGGGGTGCGTTCTTGCTTTTCCTCTTTTCTTTCTTCAACTCTCCCGATTCCAAGGCCTTCTTCATCGCCTAAAAATGAAAGATATGTTCGTTAATTTTAGTAACTCCGTTCTACTACCTACGTTTAAACTTTTTCCCTTTTGTTCATCTTACGCGTAGCGAACTATAGTTATACTAGCTTCCGCCTGCGGCTTTGCTCGCTTGGTACCCAAAAAAGTAGCCCATATGTTAATCCAGGTCACAAACTATGTATATTCCAAGTTTCATTTAAATCCGTTCAGCCGTTTAGGCGTGATTGTGGCACAAACATACAAACTTCCTCAAAAACTCTCACATCTTATATTATAAGAATCTTTGTCCTGACTGACTGACTGACTGACTGACTGACTGACAGACAACGCACAGCCTAAACCGCTGGACGTAGAGACTTGAAATTTTCAGTGTAGGTAAACCTTGGTACGTGTACTAAGAAGGGGTTTTTCCTAATTCAACCTCTAAAGGGGTGAAAAGGGATGAAAACCTAAAATCAATTTTTGGTCTAAAACTGCACATAACCTATATCAAATTAAAGAGCCGATTTTTCTCATTTAGTTGATGTCATAATTACCTGTTAATTCTTTATTTTTGGCATGTTTTTCATGAAAAATAGAATACTTTTATTTTGACATATGACAGCGATGATACCACCAGTTAGGTTTAGGTTAGGTTAGGTTTCAGTTTGGTTTAGGTTAGGTTAGGTTTCAGTTAGGTTTTGGTTTGGTTTGGTTTCAGTTAGGTTTAGGTTTGGTTTAGGTCGGGTTCTGGTTTGGTTTAGGTTAGGTTTGGTTTCAGTTAGGTTTAGGTTAGGTTTGGTTTCAGTTTGGTTTAGGTTAGGTTAGGTTTGGTTTCAGATAGGTTTTGGTTTGGTTTTTGGTTTAGGTCGGGTTCCGAGTTTTTACTCATCACTTTCACTCTTCTACTTTCTTTCCTCATACTTGTTCTTTCTATCGTTCGTCGTTCGTAACCTAAAGCGAACCAAAACCTAACTGAAACCAAACCTAACTGAAACCTAACCTAACCTAAACCTAACTGAAACCTCATCTAACCTAAACCTAACTGAAACCAAACCTAATCTAAACCTAACCTAAACCTAACTGAAACCAAACCTAACCTAAACCTAACCTAAACCTAAACTAAACCTAACCTAACCTAAACCTAACTGAAACCTAACCTAACCTAAACCTAACTGAAACCTAACCTAACCTAAACCTAACTGAAACCAAACCTAACCTAAACTGTGCTTAGTAGGTACTAGGTACCTACGTGTTCTGGAATGGGACGTAGGGAAATTTTTATCTGGGTACCGCGTGAGCGAAGCCGCGGGCGGCTGTTAGTTTATAATATAGTAGGATGGGGGCTATTTGTGATCTGGATAACACGAACCCTTAAATTTTACACTTTAATAAATTTTAGCGTCTGAAACTGCTGCCAGTTTTATTTTATTTTTTGTGTAAAAGGTGGTGGTTGGTGAATCCCCCGATGGCAGTCTCGACATGGAAGCGTACGTGATGCCAAACCAGAGGATACCCAATGAGACGCCCGTTTCTTCTTTTATGGTGAGTAGAGTCTTCCTTTAGGGAAGGAGAATATAGCATACCCGATTTAAAAGTAGCCTATGTCACCGTACACTACTACTAGTCTTGTCACTAGTTCTTTCTAACCAGTGTGGTGAAAGAATTTCAAATGAGCCTCAAGGGCTCATCGACACAAATGTCTTTGAACTCTAACGTTTTGTGACATACTGGTTTCCTCGCGATGTTTAAGAGTACTGGTAAAGCGGACATAAATCGAATAGAAAAACCTATGCACGGCCTATTTTATCTGACCACCTTATAGGTCGGGGCCTCTACCACTAGAGAGGTCTAAAGTCATATCGATCTGTTGCTCCGTTACGCCTTACAAAACCGGACAGCTGACCCATTTTCATTATTTACAGGTACCTCCCGAGACAATAGAACGGGCGGCCGGATTATTATTCTTCGATAAGCTGCACAGAAGCAAACTGAACAGGATAAACGGAAAGAAAGTTTGAGCCTGCGCTGCGTTTTCTATGCTTTGTTCGCGTTCGGTCGAAGTTAAAACCTTGTTTATGTGTGATGTCCAAAAGATCTATTGTAATGTTACATTTTACCCTATTTTTCGTCAACAGTTTATTTTGTAAATGTTTTGTTTATGTAGTTAGATGTTATTTTATTTTAAAGTGACCAATGATTTATAGTAGCTACCTACTTACCTAATAAAGTTATTGGTAGATATTAATTCCTGTAGTTTTGTACCTACTTACGTATTCTACTGTACACTTACCCTACGGGTGCCAACGGGACCCTATTACTAAGCCTCCGCTGTCCGTCCGTCCGTCTGTCAGCGGGTTATTAGCTCATCCGCTCATCCCTATGGGAAACAGGCGCAATTTTATGTATGTTATGTACCTACTTATGTATTATCCATCTTATCTATCTACATACTTATTTTCTAAGGTCATTCACACCTACAATCAAAATGCTGAATGGCCATGAAACTTGTTAACGGGAATCAAACCCACGCGCATTTCAGTCAGACACATCTGCCAAGTGCCAACACCACCCGAGGTCGTCAATAAAATACATTTATTATCAGTGCGATCAACACAAACAAGACAAGGATTTATTCAAATAGGTACCTACCTAATGTAGTCATTCATAAGTATTTTTTTTTAAGAAAAATATATATGTACCTAAGTAGGTATATAAGTATAAGTAGGTATATTATAAAACATAAAACAATTCTAACTAAAATCAAAGAAAACTACAAAAAAATTACGAACAATTGTATGAAAAGTTCCCATAGCCTATATGCTTGCGCCACTATGTCGTTGATGCATTTTTATGAACCAGTTTTTTAATCTTTATTTTGGGCTTTCGGTAAGTATGCCGCCTCGAAGTTAACAATAAATGAAAAAAAAAACACAAACATACCTACTGTAATAGTTCCATAACAATAGAATAAGGCAGCTAGGTAGGTATCCTGTTTTGGACGAGGTAGTAACGTCTCTTTATGTGTTATGTCCATAATAAATTAACAGCTAGGTACCGTTTATAAGAAACTGTAGGTAAAGTTATTATTTGCAGATAATAGATATAGAGATAAAACACTGTTGATAACAATACAGTTAGGTACATAAAACTGATAACTTGAACGAATTGTCTACCACACTTGGATTATTTGTCAATATGATTTTTAAGATTGTAGTTGTGTTTTGGTAAGTACTTTATTGCTACCTATGTGTTTACTGATTAAATTATTGACTTTGTTTTCTAGGTTCAAAGGTATCGTTACAAACCTTTTTAGGGTTCCGAAATCGAAGGGTGCCAACGGGACCCTATTACTAAACTTCAGCTGTCCGTCAGCGAGCTGTATCTCATGAATCGTAATAAATAGAGAATTTAAATTTTCACAAAGATTTTCTATTGCCGCTATAACAACAAATCGTCACTGGAAAGGCAAATTTACGTAAGCGCCAATCGAGAAAAAGCCGTTTAAAGTTCATTTTTTTCGTTTTTTAATCACAACTTTTTACCAAATTATCGAATTTTTGATGTCATCAACGTAAGATTTCATTATTTTTTCATTTTGTATGTCCAGCAATTCATATTATTGTATATGGACTGCTATTTTAGGATAATAACTCAATATGCCCATTTGGCGCCATTTTGGCGCTTACGTAAATTTGCCTTTCCAGTGACGAAATAATAAGAATAAAATAAAAGGCAATACACGGTACAATGTTTCAGGGAAGGTTCTTAGATATGTTTTACGGCCATAGATCACCAGGTGGCGCTGCAGCAGCTAGCATAGTTTTTGCGCCTCCAAAACTCAATAACTACTGAACCGATTTTGATGCAGTTTTTTGCATTATGTTAGTAAAATTTTAGATAAGGTTTATACCTATATAGGTACCGATTTTTTTTATACTTATAGTGTCCCAGGCTACAGGGAATCCGAGGAGTTAAACGTTACTGTTAATGTTATTTATTTCTTTTCAGCGCTGCGAGCATAACATATGCCCTGGAAGACCTGTCCTTCCCTCCAGGGTTTAAGTTTGGAGTCGCGTCAGCAGCCTACCAGGTTGAGGGAGCATGGAATGTTAGTGGTAAGACGAGATTAAAAAGGTACCTACTTACCTACCTACTTACTGTAGGACGACTGAATCATGACTATGATGACTATGCGACAGCAGAATCGTGGTTACGTTGCCATGGGCAAATCACGACTTTACCGCGACGTTTTGGGACTGTATCGTTAGTTCATGGCTACAAAAAGTCGCTTTCTGGCTAATCTAATGGCGTTCATTCCCTAAAAATTACTAGAGAATACAAGGAGAGATGTAAATATCGGCAAACTAGGGCCTCAACTCAAAGACTCATTTCTTGCATTTGGCACCATGTATTTGAACTTTTTAGGTTCTGCGACGGGCCGGCAGAAATCGGCAAAGAAGTGATCAGATCGTCAGTGGATAGCCGAAGATAGCCGATAATTTTTTGAGGTTGTGTAATTTTATTTTTCTTTTAGACAAGAGCGAGTCTATTTGGGACACTCTGATCCACTACTGGCCTGAAAAGGTGGCCGATGGCAGCAATGCTGAGGTAGCCTGCGACTCCTACCACCTTTGGGAACGGGACATTGAAATGATCGAGGAAGTCGGGGCGCATTTTTACAGGTAAGGTACTTAACTTATTACTTAGGTATAAACTCGCCCAGATTCCAATAATTTCACATTTTATTTACAAGGCTGTACGAGACTTCTACCAGAGCACTAAAAGAACTTACCTAATTATATTTAATTAGCGGTTTTGCTGGCAGGGTGTAGGTACGTAAGTAAAGTACATATATTCCATGTTCCCGTTCAGACGTTTCGCCGTAGTTTAGGCACATCCTTACAAAATTTTGCATTTATAATAGGATGTAATTTATTATAGAGGCTTTAGAGGAGGTTATTTAATTATTACATGGCATCACTATCATCATCATCTTCCTGCCCTTATCCCACTATATGTGGGGTGGTACAGCATCTTCTCTTCTTCCATTACCTTCTATCAGCTGTCATCTATGCATTCACTCCTTTCCATCTTACATAATCCATCCACCTTTTCTTTGGCTTACCTGTACATCTAAATCCATTATTCCGTGCCATGAGTAGGTAAGCATGAGTACCTACCTAAAATAATAATAAGTAATTATTATTATGAGCCCATTACGTCCCACTGCAGGGTAACGACCTCCCGCCCTTCTTTCCTCTCCTCTCTATTTTGTGCCATTATGACCCAGTCTTTCAAACCTAAAATAACAGATTCTTATAACAAAATAATCTTCAACACTACTTCCAGACTCTCTCTATCATGGCCGCGCCTGCTTCCAAACGGGTTTGCAAATAAAATCAGCGAGGATGGTGTCAGGTACTACAACAATTTGATCGACGGACTCCTCGCAAAGGGCATCGAACCGATTGTCACGATTTATCATTGGGACCTACCACAGCGGTTACAGGATCTTGGTAACTGTTTGCAAATTAATTAATAGAATCCGACTGTCACACACATAGTTCTGATCCCACACTAGGATTTCCTGTGTTGTGGGTATCAGAAATTACGAGTAGCTACCATAATTACCTACCTACCAGACAGTACCCAGACACGGATGAAATACGCTCTTTTTCTCCCCCAACTCAGGTCTCAGCACAAATAAATACGCATTCTCTACTCCACCAATGTCGTCATTCTATTTTCCATATCAGAACACACTTACGTAGTTCTAGGACACTAGGATTTTTGATCGTGCGAGCGAAGCAAGCAACATCTCAGTGGCAACATGGGCGATTTGCTTTTATAAGTGTGTGGATATGTTATTTATTTATTTATTAGGCAACGCCAACAGAACACATAATAAAAACTGTTATGGATGTTTACAGTAAAAAAAATAGTACTATAGAATATGCTTCAATTATAGGCTTGCACAGCATTGGCAGACAACAGCTGGTAGAAAGAAATATATACCTAACCTACCTATATATAATACTAGCTGTGCCCCGCGGTTTCACCCGCGTTTTTCTCGTTTCCGTGGAAATACCGAGATAAAATATTGCCTATATTATAGCCTCCCTCAATAATTGGACTATGGCCCATAACTCATTAATAGGTACCACCTCTTAACATCTTACACACGTGATAACTTTTAAACGAAATATCAGATTGAGATGAAATAAAAAGTATTTTACTTCTACATAAATACTCTTGATAACATAATGTTTAATTTCGATAAAGATTAATATTACGATACATATTTAACGTAGTTTTTTTTTCTTCAGACGATTTAATAATTATTTTGAACACAAAATCGGTTATTGTGATTAAACCATGATAGCTAGATATATGTTCTCGCGGACTTTTTTGTAGGTCTAATGGGATCTATAAACCCATAGTACATCATTTTGTTCTGTTGTCAATAGTTTTTGCAGCGCACGCAAAAATAGGTTTTCGATTTTACACCTTGTGTTACAAAATAGCAATTTTATTACGGATCCCTAATTTTGAAAAAAATAAAACATAGCCTATAGCCTTCCTCGATAAATGGACTACCCAACACTGAAAGAATCATTCAAATCGGACCAGTAGTTCCAGAGATTAGCGCGTTCAAACAAACAAACAAACTCTGCAGCTTTATAATATTATATTATAACTAGCTGTGCTCCGCGGTTTCACCCGCGTTTTTCTCACAGGCGGCCAGCAAGCGCGGCTTCCTCGTCTCGCCCGCCGCCGCGCCGCCAGCGTCTCGTCTTGCTTGCATCAAGCGCGCGTGGATTTCCTTAGCAGAGTTATTTTAGAAATGTATTTATTATACTCTTCAAAGATCTTATACTTACAATCATCAACAAATATATTTCAAAAAGATTATTACAGGATTTTATGTTGATAAAAAACTCTATGGCCCATAACTCATTAATAGGTACCAATACCAACTCTTAACATCTTACACACGTGATAACTTTTAAACGAAATATCCGATTGAGATGAAACAAAAAGTATTTTACTTCTACATAAATACTCTTGATAACATAATGCTTAATTGCGATAAAGATTAATATTACGATACATATTTAACGTAGTTTTTTTTATTCAGACGATTTAATAATTATTTTGAACACAAAATCGGTTATTGTGATTAAATCATGATAGCTAGATATATGTTCTCGCGGACTTTTTTGTAGGTCTTAATGGGATCTACAAACCCGTAGTAGGTACATCATTTTGTTCTATTGTCAATAGTTTTTGCAGCGCACGCAAAAATAGGTTTTCGATTTTACACCTTGTGTTACAAAATAGCAATTTTATTACGGATCCCTAATTTTGAAAAAAATAAAACATAGCCTATAGCCTTCCTCGATAAATGGACTACCCAACACTGAAAGAATCATTCAAATCGGACCAGTAGTTCCAGAGATTAGCGCGTTCAAACAAACAAACAAACTCTGCAGCTTTATAATATTAGTATAGATAATATTAAGTATAGATAATAATAACAAAAGATATGTTTGTTAGAGTATAACTTTGAGAGGCATAATCTAATCTGTACGGAACTAGGTAGGTCAATAGATTGTGATCTGAGCATAATCAGGTAGATTTGATCGAAGGTTAGAGCAGATTAGACTGGGCATGAGCTAGATAGCGCTGTCGTTGTGATTTATGCGGTAACGCAGTAGTTGTGTTACCTACGTCTCCTCCACATATAAAGAGTCGACATAAAGTCTTCATTTTGTATTGTAATCAAGACATAATAATATACTTTATCATTTTATAGAATAATATACCTACCATTTGAGACCTAAAAAGGCACTTATCTTATCTATGTATATTCCGCACGTAAGAAGCACGTACCTAATCTCAGTTCAGGGCGAACTACTAGTTAAGTACCTACTAGGACTTCACTTGGACTTTAACTTAAAAGTCCCGCATCGGGAGAAATGTTCTTGAGTCCCAGCCTCTCGCCGCCACACCACAGATGCCGGCAACCATTTTTATGTCTGCTTATCCTCTTCAACATGATGGACCATCTATGTAGGCGGTGGGCTGTGATATTCTGTCAGCATGGTTCATCATATTCACCTTGGAACTTTGAGTCAGGAGTGGTTACAAGTTTTCTTATGATTACTTGTGGGTCTGCCCACCCCATTAGGGATACGTACGTGATAAAATGTCTGATTGTTCCAGGTGGCTGGACCAATCCTCTTATAGCGGATTGGTTCGCCGAATACGCCCGTGTCGCGTTCTCTCTGTACGCGAACCGCGTGAAGATCTGGATTACTCTGAATGAACCACAGGCCATATGCGATCTCGCGTACAACTCGGGTATCGTAGCTCCAGGCTTAACGGATCCTGAGGTTCGAACTGCTTAATGAATGAAGTGTCTTTGAACTTCCGAACGGTCACCGTTTGTTATAGTATTTTTTTAATCTAGTGAATAATTCCTTCAGGTAGGGATCTATCTCTGCAACAAGCATTTGTTGTTGGCACATGCTAAGGCCTGGCGGATCTATGACGAGGAATTCAGAGCGCAGTATCATGGTAAGTTGAAATACATTGATGCTGTGTTGATGTCTTCTATCATAAGTAAGTCTTTGAACTGTAGTAAACTATGATGGTGACTGCGCATGAAATTACTACAATAGGCTTGTACCCAGCTACAATAGCTCGAAAAAGTACCTATAGGTTAGGTACCTATCTACTTATAAGTAGTTTGAAGTTCCGGCTAGATTCAACTTTGCTCGCCTCATCAGCACAGATTTATTATACTTACAATACACAGTAACCACAGTGAAACATTGCTTGCCTCGTCACTCGTGCCTACTCATACCACAAAGACACAATTTTTCACTAACATGTCTAACTAAAAATACTTTTTTAAAGTAGGTATGATGTACATTATGTAGATAGGTACCTTACCTACCTAGTTGCCAGATCTGAAAGCCTCTAACTGATCAGAAAATATGTTTGCTAAAAAAAACATGTTTGCAGGTGAACTGTCGTTAGCAAACCACATTTTCTGGTTTGAGCCCGAAGCCCCTGAACATGAAGACCTAGCGGAACTTGCTCGACAGAACATGGTAGGTTTTCAAACAGGACTAGGTATGCAAATGTGTTGCAAAATGTTGGCAAAACACATTTGCCAACCACTCAGCAACCTTTATTAAATTGTTGACGGAATTTGTACTGGAATAACATAGGTAATAATACTCCAGGCTACTTGTCATGCGAGCGAAGTCGTGAGTGGAAGCTGATGTTATCTTAATGATATGTAGGCTTATGTAGGTAAACTTGTCTGAATGTACCTATTAATTCCCAGGCTGGTCGATATTCTCACCCTATATTCTCGTCGGAAGGTGGCTGGCCGCCGGCCATCGAGAAGATCTTGGCGGAAAACAGCAAGAAGCAGGGATACGCTGAGACCAACCTACCACCCTTCACACCAGAGGAAGTTGAACTAGTCAAAGGTAGAGCTACCAACAAAAGACTATGAACACTTTCAAGACTTATAAACTCCTAAACTTAATACCTACTTTTACAAAACTTTGAACTTCCATACCACATCAAAAGTAGAGCTGACCTTCTCAAGCTATAAAATATACCTTGGTACTGAACACCCTAGCACAAATCAATTCAAGTATTGAACTGAAAAATAGGGTGATAAAAAGAGCAATTTTCGTATTTCTGTTAGTAAAGTTTATCGGTTTACCTATATAGTCTTTGTCTTTCCCAGCGTTATGATCATCCACAATCCGCCTTTACCCACAGCTGGACATAGGCCTGCTTTTGTTTGTATCATCCATCACGATCTTGTGCAAGTCTCGTCCATCCTCGCCCCACGGTTTTTTCTACCTACATTATCTGCCCATTTTGTTGCAGGTTGACCCATATTCCTAGTGCCATCTAGATAAATTTTTTATTTGATTTTTAAGAATTTGTCCCTTCCTTATTAGGAACGTTCGACTTCTACGCCTTGAACCACTACAGCAGCCGCGTGGTCCGCCCCGCGAAGGAGGGAGAGAGCCTCGGCCCGTACCCCTTCGGAGACATCCCCGACCTCAACGCGAAACTCCTCAAACACCCTGGCTGGGAGACCACGTCGTCCTCCTGGTACTATGTAAGTGCTGCCTTGAGTACCTATAAAAAAATCAAAGGTGACTTGACACATGAACGCATTGTAGCGAACGAATGTAAGCATAAGATATTACACATTACCTTAACCTGTTTTCTCAGCCTCACAATGACCATTGACCAATCTCTTGAACTTAGAAGCTGAATGTTTTCATATTGAAATCGGCTCTTGAGTCATTGAATGCTGGATGGTAACAGTCTTCTTCTTAACAGCTAAACCCTGAAGGCATTCGGAATACGCTAGTCTGGCTTAAACAGCACTATGGCGACATCAAGATCCTTATCACGGAGAACGGGTACCCGAACACTGGCGGCCTCGAGGATAACGATCGGATCGACTTCTATAAGAAGTATTTGAAGCAGGTAAGATACCGTCAAAGTCAAAAATTCCTCACAATGATATCCTTATCATTGTGAGAAATTTTTGAAAGATGTGTGAAAGAGGGCATGCGTGTGAAAGGAGTACTGGGATGAGTGATAGAAGATGGAAGAGGGAAACATGTTGTGCCGACTCGACCTAGTTAGCAGTTATGGGCAGGAAAATGATGTTGATATTGGTTCTTATCAAATTTAGGCTCATTTGCCACTATGGTACTTTGCGTGATAACGAATTACGAGTAGTAGATTAGATTACCATAACAACTTTGTTTTTCGCATAATAATGAACAACAGAACAGTTAGGTAACAATGTTATGTTGCTGTATCAAAATACAAAATCGTTTATTTAGGAACAAATAAGTAGGTACAGGGTTCATCAATAACATAATAAGTGCACGATGATAGCTGCAGTAGTAAAAAATCTGTGTCGCAATTATCAATACTCCTAGGCCACGGAGCTATCTACGGACTTTCGTTAGTTGATTATATGAACCAGGCATAAGTTAAGCAGGGGTTTCGCGACATAGCGGTTTCATTTCAACAAGACCGTAAAAATAAAAAAAGCCAATGTGTGCGGTCAGCCTTAGGTATGCCCGGTTCCTATAAGTATTGTATTAACCGACGACAGATAGTTCGTTACCACTTTACAACGTTGTTATCCTTCAATAAGCGCCATCCATTATGGAAAAAAAAAATCTTTGCAATGTCATCGGTTAAAAGAATATAGGAACCGAGCATTAGACGGCAGGATGGAATGTCGTATACGAAGACTTAGTTTAAGTGTTAAGCTGAGTTAAGGTAATTTTCATGGCCATTGAAGTACTTTTATGTTTTCCCTCTCTTCTAGGTATTACTGGCCATCAAAGAGGATGGAGTGAACGTGGCGGGGTATACGGCATGGACGCTTATGGACAACTTCGAATGGATGGATGGATACTCGTGAGTTTAGTCTTGTTACCATTATCCTTCTCAGCTGTTTTCTACCAGTAAGCTGGTGTAGGCCTCCTTCAAACTCCACTCCTTCTGGCTCTTAGGGCGCGTTAAATTGACGGTCACGTCTTTTAAGTCGTTAAGCCATGACTTTTTGCAGCAGCTTAGAATATTATGTACTTAGTTTAGAAATAGGTAACTACCTACTAAATGTTTTATGTTGTTGCAAATAAAATACCATTCTATTCTATTCTAATTACTCCGTCACAAGAGTTGGCCAATAGCTCATACGAACTTACTTACTACACAAGTTGTTTGTTTATACCTACGAGTATGTGTGAAATAGCTCTAACATGTTTTACTTACTCCAGGTCTAAGTTCGGTCTGTACGAGGTGGACTTCGATTCTCCGAACCGCACGCGCACGCCGCGCTCCTCAGCCGCCTTCTACTCCAGCGTTATCAAAGCTAACTCTCTACAAGTCGATACTAATGTCTAGGCAAAATATATATCGTTATTTGGTTGAAAACTTTGTCTATAATCTATAACAAGCTTGTAACCCACTACTGTTCACCCCGATCTATCTAGTCGTGTCACTAGTTCTTTCGAACCAGTATGGTGAAAGGATTTAAAGTGCGCCTCAAAGGCTCCTTTCGTGCAATTTAATGTTTTTAACGGTTGTAACTTTCTACGGTTCTACGACATGCCGGTTTCTTCACGATGGTTTCCTTCGTCGTTTGAGATTACTGGTATAGCGCACATTCGAACAGAAAAAACCCATTGGTGCAACTGGATTTGAACCCACGACCTTAGGATCGGAAGGCGGAGCCGCTACCACTAGACCACCAATGCTTTCCGATGTCGCTGTCTATAACAAATTATTAGCTATTATGCCTATATAGCACAAAATACCTGTTTTTAAAGTGTCATGTACTATTACTGTACTGTTATTTAATCTGCGATATAGGCTAGCTAGAGAAAATTGTTAGTGAGGACCCTTTGACTAATGTTTAGGATGGATCTCAGACTTCAGATATTTATATTACTATAACTAACTACTACTAGTGTCAATAATTAAAGAAGTTCCTTTCAGATATACAGAGAAGTGTACATAATTCTAATAAAACAAAACATTTTTTATAACGTTTATTAGTAAAATAAACCTATCATTCATTTAGTTTTCTGCTTTTTATTTTTATGCACCCCTTTCCCTAGTTTCAAGAGGGGTGCGTTCTTGCTTTTCCTCTTTTCTTTCTTCAACTCTCCCGATTCCAAGGCCTTCTTCATCGCCTAAAAATGAAAGATATGTTCGTTAATTTTAGTAACTTCGTTCTACTACCTACGTTTAAACTTTTTCCCGTTTGTTCATCTTACGCGTAGCGAACTATAGTTATACTAGCTTCCGCCTGCGGCTTTGCTCGCTTGGTACCCAAAAAAGTAGTCTATATGTTAATCCAGGTCACAAACTATGTATATTCCAAGTTTCATTCAAATCCATTCAGTAGTTTTTACGTGAAAGAGTAACAAACATCCATCATACAAGCTTTCGCGTTTATAATATTAGTAAGGATAAGGATTAATTATAAACAAAAATATTTGTGGACATTTCACACAGCGCCATCTAGCCCCAAACTAAGCAAAGCTTGTACTATGGACACCAGATGCCTGATAGAATACTTATATACTTTTTTTGTAAATACATACTTATAATACATAATACTACAACACCCAGACCCGGAAGAAGTATTTGCAGAACATACAAACATTTCTCCTGTAGCGGGAATCGAACCCGCACCTCTTGCGTCTCAGCCGAGCAGTCGCCCGCCACGCCACCGAGGTTGTCACGACGGATTAGTAGGATACTTACTTGTAATGCATTTTCCTGCGGCATACTCAAAGCCATAGGGTCGTTGAGGGTAGGATACTTGAATGAGTATCCCCTGGGGAAGATGGGTCGAGACAGCATCGCTTCCAGTTGTTTACGTCGGGCCTTCAGCGCGCGCTCTATGGTCGGATCGACTTGCTGTGTGGGACTGAGTTTGTGTTCAGGAAATTAATATTTCTTATTTACAAAAAAATCCTAAAATATGTAAATTTATGAGTGCTAAATAGATTTTGAGGAATGTTGAGTAACTAAAGGAGTTGGAGATGGAGTATCTCCAGTTTTTAATATTTCAAATGATAATTCATAGGTATTTTAATCCTGCTTCTATAAAACTCAGCTTTGGACTGCATTCACGTGAGCCTTAGAGTGTTCTCTTTACCGTTCCACTAACAGTCAAACTGTTATTAATTATCATCCTGCAAAACTCAAAATCCTTTTGTATTTCTTTTGCCAAACAAAAAAAAACATTGTCATAAAATGTGTTTTGGCAAAGTACCGTACGGTACCTTATTGGTAAATAGCACAAGTTTTATCTCATTTCCAAAAGGATACCAATCATCATCATCAATGATAATGTCCATCTCCCGCGCAGCCTTCTCTTTCCAGCCGCGCGCCTGCGCGTGTCGCCTCTTGCGTAGTTCCAGCGCGTCCAGGTCGCGCGCCGCCGCGACCAGATCTCTGAGCGGCGCTAGCAGGTGCTGGGTCACAGGGAACGTGGGGACTTCTGATGCTGGGGAAATAATAATTATGATCATAATAGGCTATTTAAATATGTTTTAAAGAGCGTCTGTGCAAACAATTTATTGTCTGTTAAACAGTCGGTCCCAGCTTTTAAGTCGTTAAGCCATGACGGAGGCCTTTAGGCGGCCTTAAAACTCCCGTCACTAGAGTTGGCCACTAGCTCATACGAACATACATACATTGTCTGTGGTACTAGCAGTTACGGGGAAAGTGACTTGATGCTGGAGAAAGAATTGTGCCATTGAATTGTCATATTTGGCAAAATAAAAAATCAATTAACGGGGGCACCACGACATGCGTACCTTGAGTATAGCTAGCAAGTGAATATGGAGACTTCTGATGCTGGGAAAAAAGGGTCGATGTATTGAAATGTGATGTGACCCACATCATAAGTTGTGACTCCACTGAGGCGTACGTATGGATATGCCCCACACGTGGGCGTGGGACTTATCCTGATGCGTCGAAAGTTTCTAGCCAGGAGACCGGGAACACTCGACGCATGCTTATGGAGCGTGGTCGTGGGCCGCAGCGGAGGTTGTCTGCTTCTACGTACGTGGTTCTCAGCGGGGCAAAGGACCTGGTATTGCACTTGCTCTTGTTCAACGTGAGGCAGAACTTGGAGTACAGATATGCCTCGGAAGGCTCTACGATTAGTACGGTGATGCCCTCTCTATCCGCTTCTTGGTACGTAGCTCTCAGCGGGGCAAAGGACCCGGTATAGTACTTACTCTTGTTCAGCGTGAGGCAGAGCTTGGAGTACAGATATGCCTCGGAAGGCTCTACGATTAGTACGGTGATGCCCTCTCTATCCGCTTCTATGTACGTGGTTCTCAGCGGGGCAAAGCACCTGGTATTGTACTTACTCTTGTTCAGCGTGAGGCAGAGCTTGGAGTAGAGATAGGCCTCGGAAGGCTCTACGATTAGTATGGTGATGCCCTCTCTCTCCGCTTCTATGTACGTGGTTCTCAGTAGGGCAAAGGACCTGGTATTGTACTTACTCTTGTTCAGCGTGAGGCAGAGCTTGGAGTATAGATATGCCTCTGAAGGTTCCACCATAAGCACGTTGATGCCTTCTCTATCCGCGCGCGCGGTGCGTCCGCTTCGGTGTACATAGTTCTCGGCTGTGCGAGGGACCTGGTACTGTACCACGTGGTCTACGAGAGGTATGTCCAGGCCGCGGGCTGCCACGTCTGTGGCGATAAGGACGCCGTGGGGATTGTCGCGGAACCTGTAACAAAAGGGTTTATAAGGATTATGCACATATTTTTTATAATTCATCGAATCCTACTAATATTATAAACGCGAAAGTTTGTAAGTATGGATGTGGATGTTTGTTACTCTTTCCCGAATAAACGGCTGAATGGATTTGGATGGCACTTGGAATATACATAGTACATTGTGCTGGATTAACATCTAGGCTATTTTTTATTCGGGTACCACGCGAGCGAAGCCGCGGGCGGCAGCTAGTTAAGTTATAAGTCGCAGTTTAAAATTGTTTTTAAAAATGCAATACATATTGGTCTGGCGCATACCTCGGACAGAGGATAAGTATAGCTATCCAACGAGTTAACGTCGCCAGCCTTTTGGGGGGCGTACCTGCGGTCGGTGATCTGAGCTCTGTTTTCTATCTGTAGGCTAACTTAGATAGAAAACTGACCTCATTTTCATTTCCAATTATTATGTCGAGTAGCTAAAAGTTTTTAATGTTATTATAATTTATTTATTCATACACACAATATTTTTTTTTATTATTTGTTAAGACGTTTTTGCCAACAATGTCCGGTACTCAAATTCAAATAACGGATGTTTGTAGGTAGATTAGAGTCAATGGGCAAAGTCGAGCTGTGAATGATGAGGCTAGTAAATATTAACCTTTCTAAATTCTTTAACCGTTGCCTCTGCGGCATGCTAGCGTGAAGCGGGAGAGGATTACACTTCAGTATCGCAAGCAATGTAGCCAATCTGTAACAAAATAAGTTTGCAATGCATATTCAAACTTTAATTCAAATCCAATGAAATAATTCTTACATGTAACTGAGTCGTTAAAAAAAATCATCAAAATTACTCATTTCGATGGACGAATTTACTATGTCAAAATTGTTTTCACAAAAAGACTTAATGGTACCCAAGACAGTTTTTGAAGCGCTCGTGACGTAGCTTGCTTAGGCGTTCTTGATTGATCGTTAAAGTTAAGCAACGATATGCGCGGTCACAAATTGGGATGGGTGACCGCAAGTGGCATTACGAGCTGAGCGCTTCTGTGCTTCGGAGGGCACGTTAAACAGTTGGTACCGGCTTTTAAGTCGTTAAGCCATGACGGAGGCCTTTAGGCGGCCTAAAAACTCCGTCACTGGCCATACGAACATAAATAAGACAGTTTCCTGTATCTTCTATGGTTTCGGATTTCCCCATACTGTCCCAGTTAAAAAAAACACTGTATATTAATGGCGAAGTCGTGGCCGGCCAAGAAAACGTTGGCGGGACAATCTAGACTCCTTTGAGAGAGAATGGTGGGAGACCTCGAAGGGCAGAGATGATTAGCGGAGTTTGGGGGAGACCTTTGCCCAGCAGTGGGACGATATAGGTTAATAAAAAAAAATGTTAATGTACCTTTTGACACTACCGATAGAGTTGCAGAAGACAATAGTCCGACCGGGGTGCCGTTTCAGGATGTACAAGAGATATGAGTCTTTGTGCTCCATCGCACACGTTATCTTACACTCGGTCAGCGACTCAGCAGTGCCTGAAAACAAACAGTACTTCATTAGCTACATCTGCACTCCTAGTGAAAATCGCAGTAACTAGCATTTTTGTCAAAAAATAGTTACCCCAGAATACTCAAACGCATAAAATCTGTCAAAAACTCGTCACTTGAGACGTGCTCAACTCTGAGACGCGTTTGAGTATTCGGGGGTAAGTCACTACGAAAGATAATCCGCTGGAAAAAAATTGAATATAAGTGGAATACTCTTCGATAGGTTGCATAAATATTGGTGCACAAACAAGATACCATTTATTTAAATGTACAATGATACGGAATCATTCGTGTACGAATTGTCAAGTTTTTTAATTATTTATTTATTTGATTGAACACAGAGTAGTACTCTCTCGTTGAGAGTGCATTACAAAAAAGTACCGATTTAAAGTGAAGACAGCAAGACATTTTTGAGCGAGTAAGAAAATTATTTATTTAATTATTCATTAGCACGATTAAAATACCAATTACACTAATTAACATTAATTACACAAAATATTTAATCATACACAAATTAGGTTATTAAAAATTAATGTGTATAATGATTCAATTTTTTTTTTCAATTTTATTCAATTTCTCATTAATCAATAAAGTATCTAGAATAATAGAGTACTAGATTCTACTCGTAGTAGGTATCTTAAAGCGAAAAGGGTTCGAAAGGTCTTAGTCTATGTATACCTAAGTTCTGCTGCGTGATGTCAACGACCTTTGGCTCAGTCATGCCGAGCATGTCGACGAGACGTTTCACTTTTTGCTCCGAAGTCATCTTCTTCACTTTGCGGTTTATTATCTTGCCGTGTTTTGTTACCTACGGCAAAAAATATAATAAATAAATACATATTCGTGGACATTTCACACAGCGCCATCTAGCCCCAAACTAAGCAAAGCTTGTACTATGGGCACCAGATGGCTGATAGAATACTTAATTATTTTTTTTTGTAAATACATAGAGGATGAATGAAAGAAGATTAACGAAACAGGTGTATGAGGCGAGTGTGAATGGTACCGTTGGAAGGGGAAGACCTCGGCGCACGTACCTGGACCAAATCAGCGACGTTTTGGAAAAGGGCCAGGTTAAGAGTACCCTAAACCGACGAGCATGCATGAGGAATGTGATGAGAGTGAAGGAAGCAAAAAAGTATGTCAGGATCGTAGCAAATGGCGATCCGTGATCTTTGCCTACCCCTATGGGAAACAGGCGTGATTTTATGTATGTACTTATAAAACTTCTCTGCTGGACTGGGAGTAAAGGAAAAACATAGAATGCCTCCAGCTGCTTCTCTCCCCGAGCATGTCGTAAAAGTCGACTAAGGGATAGTATCCTCCAACATGATGGGATACAATAAGCAAGTATTCCCAAGGAGGGTTGACGTCAGGCAGGCGGCCGGTCATAAAACACCTTAGCCAAAACTCTTACACACTCTTGTGCTGACCCCACATAGAGTGGGATAAGGGCAGGAAGATGATGACCCCCTCTAAAGGTACGAGTTGGCAGCGGACGACATGAGGCAGCAGCAGACGACGTGTCGCAGCGACACTACTGGTTTCTATGTATTTCTATGAACTTCAAGCTAGCGACGCGTTCGCTAGAAATACATAGAAACCAGTAGTGTCGCTGCGACACGTCGTCCGCTGCTGCCTCATGTCGTCCGCTGCCAACTCGTACCTTAAGGCTGCGACCGCGCCTGGTTATACCAACATACCTTTTTCCCCTTCATATGCGTGGGTAGATCGTGCACCAGCGTGAGGGTGGCGGAGAACACAAAGTTCTGCCGCGCCGCTCGCCGCTCCGCGTCCGCGTTCAAACGCTCCAGCAGCGGCGTCAACTCGAGGAAGTGGCCGCGCTCTATCATGCGGTCAGTCTCGTCTATCGCCAGGAATCTACAATCAATCATTGTGTAATGGAAAAGGGCCAGGTCAAGAGTACCCTTAACAGAATGAATGAAGCTCAATAAGTATGTCAGGATCATAGCAAACGGAGATCTGTGATCTCTACCTACCCCTATGGGAAACAGGCGTGATTTTATGCATGTATGAAATAAATAAATAACAGTCAACATTATAATAGTTCTAATGTTATCCTTATCCGACCCCACATAGAGTGGGATAAGGGCAGGAAGATGATGATGATGATGATGATGTTATCCTTATCTGACTATACTCACTAGCGAACTAAATTCAGAATGGACATTCACATCCAGCCAATCTAGCCAGTCTACCCGTCTTATTAAAAATTTAATTCAAATCCTCACGATTTTTCGGATTTATAATATCAGTAGGACTAAAGTTGCCAGCCCGCACAAATTCTTACCCCCGAATACTCAAACGCATCTCAGAGTTGAGCATGTCTCAAGTGACGAGTTTTTGACAGATTTTCATCAAAAACTGTCAAAAAAAACCGTGACTTGAGACGTGCTCAACTCTTAGTCGCGTTTGATTATTCGGGGGTTAGAAGACCTAAATAAGTGAGTACTTACTTGACAGTGTCGAGCTGCTGCAAATGCGGCTGTCCCTGGTTGATCAGCTCCCAGAGTCTGCCAGGTGTGGCTACCACTATCTCCGGCCCTGCCCGCAGTAGTCTTTCCTGTTTCACATGCGCCATGCCGCCCACTATGGTCGCTATTTTTATACCTGCAACAATCTTACTTATATTATAAATGCGAAAGTTTGCGAGTTTGGATGTTTGTGCCTCAATCACGCCTAAACAGCTGAACGGATCTGAACGAAACTTGGAATATACATAGTACATGTACTGGATTAACATATAGGCTATTTTTTATCCGGCTACCACGCGAGCGAAGCCGCGGGCGGCAGCTAGTAATACTAATAATTAAGCTGTACTGGTTTTTCAGTAGTGGGTCCAGGATTTTGGGGGGGGGCATGGGACATAAAGGCATCGTCTAATAAAATCAAATAGTAATACCACGGGCCGCATTTGAGGGTCATTAATGCTTGAACAACAATTACCTGTATATTTGGCAACAGCCATCAGATGCCGGCTGATCTGAATAGCAAGCTCCCTGGTCGGAGTCAGGATGAGGGCATACAGTGGTTTACCAGTCTTCATCACCACATGTCCTGGGATATCTATGTCGTCCACCACTTTCACACAGCCTATACCTGTAATGTTATATATTTCGGATTTCTTCGAATGGCCTATCGTCTTGATTCTTAGACATTGTGGGCCGAGATGCATGGATACAGGCAATAAAATAACGAACGAAACTAAAGTTCACACAATCACTTTATTTTAAAATTACGATCTCAATAATTAAATTCGAATACAGCTACTTTAAACTTTAAATTACAAAACGGAACACGGGATGGTTCCTAGAGGACCCGTGTTGACCCGACCAAGAGCTGAAGAGAACTGAGCTCCGCCTCGAGTCAAACACCAGCCACCTAGACTCCATCAAACGACGCAATCTTGTTGTTTACGCCGTTTGGTGAACCGTTGACAACGTCACGTCCGCGATCATGACCTGACCGGATCCGACACTTTATTTCCGACATATATTAAAGTTTATTTTTGTTTGCAAACTTGATACTACTAATATATGTTATATACTTTCGAACCGTTCAACAAATGGATTTAAAGTTTAATATAATAAGTAATAAGCTAAGTTTAATAACAATACAAGAATTACTTTATATTATGTGCATCAATAGATTTATCAGTTCGAAAAATGTATGTGCGCAGTGCTCTCAAACGGTGAAGGAAAACATCGTGAGGAAACCTGCGGCTCAGTCAGCTCCGTACGTATTTGACGCGTCTTTCAGTGGTGGTATTGGTGCTGGGCAAGCCTACTCCATCTAAATTCCTCAGCATCCCATTAGTGTAGGCAAAAGTTGCTTCCTGAAGTTGTATAAATAATCTAATATAGACGGCTTTGCCATTTGCCTTAACTTTTTAAAAACTCAAATCTCAATATACTTTATTCAATAGGATGAGTAAGAATCACTTTAAACTATCTTAAATCTAGTCTTTAGTTTTGCAGGCTCACCTTTTTCATCAGGGTTTCCCGAATCAGCTTCCTCATCTGACTCCATTTCATCCATTCCATCACTTTCCTCCACCCCTGACTCATTGTCATCATCCATGTTGATGTTGTGATCACTTTCATTGCCATTTTCAATTTCATCACCATTATCATCAGATTCAACATTATTTGCTGGTTCTTCAACATTATGGTCTATTTCTTCTTCAGTATCATCAACACTTTCTGTTTCCTCATCACTATTGTCAGCTAAATCATCATCATCTAGCATATCTGACAGATGCACATAATTCTCATCATCACTGTCATCTTCATCAACCGTGTCCTTCTTTTTAATCAACACTTCATATTCTTCTAAGTAATCCTCTGCCTTTTTCAACTTTTTTTTCTCTGGTTTTTTATCCTTTTTTTCTAATTCATCATTTTCATCACCGGAGCTGTACCCATCCTCAGAAGATTCTTTAGCTTTGACATCATTATTTTTTCTTCTATTACCTTTGGGTTTAACTTCTGTTTCTACTTTCTTAGTAGATTTAGCAGCACCCTTTTTGTAAGGTATCTCATATACATCCAAACCTTTGCTGTCTGCCTTCTCCTTCAGTTTTAAGATGCCGGTGAGAATCGGCAGACCAAATGCAAGGGTCTTGCCACTGCCGGTTTCAGCAGCACCAAGGATATCTCTACGTCCTGGAATTGAAAAGAAGAATTTATAAGGGCGTATTCATACGACGTTTAACAAAAGCAGGTTTTATACCACCACTGAATGAGTGTAAGGTTTACTAGCTGCAATTGAATCTCGTTTAAAGAGCGTTAAAGGAAAAAATATGCCGTGTGAATAGGCCCTAATTCATTTACATATTAAAGAACATTGAAAACTAGAGCTACCATGTATTTAACCTATGCTTAGGTAGTGAGAAGCACGGGAGTGCTCAGCAAATTTCACCAACTCTATTCGTGCCATCTAATATATAGTTTTATGCTTAGCTTGCCCATCCTATGGTTTTGTTTGTTTATTTTTGTCTACCCATTTCACTACAGAAGACTCGCATTTAGAGTTTATACACCCACTATTGGGTACAGGCCTCCTCTTTAAGACTCCATTGTTTCTGATCCTGCACCAACCAAATTCTGCCAACCAATGGATTCCTGCATCTTAACAATGCCTTCTGACAAATACCTATCTAAAATTAAATGATTTGGAATTACCTATCTAAATAAATCAGAAGTGGCCGAAGATATGGGCATGATAATATATATATGTATTATGTACGGTGTCTTGTTAACCAGTACAACTAGATTGATAAATGATAACGCGTTTGTAGAGCAATAATTAACTATATTACAAACGGTTGATGAATGGGCTGTTAATGATGATGATGACGAGAACGCGCGCCCTTGGTGGCCGAATGCGAACTGATCTTAACTGATAAATTGAATAAAATGAAATGTTGGTAATGATTGAAACTGGGTCGCGCGGTCAGCGCCTTTCTGCTGACCCCAGAAGATGCACGGTTGCTTGTACCGTACATATTAAATATGACATAATTACCACAGTGACATTATTTTCTTACATAGACATAATAGTTTTAAAAAAGCCATCCTATAAGAAAAACTTTGGCCCGCCTTTCTGTTGGTATTTCATATGTGAAACTACCACCATATGAAAGCAATAAATATATTGAGTTTTGAGTAAAAAACTTAATTCTAAACTTACCATGAATAGCAGCAGGTAATGTCAGTTGCTGAATTTTAGTAGGCTTTTTAAAACCTAACTCCATCAAAGCCTTTACTATTGGTTCTTGTAGTTTAAACTCTGCCCAAGTCAGCATATCCTCAGGAGTTAAGTCGGATGACTGTCTATTCTCTTCCCCTAGTTTAGGCTTATTCAGTTTGACTTTTGAGTTCTCTGCTTTCTTCTTACTCTGTGGCTCCTGTTTATGGTCTTTGTCTTGTTTTCTTTTCTCTTTGATTTTCTTTCTCCGTTCATTCCTTTTATTCCGTTCTTTAGGTGCCTCATTACTTTCATGGTTTATACTTACTTCGTTATTCAGAGATGGTGTGTTTGAGTCTGAAAGTGATTCAACAACAAATCCATTGGCTAATATTATTTTTTGATTTAGTTTAATTTTGTTAGGTGTCTTGGTGTTTTCTGATTTGTTTACATTGTTTTTGGGGTTGGGTTTAATTTTTTTGTTAGGTACCCCGTTGTTTTCTGATTCTGAAGGGCTTTTCCGCTTCTTTTCTGGCTTTTTCTGTAAATTATTGAAAACACCTGTTATTTGTTTACATTTAATTTAAATTCTGCTAACAGGGAGAGATGGCGGGAGATCGTGCGGAGAGCTGTATCCACCTCCACCATCAACGTGGATGCCTCGACGTGACCACGACCGCTTTGCCAAGAGCGAAACGACAGAGAAGAAGAGAATTTACGGCCTAAAATAGACTTTGAACCTAGAAAAATATACTATTTTCTTATGAGAATTTGTAAGTTAAACTCACTTTTTTTGCTCTTTTGTTCTCTTTATCCAAGCCATAACTGGTGCATTCCTCCAGCCCCACGAACCCATCCAAATTATCTGTCGAGATAGGAAAACCTTCTAGCGGTACCGACTCCCATTTCATATTCTTTAACTTTTTACTCATTTTAAAGTAATTTATATTTATACTTTTCTCGTATTTTCCAGTTTTCTACTAATAATTGGTACCCGTAATACGTTTTACGAGCGACGTGAAATTACCGTCGTAATTATTTATAACCTCAAAAGAATGTGAGTTTGACATTGATAAATAAAGCTATCTGACGTAGTGTAAGTGTCGTTTCGTTTTTCGATTTACTATCGGCTTTGTCCATGGTTTCTCCAGTTTATCTATGTATAAATAAACGTTTTATTTATTTCACTTTACTTACGTTACTACTTACGTTCTATGTTTTTATTTGTACAAAAGTAATTTATTTTTACGGAAAATGTAAGGATTCATCAGGATAAATATACCGATGGAAACTGGAAAATCTTTTTTTTAAAAGTTGAAGCGTTTTTGCTTGCTTGCTGCCTAACCATAGACAAAGAAGAGGGTGGCGGAGGAGAGGAAGTTTGTCAAGTTTGTGAGTGATCGATTTTACTTTGCACCGGCCTGAACTTCTTATTCTCAACGGCATTTTTCTTTGTTTGCCAAAACGCGTGTGTACAATAGTTCGCCAAAACTGCGAATTTGTGCAAAGTTTATAAAATGGCGAATACGTTTCGCGGGGTGCTCGTCTCCGCCGTCAACAACGATGGCGCTCTGACGCCTCGTTTCAATTTTCCTACGAACGTAAACGTGGATTACGATCCTCAGGGGCTGAGTGTAAAAGTGATTCGTGCGGACCCTGTGCTGGCCCAAGAGGTGCTAGAGTTTCCCGTCCATTGCCAGACCGAGTGTTCGCGGGTCGCCGGTCAGTCGTACATATTCACGATCGACAATGAGACTTTGTTCTTCAGATTCGCGTCAGACGCTGAATGTCAGAATTTCCACCTGCTCGTCAGTAAAATCAAGGCGGGAAGGTCATCGTCTGTGTTCACGGTACGGACGGAAGATTCGTCAGCGATGCAGTATTTCCAGTTTTATGGTTACCTGAGTCAGCAGCAAAACATGATGCAGGATTACGTGAGAACGAGTACGTATCAGCGAGCCATCCTATCGAATATAAACGACTTCAAGAACAAAGTAGTTTTAGACGTTGGCGCGGGATCAGGGATCCTGTCCTTCTTCGCGGCGCAGGCTGGCGCGCGGAGGGTCTACGCGGTAGAAGCGAGTAATATGGCGCACCATGCCCAAGCCTTAGTACGAGCAAACAACCTGCACGACAGAATAACTGTAGTGGCAGGTAAAATAGAAGAAATTGAACTGCCAGAGAGTGTAGACATTATAATTTCCGAGCCAATGGGCTACATGTTGTACAATGAACGGATGTTAGAAACCTATTTACATGCCAAGAAGTGGCTGAAACCTAGCGGGAATATGTACCCCACGAGAGGGGATCTTCACATAGCCCCCTTCACTGACGATGCACTTTTTATGGAGCAGTACAACAAGGCTAACTTTTGGTACCAATCATGCTTTCATGGTGTAGATTTGAGTGCTCTACGTACTGCAGCAATGAAGGAATATTTTAGACAGCCTATTGTAGACACATTTGACGTGCGCATATGCATGGCGCGATCTGTCAGACACGTAGTTGACTTTCTGAATGCACATGAGACGGACCTCCATCGGATTGAAGTCCCCTTCAAGTTTGAGCTAACACAATCGGGAACCTGCCACGGCCTCGCATTCTGGTTCGACGTGCTATTTGCCGGCGCGACACAGCACATTTGGCTATCGACTGCACCCACAGAACCCTTGACCCACTGGTACCAAGTCCGCTGCTTGCTGGAGACCCCGATATTCGCCAAACAAGGACAGACGCTAACTGGCAGAGTGTTGCTCCTGGCCAACAAGAGACAGAGCTATGATGTCACAATGGAAGTTAGCTTAGATGGGACTAACATCTCTTCGTCCAATACCCTAGATCTTAAGAACCCATACTTCAGGTATACGGGAGCGCCCGCCGCACCTCCCCCAGGTGTGAACACATCATCACCCAGCGAAACATACTGGAACTCGGTAGAGTCATCAGCAACTTTGACGAATGGTCAGGGAGTGATCATTGCTGATGGTTCCCAACAATACTGCTCGACACCGGAGCAGGTCCCCATGGCGTACGGTGCTCACCAGAACATGATAAAGACGGTGATGCTTCAGGAGGAGTTCATCAAGCGGATTGGGATCAGTCAGAATGGGGACATATAATCCGCAAAGATGCGCCGCGCGCGCCTTAGGGCTATAAGGAACCGTAATCGGTTGTGAACTCTCTTCCGTTCAGTTTAGTGTAAGATGAACTATTTATTTCGAAGCATCACAGTGATCACAGTGTGAACAAGTGAAACAATAAACTGACACCATAATGGTGATTGTTTGGTTTTCGAAATTACGCTTATTAGTGTAACTATTGTAAACAGACTTCCGATTTACATTGACATTTTGTCTTGTAGTCTAGTACAAGCAAGCTTTAGTGCAAACTTATGACAAGGCCCTATAGTTGTATATTTTGTTAGAAAATTCTGTATTGCCGAATATAGATTTAAAAACACCACAAAAATAATCACTGTGTAATGTGCAACATTTAAAAAATAGTATTTTTTGATCATGCTTTCCCAATGGTCTGTCAGTTTTGGAATAAAACAATACTTAATATAGTGCTGTAAGTCGGAAGTTTGCATCAAGCCTAACAACTATTGCCATTTCACAGACATTTCATATGCATAGTTGTTGGGGGCATTCACCTCTGCTTTGTAAATAGACTAGCCAAAACGTATGAGATAGCTACTCGAGCAAAGGCAGCTCAAAGGCTAGTTAGGTTAAGTTAATCCCACTGCCTATTCGACGTAGAAATTGGCGGCGTTTAGTGGGCAGTAGGTCTCTGCTGCATCAAATTCGACTTTACTAAATTGGGTTAAAGTATTCACTGTTGGAACGGATTACGGTTCATTGATTGATAAAAAATTTGGGGTAACATTGATAGAAATAAAGATAGGATATTTTCAGTGTCCATATTTAGATTTGTAGTCAAAACTGGTTGGGAATTGTATGTGCTATTATTTAGTTTGATTTTAATTTATTATCATAGAATCTTTTAGCCATCATGGTCCTGATTCTAAGAGGAATTTGTAAAGCAATATTGATGCAGTAGAGTATCAGCTCATTCACACAAGCATTATAATTTTGTCTGTTTGCTATGTAGGCCAGTCATACATCATGGCAAACGCGCATCTGTCTATGATTTTTTTATATGTTGTTAGGTCCCTTAAAGAATAGTTTATACCTAAATTTAAAACACTGAAAACTCTGTGTTGCTCGAGATATTGCGAAAACTTGGCCATTTTTTCAGTTTTTTCGAAGAAACTACCTAAGGGAGCGTCTTTCAGGTATCTTTGTTTTATATTTATGAAAAGTTAACTAAAATTGCTACAATTTAAATAATTTTTTTCTTAAATAATTTTTAACATTATTCAAATTCATGACTTTTCTCTAGGAGCTAGTTCAGCTGGTACCTATGTGTCTTGGAAAATGACCCTACGGACCGGTTCACTTCTGAAAAATATCCCATTTTTTACTACCTCTAACTAGGGTTATTTAGTTAAATGAAGTATAGAACAAAGATACCTGGAAAACGCTTCCTTAGGGGACTTTAAAAAAAACTGAAAAAATGGTTAAAGCTTTTACAATATCTCGAGCAGCATAGGGTTTTCAGTGTTGCAAATTTAGGTATAAACTACTCATAGAGACCTAACAACAAAAAAATCGTATAAACATGAGCGTTTGCGATGTGTGCCTTTTTTTGTGTCGATATTGACTAGCCTAATGGTACTGAATACACATATAAATATACCTATTGAATTTAGTCACTTTTACTAGGTACTTATGCATTAGTATTTTACACATAGTTCAGCTCTCACGCGAAAATTGTGTGTATTTACTATGTAGGAAAAAGGCAGTTTTGACATAGGTCAATATTTTAGAACTAAACTCAAGCATAAGCTCTTGAGTTGAGTTGTGACCTCAAATAAACCTAAGACTTTCACATAGATCACTAGTAGGCAGTGCATAATGTCTTGTGTGAATGATATCATAGTACATCATTAGGGTTAAGAATAAGTGTTGAATTCAATGATAGCTTATCATTGTGAATACTCATGTTTTCTGGCTCAATCATTAGATAGGATTACCAGTGTTTCCTGTCTGCCAGTACATTAAGCGATTTTACAAACTTGACATATTTCATCTTGTTTTTATACATAGAATGCAAGCACATGTGTAAATAATTTACAGAGTTGATTCATTCAATACTTTTATGATAAAGTTTGGATGTTTGTGATTAGGAATAGCGTAATTTAATCGCGCATGATAATTTCCCTATCCTTTTCCCACTTCATGTGGGGTCGGCACTCATAGCCCTCTATCAAAGTTATTTACTTAATGTACAAATCACAGGCGAAACCTGGTAGTATTTATTTATAGCTTGGCTATGTTGGTATACTTCCTACTTGGTCACATCACAAAAATCCATTGGTTTACAAATACTACCAATTACTGCCCGTTTTTGTAAACAAAGCCTCCAACACTTAGTTACAGAGCAGGTAGTAAAGTTACTGTTTAGAACTTTAGAAACTCTTAAAAGAACTCATGCCGTAGACGCCGCACGTCGTCTGACTGCGATGGAATATTTACCATTGTATTGAGAACTAATTGCTTGGGGACTTCTTTTGTAGAAAGATTTCTACCTGCGTTGCGTTTTCGGGGACGAAGCTACTCCATTTAGCATCGTTTTTTGTGAATGACACCCTAGAAGCGTGCATCTACGAAGTTTTCTCTGTATTATTTACTCAAGTGCCAGTAGCCATATTAATTGTGTAAAAATCTTATGTAAATATAGTGCTTTGTGTGCGATCAATTTTTTTTCTTCCGTTTTTCCATTTTGAGCAAATGATCAGTATTTTTGTGTTTATTGTTTCAAGCAATCATATTGAATCGAGTTTTGTACGGTCATTGTTATAATTGGACCTAAGTTTCCAGAATGTCCTATAATTGGTGCTGCATTTAAATTGCACAAATAGATTTTGAATTTTTTATAACATGACTACCTCAGGATTTGGCAGATTGGATCTTATAGCAATAGTCGAAAGGGTTATTATTGCATGACAATTTATGTAGGACTACGTTTATAAGTAAGATGCCAGGTATACTTGCCTCAAGCAATAATGAGATATAAAAGTGAAGATTTTAGCTATTGACTTCTAATTAGGTAGAAAGTTGGCGATTATTTTAGCAAATAATTGGTTAGTTACGGTGATTTCAAAGGTCGTTCAAAGTCCTTGAAGTAGGTACCTGATTCTGAAATAGCTAATGTACCTACTATTATATGTATAGAAGTGGGTGGGCCACTTCAAGGTCAATTTTATTTTGATAACCGCTAATATTATAGCGGACCTACTTCTACCATAATTTATAAATCTCGACAAAGCTGAAAGATTTTTATAAATGACGTCATTGCAAGATTGACTTTATGGCTCAAGGATTCTATTAGTTGATTTTTTTGTTTTCCTTGAGTACGATAAAGTTTATTCACCTTATTATCACATCACATCTCAAGATCGCCCAGTTTCAGCCAATTTAATGACGTGTGTAGATAATGTATTTTGAGCCATTGACGCAATCTTCTTCACGTACTAACCAATTATTATGCTTTAAAAACGCTATGCAAATGTATATTGTGATCATTAACTATGCAGACTCATGCCCATTTTCATCTTGTATTTTAGCAGTCTATAATGTAATATTGTTAAGTTGACAGATTCGATGTAGTGTAGGGCTTGGTGAAAATGAGCATTATTCAGACATTCGATGATCACGAGTATCGTTTACGGTCTTCGCTCACTATCCCATTTCACAAGCGGACCGTAAGAACTAATGCCACCACGACTAAGTTAGCGGACTGTCATGCGTGATGTGTCACCGCCCCGCACAATAAAAGCAAAGTTCTGCCAAGAGTTTTCTTGTACATTTTTTGTTTTTCTATATCTGCGCAACGGTTACGGTCCGGTTGTGTAAATGGGTAGTGGGCGGAAATCCTAAAGAATGCAATGATTTTTGACTATTAGATTACCTAAGATTACAAAGATAAATGTTCATTATTGAATAATATTAATATTTGACTTTGATAAACTATCGTCTGTAAAACTTGAGCATGTAGAATTTAAATTATCTCTAAATTATGAAAAAATAAATGAGCTAAGGGTTGCAATAAATATCAAATCATTGTATGTATAACTTGTAATAATATAAATAAAAACACCATGTAAGGTTGTGCTATGAATGGGTCGGATGTAGTTTGAAATTCGCTTCTTAATTCAGAAAGTGTTTCGGTGCACGTATGTAGTCCTAGATGGCGCCTGCTTTTTGTGCACATTCGGTGTCACGATTAGACGAAAATTGGCTTTCACAATTTTAGTATCCAATTTTATTATTTGAACCAAATTTTCACTGAAGGTAGTTCAAAATAGCTTTAGTTCACACAAAAATATTGCATGTTTATATATATTATGAATGAATTCAGTGTACCTCAAGGAACACTGCTAGGACCTACACATTTGTTTTTGTTATGCTTTTGCTATCTTCTCCAACGTGAGCGGCCATCTATAGAGGCGATGGGCTGATCACCTGTCATCTAGGTGCACCATATCTATTTTGTATTTTAAATCAGGCGTGGCTGCAAGTTTTCTTAGGATTACTTGCGGCTCTGCCCACCCCGTCAAAGAATACGTGATAATATGCATGTGTATGTACCTATGTATATATTGTTAAAATTATCCCCTATTACGTGAAGTATACCTACCAACTGTTCATAGAGTAGACATGATGTTTATCCATCCCATTTATTTAACAAAATTGTATGAATTTTACGACTCCCCGGGCTATTTGTTAGAACTAAAGCTGTATTGAAAATTCTAAATCTATACAAATCAGTTTATTTGCCCTAAGTGCTCTACCAATCGGTATAGGTAGAGTCTTCTAGAGTCTCTTCCATCATCTACAGTGGTTGTTTGTCATTAGTCTTTGGTCACCCTGCATTGGCTAATAACTTTCCAAATGGACAGTTGTAAGTTCTATTGTTCATTTTTGTAAGCAAAACCTAATTACCAGCTTTAAAATTATAACAGATTTGCTATCACAATTTATAGAAAATGACAACATTTTTATGGGCGATGGGCTAATCACCTGTCACCATGGTTCACCATATACATCTTAGGACTTTAAATCAGAAGTGGCTGCTAGTTTTCTTATGTTTACTTGTGACTCTGCCCATCCCATTAGGGATACGGGCGTGATAATATGCATGCATGCATGCATACAACATTTTGACGTGACAACGTCTTATAAATTGGTTTGCCGGGTGACACTTCAAGAAACTGCGTTACGCTCCGCTCACGTTATGCGCTCACAATGAGAGCGAGTGAGAGGCACGCGTCCCTTCCACTCGGGCATGGTTAGCCCGCCCGTCGTTGTCACGTAAAACTTTCGCCCGTATACCGACTTTACAGGCAACCAATTTTTTTTTTTAACACAAGTATTTTTTGTCAGTAAGGAAATGAACGACAGAATTCACACTTTAATTAGATCGCGCCACATAAGATGAATCCACAGGATAATTATTTATTCAGGTGTAATATTTATTTAACGAAATATCCTTACCAACTTCCATACTAATTTACTAATAATATTATAAATGCGAAAGTAACAATGTTGTCAGATTCTGTGAGATAGGTACCTTTTCACGCCTAAACTGCTGAACGGATTTCGATAAAACATGGCATGGAGATAGGTTGCATCATGTCTGGGGATGAACATAAGCTACCTTTTATATCGAAAATAATCCTGAAGCGGGTGAAATAAGGGATGAAAGTTTGTATGGGGAACTCGAAGTTAAGCAGCGTCGGGCGCGGTGAGTACTTGGATTGGTGACCGACTGGGAACATCGTGTGATGTTGACTTTTTGCACTCAGTTTTTTTAAAAATTCCATTCTGACGAAGTCACGGGAAACAGCTAGTGATAAATAGAGCACATTAAGAAAACAATAGGTATGTATTTTTGTGAGCAAAGACTCAAACTTTCCCGCGGGTTTTATGTGGCGCGAACTATACTTAATCTTAGGACCAATGTAATTTTTTGCTAATGATTCGCTCTCACACCTTCACACCCCTGATAAAGTTACCTTGTTTGGTGATGGTGGAAGGGGACCCTAATTTTTCTAATAGCATTTTTTTTGTGTAATCTAACTTCAGTGTCCGTTATGCAGTCCTTGTTAATAATTATAATGAATTATGATGTCAATGGAAAGTACGATTTCGGTAATAAATCAAGTAATTATAATATAGTGCAGTTTTTATTCAATACCTAAGCAACTTAGCTTAAATTATAACTATAATTTGTTTATTTTAAAAGTTTTGGTCATCAATGGATTTTTTGTAGTTGGCAGAGCCACACTTCCATTCAATTAACTGGAGTAGTAGTTACCTAGAGATTTTATTTATATTAGGTATTTATTATCTATCTAAATGGGTATATTTTTAGTAATTCTATTATTTTTTACAGTTTTTTATAAGTACAGATATACACCGCCTCACTTTTTGGCTGGTAGAAATGCCTAGGCATTAAGCCCGTCTATCGTATATTATGTGTTATGTAATAAAGTATTAATAAAAAAATAGAGATCTGAGAGAATGCCTACCAGCAAACTTTGTTCTATCCATTAAGATTTTTTGCTCAGTGATTCTATCTTGCTTGAGTGATATTTTTATGACTGCACCCTATATTTTTTATATCTAGGTAGGTAAATTAAAGGCTTTTTGGCATGCCTACCCTATGATTAATACGACAGTAGATAACTTTTAGCCTACAACTACGGGACACTAGTGCCTGAAGAAAGAGAAAATAAAATAAAATTGCAGCAATAATTTATTCCATTAAGTAAATAATACATAAACATTTCTGATCAATAATATTAACGAGTTATAATGGATATGAAATATGACTAGAACAATCTTAGCTTAACTTTAAACACTCAACAACATTGGGAATTGTATCACTTTTATATTTACACAACATTCTTAGTAAGTTCAACTTCTTTTCCATGGTCTTGGAAGATTCTAGTTCGTACAAAGTACATAAGTTTATAAGTAGGCTTTCGTTGAGGCCTCGTTCAGGGTCAGAGTTAATAGCTTTTTGAAGGACGGCAATGGCTTCTTTCTGCCGTCCCATGTAGAGAAGACAGACTGATAGGTTGTTGGCAACCTGAAAAACAAAATAAAACCGGTCAAGCACGAGTCATATTCGCACACAAAGGGTTCCGTACCACCGGGGTCTGTACTTGGATGGGTGACCGCCTAGGAACATCGCGTGACGTTGACTTTCTGCAATCAGTTTCTTTATTAAGAATTCACGCTGACGGAACGCGCCTGACGCGCGTTCCGAAGGGGGGTCACAAGACCCCCCAAAATCGTACACGTTAAATTGAAAAATCTTCTAAAAAATTACAAAATATAAAATAGCAATTTTCTGCCCCTAGCCGCGATGCCAATAAAAATAGAAGGCTTATTTGTTTATAATGTGTGCAATCAAATTGTGTATCGAGCAATAAAATCTGATTTACTCGACATATTCTATTATTAGTGACCCCCTCCAAAATTTCAGGCTGCGACCGCGCCTGACGTAGTCATGGGGAACAGTCAGTGTAGATATCATTAGTGAAGTAGACTGACCATGATATTAGTTGGCTCCTGATCGGCAGCCCTTGCGAAGTTGTTGTACGCGTCCTGGTATTTCCCGTGAGCTACGTCCAGCAGTCCCATGTCCACATACTCTCTCACATCGGCCATGGGACATCTGTTGAAAATAGCACTTGTAATTAATATTATGAATCCGAAAGTTTGTGAAGATGGTTGTGCCTCAATCACGCCGTGGACCCTTGAGTAAAATAAATATAAATCAATTATACATTCTGAAAAAAATTATGGACATTTCACACAGCGTTATCTAGCCCCAAACCAAGCAAAGCTTGTATTATTGGAACCAGATGGCTGATAGAATACTTATACATTTTTTGTAAAAAAGTACATTATATTATTACAACATCTGGGTCTGGGACCCAGAAGAAATATTTGCAGAACATGAACAGTTCTCCAACAGCGGGAATCGAACCTGCGCCTCTTGCGTCTCAGATCGCCAAGTAAATTCAAAAAGCTGCTTCTTTTAAAAAATATAGGAATAAAATTGACGGGCGGATGCTCGGCTGAGACGCAAGAGACACGGGTTCGATTCCCGCTACGGGAGAAATGTTTGTATATTCTGCAAATATTTCTACCGGATCTAGGTGTCGTAGTATTATAAATATAAATATGTATTATAAAAAAAAGTAAATTAGTTTTCTATCCTTCGAAATTGATCGAAGATTCTATCAACCATCTGGTGCCCATAGCACAAGCTTTGCTTATTTGGGGCTAGATGGCGCTGTGTGAAATATCCACATATATTTATTTTATTTATAATGTTGACTATAGCTGGACTCACTGCGTCAGTCTGTCCTGCCGTGCGAGCTCGAGGCACGCGAGCGCTCTCCGCACGTGTCCACACAGTAGCCACAGGCGGCACAGTGCGCTGTGCGCCGCGCGTCGCTGGAGCGCGCTCTTAGCTTCCTTCACGAGGGTCGATAGCGTGTCCGCCGCTAATCTGTAGTCCTGACAAATTGACAAGTATGCTGTCAGCCATCTGGTACCCATAGTACAAGCTTTGCTTAGTTTGGGGCTAGATGGCGCTGTGTGAAATGTCCGTCCACAAGTATTTATTTATTTAATGAGAAAGTTTGTGAGGATGTAACAATGTTTGTGCCTAAATCATGCCGTGACGGCTGAACGGATTTGAATGAAACCTGGAACTGGAATACATGTAGTGTGCTAGAATAACATATAGGCAATTTTTTATCCGGGTGACACGCGAGCAAAGCGAAACGAGTACCTTCATAGCTATAGCACCGTTGACGATTGAGTGTAAAAGACGCGTCCTGCGTCCGCTCCACAGTCTGATGGACTCGGTCTTGTCCTGTTCAGAGGATATTATCCCGTCGCCGTCTTCAGTCTTACCGTTGTGGAGGTTCGTTAACATCTGTAAGAAACCAGTCAAGTGAGAGTCGAATTCGCATACGAAGTGTTCCCTACCATCATGCATGTGCTTTTTAAAGACTTTTATGAAGTTAAAAAAAACGTATGGGTCTTTTTTTGTCAACCTATATCGTCCCACTGCTGGGCAAAGGTCTCCTCCAAAACCGCCAACCATCTCAGTCCTTCGAGGTCTCCCACCATTCTCTCTCGAAGCCGTCGATATTTTTTATTATTTGTCGCTATAGCGGCATTATAAATACACACTCTGTGAAAATTTCAATTCTATACCTATTCACGGTTCATGATATAGCCCACTGTGAGACGGACGGACGTACGGACGGACGGACAGCGGAGGCGTAGTAATAGAGTCCCGTTGGCACACTTCGGATACAGAACACAACTTTCAAAATAGTGTCACAGCATATTAATAAACTTAGTTCATAAAAAAATATTCTCTGCTAACACAAATGCGTTTAGCATCTTCTCTCCTCAAGCATGTCGTAAAAGTCGACTAAGGGATAGTATCCTCTCTAACATGAATCTTGTATATGGTATCATGTATTTGGATGATGGGCTGATCACCTGTCACCATGTTTCACAATATCCATTTTGGGAATTTAAATCAGGAGTGGCTGCAAGTTTCTTATGATTACTTGTGGTTCTGCCCACCCTGTTTATAAGTCAGAAATTTTCAGAAATATGTGTAATTCTTTTACCCGACTCCGGAGAGCAAAAGGAGAGTTATGAGTTCAGAACAGTCTATGCAAAGTATTTCTGGGAGCAGCAAGCGCAGCGTGGGCAATAGGGAGCCTGTCCTATCTTCGTACAATCTGGGTCGTAGGTCACTTGTATCTTACCACTAATCGATAGTAAATCTGAGTCTGATTTATACAGCGTCAGGAGGCAACTTTTGCCTTCACAAACAGGACGCTGTAGTGCCCGATGGAGTAGGCTTGCCCAGCACCTATTCCATCCTCTCAGCTTAGTCGGCCTTGTCCACAGAAAAGACATGGTCAATACGTGCGGAGCTGACTAAGCCGCGGGTTTCCTCATGGTGTTTTCCTTCACCGTTTGAGAGTACTGGTAAATACGCGCACATAAATTTTTTCGCACAGAAAAATTCATTGTTACACGACCGGGTTTGAACCCACAACCTTAGGATCGGAAGGCGGGGTCACTACCAACTAGACCACCAGTGCTCTCACTTGTGTCTTACCGCGTTGATGATCTCTAGCATGGAGTATAGCTTTCTTATCGCCTCTTCCGGCTTGCCGAGCTGTCCTGGCAGTTCTGCGAGCAGCAAGCGCAGCGAGAATGGGACGAGCGAGCCCGACCGGCCTTCGTACGTCTCTGGATAGAACTGTTCAAATAAATTATCATTGTAAAACATTGCAGTTTACTAGTTAATAATATATGGTCCAGGTATTATTACTATATATACAGCCGACTCCGGTTTCTTTATTCAACTATCGGATGATAGATGTTTTATTGATGTTTTATATTGACCTCTGTCGCGAGGCGGGCGAATGCTCGGCTGAGACGCAAGAGGCGCGGGTTCGATTCCCGCTGCGAGAGAAATGTTTGGATGCTCTGCAAATATTTCTTCCGGGTCTGGGTGTTGTAGTATTATTTACATATTAGTATGTATTTAAAAAAAAAGTACTTATATTATGTATTCTATCAGCCACCTGGTTCCCATAATACAAGCTTTGCTTAGGTTGGGGCTAGATGGTGCTGTGTGATATATCCTCAAATATTTATTTATTATTACCATAGCAAAGTTGATATTAGTAAAAAAGCGTCATAATCTCAAATCATTATAATTATAATATTATTTTTTAATCATAGCAGGATAATACGTACCGTATCCGTACGACCATGGAAGACCAGCGCTTTGGCATCTTTCGTCCAGTCATTGAAAATGCTTAGTAGTGGTATTTTGTTAAAAAAAATCGAAATACTTTATTTCGTAATATTTTGGCGGATAACTTGAACAAGTTACCTTATGTTATTTATTGTAAGAACAATGTGCTTGTGTTTATGTGTAACAAAATAATTATTTGTCTATTCTATTCTAAAATAACATCACCTGATAGAACATATCTGGCTGACTACAGTCTCCGAAGGGCTCGGCCTCTCTCGCCAGGGGCTGATGCAGTCTGATCCGCAGCATCACGGCGAAGCGCGTCAGCCACAGCTGAAGGGACCGAGGGGTGTGTTTGGACGGTCGATGCATGCGGCCTACGCCTGGACAATTAAATATATCAATGTTATCTAGACCACAAAACGTGCAACATCGCGATATTCCCACTCATATTCCTATGTATTTAATACCTACGCAAATACTAAGCGTATATAATAGCACTTAACGTGTACAGGTTTTAAATTTAAGCATAAAACACTTATTATTAAGGAAAGCGTGTCTCTTTCCTTACTCTCATACTAACTGTTTAGCCAGATATTTGTTCGCGTACATTTTGACAACGAAACAAGAAAAATAATCAAATTATGCACTATCACCATTGATATTTATATGCCTAGGTAGGAATTGGCACAAAACACTATTACTCCTAGCGGGAATTGGTTTCATGTCAAATAAAAATTAAACTACCACTGTGTTCCTGAGTCCGATGATAAAATAAAACTACCCTCATTTTTCGTAAATATTGTACAAGCTTCTCAATTCACAACTAGATGTCAGGAGTAAATTAGGAAGATGTCTAGATCGCGCTATCGAAGCGTTTTGAGTGAAATTTATGTTTTTTACGGATTATTTAGAACTTGTGGTTATGCGATGTAATTCAAATATTGATTTTATCTTGGAATGGTTTGCGATTAGTCGACGGATCGCAACCTAATAAACTGTTTATCAACCCTTCTAAATTGTGAGTGATAGATGAGGAATATTTTATAGATTATTAGTATAGTATTAGTATTATTACGAGTAGGATTTTTTGATAGATTTAGGTAGGTTCGCTAGGAAGAAGAAAAACGAAGGGAAGAAGAATGCACGTACATATAGCATATAAATACTGGATGAAACTAATTCATGAGTATAAATAAAATTGTTATTTACACCAGTTGTCTGCCTACCAAAGTTTTGTTAGTAAACATTTCACATCGAATGATTAAATTGATCTATTGGATAATTAGCAATTATGATGGAGCATCGTCCAGCGCGTCAGTCCAATTAAGTGAAGACTAAGACCCGTATTCAAGAATAATGCGCAAGCGGGGCACACTCAAACATAGATTTTAGCACACTTCAGGTTCAAAACCACTACCTAGGTAATAGGTATAGTAAAACTTACAAAGCTATGTTAACAAACATTTGGCTAGAATGTAAAGCAAACCTCATCTTGATAATATGACTGTGAATCCATCTAATTTGACCAAGAATAAGGACTGTATTCAGGAACAAGTGCAAGGAGATATAGACATTCAAACTTAATTTTTTTCATGGCCGTGATTTAAAAACCACTACCTAGCAGCACAATATTAAGAACCAAACTTACCTTGTTGAGCTGTAGTCAGCAGTTGTGCAGTGAGGTTCAGAGCTGCTCGTAGATATCCTGTCCTCAGTAACTCCCGGAGCCCGGCTTCATCACGGCTCACGTGTTCAGCGCGGACGACGCCACGGGCCCCCGCCGAGGCCACACCGAGGTATTTTACTGCTACTTCTTGAAGAGCATCAGGCTGGGTCGGGATTTGCATTATAATTATGACATACATACTTGCTCCGCTTGCATTGTACCCAGATATATTCCTGACTTGTAATAACATATCCAGGTAAAGTAATAATTAGTAATAATAAATAACACCCAACACAATCATTTTTACAAGTTTCATTCAATTCCATTGTGTTGTGATCAAGGCAAAGAGTTTGTGAAAAATTTAGAAAAGACATGACTAAATGCCTATTTATATTTAGGCAATATTAATATAAAGTGTGCAACTGCATTGGATATTGTATAATGAAAAATTATATATTATCCAATAAAATTGCAAACTAAAATAAGGGATATGGGAAAAGTTATTAGGGCACATAGTAACTAAGGATTACCAATTCTTCTTCAAGTGCTAATCCAGGCATAGTGAGAACCTCTCTTTCTGGGAAGAATGATCCTTTTGGTGAAGACTGGGCCTAAAAATATTAAATCATTATTTCCAAGTCTTTGGAAATGAAGTCCCAATTGAACACAAGAAAATTATGTTATTTTTAATACAGTTTTATTACCTTCATAAGAGTTTTCTTAGCCTCTTCATTAGGGATCCAAGCATCTCTTCTCCTATCAGCTTCTTTGTCCACGGGTTGGTTCTATAATAACAAAAAATAATACAATAGATGCTAAGAAAAACTGTTTTGGTTTACAATTTGGTTCTTGATATAGTCAATAGTTTCGTTTCTTAGAGAAGTAATGATATTCCATAAAAAGGATGCATAATCATTTGTTTACCTTGATACTAAGTCCATCCATTGCCTCAGTCAGTATGTGCGGGCTTGTTATGCCACTTTTTGGAGGTCCTATTTGAGGTTCTGGGCCTATATTGTCGAAGAATGTAGACGGATCTGGCAGGCTAGTGGCAGGCAACGCAGCTGCTGTGCTCACAGTAGGCATATCATTAGAAAAGGTAACTTCATCTGACAAAGGTTGTTGAGAAAACGAAGCAGTCATATTTGTCGGAAAAAGGTTGGTCGATGTTGTTTGATTACCTTAAACAGAACGAAAAACGTAAAGAACAATTTAATTTAAATGCTTTAAAACCACTAGTTTTCATATAAGAAAATTAATAGTAAACATACTCTCGTTGCTCCCGAGATAAATACTTTGAATCATATCTGAGGGAGACGTTCCAATCTCGTCAAAGAACTGAGAGGCGGGCGGTACATTATCACCGAAATATTGGCTCAGCGACGGTTTGTTATCCATATTTCCGTAACTTCTTATCACAAATCCACAATTTATTATGTAGGTATGTACCTATGTAGGTACGTCTACGTCACAAAATAGACATTGCTTGCTACATTTTTTTTTGACATGAGATGAGTATCAAAATACAAAATAATGACATTTTAGCAGTAGGGCCAACTGTTCAGAAAAACTCCAGCGACAGACTCTTTGAAGAATAATTCCAAAGACAGACTTTATTTTGATACTAATTCTAGATTTTTTGTGTATTCCCAAAAATCTTGAAATAACACGTACGATAAGGGCCCACCAGACTAACTCTGATTTCCATAGTCCATGGACATATTATTCTATGATTCTAACTATTCTACCTACTTGTTAGCGGAAGTTAGAAACTTCTCTAAATTGGCCAAACTAGGTCAAAATATTTTTTATAGTAACACTAAATAATTTGTCAAAATTTTACTAAATGTCAGTGTTATAATTAATTGTTTTCATTTGGTTTGAACTGGGCTTCAATTTCGTCAAAAAGTAATATTTTTTTCGAGAATCCTTATCAAGTTCAAGGGATTGCTAGAAAGGTACTGTATGCAACGCTGTGCACTACACGTCGCACTACACACATGGATCGCATTGAGCACCCGTTTCTGTACATTTGGTCGACTGTTAGTTATTGTTGCATTATGTGATTTTTTTAGTGATTTCATAACGAATTTTACTTGGTTTTTGTGCAGGCACAGATGACGAACCAGCCGTCTCCCGTTGAGGAGCAGGAGAAGCTCCTGGAGGATGCTTTGAACGTTGTCAAAGTTCAGGTAAATACGATTTTAATTTGACCCGAGGGGCGGTGTGGCATGTGTTGATTGGATTCCGGTTCAACCAATCGGTCGGTATTAGGTCTATCCATTTCTATTTGTACGCAGACGCTCACGTTATAACTGATGTATGTATCCATCGGTCAAAACCTTAAATTAACAAACAAAAAAATTATTAAAATATCGAAACTTACAACTAATACAAGTAGGTATTTCATCATCATCATTCGCAACCCGACTTCGCACGCTGCTGGGTATAGGCCTCCCTTTGTGTGTGCCATTCTCCACGGTCCGTTGCACCGTTGCACATTAAGTATTTACATAATATAATTTACAAAATAAAAAAAGCTTCTGTACTCATTTTTAAATTGTCTTCATTTCAGGCATTCCAAATGAAGAGATGCCTGGACAAGTCCAAGCTGATGGATGCTCTGAAACATGCTTCCACTATGCTGGGGGAGCTCAGGACTTCTCTGCTGTCGCCAAAGGGCTACTATGAACTTTGTATCCTTTAAATTACAACTATATTAATTCAAAGTATATTAGCCGCGGCTAAAATGCTTTATCAGGCAATGGACGGTCTGAGTTGAAGTAGAAGTAAGAAAATATGATGGAACAGACTTCATTGTCAGTCGACGCAAAATTCCTAAAAATGAGAATAAAAAATAAATACAACTATTTTTCATATGCACACATACTTGGGTAAATAATATTAGTGTTTTTTTAACTATCAGTGGCTAGGTAATGCAGGTAGACTGTAAGGGTACATTAAACTTATACTACTGACTTAATATATATAAATAAACTTCTCTAACACCAAATCCAGACATGGCCATAACAGATGAGCTCCGTCATCTAGAGTTGTACCTCATTGAAGAGTTCCAAAAAGGCCGCAAGGTTGCCGACCTCTATGAACTGGTGCAGTATGCTGGCAACATTGTCCCGAGGCTGTACCTACTGATTACTGTAGGCTTGGTGTATATCAAGACTAATAGTAACCTCAGGAGGGATTTGTTGAAGGTAATTTATACTGTATTTATACTTCTCTTCTTGACTAGAAGTAAAGAAAAGCATACTATGTCATTTGATATTTCATTTCATTTCAAACTTTTAACAGGACTTATAAAAATCCATTCTTCCATCTTTCCCTCTTTTATCATCATCATCATCACAGCCTGGTATCAGTAGGTCTTTTATCTAGGTTTTGCCCACGAATTTTTCGATTTCATTGACTCAATGCATTGTTGGACATCCAGGATTTCATTTCCTCCTTACTTTGCAAATATGTACCTCTATAAAATTTATGTATTAAGCTGCTAGAATTTTCCCCTAACATTTTAATCTACTTTCAGGATCTAGTGGAAATGTGTCGTGGAGTCCAGCATCCTTTAAGAGGACTCTTCCTCAGAAACTACCTGTTACAGTGCACCAGGAATGTACTACCCGACACAACTGATGGACAGACCAATGAGAATGAAGGGACTGTGAGTAATACTATCGTAAGACATCTTCAGAGGATGCCAAGTAGCCTATTTTGACATTTTTCAAAATGTTCTCATCCCTCGTAAGAGATAACAAGGCAAATATCATTTTAGAACAGTCTAATCATCTTCCTGCTCTTATCCCACTCTATGTGGGGTCGGCACAGCATGATCTTTTTTGGATCATGGTGTAAGAGTTTTGGCTAAGGTGTTTTATGACCGGCCGCCTGCCTGACGTCAACCCTCCTTGGGAATATCAACCCTCCTTGGGAATAGAGTTCAAAATGTTTACTACAAATTCGACGGCTATGTTTACTTAACCTAGGAGTATTGTCAGTCTGCAATGTATTAAACTATCATATAAAGCTATATATCTTTAAGGGCTTTAAGTAGGTACTTGAATATCTAAAGATCTGAATACCATGCTTGAGAATTCAGGGCCTATTTTAGTTTTCTAACTTATTATTGTTGCAGGTCCGTGACGCTATCGACTTTGTCCTGATGAACTTTGCTGAAATGAACAAACTGTGGGTCAGGATGCAACACCAAGGCCACTCCAGGTTAATTCTAATTCCCTAGAATAAAATGCATACATACATAACATCACTCCGATATCCCTAATGTGGGGTGGGCAGAGCCAAAACTAATCATAAGAAAACTTGCAGCCACTTCGGATTCAAAGTCCCAAGATGGGTAATATGGTGAACCGTATGGTGACAGGTGCTCAGCTTCTTAACTTAGCAATAATAATTGAATCACACTATTGATTTAAATATATTAATTTATCAACAGGGACAAAGAGCGCCGTGAAAGAGAGCGTTCAGAACTCCGCATCCTAGTAGGAACCAACCTTGTCCGTCTGTCACAGTTAGAATCCGTGACAATAGAGGACTATAGACGATTAGTACTACCGGGGATACTGGAGCAAGTCGTCAGCTGCAGAGACGCGATTGCACAGGAGTACCTTATGGAGTGTATTATCCAGGTCTGTAACATTCCTGACTTCTAGGTCTGTAACATTCCTGACGAGTTGCGAGCTTTGTCTGCTTGTCAGCAGAATCCTTGACAGTAGAGGACTATAGACGATTAGTACTAACCGGGATACTGGAGCAAGTCGTCAGCTGCAGAGACGCGATCGCGCAGGAGTATCTCATGGAGTGTATATTCCAAGTCTGTAACATTCCTGGCTTATCTAGGTCTGTAACATTTCTAACTTATCTAGTTCTGTAACATTCCTGACGAGTCACGAGCCTCGTCCGCCTGTCGCTAGAATATTGCCTGCCCGGAATATTGGAGCAAGTCATCAGCTGCAGAGATGAGTGTATTATCCAGGTCTGTAACATTCTAGACTTATCCTAGGTCTGTAACGTTGTGGGTATCAGAATCTACGAGTTTTACACATGCAAATATTTCATCCGCAGCGGGAATCGAACCCGCGCCTCTTGCGTATTAGCCGAGCACCCGCCCGCCACGCCACCGAAGCCGTTATCTCATATTCTTCATATTCTATTTCAGGTGTTCCCCGATGAGTTCCACCTGGCGAATCTGCAGCCATTCCTCAAGTCTTGTGCGGAGCTGCAGCCCGGAGTCAATATCAAGAACATCATCATCGCGCTCATTGAGAGACTGGCCATCTACAGTCAGGTTGGTATTTATTTTAAATATAGGAGCAGCTTCCTGATCTTATCCCACTCTATGTGGGGTCGGCACAGCATTTTCTCTTCTTTAATTCCCTTCTGTCAGCTCTGTACTAATCTTTTTCTCAACCATGTCATCTTTCACACATTTATATTCATAACTATATCCTCGCAACATGACTTTCGTCCCTCCGCATGACATGCCCATATCGCGCTAGCCTATTTACTCCTTAATCCTTCTGTCATTGACGCTACTTTCAAACTTCTCCTGGTATACCCCCGAATACTCAACTCGAACCGAAACTCCAGAGTTGAGCACGTCTCAACTCACGGTTTTTTGACAGTTTCTGATGAAAATCAGTCAAAAAAAAAAAAACGTCATTTGAGACGTGCTCAACTTTGAGATGCGTTTGAGTATTCTGGGGTTATTTCCGTATCTCGAATACACAAAATTTAAAATAAAGGTAGCAATGTTGAACATAACAGTTTTCTTTTTCTAAATAAATTGAATAACTTTGTACATTCTTGTAGCTATATGCTATGGAACTTGGCATCCGTCAACTCTGATATTGATGAAACCCCCAACCGGTCAACTTGGCATTTTTTTCACATGTGTGTTTTTATTGGTATCCTATTTGTTTGAAAGTTGTTTTTTGAAACTGCCGAAAACACAACAATAATTTAAAGTCGAAAATTATAATAAACGTGTGGATGCGTACAATCTACAATTGTACATGAGACTGACTGATTGATTTATTTTCTTTTTACTATTTTCCATCACATTTTTTAACTATTTTCCAGCGTAACGAAGGCAATGTGAATCTAAGCGTGGTCTTAGAAGATGGGAAGGAGCAAGAAGTTCAGCTGTTTGAAGTGTTCTCGGACCAAGTCGCGGCTATTACTCAGGTATGACTAAAATGACAAACATTTTGATATCCCTTTTTTGATAAATAAAATAATGACAAACAACACAAACATAGTCCTAGATACATAAAACTTGGTGGGTATACTCATAAAGGAAGCAGCGGGAAGATGACCTTTGTATGAACAAAACTCAATGTGACAAAGATTCACAAGGCATTCTACTACTTGTTCATGAGCATAATCTTACTTATATTATAAAGGCGAAAGTTTGTGAGTTTGGATGTTTGGATGTTTGTGCCTCAATCACGCCTAAACGGCTGAACGGATTTGAATGAAACTTGGAATATACGTAGTACATGTACTGGATTAACATATAGGCTATTTTTTATCCGGATACCACGCGAGCGAAGCCGCGGGCGGCAGCTAGTTAGTTATAAAACAAAAGTTATACTTTTTCGTATACATTTTTGTGGATATATATAACAACATTTTACAGCCATATTACATTTTTTTTTAAATCTTACATAAAATAACACTTGTTTCCCATAGGGATAGGCAGAGATCACGACTCTTTCGCTTCATTTACTCTCATTTTTAAATCTTCTAGAATCGTATGGACGTGCCTCCGGAAGACACTTTAAGCCTGCAGTTGGCACTACTGAAGCTCGCCCAGCGCTGCCACCCTGACAAACTCAACTACGTGGACAGAGTGCTGGCTCATACGGACAAGATATGCGCTGATATACACCAGAATAGGTACGGCTCACAGCCCACTGCCGTGTTATATACCGGCCGTTACAGTCCCGGTACGAAAGAGTCCTGTCAAATTGTTTGCTTAGTTCGGGATGTTCCGGATATCCCTGAAATTCGCCCGAGACTGACATCTAGTAGCACAAAGCGGAAAATACATACATATATGGATATTATCACGCCCTTATCCCTAACGGGGTGGGCAGAGCCACAAGTAATCATAAGTTAACTTGCAGCCATTCCTTGCAGTTGCAAGTTCTAATAAAAAAAAATGCGAGAATTTCAAAATGTTTTAATGAAATGCTAGAATTTTTTAAAGTTCTAAATTTTTCTTTTTTATTTCAGCGGCAAAACTCATCTAGAACACAACACACCGGTGTTCAAAGAACTAATGAAGATTCTCAAACTACCCGCGGACCACTACAAAAACATACTGACTTTGATCAAGCTGCAGAACTACGCGCCTCTGATCAGACATCTGAACCATCCGGGCAGGCGGATGATCGCCGTTCACCTGATCAACGATGTACTGGAGAGCGATACTCTTATCTCCACGCCCGAGGACGTAAGTACCGATCAAGCTCTAAAAAGGCCACTTTGAGTAATTTTCGTAAAATGTTCTGAATTGTAAGTGAATTATACGGAATTCGATTCAGCAGCAGATTCATATTTGGCTGTAAAATGATCGGAATTTCGGTAAATCGTACGCAATTCAATTCAGCAGCAGATCTGATAAAGTGGCCTTTTTAAACCTCTTGATTAGACATTTAACTATCCGGGAAGATGATCGCCATTCACCTGAAAAAAAAATGATGTAGTGTGTTGTAATATGGTCTGGTGTTGCAGGTGGAATCAATACTGGGCATGTTGGATGTGCTAGTGAACGATCAGCCCGATCAAGCCATGGAGCCTGACACGGAAGACTTTATGGAGGAGCAGGGACTATTGGCAAGGTACACCATTGAAATGACATACAAGATCATGATTATCATGATAAATTGAAATTGAAATTGAAATGATCATGTCTCATACACAAAATAATTAAGACAGACATAACATTTAAACGAAAAAATCAAATACATTAATTAAACACAAGAAGGTCAAAAAACATCGTATTACCGCTACCTAGAATAAACTATGGAATCAAAAACATAACCTATGAAGGAGCACAACTATACAACAATTTACCTAACAATCTTAAAGACGCCCCTAGTGCAACGTTATTTAAGAAAAAGCTAAAGGATTTTATCCTAAAAAATATTCCAATTCTGTAAGAAAAGTATATCTTGTCATTTTTCTATGTCACTTTACTGGCTGCAACCAGTACACTATGTACATACTTACAATAACTATATTCTTTGTAAGTGAACTTTGTTCTTTGAGAAATAAATGTCTTTAACCACAAGATCACGTTTGTTTCCCATAGCCAGAGACCATGGATCTTCATGGGCCAAACAAAGGGAGGCCTATGCCCAGCAGTGGATAAAGACGAGCTGAAAATGATTCTAATTTTACCTTTGTTATAGAACTAGCTGTTGCCCGTGACTTCGCACTCGTGTAGTGAATTATTTTGTTCTTTAATCAATAGTTTTCGCAGCGCACGCCAAAAACTATTTTGGGTTTTCTACCTTGGGTTACAATATTGCAACTTTCTTACGGATCCCTAATTTTTTTTAAATATATTATAGCCTATACTGGTCTCTGATAATGTAGCTTTCTATTGGTGAAAGAATTTTTGAAATTGGTCCAGTAGTTTCGGAGCCTATTTATTACAAACAAAAAACAAAAAATCTTTCCTCTTTACAATATTAGTATGATATACTTATAGTTATGGTCTATAACTACTCTTACTTTTTCATTGTTAAGTTCATTAATTTTAACAGACTAATCCACCACTTCAAATCGGAGTCGGCGGACCAGCAGTACCTTATTCTGTCGGGCGCTAGGAAGGTGCTGCAAGGCGGTGGCGCGCGTCGCATTCAACACACCTTCCCGCCCATCATGTTCCACGCATACGCCCTCGCATTCACTTACAAGGAGCTCGCTGACCAGGTAACTACCTTATCCCCGAATACTCAAACGCATCTCAGAGTTGTGCACGTCTCAAGTGACGAGTTTTTGTCAGATTATCATCAAAAACTGTCAAAAAACCGTAACTTGAGACGTGCTAAACTCTGAGTCGCGTTTGAGTATTCGGGGGATAGTCAAGATAAAGAATAAGAATAAAAGAAGTTTATTGCCAAAAAGAAGACACAAGATTACAATTTTTGTAATCTATCAATTTTTGACGGCCGCGGTGGCGTGGCGGGCGATTGCTCGGCGGAGACGCAAGAGGCGTGGGTTCGATTCTCTCTGCGGAAGAAATGTTTGCATGTTTTGCAAATAGCAGAAATAAAAAGAAATTATAATCAAAAATATTAATAACATTCTGATGTAATAAAGTAAGATATGCTTCCCGAAGCTGCCAGTTTTCAATATTTCTAAAAAAATACTGAGAAACTTAGTCGTAATTCACTCTTGCTTGAGTATAAAACGAGGTTTGTTACAGGATGATATGTGGGAGAAGAAATGCCAGAAGATCTTCCAGTTCTGCCATCAGACTATCACCATGCTGACAAAAGCGGAGTTGGCCGAGCTACCACTCAGGTAATACTTTTATTGATTCTTTTGTATTTTGTAAATACTTGTATTAGTAGTAATATTTGTAAATATCTGTAAATTTATTTTTCTAAATGCATTTTTTTACAATACTAAAATTCATGTCAACAAAACATAAACTTCTGAATCGTTGTGATTGGTACTCCAGTTTTGGAGAATGAATTCAAATTTTTATTTGTTAATATCCACTTACAATCAATCAAATTTGACTATTTTGTTCTAAATCTGAAATGGTCTACCCATTTCAGACTTAGAACACTTAACGTCTGTGAGCCCGAAACTCAAATAATATGAAAGTTTAAGAGTTCAGTTTCTAACCGTCACTCCTGAAATTGTTGCATTTAGGGCATTATATAGGCAGTGACGGATTAACCCTTAATCAAATTAAGCAATTGCCTAGGGCATCACGTCCGAGGGGGCACCAGAAGAAGCACAAAAAAATCCGTCTTTAGGGCATCACGTCTCACTCTCACGTCACCAAAAACCACACCACAAAAAGCATGGATTGCTTAGGGCATCAAGTAGTCTTAATCCGTCACTGATTATAGGCCATGTTTTCTTATCCACTATGTTCTTCCCCAGGTTGTTCCTCCAAGGCGCGCTAGCGATAAGCGAGATTGGCTTCAACAATCACGAGACTATCGCATACGAGTTCCTCTCGCAGGCCTTCTCCATCTACGAGGACGAGATATCGGACAGCAAGTCGCAGCTGGCTCACATGACGTTGATTATAGCCACCTTTGAGCAGATCAACTGCTTCGGTAATATCATCTCTATGTTTATATCTGTAAAGTTTATTTTCTTATAGATTTTGAACTGTGAAGTATCTTTAGCAAAGTCTCAACTTGCAAAATTATAAAGAAGCATTAAGAATCTTTTGCGTACATTAACAGAACGGAGAGTTAATGCCAAAGAGTCATTCAAATTCATATTCTAACTTTCGAACACATTATCGGCCTTAGCGTCTGTCAGTTGAGTGATCGTAGCTCTGTAGTAAATAATAAATAAATAAATAACACCCAACAGTCACATACATAGTCCTGACCCCACACTAGGATTCCCTGTGTCGTGGGTATCAGAAACTACGAGTACCATGGTACCACAACACCCAGACCCGGAAGAAATATTTGTAGAACATGCAAACATTTCTTCCGCAGCGGGAATCGAACGCGCGCCTCTTGCGTCTTTGCCGAGCAAACGCCCGTCAATCCTTTATTGATTTTTGTTAATTCGTGTCGATGTATAGGCGCAGAAAACGCGGAGCCTATGAGGACACAATGCGCGCTGGCCGCCAGCAAGCTGCTCAAGAAGCCCGACCAAAGCCGCGCTGTGGCACTATGCGCCCATCTCTTCTGGAAACCCGCTAAAGATGGAAAAGAGGTATGAAATTAAATACTATTTTAATGCTCACTGTGGGCCAAGACTACCACTAAGTGGAGCGTTGAAGCTATCTTTGTTCCCCTGCCATTAATTAGAATTAGAAGGGTCAAAATGGGGTCTCAAAGCACGCGTGCGAAGGTGGTTAAACTAGTTTATAATATTAGTGAGATTGAAGATATATGTAGACATGCATAAATAAACAAAATCTTACTTATATTATAAATGCGAAAGTTTGTGAGGATGTTTGGATGTTTGTGCCTCAATCACGCCTAAACGCCTGGACGGATTTGAATGAAACTTGGAATATACATAGTAAATGTACTGGATTAACATACAGGCTATTTTTTATCCGGGTACCACGCGAGCGAAGTCGCGGGCGGCAGCTAGTCATACTAATATTATAAAGAGGAAAGTTTTTTTTTCTGGTTTGTAACGAATAGGCTCCGAAACTACTGGACCGATTTCAAAAATTCTTTCACCAATAGAAATCTACATTATCAGGGACCAATATAGGCTATAATATATTTAAAAATAATTAGTGATCCGTAAGAAAATTGCAATATTGTAACCCAAGGTGGAAAACCCAAAATAGTTTTTGGCGTGCGCTGCGTAAACTATTAATTATAGAACAAAATAATGTACTACACGCGTACGATGTCGCGGCAACTGCTAGTGTAATATTGTAATGATAGTATGTATGTATGTATTTTTGGTATATTTGGTATGACTGGTAGGTATTTGGTGGACGGGTATAATGATAGACGGTCTTCATGTTTGGATGCGTGTTTACTGGTCTGAGGTGCGATGAGTTCTCTTTCTACAATGTATATCGTAACTATATTATAAACTGTGTTGAGTAACAAATATGCTGAGCTAAGCGCTCACACCACAATATAAATGTGTTCGCGTATTTCCAGTGGCCTCTAAACGACGCGGCTCGCGCACTGGACTGCGTGAAGAAAGGCGCGCGAGTCGCGCAGCAATGTATGGACGGCGGAGTGCAGGCTCAGCTACTGGCGGAGCTACTGGCTAGATACGCTTTACTGCGGGAGAGAGGCAATACGGCCATGACCGTCAGTCTTATACACGCCGTGAGTACCTATAGACCTAGATTATAATGCAAGTATTTAGCGCAGCTACTGGCAGATACAGACCTTTAATACAGCTACATAGCACAGCTACTGGCTAGATGCCCACTGCTTAAAAGCTACTACACGCCGTGAGTTCTGTCACATGTACATAAGTATTTCTATACTATCTTATAGTCATAATCTAAACTGAGTATCACTTAATTGTGGAAACTTTTCTGTACATATTGGATGTTATTTTACTTTTTCATATTTAAGTGCAAGTATCTGTTTGTTTTCCCAATAAAAATACATGTCATAAAATCATGTTCAAATAAAAAACTAATTCAATGTTCTGTCCTTCATCATAATCATCATCTTCCTGCCCTTATCCCACTCTATGTGGGGTCGGCACAGCATGATCAGAGTGATCACGCTGTAAAAGTTTTGGCTAAGGTGTTTTATGACCGGCCGACTGCCTGACGTCAACCCTCCTTGGGAATACTTGCTTATTGTATCTCATCATGTTGGAGGATACTATCCCTTAGTCGACTTTTACGACATGCTCGGGGAGAGAAGCAGCTGGACGCATTCTATGTTATTTCTTTACTCCCAGTCCAGCAGAGAAGTGGAATGTTCTGTCCTTACCATGGGGAAACCTTACCAAGGAACTAAGGGCGTGAGTTTTACTTGCACTTTTATTTGAAAGAGTGTGCATTGTAACTGGCCAAAGTCATCCCGATTGATCAATAAGACGTGACTTCGCGCATGAGTACCAACTACCTGTTAGGCGCTATGAGATGGCCTTAAGGCCTTCCTTCCTCCTCTTATAACATGTGTCTATATATCTATAAGTTTAGAACACCAATGACATAATTTGTAGTACATATTATTATGTATTTTAAAGTACTGGTGGTCTAGTTGGTAGTGACCCCGCCTTCCGATCCTAAGGTCGCGGGTTCAAACCCGGTAGTGTTACAATGGATTTTTCTGTGCGAAAAATTGATGTACGCTATACCAGTACTCTTAAACGGTGAAGGAAAATATCCTGAGGAAAAACCCGCGGCATAGTCAGCTCCGCACGTATTGACCATGTCTTTCCTGTGAACAAGGCCGACTATGCTGAGAGGATGGAATAGGTGCGGGGCAAGCCTACTCCATCTTAATTCGTCCCGGACACTACAGCGTCCCGTGTGAAGGTAAAAGTTGCCTCCTGTATAAATCATCAACTATTGATGGTAAAATGTCTTAGTTAGTTATAATGTATCAGATCAACTTGTCGTAAGCGCTTATAAAATACTCTATGTTCAGAATTCGCAGCTTTGCATGTTCGTGCATTTACTGGCTTATTTCTTTACCCGTCTTCCACAGATAATACAAAAGATCCGCGAAGAGCTGGCTAATCTCGACCAATCAGAGGAAGTGGAACAGATAACTAAACACTTCCACAACACGCTTCAGCATATCAAGAATCGGATGGAGTGCCCCGATCCGGATGGACTGGGGTACGAAGGCCTAGTCTTATCTTAAACTAACCCAGTAAGATAAGATTCAATTCTTTACAAGAGGAATAATTAAAACTACAAAGGAGATGTTTCACAATTGTATGGACCATAGGCCTGGTCAGTGTACACTTGTACAAACATAGCTAAAACCTTTTTCCATTGTCAGTTTTTTTTTTATTTTGCTTTATTTATTGCAATTTTCTAAAATACCTTTGTCACGGAAGGCAACACAGAACTTGAAATAATATGGCGGGGCGGTATTGATTAAAATGTTTTGATTGTTGTTGTTGTTGACAAGTAGGTGAAACAGTTGCATTTCGTAAAATGTTCGTAATGAAGCTGTCAAAATCATAAAACTGACAAAATAAAGTGATAATGGCAGTTACGAATGTTACCACTGTAAAAAGTTTACGGGTTTTTAAAAATTGTCTGCAAATAAATTATCCTTCAAATTAGAGTTGGGCGTATTGTTTTCAAAATTCACAGATTTCTTAGCCATTTTTCAGTCTGGTGTACCTACATAGATCAGGCCAGCTATGAAACATCTCCTTTAGTTTAACTAACTACTAATATCATAAACTTAATCTACCACTAAGATGAGACTCGCGAGGGACCGGAGAGAATAGCGTATTAAGAGGACCCAGCAGTGGATGCAATAGGACTATGCTGATGATGATTATAATGAGAAAGTTTGTTTGTAATTTTGTTCTACTTTCAAGTAAAGAAGCAACGGATTGACGTGATTTTTGAAATGAAATATAGAAGGTTTTCTCTGTACAGTAACATTTTGATACTACTAGTCGTGTCACTAGTTCTTTTGAATCAGTGTGGTGAAAGGATTTAAAGTGCGCCTCAAAGACTCCTTTCGTGCACATGTTTTCCTTCAGAGTACTGCGGCTTTATTCTCGATGACCAAACGAAACTTGATAGCTCGTAACCTGTTTGTGCCGTGCCGCGTCGTGTTCTTTCAATGCAAAATTGTCATACAGAATACGATAACACGGTGATTCCACAAACGTGCCCGCGTAACGTTTTGTTTGATCATCGTGAATAAGGGGGCTGGTATAGCGCATATAAATTTTTCGAACAGAAAAATCCATTGGTGCACGACCAGATTTGAACCCATGGCCTTAGGATCGGAAGGCGGGCCGCTACTACTAGACCAGCAGTAACATTTTGACGGTTCAAATAGATACTGTTCGCAACACTGGTGAGGGCTTTTTCAGACGCAATGATTTTCAAAATAGATTGTGTATATAGTATTTTTCGGAATGTGATTCAATAACATACATTCCAATGTATGTATCATTACGATTTGTTTTATACAACGTGTAACATAATATCCCTATAAGCCCGAAACGGAGGTGTTCTATACGTCATTGCGAACAACGTTTGTTCAACGACTTTTAAAATTTCAAAGGTTTTCATTCATGAAATGTCTCTTAAACTTTGCTCCAATACGTAACTTGACACAACATGAGGCATCCCTATTTACAGCTGTTTTTTGACCTTTAAGTGTGAACTCTAGATGAAACAGGTAACAGAACAGACACCATTAGTAAAATGCCTACCTACTTACCTAATAACGAGGTGGCTTAATAAGTAATTTCTATTTTTTTTTGAAGGCCTAGTGGTACCTTGGTAGGAGATAGGTACCTTACCTACTCAATTTTGTATCTACCTACTCGGGCCTTAAAGGTATCCTCAGTGGGTGCCAAGGAGTATGAGAGGATGTCTACCGTGCCTGAGGATAAAGCCGTGATACCTACTCAATTTTGTACCTACCTACTCGGGCCTTAAAAGCATCTTGAGTAGGTAACAAGAAGTATGAGAAGAGGTCTACCGTGCCTGAGGATAAAGCCGTGACCCTATTCCACTTTAGTTTTTCCAACGATGTATTATTCCAATATTCATTGGAGCATTTTTCAATGCAATTTTGTACCTACCTACTTGGGCACTAAAGTCAAAGGTTGTGACTTACTTATCTGTCTTACTAATCTTCATTTTCATCGTGAACAGCCTATTTGTCATTGGTTGCATTGAAACAACAACAACAACTAGTGGGATGGCACCTCGCCCTAATTGGCTGTCGGTGCCTTTGCTAAATTCAAAATCCGCAACCGTCAACCGACACCGCACCGCAAGCGTTTGTTTAATAAAATCAAATTGGTTCCGTAGGTTTATTTGTTTTTTACTTTTCTTGATTGAACTACGTAATTGTTGGTAGGTTATTATGTAAGTAGGTAGGTACCTAGTAGCAAATGGGGATGGAGCACATGGTAGCATATTGGTATGAACCCCGCCTTCCCATCCTTAAGTCGTGAGTTCGAATCTATGGATTTTTCGATTCGAAATTTATGTGTGCAATATCAATGCTCTCAAACGGTGAAGGAAAATCTCGTGAGGAAACCAGGCATGTCATAGACGTGTGTCAAAGTGTACGAAAGGAACCTTCAAGGTGCACTCTAATCCTTCCACCACACTGGTTCAAAAGAGCTAGCGACACGGACACGACGACAGTAGTAGTAGTAGATGTATGGTGAAGTTTTTTTCCTTTTTTTTCCCAATCGGTATTTAGTGGGTTACCCCAGACAAGGAACCCTAAAAATTCGGCTTTCGGCAATAGGTACCTACTTTTGGTTCCAAAACAGATCGGTTTTTATCAGTCGCAATTAGCATTCGTTCCTTGCAACAACTGCAACAAGCAATCTCTCGGTTCGCGTAACTAATTAACGATACGATGTCGGCTTTGTACTCAAACGGTGAGTATTATGATATGGTGTTGTGTGTGTGTGTTGGAGCAGCACCAAATAATTAATAGCTTAGTAGCGGCGCGTCAGCTCTACAGAGAGCGTTATCCAGGGCGGCCATTGCCATCTTACGGGCTATTTTCTGGAATTGGTGAACCGTCTTCTCTCGACGGGATCTTTCCACCGGCGCACCAGTGAGGGAAGACCGGGAATTCGGTGGTGTGTTGTACCTACTTCCCTTTGATGGATACTGTGTGTGTCAACAGTGATAAAATTCAGTGATAGGTAGGTATGATGATAGGTACCTAACCTATCACCCTACCTAGTAGGTACCCCATTAGTACCTAGCTTACTAATAAAAAATGACAAAAATAATTTTGTGATTGTGAATGTGAATGTGTACCAGTAATACCAACCTAGGTACCTACATACCTACCTAATACCTACCATGTCAATTAGCCGTGTTCCGAGCCAACCAAGAAGAAGGGAGAAAAGGTATAACTTAACTTTTCCTGTACCTAGGTCCTTAGGTAACTACCTAGGTAGATGTAGGTAGGTAGTTGTTTTTTTATGTGTGAAAGATATCGTGATTTTAATCTTCGACTTTAATTTCTACGTAGAATTAAAAAAATTGCAAATTCTTACGAAAACTTTGGTGATTACACCTAGGTACTTTTTGAAACTTGCCGCGCGTTCAATTGTCTGCGTATGTGTGGGTCCGACGCGATAGGAGGGTGCGCGTGTGTTTGTTACCTACGCAAATGGTAAACAAACACATAGGGTTGTCACAAATTTCTCATGAAATAATTTGTTTTTAATTGTATTGGAATTTCAAATATGATGTATTGAACTTTTGCACACGTCAATGTATTCAAGTGCTCGGTCTGAATACACCCCTTTCGGGCTTATAGGGACATTATGTTACACGTTGTATATAGTTGATAGGTGATTTATTTACATAGCATGTAAGATAATTTTTATGCAGTAATAAATTATGATTACCTATATTTTTTATTTTATTGACTAATAATATAAATGATAATACCCAACAGTCACATACATAGTTCTAATACCACATTCAGGTTCCGTGTCGTGGGTGTCAGAAACTACGAGTACCATGGTAACACATCACCCAGATCCAGAAGAAATATTTGCAGAATATGCAATCATTTCTCCCGTAGCGGGAATCGAACACGCGCCTCTTGGTATAAGGGTAATATAATACAGGTTTTTTTATCGGGACTGTGTAGGGAAATCCGAGACCAATATACAGGAATATTTTACAGAATGTATATCCGGAGTATCATCGTCCCAACACAAGAAATAAAAGCAAAGTCTACTATCTCTCTAACTAGTCGTGTCACAAGTTCTTTCGAACCAGTATGGTAAAAGGATTTAAAGTGCGCTTTAAAGGCTCCTTTCGTGCACCTAACATGTATTTTCGAACTTTTTAGGTTCTATGATATGCCGGTTTCCTCACAATGCTTTCCTTCATCGTTTTACTTCCGAATACTCAAACGCGACTCAGAGTTGAGCACGTCTCAAATCACGATTTTTTTTTGACAGTTTTTGATAAAAATCTGTCAAAAAACTCGTCACTTGAGACGTGCTCAACTCTGAGATGCATTTGAGTATTCGGGGGTTAAGTCTATCAAAAAATTGCTTTGCTTTGTGCTAGGACGGTGTCAGTTCAGTTATAAAACGTGGAGTGGGCGGAGACCCTAACCACTGAAAGAACGAAGAAAACAAGAAATCGCTTAAAAAGTAATATATTTCCTATATTATCTTATTCCCTTGCACGTTATTTCTATTGTTCAGCATAATCTTCTCTTGCCTCTTCTTCTCTTCTTTGAAAGCGTCTTTATTGGCCTTCTTCTCTACCCTCCTTTCTTTCCGGTACTCTTTGAGGAGGCGTTTGCGTTCCTTTTTCTCTTCTTGGCTTTCGTCTTTAGGTCTGGAAGTAAGAAAATGATGTTAACTGAAAATTCATTTAGGTATTAATCATACACAAAAGTGGGTACCACGTGAGCGGAACCACGGGCAGAAGCAAGTTATACATATAACTACCGCACACGCGCGGCTTCACTCGCGTAGTTTTAATACTTTTGATACCTCATTTTACAGTTTGTGAAGGTAAAAGTAGCCTCCTGACGCTGTATAAATCATCTATATAGATAGTAAGTTCTTATGAGCTAGTGGCCAACTCTTGTGACGGAGTTTTGAGGCCGCCTAAAGGCCTCCATCATGGCTTAACGACATAAAAGCCGGGACAATTTAACGTGCCCTCCGAAGCACGGAAGAGCTCAGCTAGTTGCCACTTGCGGTCAACCATCCGAATTGCAACTAAACTTCAACGATCAATCAAGAACGTCTAAGCAAGCTACGCCATGAGCGCTTCTTCTGAAGACGGTTCGGTCATGTAGAGAGAATGAATGAAGAAGATTAACGAAACAGGTGTATGAAGCGAGTGTGAATGGTACCGTTGGAAGGGGAAGACCTCGGCGCACGTGCTTGGACCAAATCGACGACGTTTTGGAAAAAGGCCAGGTTAGGAGTACCCTAAACCGACGAACATGCATGAGGAATGTAATGAGAGTGAATGAAGCGAAAGAAATGTCTGGATCGTAGCAAATGGAGGTCCGTGATCTCTGCCTACACCTATGGGAGGCGTGATTTTATGTATGTATGTAAATTACCTAATAGAGAGTACAGAGAGCGTAGACAGTATGCTTTCAGCGTTGGTCTTGCCGTCATCATCTGACTCTCCGCCGCTGCCTTGCATCGCGTTGAACTTGGCCAAAGACTTGACTGTCAGCTTGTTGTCGCTGCCCAGCACGTCTTTTGGTATGCCTGTCTTCGTGTGGATTTGGATCTTCTTGGGTTTCTGCAAACACATTGATAGAAGTATAAGTCCAGTCATATTAGTGTGAGAGAGTAATAAGCTGGAAATTCGTGTAAACCTTCATTTTGTCAAAAGTCTCATAAAATATTGTGTTTGCGTCCGTTCAGTCGTTTGGGCGTGATTGAGGCACAAACATGCAAACATGCTCACAAACTTTCACATTTATAATATAGTAGCATAAAATTTGCGCGAATTTCGTTCTAAACATTTAACTTGCATTTTGTCAAAGGTACATTTTTTTAAATGCTGTTGTTATTTTCTTCAAAATAAACCTATACTTTCCTAAGAACAAAACCTTCTCACTACAAAAGAAAAGCTGCCCTCAATGAGGTAAAATTGTACACCTAACAAATATTTCCTCTGGGTCTGGGTGTTGTATTTAGACGAATTTATTCGTCCAAGGTGTTGTAGTAATATGTATAAGTATGTATTTACAAAAAAGAAGTAGGTATATTCAATCAGCCATCTGGTGCCCATAGTACAAGCTTTGCATAGTTTGGGGCTAGATGGCGCTGTGTCAAATGTCCACAAATATTTATTATTTATTAATTTCATTTAAAAGGGTACAACAAGAAATGATTAAGAAAGCAGTGAGCATTGAGATGACTTCTGACAGAAGGAAATGGAAGAGGAATACATGTTGTGCCGACCCCACATAAAGTGGGACAAGGGCAGGGAAATGATGATGATGATGATGGGTACAACAAGAGGAAGAGGAGTAGTATGGAGGCAGAGGCCACCAATATTAGTTACCTTAGGTTCTTCAATGATTTTGGGATGGTTGTACAAGTTGGAGTAAGTGGAGAGGATGGTCTCACAGTCCCACTTCTCTTTAGGATCCACTTCTACCGTCTCTATATCATCCTCTGACTCTTCCTCGATCTCTTGCAGACGACGTATTCTGCAACAAGAAAAATGTTTTGAAAAAATAAAGTGATTTTATTTTTTTCATTTGGCAAATTTTTGTAATTACTTATTACTTATATTATAAATGCGAAAGTTTGTGAGGATGTGACGATGTTTCTGCCTCAATCACGCCGTAACGGCTAAACGGATTTGAATGAAACTTGGCACATACTTAGTATGTGTGCTGGAATAACATATAGGCTACTTTTTATCCAGGTGTCACGCAAGCGAAGCCGCGGGTGGAAGCTAGTTTGTGATATTTGTCTTATGTTTGCATTGGGTATTTTTACAAATGGCGTGGTGTTCTATTTACAAATCAAGGCTATATTATAATACTTGGCATGCTCGAATACCTTTTACATCTGGATGACACAAAGACCTCAATGTTTTCCAAGTCTAGGGCTCCCAGCTCCATGGCTCAGTGGTCCTCATTAGCTAACATCTGCAGTAATCATCAAATTATAAGTCACCTGGCATGCTCCATCTCCTTATCCAGCTGGATCCGTCTCCGTGACTCCTCGAACTCCTCAGCGGCCTGAAGCAGCATAGCGTGCGACTCCGGCATGAAGCCCTCGATGTCTTCCAGATCCAGAGCTCCTAGTTCCGTGTCGTCGTAATCGGCGAACATCTGCAATTAAGGGTTAAATTGTATTAAAGAAAAACTTAGAATGCGTCCAGCTGCTTCTCTCCTTGAGCATGTCGTAAAAGTCGACTAAGGCATAGTATCCTCTCCAACATGATGGATCATCTATATGGGCGATGGGTTGATTACCTGTCACCATGGTTCACCATATCCATCTTGGGGCTTTGAATCAGGAGTGTCTGCTAGGATACCGGCGTGATAATATGTATGTATGTAAGATAGTATTTTTCACCTTTTCAAAGCGTTGGTCTAACAGCGTTAGGCCCTGATTCCGTTTGATGACACTAGACGACATGGAGTACTGAGAGAAGCGCGACTTTGTGTCGTCCTTGTCGCGTTCATCCCACGTAGGCATTCGGCCGCGGCCCTCCTGAAATACAAGTAATAAATAATAGTAATGTAATTAATTTTAATTCTGTTTTAACTTCTTATTCTTTTGTTACTCGCTTAAAATTTTATTGCATGCTGTCTGCGCGTAATGACATTCAACTCTATAACCCTTAACATGAACCTATTTAAATAGTATCAGTTTACATTATGTTAGTGCTCAAATAAATAAATAATAATAAAATAAATATTTGAGGACATATCACACAGCACCATCTAGCCCTAAACTAAGCAAAGCAGTTAATCTGCATTCCCAGAATATTTATAAGGCTTTACTTAAGCCATATAATGTAGCAGTTTATTGTTCCGTAATAAATAAATGAGAGCACTAGTGGTCTAGTTGGTATTGACCCCGCCTTCCGATCCTAAGGACGTGGGTTTAAATCCGGTCGTGTACCAATGGAATTTTCTGCGTGAAAAATTTATGTGCGCTGTATCAGTACTCTCAAACGGTGAAGGAAAACATCGTGAGGAAACCCGCGGCTTAGTCAGCTCCGCACGTATTGACCATGTCTTTCCTGTGGACAAGGCCGCCTAAGCTGAGAAGATGGTATAGGTGCTGGGCAAGCCTACTCCATCTTAATTCATCCCAGGCACTACAGCATCCCGTTTGTGAAGGTAAAAAGTTGCCTCCTGATTCTGTATAAATCATCTACTATAGATGGTTAAAGGCCTTAGTTTAATAAATAAATGTTTTTCGATGGGAATTGAATTGAAAATGCACAATACACCCCACCGCGGGACGTCAGTGCAGATCTTTGTTCCCCTAGCCATAATTAGATGGGAATTGAATCCACAACCTTCAGAATGTAGAACTAACTACAAACTGAGTTGTGAGGTCAGTCAAAACTGTAGTAAGTGTACCTGTGAATCAGCGCTGTCATCAGACTCCATTTCATTGTCCGATGCAAATGCTCTGTCAGAGTCATCATCAGATCCTTCTTCATCTTCGTATTCATCATCATCATCTGAAATACAAATGGTAAGTTAGCGCTAGGATCCTACTACAATTGTAAATGTGAAAGTTTGTGAGGATGTTTGTGCCTCAATCACACCTAAACAGCTGAACGGATTAGAATGGAACTTGGAATATACAGTACATGGTGCTAGATTAACATTATAGGCTATTTTTCACCGTGTACCATGCGAGCGAAGCCGCGGGCGGCAGCTAGTAAGTAATAAATTTACGTATAATTACTTCTCTGCTGGACTGGGAGTAAAGAAAAAACATAGAATGCGTCCAGCTGTTTCTCTTCCCCAGCATGTCGTAAAAGTCGACTAAGGGATAGTATCCTCCAACAGGATGAGATACAATAAGCAAGTATTCCCAAGGAGGGTTGACGTCAGGCAGGAGGCCGGTCATAAAACACCTTAGCCAAAACTCTTACATCATGATCCAGGATCATGCTGTGCCGGCCCCACATAGAGTGGGATAAGGGCAGGAAGAAAAAATAAAATAAATTAGTGATTAAACGAACTCAGTGATGTTCTATCATAATTATATGAATACTTCATCTGAGATCGAAAAATTGATGTGCGCCATACCAGCACTCAAACGGCGAAGGAAAACATCGTGAGGAAACCGGAATGTCGTACAACTGAAAGTTCCAAAACATGTGTCAAGTGCACGAAAGGAGCCTTCGAGACGCACTTTAAATACTTTCGCCACACTGGTTCGAAAGGAACAGTGACCCGGCTAGTAGTATTAACCTTTCACCACCACACTTGTCCGAAAGAATTAGTGACACGACTGAGTAAGTAGCAGTATCACACTAATATCAAATGCGAAAGTTTAAGAATGTTTTGTTTGAGACTTGGAATTTACATTATATGTGACCTGGAATAACACATTCTACTTTATCAAGGTACCATGTAGAATTCTTCTAATGCAAATTGGCATCTTACCTTCACCATCCCCCATCGCCAGTTCAATGAAGTTGTCCTCGAGTTCATTCTCCGGGTCTTCGAAGTCGAAGTCTTCATCTAAAGCTGCTACAACATCTGGGTCCAAGTCGAGGCATAGTCCTAGAAAACACATTATAAAATTTAAGATCCTCGTCAAGGGTAAAGCGATGACTGTCTCGATCGATCGCCTAAAACCTGCCTACATCTTGTCGCCTGCATCGCCACCTGAGCCCACCTCCGAACCCGACCCTAATACCACGTTAGAAACTCCTTCCCCAGCACGTACTACACGATCTGGTAGACAAGTTCGTTTCCCGGATTTCTATCGCCCGTAGTGACGGTCTTCGAAGGGGAGTGATGTGGGGACCTTCCCACATAATCATTAGGTTTATATTTTATTTGATACTTACATTTATAACACTACTTTTAATTATTTATCTATAGCCTTTCACAACCCATACACTTACATACAAACACATACCTATTATATTCGTATTTATTTAAATATCTATCACGCGGATAACGGACGAAACTTGTCAGCCAACAAACGAATATTTTCTCCTCGAGACCGCGCTTTAACTAGCCCGCGCCGAGCGCCTGTGTGACTCACCGGCCGCGGCTGGCCGTTGGGAACTCGAACGCAAGCCGATCGCGCCTACCGCCGCAAGTCAGTTGGATGGAATCATTTACTCGCTCCGCATCTCCGACTTTCTTTTGTAAAATATCTTTTACCTACGCGCTTATCTGTGAACTTTCTATCGCCTCCTGTGCTTGTACCTACTATAAACTATCTATTCTGTGCCTTCTTCTCCTTCTGAACTTTATAACTGTAGTGCTGTTTGGTGGACAATTATACGTGTGAACATTCAGAGACTGTTTTCTTCTGCTTCCTACTTCAACTACACCCACTAGCAACTACAATGATGATGACAGTGTTAGTAAAAAAGTAAGATCTTACAAGTCTAGTGAAATTACTGCGAACCCCCCTTCGAATCCTAAGGTTTTGGGCTAAATCAAGGCATACTTTTCAAAATCGGTATATTCAAGATGTTTTTAATCAATTTTTTCTCTCTTGAAATCTCTTGTCATGTTCCTACTTTGAGGAACCAAAGAAAAAATGTTTAAATTTCATTTCCTTTGAATAAACATATTTCATTAACTTACAACAGAGTTCTACATCAATTTTGATGAGCAAATCCGCTACTGTGCACTCTTAAGAAAATCTATATAATTATATAAAAATTAATTGCTGTTCGTCTCGCTAAAACTGGAGAATGGCGGGGCCGATTATCATAATAGGCTATTTTTTATCCGGGTACCACGCGAGCTAAGCCGCGGGCGGCAGCTAGTCTACTATAAACTTTACATCAAGAAGTAAGTCATTATTACCTGGAGTAAGTTATTAATACCTTGCGATGCTGCTTTGTTCAGTAGACCAACTTCCTCCTCAACCTCTGAAGCAAACACTGAACTTGGTAAAGTCAGTTTTGATGTGACCTTCGCTTCTCCATCACTTTGAGCGTCTGGCTTCTCCTTCCTTTTATGTGTTGCTTTCTGAAGTAATTTGATAAAGTATTTTAAAACTCTTATGTTACTGACTAAAAGTAAGTAAGTTCGTATGAGCTAGTGGCCAACTCTTGTGAAGGACTCTTTAGGCCGCCTAAAATTCGTCAATCTGAACCAAAGGAAGAAATGAATTGAGGTAGGTTTATTATCTTTTACATTCCCAGTACCCCAGGGGCTTATCAATCCTACTAATATTATAAATGCGAAAATTTGTGTGTATTAATGTTTGTTACCATGCATCCCTATAATTACCAAACCTATTTTGATGTTTAGAATGTAAATAGTTTAGGTTCTAAAATAATAACATAATAGGCTAATCAAATTTTCGAAAATCAATCCTTAGTAGGGTTAAACAGGGTGGTAAAGTGTCTATGTTTCTGTCCCTTAGTTTAATTCACTCAAATTCGGTACAAATAAACTTCATCACTAAATCCATCCACATTCATAATCTCTCCTCGTAACATGACTTCCATCCTACATAAGCTGATAAGATAGAAAATTGCTATGTTTACCGGTTGGACCACCAATGTGACTTCTCTAGTGTCCTTGAGATGTTGTAAGTAGTTGTAATCATCATCAAAGTATATTCCATACTTTATCTGTTCTTCTCTGCGCTGCTCTGGTGTTAGTTCCTAAAAATAATATTAAACAAGGATAAATTGACTGGATCAATTATGAATAAATATTACCCAATAGTCATATAGTTCTGACTCCACACTAGGATTCCCTATCTATCTAGTGTTATTAGTTCTTTCGAACCAGTGTGGTGGAAGGATTTAAGGTGTCTCAAAGGCTCCTTCCATGCCTCAACATATGTTTTCGAACTTCTTTAGGTCCTACATGCCGCATCTCAAACAGTGAAGGGAAACATCCTCACGATGTTTCCCTTCACTGTTTGAGTACGGTATATTTTTAGAGGCGCACTTTAAATGCTTTTACAACACTGGTTCGAAAGAACTAGTGACACGACTAGATAGATAGATAGAGATAGATCCTTTACTCTTACTTAAAGTAGATTAACTTTTGCAATAATAATGCTTACAGAATCTTTCTCCTTCCTAGCTGGAATATTCGCATTTATAGGGACCAAGACACGCTGGGGAGCCGTCTCGTCAGCAGCGAGAGGATCCTTTTGAGAACGGTGCACCAAATTGAAGGTAACAGCCTTTTTTCTATCAATAAACTTCTTTGCTTTCGGCTGAAATAGGTTATAAATTTACGATTTATCCTTTCACATTTATACACAAATCCCAATTCACTAAGAAAGCCAGATGTTCTGTTTTACCATTATAATGTTTAGATATTATTCATGCAACGTGGAGAAGAAATAAACAAATAGTTTAAAAACACCTCAAAACAAAACATGTGTTGTGTTGTTTTTTTAGGATAAAAAGTAAAGTACCACCACATAGGCAGTGCTACCATCATACGGCATATGCGTTAGCATCCTAGTAGTCTGTGTACGGCATTTTGAATCTGACGCAAAATTGTAGCAAAATCAGTTTGACTGAAATCTGCAAACTTAGGAATCTGTGTAATCAACTCGGAACAATTTATTCTTCCAAGGTAATCCACCTTCAGTGAAACCGTTTTCAGACCTTACTAAACCTTAGATTTAATTTGACTTAAAACAATTAGTTAAATCGGTTATGTTGTAGAATTGGTGATTGCTGTAACAGACCTGAAAAATCTGTACAGCCTGTTTTAAATGGCAACTATGCACCATGTATGTCACTCTCCGTCTTAATCAGCTGTCACTATCATGACAGACAGTCCAGTCAGTCTAAAATCAGCTGTTAAAATAGATAGATATACAAGGAAATGTTTGTCTAGGTACAATTTCAAAATGATAAATAAAAGTTCAATTTTACGGAGCAATTACAGAAAAATTGTAACAAAATGGTCTTGTGCTGATTGCCTACGCTTAAAAAGTTCAGTTGTACCAAAAACAAAGGCTTACTCACACACCATTCTTTTCCCCAAAACGAATTTCCCGGTTCGATCTACTAACGCTATAAAAGAAGAAATTCAGAAGGTAAATACATTTCCCAACTAAACTATAGTTCATTCCGATCATATTCTACCATAATATATGATTATATCTACATGTAGTTTTTATGCTAATTTTAGTGTAAATATTTTGCAGACTGCTCAGTTCGGTGATCTCTACAATTGGCAAAGCGAGCATTTGAAAGGCCCAGAGTTCGTACTACATGATGGACCGCCGTATGCTAACGGAGATTTGCACATGGGACATGCTGTTAACAAGGTAGGGACCTGATTTTTATAGTTTCTCCATTTTTATTTAATTGCAAAGACCCCCTTTACGACATGATTATTGAATATTCGTCAAAATCTGCCTCAACAAGCCTCACGACCTGCTAATCATCACAATCCTGAATTTTATAAAAAATCTTAGAAAAAAATATTTGTATAATCTATTCCTTCGTAAGAAACCTTAGTAATGTTGCCTGTTTTTAGATAATAAAAGACATAAACAACCGAAGCCAGTTGCTACAAGGCAACAGAGTCCATTATGTCCCCGGCTGGGACTGCCATGGGCTGCCTATAGAACTAAAAGCCTTACAAAAAGCTAAGAAAAGTACAAAGCATAATGAACTCAATGACCCTGTGCATATACGTCAAATTGCAAGAGACTTTGCTCTGCAAACAGTTGAGAAGCAGAAAGCAGCTTTCAAAACTTGGGGCATTATGGCCGATTGGGATCAAAGTTACTTGACATTGAGTAAGGGCTATGTTCAGAATCAACTGAGACAGTTCTATAAAATGTATGAAAAAGGATTGGTTTTCCGAGCGTTGAAGCCTGTTTATTGGTCACCATCTTCAAAGTAAGCTCTTAAAATAATGAAAATACTCTAAAAACATAATCTTAAAACTCAGTAATGCTTCATACTGGTTTCAGGACTGCACTAGCTGAAGCTGAATTAGAGTATGATCCTCAGCACAAAAGCAAAGAAGTCTATGTCTCCTTTCCTCTTGAGAAATCACCACAAGTGGTGATGGACTTCTTAAATGGGTAAGTAAAATGAGCTTGTCAAGAGCCTATGAAGAAACAAGTAGCCTACTTTAAAAATAAATTAAATATGACCCACAGGTACATAGTACATAGGTTACATAGGTACATAGTTTTGTTTGACTCCACATTAGATATCAGAAACTATGAGTATGATGGTACCACAACAGCCAGACTCTGAAGAATGAATATTTCTTCAGAGTCTGGCTGTTGTGTCATTGTTGCAGTACATTGACAATTGCAGCTCAACAAGCTCAACAAAAACAGATGTGGGAATACTTACCACTCGCGTTTCAGCCGATACCTACGGCGTCAAGGTCGTCAATTTCACTCATGTTTTCAGCAAATCCTTATCAGCTATTATCTGGACCACTACACCTTGGACCCTAGTGGCTAACCGAGCAATTTGCTATAACCCACAGCTTAAATACAGCATAGTGACACTAAGTAATATGGGTACAGAACTATTCCTAGTAGGATCTGGTCTGATTGATGGCCTGGAGAAGACCTTAGGAGTGGAAATCCAGAAGCATCTTGAATTTGATGGTAAGATATTTTGGTCATCTTTATTTAGACTTTATAAAATCTTTTGACAAAGTAGATCATAGTCATTTCCTCGTAAGTCAATCTCAAAATAAACTAGACTAAAATACAGGTTCATATCATTAGTTTTATGAACAATAAATACCGAATTGATGTGATATTTCATTTCATCACAGTATTTTTATTTAGAAGATGGTGTGCCTCAGGGCTGGATTCTATACCCTTTTTTATTCAATGTTTCCATTATCAACTAAGTTCAAATAAATTTCAATTTTAACAAATCAAATATATAATTTTTTTATTAAACCAGAAGCTAGTGATTTATAACAAATACTTAAAATATTAAGATTATATGAGTGACACTCACATTAAAGCTTTCGCATTTATAATTTGTGATGATTTCAGGGCAACACCTTCAAGGTACGACCTACAGGAATAAGTTGGTACCAGGAATACTGCCATTCTTAGAAGCTGATCACGTGACGGAAGGCAAGGGCACAGGCTTGGTTCACACTGCGCCGGCGCACGGCCCTGACGACTTTCTAGTAGCTTTGAGGAATAATATGCATGTGGTAGGTTTCTCTAAAGGATCAATACAAATTATATTGATATTATTAATTTTTGATCTCTCATGATTATGAACATTATTAGCACTTAATAAAATAAAGACTCGGAAAGAGGGTAGCTTAGATTTTTTTTTCTGTCAATAGTTACCGCCTCCCAAAGTGGCATACGATCACAGCTATCCTCTGAAAATATGTATATTACGTGTATGTTGTTTATTTGACAGACAATAAATATTGAATAGTTTGTAATAATTTAAGATTAGAATATTTTTTGTTTTACATTTTTTAAAGCGTGATTTTTCTGTAGTCTGGTTTTAGTTTTTGAATTTATTTTTATTTCATTCAAATCCGCTCAGCCTTTGCGCCCAACATCCTCTGTAAATTTTAGTTTTATTATGTTCATAGGATTTTAAAAATCTTTTTTTGTCTTTTTAACTCCAAACTTTCTAACAGGAATGCAATGTAGACGAATCCGGGCGATACACCAACCTAGATCCTTCTCTCAACGGCCGACATGTCCTCAAAGAAGGACAAAACTCAGTCATATCTCTCCTGGGAACATCTGTTCTTCACCAAGGAGATTATATACACTCATATCCTCTAGACTGGAGGACAAAACAGCCTGTTATATTGAGAGCAAGTCGGCAGTGGTTTGTTGATACAGCTGCTATCAAGGAACGGGCTTTGGTGAGTGAACTTTGAATTGAAACACAAAAGCATATAATGATGTTTAAGAACCGGCTTGTCAACTCTATAAAAACTTAATTCTAGGCAGCTCTAGATACAGTGGAGATCCTACCACATTCAAGCAGTGACCAGTATCGTCAGGGCTTCAGAACGCAGATAGAGAAGAGACCGTACTGGTGCATTTCTAGGCAGAGAGCGTGGGGCGTGCCCATACCCGCATTTTATAGAGGAGATGACGTCATCGTTGACAAGTTAGTTGATCTACACTGTCTGATCAACCCCTCCTATACATACTAACTTACTTATCATAACCATCACCCTTCCATTACTTATTTACCGTGTTTCTAAGTTTTAGTAAAACATTCAAAACTGCACACCCTAAATGGCTTATTTATAGTTTTTTTCTCATAAAATTCCTTCATTTGAAGGCACAAATACCTTTGAATAATGAGGTAAAATAAAATCTTATAAATTACTGAACTTATTTATAGAGTTACAACACTATTCCTGAGTGCTTTCTGTTCCTATGCGAGTCGAACCGCACGGATACAGCTAGTTCTTTATAAATATACTAGCTTTCGTCCGTGGCTTCGCTAACTATGTATTTTCCAACTCTCGACCCAATTGATTAAGCTGTTACGGCATAATTGTAATACAGCGTACAGACATAACAAACTAACATTTTATCAATACAAACTTATTAATAATCGAATTTTAATTATATAATGTTTTCAGGCGTATTATCAATAATCTCTGCGAACTCATAGAAAAGCACGGCACTGATGTTTGGTGGACGTCACCAGTTGAACAGTTGATGCCTGATGAAGTCATGGAAGAATACAGCTTGGAAGTCAATGCTGTTGACAAAGGAAAGGTAGTCAAACCCTAATTATACTATGATACTAGTAAACTAGAAAGTTTTAGAGTCTATCTATCTATCTAGTCGTGTCAATATTCTTTACCAGTGTGGTGAAAGGATTTAAAGTGCGCCCTAAAGGATCCTCTCGCGCACTTGACACCTTGTTTTCGAACATTCTACGGTTCTACGACATGCTGGTTTCTTCACGATGTTGTCCTTCGCCGTTTGAGAGTACTGGTATAGCGTACGTACATTAAGATCGAAGGGCCCCTACCACTAGACCACTAGTACTCCTAGTTTGCTCTAGTTAGGGAGTGACCGAGGATTCTGCCTCAACTACGACGCAACGAAGTGGCCTGGAATAAAAGCAACCAAAAAAGCTAGTAAAAAATAATGCAATTGTAATGGTAATTGTACTTGTAGTTTCTGATACCCACGATATGACACAGGGAATCCTAGTGTGGGGTTAAAACTATGTATGTAACTGTTGGGTGTTGTTTTTAGGATATCCTCGACATCTGGTTTGATTCTGGCATATCGTGGAGCCAGCTTCCCGAGAACAAAGTAGCTCATCTCTACTCAGAGGGAGTGGATCAGCTGACTGGGTGGTTCCAATCGTCGTTGCTCACGTCTGTGGCTCTCAATGACAGACCACCTTACAAGTGAGTCTTACAATAATTATTACAAAAACCTGCCTTACAAATGAGGCCATTTTGGCGATTTTTCGACCAGCGTTTATAAGTATGATCCAGTAGTAATGATATAAGTGTGTTCAAAAAACCTTTTGCTGTCCATGTATCTCAGTTGGTAGTCTCTGCCTTCTGCGTTGTAGGTTCGATTCCTACGCAGGACAAACATTTATGTGGTGGACATGTTGTTTGTTACATATCCCTAATGGGGTGGCCAGAACTACACCAAAGTACCAAGATGGATATGGTGAACCATGGTGACAGGTGATCAGCCCATCGTCCATACAGATGGTCCATCATGTTGGAAAGGATACTATCCCTTAATCGACTTTTACGACATGTTCGGGGAGAGAAGCAGCTGGACGCATCACGCATTCTATTATTGTGTATTTACAAAAAAAGTATACATATAAGTATTCTATCAACCATCTGGTTCCCATAGTACAAGCTTTGCTTAGTTTGGGGCTAGATGGCGCTGTGCAAAAAGTCCAGAACTACTTATTAAACAAATAAAATAAATTTATTATTTATTTTGCAGGTCAATTTTCGTACATGGTTTCGTTGTGGACGACAAGAAGTGCAAGATGTCCAAATCCATTGGTAATGTCATCGACCCCCTTACCATCATCCATGGGGGGAAAGACAAATCTCAACCACCTTATGGGGTTGACACTTTGAGGTAAATATAATCCATATAACTGACTGATATGATAGACTTTCATGGATCTTTATGCGTGTTTTACTGTATGATGGTGCAATAACAGTAAGTTGTGTTATAAACAATGAATAAGACTACAATATTCAAAGCTATGGTTACAAATATGCTGAGCTATGCATATACAACAGGATTTTGAAATTGTTATCCCAAAAAGAAAAAGCTTGTATAAGATTTTTCAATATTATCACGAGAGTTAAACTTCAATTAATCAATGTATACTATCATTTCTTTTCAGATGGTGGGTAGCCAGCCATTCCACACAACATTCCCAAATAATAATCAGCAAGAAACTGCTCGACGACTGCCAATCGGAAGTCATTCGCATCCGAAATATCCTGAAATACCTCTTAGGCGTCATTAGTGACATCGAAAAACCGGTTTTCAAACATAAACCGGTTCTCAATTACTTTGATGCGTACATGGTGAAAGAAACCGAGGAATTTTCGACCCAAATCAATGAGAGTTACAATAATTTGAGGTATAATCATGTAGCGCAGTTGACTTTGAATTTTATAAGTAATAAAGTGTCAGGATTGTATTGCCACTGTATAAAAGATAGGTTGTACTGTTCTCAGAAAGATTCAAATGAAAGGTTATCCGCGCAACTTGTTATTCATACGATTCTAGTCTCTTTATGTAAGGCTTTAGGGCCGATATTGCCGCATCTAGTCGAGGAAGCATGGTTACATCATCCTTTGAAAGAAAAACCTTTTTATTTCACTGAAAAAATACCGGTTCTGACGTCAGAGGTTGATGTTTCGACTATGGACGCCATCTTGGATTTGAAGAAAGATGTCTGCTCGTTAGCGAATACGGAAAATTTGAAAAAGCTTAGCGCCGAAATTAAGGTAAATTCGGATCTATTTCAGAAGTTAGAAGGTTTAAATTCGTCTGATGGTGTGAACGATAGCGTTTTATGTGAGATTCTAGAACTGTCATCTGTCAGTTTGGAGGTTGAAAATGGCGGGAAGTGGACTGTCACTTTGTTACAGAGTAAAAATGGCCAATGTTTGAGATGTAGGAAATTTAATGCTTTAGAAAATAGTGATAAATGTATGAGATGTAATCAAGTGTTAGATTCTTTGTGATAGTATTTTTCCTGAATTGTAGTAAGAATCACTGTGTCGTGGATATCAGTAACTACATATACCATGGAGTTGTAACTCCCAGACCCGTAACAATTATTTAAACATGCAAAAATTTATTAATTTTATGTTGCGCAGCGGGAATCGAACCCGCACCACTTGTTACTCAGCCGCACCTAGCCACTAAAGTAACTAAAAAGTTAACTAAGCATTTTGTAAATAGCTGTAGCTAAGTAGATAACGAATTAAAGTTGTTAGAACTGTTCGATATTATTTTATTTAAAACCTCTGGGTTTCCAATACCTCGTTCCGTAACTGGGCCGTCACCGCCCCGGTGGCACTAGAAAACAAAACAAAGTCAAAATTCTAATATCCAAGGTATTTTATATTATCAAAGAATATTTTATTCTTCCAGGTCAATGGGATCATTTATTTAGAAACGACTTAAGAGGTCACCATACGATCGCGTCTAGATCGATTTCTAATCGATCGAATTGAAAGAGATAGCGTTTTCGGGTGTATAAAAGAAAGACAAAGTGAGACCGCGCAAAATATTAAGTAATAATCTGCCAAATTAAATTGCTAGTCAAAGGAAAACTACAAAATGAATAAAAAACGGGTTTCAACAACTAGAAATATTTATTACCTACCTATCAAAGTAAAAATCATCAGAAAATTTGGTAGGGTTCCCGAAACCTATATCAAAAGATACGCGAAACATGGAACGCGACTAAGCGTGGAAGATATAAAACTACGCTTGGCTATTTTTTAGGACAATGATTCCTTTATTAAACTAAAAGACTTCAACACTATTGTACCCTAACCTCGTCCCAAAGTGAGCTCAAAGTCAACCACTCAAATCAAACTGCAAACTTGCGTTAGTTTGTATCTGGTTTGCACCAGATTTGGCCAATTAAAACCGGTTCTGACCGGCACTGGGCCGGATTACGATCTAATCTTGTAGGTTAAGGATTTTCAGGGCTTCGTAAACACAATGTTCATTCGGTTGATAACCTCCTACAGTACAGTACAGTATACCTACTATTATTGTAAAAACGGGAGAAAAATACAGTAAAAAGAATAAAAAGACACTTAAAAAGTATTTATTCAAAAGAACAAAAAATCCTACTGCTTAGAATTTAGGTAGATACTCTAGGTACCTTACCTACATCTTTATTAAATTTTTTGACGCAAGTAATGATGTTGATGATGCATTATTTAAATAAGTTTTTGTTCATTCAAATAGGCTTTTTAAAGACTTATTTATTGTTTTTATGAAAAAATCATGACTAATTTAGGTAGGTAGGTACCTACATGGTATTTAAAAATCGCTATGTGTATTTTTAATCTATAAACATTTCGATAAAGGAGGGTTATTCACGATGACCAAAGAAAACGAGCCACGTAACGAGCCAAATGTCATCGTGTCTCTAAACCGCAAACGAGACACGCCATGGTGTGAAATCAAAAACTGTATTCTGCATGCCATAAGAATAGTTGTCTATGACCGTGTTTTTGGTTTTACGTGATTCGTTCAAAATCAAGCATCCGGTCTGTTCGGAAAACTATCGGTTTTAGATTGATTTTAATTTTTTGTTTACAATCTTCATCTCAAGTAAATAAATATTCAATTATAGAATTGCTAAACTCTTTCTAATAATAATTTCGTTATATTTTAAAGTTTAGAGCCCAAAAAATATATATAACGTAAAATGGTTAGTTATATCAAACCAACCACAACTTGTTTCCGAACGAATTGTCAATCAAAATATTGACTTTCATTGCATTGTTTGTTTTGAAAAAAACTTGGATATACATATTTTAACGGAGTGATAAAAATGGACGTTGTTCTTCGAAGACAACGCATATGCTGGATATGCTGGCGCCAGCAACGCCCACACATAAATAGGAGACTGTCAAGGGATTCTGCTGAGCTGGACCCTAAATTTGTGCTATTTTATAAGGTGGCCAAAGAGTGGTTTTGGTATTGTGCGGCGTTCTTGGAGGCAGGCTAGTTAATTCTGGGCCTCAGAGATGTTCTAGCATTACAACAGAAGTCAAAGTAAGTATTGTGTTAGCTAAACTTAATTTATTGAACCATAATAAAATGGTACCTAGGTTAGGTATTAGGTTAGACTGAAACCTACTATATTTACTGTATTTTTCCAGATACTTACAACCCTCAATTTCCTGATCACCAGTAGCTATCAAAAGCCAGTGGGAAACTTTTGGTTAGCACCTGTAAGCCTCTGCATAGAGTAAGCGGTGAATGCCTTTAATGATGCCAACCTACATCAAATTTCCTACCTCCGAACAAGAGAGGAATTCAATCAAACAAGGGTAATATTTTAATCAACTATTTATTTTAGTAGGTATTACATAATAGTATTTGTGAGAGCATCAGCGAACTAAAATAAATTAACTTTATTAGATTCTTTGAAAAAACTTTCACTTTCATTATATTAGTAGAATATAATCTTTATTTCCAAAAACATGAAAGTATGTACCTACCTATAAAAACAATAACAATGATTTCTGACTCGTTTCAGATTTGCAACAGAGGCTTAAAGGCATACCTACTCATGTGCTACATTAGGAGGGGCAGCTCATGACAGTTATATTATGTTAAATAAATCAGAAATCATGAGATGTGTGTGTGTGTGTGTTAGTGTTAACGTATGGGTACATGGGGTTGTGTAGGTATAATAAGTAATAATAAATGCATTAAAACCATAAAACACAAAAATACTCACAGCACACATACCATGCATATCTCAAGTTTCACTCAATCCATGCAGCCATTTAGAAGTAAATTATGAGGCACAAGCATCGTCACATCTTCACAAACTTTTGCATTCACAATAAAAGAGCTATGTTAAGTTATGTTATTTTAAGTTACATGTGCATATTAAGAAGTTTAGTGTATATGTGTAAGCATGACTGTGTGCGTGTGTTTTAGATTGTTACATTTAAATTGTTATATTTCAGAGCCGCCCACGCACTATGCCAACACGTGGATCAGAAGTAATTGCTGTACGCAATACAGTCTCAGTACATGTCTGGTCCACTACGCCAGGGCTTCTACGACATCCTCATTGCGATGATTCTCGAGTCGCACGCCACTACCATGCGAGTACACCAGCTTCGCTTGAACAGCATCTGGAAAAGAACAGGATTATGAAATACTAGGTGGCAGCACAGGTAAAGTACGCGCTATCGTTGCGTTTTGAGCTTTACGCCGGTAATTTCAAGCAAACTAAAGCTTTCCAATATTATAGTATACATACATACATATTATAACGCCGTATCCCTAATGAGGTGGGCAGAGCCACAAGTAAACATAATAAAACTTGCAACCACTTCTGATCCAAACTTCCAAGATGGATATGGCGAACCATGGTGACAGGTGATCAGCCCATCGGCCATATAGGTGGTCCATCATTTTGGAGAAGATCCCTTTGTCGCCTTTTACGACATGCTCGGGGAGAGAAGCATATAGTAACCCCCGGATACTCAAATGCATCAAGAGTTTAGCACGTCTCAATCTCAAGTGACAAGTACTTATCTGTATTCAAATTTAATTATTGAGATCGTAACTTTATTAAAGTGATTGTGTGAACTTTAGTTTCGTTCGTTATTTTATTGCCTGCATGCATGCAGGCAATCTCCCTTAAGCACAAGCTCACCTCACGTACGGCGCGCAGACTTGGTCTTTGACGGCTCAGCAAGGTCCACACTCGAACTCGCGTTGTACGAAGACCCAGAGATGGGGCACAGCCTCCGCTCGCTGCAAACAGAGAGCGTTCGACCGCAGATGAAGAATGAAGAAAGCAAGCAAACTCACGTGATATCTGTGAAGATATCACGTAAGTTTGCTTGCTTTCGTGTTCCCAGACATTCGGAAGAATATAAATATGTCCCAGGTGGCCGATTTGTAGGGCTCAGTGGGCACGTGTTCTCGTCGGGTTCCGACATAATGGGTAACCTCGAGAAAAAAATCACACTCGGTATAATCGTACGAAGTTATTAGTGTCCAGTACAAATACCAAGTAACTCTTGAATAAACAAGTAGGCAGAACAGATACGTCCCGCTCGGCACGAGCTCTAAAAATAGACTGCCCGCCAGCTCCAATGGCCGCATCCAAGCATGACTCGGCTGTGACGTCACGCTTGCGTTCTGTAGGTAGTGAGTCAGTGTTGCAGTGTGATTGTAGATGGCGCTATAATTAATCTCCGACAAATATGTATCGCCATCTAGCCCCAAACTAAGGTTAACTTAATTTTGTTCTGAAACATGTAATTTTAACTGTGAATTCCTACGAATAGGTACTGAATATTGTTATTTCGATAGAAAATCTTCCAGTCTCAATTTATCTTCACCTCGCAAAACATCTTGTTTCAGAGAGAGTATAACGGAGATCAGCAACTTGTACTCCCCCTACTTCCCGCTGGAGGTGGTCCGTGAGTTCGTGATGCAGGCGTTGGCGGACGCAGTTACAACCAACCAGGTGCACAACCGCGACCCCGTGGGCAGCACCAATGAGAACCTCTTCTTGTGAGTACACACTTCCTGACAGTACACTCTTCCTGCGAATACCTTCATCCTGTGAGTACACTCTTCCTGCGAGTATACTTTCCTGACAGTACATTCTTCCTGTTAGTACTCTCCCTGACAATATACTCTTCCTGTGAGTACTTTACCCCTGTCATCAGGCCAACTCTCATTTTAATAAATAAATATTCATAGGCAACCCAACCCGTCAATCCGATAAGTTTATTATTCTTCAGATGTTAAGCTGTAATTAAGTCAAACACATCAAAACAACCTTTTTAAATGTGTTTCAGACCTCTGATCAAACTGGTAGACCGTCTCCTTCTAGTCTGTATGATGCGAGATGAAGACGTTGAGAAGCTCCTCATCATGATCAACCCTGAGACGTGGGATCCCACCTTTGACAAAGGTAAGTTACAATTCATAAAATTTTTACTGCCTTACCCACAAGTTTCCATTATCTGAAATTCTTTATTGTACACGCACGAAACGAAACAAATACACACAAAACATTAAAAAGTACATGTACAAAGGAGAGCTTAACTCTAAAGAGTTTTAAGGGAGAGCCCTTGCCTCAAAGGTTTGCTGGCAGTTGCTTTAACATAAGTGGAAGTTATGTGTACAGAGACAGGAAAAAGAAAAACATAAAGATAAGCTTACAAATATTATAAACTAATAAGATATACTACAAAAATATATACAATATATACAATATATACATACATATAAATAAATATTATTAAAAAATTAAACATTATTATTTTAAAGATAACGTAGAAAACTGAGCTCATTTTCATTTCTTATTATTACACCATCATCATCATCATTTTCCTGCCCTTATCTCACTAGGTGGGGTCGGCACAACATGTTTTCCTCTTCCATCTTCTCCTATCACTCGTCATCTCAGTACTCACTCCTTTCATACGCATGTCCTCTTTCACACAATCCATCCATCTTTTCTTAGGCCTTCCTCTGTCCGTGTATCCATCCACATTCATATTCAGCACTTTCCTTGTAACACGACTTTCTTCCCTCCGCATAACATGCCCACGCTAACCTATCACTGTATTTTCTTATTATTATACCGATTACCTGAAAGTTTTTAATGATAATATAGATTGTCTTTGTAAATAAATTTTTGAAGTTTCTATAAATGTTTCTAATTATGTCCTATAGAAGGAAAAGACGAGCACAGGAACAACATCTGAACGACATACAACAGGCATAGAGTGGAAGCCATCATAGCTTTTGCTCACGACTTCGTAGGCGATCTGCAGAGCGATCAGTTGAGGTAACATCGGCATAACCCTGCTTTAAAAAAAAATTCTATAAATCTCACTTATATTATAAATGCGAAAGTTTGTGAGTTTGGATGTTTGTGCCTCAATCACGCCTAAACGGCTGAATGGATATATACTGGATTAACATATAGGCTATTTTTCATCTGGGTACTACGCGAGCAAAGACGCGAGAGGCAGCTAGTATAAATATAAATATTTGAGGACATTATCATACAGCACCATCTAGCCCCCAACTAAGCAAAGGGAGCCAGATGGCTGATAGAATACTCCCGCAGCGGGAATCTAACCCAATCAATCAATGCTTGTGGCCACCAGAAACAATAATACCAGCTTGAACTGATTAAATATTATGTACGCATATTTTTCTTGCTTTCAGACGTTACCAAGAAATCAAGCAGTCAGATTTGCCGAGCGCCGTGGCTACCAAGAAGACCAGGGAATTCCGCTGTCCGCCCAGAGAACAGATGAACTCAGTTTTAAGGTAAGTGTCTCGTCTTGTTTCAAAGTCGAAGTCTATAGTAGGTAAATAAGCACACAATCTACATCGTCGAAACTAAAATCTTACTTCTTACTTATATTATAAATGCGAAAGTTAGTGAGTTTGGATGTTTGGATGTTTACATTAAGTAAAAAATTTCGGCTCGTTTCGCTCGCATTGGTTTGAAGCTCGCTTCGCTCGCTAGCTTCTAAAGACTTCTAGAGATGGTTTAAAGCTACATTGAGTTAAGAATTTCGGCTCGCTTCGCTCGCATTTGTTTGAAGCTCGCTAACTTCTAGAGACTTCTAGAGATGGTTTAAAGCTACATTAAGTTAAAAATTTCGGCTCGCTTCGCTCGCATTGATAGCAAAGATAGCATAGGCAGCAAAGATAGCATAGGCAGCAAAGATAGCATAGGCAGCAAAGATAGCATAGGCAGCAAAGATCGCATAGGCAGCAAAGATCGCATAGGCAGCAAAGATCGCATAGGCAGCAAAGATCGCATAGGCAGCAAAGATCGCATAGGCAGCAAAGATCGCATAGGCAGCAAAGATAGCATAGGCAGCAAAGATCGCATAGGCAGCAAAAATCGCATAGGCAGCAAAGATAGCAATATCGAATTAACACATTAAAATATAATGTAACTAACCTAGGTAATGTACATTACCGTCGTATTGATACCTTGTGTTTAGAGTACGTACCTACCCACAGAACACTAATGTATTAATACGATATAGGTACTTACTCAAACACAAGTTATCAGCACGATGTCGAAACACGCAAAGCCTTTTAGCCTTTTAGCTAAGCGCTTTTATACAAATCCTTCGTAAACAACAAGATGGCGGCGATGTCGTACCGGTAGTCGTTCAGTGACTTACATTAAAATCATAAATTGGTTTTTATATTAATTTAACTAACATCTAAAATCAGGATATTAATTTACGGAACTTTACACTAAAAAAAAAATAGTTCCTATAATGATTATGTAGATAAAATTAAATATTCGTAGATATTTCTATTCCTGTTTTTTTTTAAGACTAATTTTATTTTGAGTAGTTTCTATAAATTATTACCAGAATACGGTTAAAAATTTGTTTAAAAGATTGTGATTTTCTATGCTGTTTTTTAGTAGATATTATATAGTTTATTTATAAAAGACTGATTATAATACTTTGTTTCATAAAAACATCGTTGTCTTATTTTTTCCTATTCCGTCTGATAGGAACCCGCAATTAAAATGGACGCTTTTATTATAAATTCAAAGGTTAATTGAGTAATAGGTAGGACCTACCTGGTAGGTGTTACTAGTTTAGAAAAGAGTAAATGGAGTAAAAGGAGTAAACTTGACTATAAACTTGTCCTAAGCCTCGAGCTCAACTATATACCTACGTGTCTTACCCCCGAATACTCAAACGCGACTCAGAGTTGAGCACGTCTCAACTCACGGTTTTTTGACAGTTTCTGATGATAATCTGTCAAAAAATCGTCATTTGAGACGTGCTCAATTTTGAGATGCGTTTGAGTATTCGGAGGTTAGGCCTTTTACGAAATCTACTAGGTAATTGTGATGTTTTTACAGGCTTCAAGCACATGGACCAGGAAGAAGAATCTTGGAAGGAGCATTGTCCTTGTGGCGAGGAGCTCATCGTCAGGATGAACGAGATCCACGAGAGCCTCATGGTGCATGTGTCTCTCAACGCTCTGTAAGAGCCACTGTCTGAGGTAACTATTACTAATCATAACGTAAATAACATTTGGAATTTCTTGAAAAACATTTATCTATGGAGCGAAAGGCTTTAGAGAGAACTAGAAAGAGTTGAAGGTGTGAAAGGTTAATTATAGTTAAAAGAGAACTAGAATAAGTGAAAGTATAATTAAAAAAAACTGTTAAGTGCGAGTTGGATCCGCACACGAAAGGTTCAGTACTAGTGCAAAAAAAAACTAGAATCTACAGTAATTTTTATAATAAAAGTGTTTTATAATAATTTGACGGCCTCGGTGGCGTGGCGGGCGATTGCTCGGCAGAGGCGCAAGAGGCACGGGTTCGATTAACGCTGCGGAAGAAATTGCATGTTCTGTAAATATTTCTTCCGGGTCTGGGTGTTGTGGTAGCATGGTACTCGTAGTTTCTGATACCCACGACACAGGGAATCCTAATGTGGGGTCAGGACTATGTATGTGACTGTTGGGTGCTATTTATTTATTTATTGTACAGGCCATAGAAGAACCGGCAAAGAAGACTCCAGAAGAGAAGTTCCGTAAAGTCCTGATCGGCACTATTGTCAGTTGGGCCGAGGAGTCGCAGATCGAGACGCCCAAACTCGTCAGAGAAATGTTCAGGTAATTTTACTCACATCTCTGTTCCAGGTACCAAACAAAAAAAATGTATCTTCGTTGCCATTTATGTTTTACACTATTTATATGTTAATTCATGTAACATGATGAAACTGGCAGATATATTACAGACTCCTAATGATAATAATAATATATTTCTTCCTTCCAGTCTCCTAGTCCGTCAGTACGACGCTGTTGGCGAACTGATCCGTGCTCTCGAGAAGACTTATGTGATAAACGCGAAGACGAAGCTGGATGTAGCGGAGATGTGGGTGGGGCTGAGCCAGATCCGCGCGCTGCTGCGTGTGCAGATGAGCCAGGAGGAGGAGGAGCTCATGAGGAAGAGACTCTGGTGAGCCATCATTCCTATTTAGATCAAGAATATACGTAAGACTAAGTTGGAGGTGCGAAGTTGTAGGTGGGATTGTGCCAGATCCGCGCGCTGCTGCCTGTGCAGATGAGCCAGGAGGAGGAGGAGCTCATGAGGAAGAGACTCTAGTGATCCATCATACTAATTAAGATTTAAAAAAGACTGACTTGTCCTTAGAATAGAAGCAAACAAACAATTCCAAACCTATGACTAATAAGACTGAGATTTGTTTTTTTTTTCTTTTTATAGATATAGTTATAGTTATAGTTTGTTTACTTTATTATATTTGAAACTCATCAGATATTATATCTTATTTCAGGAAACTCGTGAACAACCACACCTTCTTCCAGCTGATTTAATCAGGTATGACTTGTTTACTATAAAACACAACTACTTACCTACATGCTCAGACCAAATAAAAAGAGTAGACGCCGCGCCGCGAACAACAAAAGTGAAGCCACACAAAACCGTGCTCATGCAAGTAAACATACACGCTCACGCACACACCTACACTAAAACCATGCTCATCGCTCTTAGTACGTCACGAGTCTTAAAAATAGAATTATGCCTTCCTGTGTAGTGAAAACTTGTAAAAACAGCAGCAAATCACATAAAAAGTCTCACGGAATCACTTTTCACTTACTGTAAGTACTTCAAATAGCATCGTGTCTTAATTATTATACTATGAATTTAGGCTACTTGGAACACACAACCTTAAAACCTTCGACACACACATAGATAAAATGGCGGCTTCACTTTTGTTGTTCGCGGCGCGGGGTCTTTTCTTTTTATTTGGTCTGAGCCTACATGGTTCAATTTGGGAAAATTGTGTCTTAAAAAATGTTGATTTTTTTAAATATAGAACTCTCTAAATTCACATACAAACATGACCCACAATACAGAGGGACACTAGGATTATGTGTCTTGGGTATCAGAAACTGCGAGTACAGTACAGTCAACGGATCTTGACACTCGTGAAGTTAGCAGTTTGACATGCGCAGTGAAGTTTTTTCATACTGTCTACTGCTCGAAACGGCTAACTTCACGAGTGCCTAGATCCGTTGACCGTACTGTACCACAAATTGCCTGCTTTTTCTTGATAGGCACTTGATATGAATAAGTAAGTAAATAGATACCTATTATGTATGGTATGTATGTTCGTATGAGCTAGTGGCCAACTCTAGTGACGGAGTTTTTAGGCCGCCTAAAGGCCTCCGTCATGGCTTAACGACTTAAAAGCCGGGACCCATAATTTAACGTGCCCTCCGAAGCACGGAGGCACTCAGCTCGCAATGCCACTTACGGTCAATAAACTTAATTTATTGAACAATAATAAAATGGTACCTAGGTTAGGTATTAGGTTAGACTGAAACCTACTATATTTACTGTATTTTTCCAGATACTTACAACCCTCAATTTCCTGATCACCAGTAGCTATCAAAAGCCAGTGGGAAACTTTTGGTTAGCACCTGTAAGCCTCTGCATAGAGTAAGCGGTGAATGCCTTTAATGATGCCAACCTACATCAAATTTCCTACCTCCGAACAAGAGAGGAATTAAATCAAACAAGGGTAATATTTTAATCAACTATTTATTTTAGTAGGTATTACATAATAGTATTTGTGAGAGCATCAGCGAACTAAAATAAATTAACTTTATTAGACTCTTTGAAAAAACGTTCACTTTCATTATATTAGTAGAATATAATCTTTATTTCCAAAAACATGAAAGTATGTACCTACCTATAAAAACAATAACAATGATTTCTGCCTCGTTTCAGATTTGCAACAGAGGCTTAAAGGCATACCTACTCATGTGCTACCTTAGGAGGGGCAGCTCATGACAGTTATTATGTTAAATAAATGCATTAAAACCATAAAACACAAAAATTCTCACTTTTCTTTAACTTATTAAGTACTACCTGCCGCCTGCGGCTTCGCTCGCCTATTGCCAGGATAAAAAGTAGCCTAATGTTATTCCAGCACACATACTATGCATATCCCAAGTTTCACTCAATCCGTGCAGCCATTTAGAATTAAATTATGAGTCACAAGCATCGTCACATCTTCACAAACTTTTGCATTCACAATAAAAGAGCTATTAGTTAGGTTAGTACCTACTATACCTACTACAACTACTACTAGCCCCTAGTTCTTTCGAACCCTGCGTGGTGAAAAGATTCAAAATGCGCCTCAAAAGCTCCTTTTGTGCACTAGGGCTCCGGGAGTAATAATTATTCTGTACACTAGGGTTAGGTTATTTCACTTATTTACCACATCATTTATTAGGGATATTATTCAATGGTACCTAGATTATATTATTTATTGTACAAATAATCTATTCTGCTATTAAATAGTTTAAAAAAGACTAATTTATTTACATAATTAGTAAAAACACAACCTAGTTTTAGCAAAACACGCAATATTGAAGTATGTAATTTTGACAATTCAAAACGAGCCTCGTCTCGCGCCTACTCTCGTTTATGAAATCTGACATTGTCATGCAGAATACGATAACACGGTAATTCCACACGTTTTCCCGCGTCTCGTTTTGTTTGGTCATCGTGAATAGGGCCCCAGGTCGTTTTACATTGCAAACATACCCAGTTTGCGAAGTTCAGGAATTGAGTTCAGTCAGATTTTGTAAGCTACGCCCAGAAACCAATCTGATACAATACAATGATTTGGATTAACGCGTTGTGCTACACTAAGAGATAGATTTAGAAGCTGAGAAGATAAAACTTAAGTTTTATGAGGTAGGTAAGTATACCCAGTTATTGCGTCTTTTTGTGTGTTTCAAATACTACTAGGTACTACTCGTGTCACTAGTTCGTGAAATGTAAGTAGGTAGGTTTATTTTACACAGATTTTTAGGTACCTAGTAGGACTGTTTTTTTCTTCGGTTACATTGAAATGATCGTCACAAAAAATGTAGTCTACCATTTTTTTTATCAAATTAAATTATTATACTAATTTTTATGGTCATTTTAATCTACCTATTTAAAAATTTTTGTTGTAAGTACTTACCTCTGAGCTGACTAATTAAAAATTTAGTAGGTATGCCATATTGTTTTTACAAAAAAGGAAGCAATATTTCTTACGACAGCCTGTATCTGGTATGGTTTCAGATTTCTCCATACTGTTCTAGAAAAATAAACAATATAGTTTCCACTGCACCACAATCCCAGAATATATAGGTAGTTCTGGGCTTCCAATTGATGCGACAGATGATTCCGCATTCCCATCCCATCCGTTACGTCGTACATGATGTACACGGAACGTTAACGTAACGTAACTTCACGTTCAATATTACCAAGCGCAGCCTTTCATGGGATTGGAGACGAATAGTGTGCTGATGTGGAGGAATATGGAATGAGAATTTCGTGTTTACGTGTAGGAGCACCGGCGAAATATTTCAAAGACTTACCTCGGTAGGCCAGAGGAAGCCGAGGTCATAATTATGCGGAGGGGTGGGGTGTGGGGGGGGGGGTCAGTTTGCCTTTTTTAAAACTATAGGATAACAACAACGGTTACATTTGTTGGGTTGAGTTTATCATCTATCTATATCTATAAAAGAGCTTAATGTTTTTTTTGCTAAAAATGTATTATCAATATGCATTCATAGTTTCTCATTGAATAACATTTTAAAAACACTGGCCTGCATATCCAAACAGACGTGTATTTTAATATCCGAACGAAATGCACGTATGAAATTGTTTGTATAATGAAATAGCTCAAAGAGACGTGGAATCTACATTTGTATTTGTATAAATATTTGTATGAATGTCTGTTTATGTTCAACTAACGGACGACGGCTGGTATATTTTTTTGTCAAAAAATATACCTATGCCACAGAATAAATAATAGTATGGCAAAGATGGCGCGATGGCTTTATTGTTCTGAGGCAAGATTCAAGGTTTTTCGTAGCACCTCTACGCAAGTGCTATGACGTAGCGTCGTAGCATTATATCAATCGTAGACATGAGCTACGAAAAGTATTTATTCACTTTCTTTCTATGGTTCTACGACATGCTGGTTTCCTCACGGCGTTTTCCTTCACCTTTGAGAGTACTGGTGCGCCGTGCAAGTAAATTTTTTGAACAGAAAAATCCATTGGTGCACTAGGGTGCACTAATACTCGATGACATTTAGTTATGATAAGACAGTTAATTATTATAAAATTTTGACAATTGACGATGTCATTCATATGAATTGGGTCGTCACTTGCTCAGAACATGTATTTATTGTTCTGAGGTCGCTTGTAAGAATGGTCGTGAGCAGCTTTCTTTTTCTTCGGGAATCACTTGAGCATTCCTTTTGCACCCACCACGCAACTGAGCTTGTCAAGGGCTGCTTGTAATTGACAAACTTATTTAGGATGAAATTCGAATATAATTTCCTGTTTATTAAAATAAACTAAAAAGCTTAAGTAGGAACTGAACCGGCTGTCGACCAGACATCCGGCGTCCTTCCGCCAATTACACGGGAATTACCATAGAACAAGTACTACGTATAGAATAGATCCTTGCGTCTTTTCCCCCAATACTGGGGGTCGTGACCAATCGTGACCAATCGTGACCAAGCTTCTCTCGCATGATGTAGGCATGAGTTCCCTTGGCACTCTTCGGGTACGGAACCCTAAAAAATGCCCGCGCACAGTGAAGACAGGCATGGTAAAAATTGAAGACGACATAAACAAGTAACTTATTTAAAAGAACAAAAACTCAACTGCGTAGAATTTAGCATCATAGATAAATCTGCATTTTTTTTTGACCCATGATGATGATGATGATGATGATGAATTTGTACCATTTTTAATCCCTAACGAAAAATAGGGGTGTCATAAGTTTATATATCTGTGTGTCTGTCTTTGGCACCGTAGCTCCCGAAGGAATGGACCGATTTTGATACGGTTTTTTCAGTTTGAAAGCTAAAATGTGATTGAGATGGTTCTTATTTATAAATTATGAAGATCTGTTGAGGCGTTTAAAGATCATCAGCTCATTTCCTACTTGGCAAAAGGATCTTTCCAACTTTCACAGGTTTTTTGGAAACGCAAGAAAAGCTGCTAAACAAGTACTAGTTTATGTAATTCAAGTTAACCAATCTACTGCAGTTATTTATTAATCTTTGTGTTAAATATTTTGGCTCCAATTTACGCGCGGCAAAGTAAATTAAAGTCCCTTTTAGCGTCTAATTTTAACCCTAAAACATCACACGTCCCCAGTGATTTGTGGCGCTTTACGCAAGACGTGGGGTACTATGGACCGTGGGCGTAAATCTAGCGAGCCCTGAATAGTTATTTATTAACCTGTTGGGTTAAATGTTTCGTTTAAATAGCTTCAACTTACGTGATACTACTACTGTTAGGTTTGGTTAGCCTACTTGTGCCCATTTTCTATTTTCAATTAACGGGTGATGGAAGATTAAAGAACAACGTGGCTATGTTATTTTTTGACGGAAAAATTGAGCTTTTCGGCAGATATTGGCGACATCTTTAGGCATTTATTTGATATTATGAGTTCTAACAGACTTATAGAATTAGAATCTATTTTAAATAATGTTGTGAAAATGAACGTATTCTGGTAATAAGTTATTTATTCTATCTAATAATTAATTCTAATAAAAAATAGTATTTTGATTGTGCATATTTCGCCCTTTTTAGTGCATATTTTGGCATTTTGATATATGATCCGATGTTCAAAATACTAATAAAACTTTATACCTATTCATAAACTTTTTAGAGCATAATCAGCCATCTTTTTCTTGTCAGAGGTTTTAATCTTTACACTGTTTTACTCAGTCAGACAACAAATGATTGAATCACGTTATAGAATTAAATAAGCCATCACTTCTCCATTCGTCTACGTCTGGCTGTGTCAGCTCTGAATCAATGAGAACACATTTACGATGTAAGCATGCTACAATGGCCGACCTATTTAGGTTTTTACTACAATTATTATGAGACTGCTACGTCCCACTGCATGGCAAAGGTCAGTCTTCCTTTTTTCTACTCCACTATTTAGTGCTGATGTGTTCTAGGTTTTCTTATAGGAGTCCAGTTCATCTCTCAAATTCGAGGTCAATCATATCGGTGTCCGTTAAAGCTAAAAAAATGCAAGAAATTGTATCAGGAGTGTTTTGGCGAACTTTACCCATTCACCACTGATCACGTAGTTTTATTTACATACTTGTGATACCGGTTACCACAGGTATTTCTATTTAACCGGTTGTGTCAGTAAATGGGGACTATAGTTCCCGAGGACAACAGGATTACTCGTTCGCATGATAAGGCAGCGAAATGCAGGCGCGCCATCTTGTATTAGCGGCTAAGTAGCGTTGACAGAACAAACTCATCAAACTCGACTGTCGACCTCGTTGGCGTGGCGGATAAGTGCTCAGCTGAGATCTGCTGAAACCCAAGAGGCGCGGGTTCGATTCCCGTTATGGGCGAAATGTTTGCATGTTTTGTAAATATTTCTTCTGGGTCTGGGTGTTGTGGTATTATGTATCATAAGCATGTATTAAAAAAAACGTATTTTAGGTATTCTATCAGCCATCTGGTTTCCAAAGTACAAGCTTTGCTTAGTTTGGGCAAGATGGCGCTGTGTGAAATGTCAACAAATAATTATTATTTTATTTATTCTATTCCTCATCAGCTTATAGCAGTCCACTGCTGGACATTAGCCGAATAAAACTATAACTCACATTTAAATTCATAGTCTGCAAGATCACAGACACATCACATAATAGGTAGGTATATAGGTTAGCTATTAGGTTACATTTTTGCCTCATTCATTATCCTCCATTATGATTGTTTAACGTGGCTCAATTTTTTGTCAAGTCAGAAATTTGCACTTGAAAATCCTCTCGATAGATTTAGTGTTCTACAAAAGTTAAACCAACAAGATAATTTATCTGCTAAACTATAAATATCAAGTACCTAAGAATGTTTGGGTAGGTATTTGTATTGGATGAAATTTTAAATAGACACATAGGTACACTGGGCTGCAAAGAAAGCGGGTCTGTAACCTCATTAACTTCTCATTTCCATCTCATCATCGGATCATCTCATCTTCCCCTTGCAGTTTGAAGAAGTGGGCTTTCAATAATAATAAAAACTATATCCGATTGCTATTATTTTGTAAACTGTACAGAACCGAGATAATGCAGGTACGATCCGGCGGTAACAGTGTGTTGCCCGCGGGGGCACCGCAGACCGACCACTGCGTTTGAGGGTTTAGTTGGACTCCAATGCACAACATGCATCTGTACTTAAACAATAGCGTTGTTTGTTTGTGATTTCATGCAATCTAAGCGTGTCACTAGTTTTTTCGAACCAGTGTGGTGAAAGGATTTAAAGTAAATAAATAAATATTCGGGACATTTCACACTGGATTTGAACCCACGACCTTAGGATCAGAAGCGCCGCTACTACTAGACCAACAGTGCTCTTATTTGTTTATCAGCATAGATCGTCCACTGCTTTGTATAGGCCTTCCTATAGTCATGTGATGGATCTATGTATGTTTCAACTGAGGAACCAGGTCGGAATCCTCGAAATACTCGTAAGTACGAGTATTCAAGGATTCCAGGATTATTTTCATAACTAATTGTTTTATTAACAAATTCTTTGGACAGGTTTTGAGTATTCCGCGCTGGTACCTAATTCATAATGAAACGGGTAGAAATATTTCAAAGTAAATATAAGAAATATTTCATTTTATTTCAGTAGGAAATATTTCAAAGACAGGCCACAAAAATATATCAACATGTGAAGGAAAATGTGATGAAACTTACTTTTAGACCATGTATGCCTTCGGCCTATAACGCTGGACATTATCTCTATCTGAGCAGCAGACTTTTTATGAAAGGAGAGAGGCACAAAAACAAATCAAACCTCTTTACAAATAAAATTGGATAAAATGAATGCGGCTCTAATTAAAAGTATCTCCGTGACAAATTGGAATTCGTGACGAAAAAGTTTAACATGGTTCTGGTTTTAAATTGAGACAGTTTCTTAACCCCCAGGTATATAAAAAGTATTCCCAATAAAAAGTATTGTCATGCTGTTCTAGAGTGTTCTAGCTAGGCGGATCTGTGGTTCCAGGTCACATATTCATTACCTATTTACTCCAGCCAAAATAAGGGCATAAAGTTATTTCCAAAAATGATATTGAAATTATTTATAGGATAAAGTTGTAGTTTGTTAGTATTATATTTCAGAAAAAACAAGGGTTGAATACTGCACATTTAAAGCAATATTAGTCTTGAAATACCTGTTGTTTCTTCGAAAGCAGGAAGTTCATAAGTAAAAAAGAAAGTTCGTATGAGCTAGTCTAATAAATAAAGTTCTAAGTACTTATTTTTTTAAAACCACCTATATACCTTGTAAGGTGCATGCCTAGTAAGTAGTATAAGTTGCTACCTAGCTCAGAACTCTCAACAGCAAATCCTGCCTCAGAACTACAAAATAAACTTCGGTATTACAAACTTACTAACTTTTAACGGTTTCCATTCCACAGAGCATTGAAACAAAACGCGCCATTGCGAGCCAGCTAATTTTGAAAATGAAGCTCTATTTTAAATTCAAGGCGTACGCAAGCCAAATTAGCGGCCATTCATTTTTGGCGCGAAATAGCTTCTGTTTCGTAATTTTATCCCAATTACTTTAATTTGTAAATCTCGGGAATGCAATGAAACTTGATGTGAATTCTAACTGTTTACGAATAGATTTGAAATGTTTCTGATTAAAACCTTCTTGCTACTATTAATAAGTACCTAGTCGTGTCACTAGATCTTTTTAAGCCATGACGGAGGTCTCCAAGCGGCCTAAAAACTTCATCACTAGAGTTGGCCACTAGCTCATACGAACATACATACATACTAGATGTTTTAAATCAGTGTGGTGAAAGGATTTATATATCTAGGGCTTGCGCTCACAGACAGCGAGGCAAGGCAAGGCGCGATTTCGTGGACAAATTTTCGATTCGGATTTTCGACGTTATTTCAGTAAACTAAAATAATGTCAGTAGGTATTAAACCTACTGTAATTATTTTATTTCAACACCTTTCAACACGAATACACCAAGACGCGTAGGTTACTTCATTTCGATAAATGTGAGTGCTAAGTGATTGAAACGGTTGAAGCTAGCCCGTTGCGGTGGGGCACACCCTGGCACACCGCGCTGTCTGAAAGCGCATACTTTTTCGTGCACTTGACACAATGTTTTCGAACTTTTAGGTTCACGTCATGCCGGTGCCGACCTTCTTGCTGTTCAAATTAGTTTTAAATCTAGTAAATTGAGCTGTCAAATGACTCTTGTGTATTATGTCACATTTTTATCTGATTACGTCAACGTAACAAAACTAAGGAATTAAAAAGTAAAAAAAATCACAAAAATGTCGTCTAAAACTTGAATAAATACAGACTCCTACGACCCACACTTACCACACAAGCCGCTAAGTTGATCCGTCTGTCTAAAATGGGTAGGCTGTCGTACTACACAGACTCGGAGGAAACTGAGGACACGACTAGCTCCGTGGAAACAATGAAAAAGAAGAAGAAATTCTCGTGAGTTACTTGTTAATAGGTCTTGATCTTATCTCCTCGAAACATCACTCAGACATCGTCAACATAATGCCAAGTGCATTGAAAGCCGTCTACTCCAATTATGTTCAACTATCTGTACAACCAGTTGAACATATTGGATTTTCCTAAGCGCATAAAACATGTTTCTATAGGAGCAGCGTTTCCAATCAACTTTTGCCATTTCAAAAAGATATGAATATCACAGCCAGGGATAAAACTGATTGGTATCTTTTGATAGTTAATAAAAACGATCAAGCGCGAGTCGAATTCACACACGTACCTACCATCGTACACATACATAAATGACGGCTTGGGTAGAGTGGCAGGTGATTGTTCGGCAGAGACGCCCGTTGGTTCGATTCCCACTGCGGAAGAAATGTTTGCATGTTCTGTAAATATTTCTTCCGGGTCTGGGTGTTGTGGTACCATAGTAGGTACTCGGTAGTTTCTGATACCCACGACACAGGGAATCCTAGTGTGAGGTCAGGACTGTATGTGACTGTTGGGTGTTATGTGTTATTTATAAAAAAATAAATAAAAAATGATTCTTGTATGCTACAAAAAAATGTGCAAAAAGCCACTCGCTCCATCCAATTACTGACCGACCTAGTGTTGCTTAACTTCGAGGTTCGATTAAGAACGAATTTTTTTTTTCTTATGGGTTCTCCTTTTGTTTTATTTTTATTGGTAACTTCTACAAGCTCATTCATTTCAGAATTTTAAAATACACGAAAGGGAATGTGAAGAAAAAGAAGTGTGTAGTGCACAGCCGCTCGGAGCCCGACGAGTCAGAGTTCAGGAGTAGAAGCAGCTTCGGGTTTAAGAAGCTGCGAGGTATCCTGAAGCACGACCGGGATAGGGAGTGTGAGTAGAACCTTCCAACAAGGATCAAGGATACAAAGATCTATCTGATTCTTTCTGGTCTTTTTTTCTCAAATCGGAACAAACGCTTTTAGATAGGTGTCATAGACAACAACAGATAGATAGATAAAAGCTTTATTTGACACAACAACATTACACAGACACTTAAGAGAAGTGCAAAAACAAACACATAAAATGAAAAAAACTAATAACTAACAAGACGACATCACTACATGGTATAAAACAAAGTCGCTTCTTCGACGACTTCGAGGTAATCTCAAATCTCGGAAACTACGAAACATTGACAAAAAGCAATCTCTGAGTACCTACCTATTCTAATCTAAAATTTTATTCCTATACGAAACCCTCGCGTCTCAGCCCGTGTTTTATAAAATAATCCGAGTTGATCTAGTCTATTTTATTATGTCCAAATTGTACTTGGCCGATCTTTTGACCTTAAATTATTTCGAACTTAGCTTGATTTATCGGTCGATCCATCTTCAGGCGACATTGCTTTCAGTCCAGTTTTTAATCTATTTTTTCCTCGATTCAATGCGGGAAAGTAGAATGCAGTATTTAGAAGTACTAGGTAGCTACATGTATTTACGTTTGCCAATTGACTAATGCTCTCATCAGCGATACTATCCTCGAAATTGCACTAATGTAGTTAAATGAATAAAAACCGTATTGTGCTGGAAATACGGCTCAATTTCCAGTGACCGCTTTTTGTTGACTATCGGAATGAGGACGTCATTGTTTTACACGAAAATAAACCGTATTTACTCAGAAGTTAAGCTGAAATTCCCAATAACGCGTCTATGTTTGCTATTGGCATGATGACGTCATGAGTTGATTCATCCATCATAGACATAAAGGTACAATAATAGACTATCGTGCTTCGAATCAATACATACTAATTATGATAAATGCGAAAGTAGCTTTGTATGTCCGTTACCTTTTCACGACTAAACTGCTGAACAGATTTTAATGAAATTTGGCAAGATAGATTCCATTCCGGGGAAGCTCATAGGCTACTTTTTATCCTGTAAAACGATCCCAAAATGGAAAAAGCATGTAAAAGGATATCAAAATTTTATAATTTGAAATTTATAAAATGTTGATAATTGACAGTGTCATTCATATCAATCGGGTCGTTAGCAGTTCTCTTTTTCTTGCAGGACCTCTAGCTGGACTGATTTCATGATTTTTAATTTGTTGGATTTGTCTCCGCCCTGAATAGCATCTAATAAAGCATTAGAAAATTTGCATTATTGAATCTAAGGCGGTACGAAGTTCGCGGGATAAGTTTGCGTGGGTGTATAATTTGACAAGTAATGCTCAATTTTTCCTGGTGTATTATTTATTTTGTTATTGAAACTGAAAGTGAGCAATTTGCCACGGCCATTTCATACTACTACCTTTGCCCTAAGCCCTTTGCTAATAAGCCCTTTGCTTCAACCTATTGATTTATATAAGGACGAATACATTTTCCAGTACCAAAATCAACCGTATTACGTTGTCTTAAAGCCTTAATTTCCTTGCAATTAAGGTAGGCATGACGTCACTCAGCTGAATGTGGAGCGTTACTTCGTTCACCGAATATAAGACTCGTTAGCTCAGTAGGTTAGAGCACCGATATAAACTTATCCTTGACCATCGGAGGGCGGAGGTTCAAATCCTTCACGAGTCATTCTTTTTGATTTTTTTTGTTTTACTTTTTCTGAAATATTCATACTAGGGCTGAAGTTTTGAATCTTGTCCTTGTTTAACAAAAAACGTACCACAGGCTGACAAATAATTTTGTAAATTATGACTGGATGAAAATCTGACAAAAGATCTACATAATAAGTAGGAATCCTACTATCTACCTAGTAGTATCGTGTCACTAGTTCTTTCGAACCAGTGTGGTGAAAGGATTTAAAGTGCTCCTCAAAAGGTTCCTTTTGTACACTTTGCTCATGTTTTCGAACTTTTTAGGTTATAGGTACGACATGCCGATTTCTTCACGATGTATACTTAGATCATATATTTTTTGGAACAGTAAAATCCATTGGAACCCAGGACCTTAGGATCAGAAGGCGGGGTCACTACCACAAGACCATCAGGGATCAGTCCTGCTAGCTAATATTCAATTACAGTGTTTAGGTGAAAGTTTGCGTATTTGTATGTTTGAGTTTAGATCACGTGCAAATGGCTGAACCGATTTAGATGATGATACTTGGAATACCATGAATAGGCTACTTTTTATTCATAATAAAGTAGGTATCATGCTATGAAAAAAAAGGCCAGGTCAAGAGTACCTACCCTAAAAGACAAGCATGCAGGAAGAGTGTGGTTTCATGAACGTGTGATGAAAAAGTAGGTAAGCTTTAGGTTAAGTTTGGGCGGTTTGTTTACATGAATTATATCACCAGTTTGGCTGAAGTATAAATACTTCTTTTTGATCGATGTATAAATAAGATATTATGCTAGATTTCCCTGCCAAAGATTACGTCACAAAACTGAATGCGTAGCGTTATTTCGTTACTCGCTCATAAGACTCGTTAGCTCAGTAGGTTAGAGCACCGATATAAACTTACACTTGACCATCGGAGGGCGGAGGTTCAAATCCTTCACGAGTCAGTTCTCTTTTTGTCCTTTTTTTTGGTGCCTTTATTTATGTGCTCTTTAAGCCTTTTCATGCACCACACTGGTTTGAATGAGTGTTATAGGATCATAACTGCGATGTTTTTTTTTAAGTGACGGTTTTTCCTCAGCTTCCGACGATGACGAAGACATAGACTTGCCACCTCCCCGCCCCAAGGACAGGTACCTGGTGGGGCGCGTACCCCGACCTGCAGGGAGGCCTGGCCGCGGCGGCGGCGTCGCCATCGTCGTGAGAAAGAACACTGTGAGTACATTCTAATCCCACGTAGCGTATTCACATCACACATAACAAATTTCGTAGAACGCTTTTAAGCAGGAACAACTTCTCATACATTATTCTTTTGCTATGGGTACTGTAGCGAATTTTCTTTGGGAAACTCATGGTAAATCATGAAGGTTTGAAATACATTGCCAGTTAATACTTTTTCTATTTTTTCTTTTTTTTTATATCAAACTAGCGGAACGCTCCGTGACATTGTCCGCATTGAATTATTTTTCATACAAACGTCATCTTCCAGCTGCTAAAGGATTTATTTTTTTGCACTACACCATAAGAGGAATATCCTCCAAGTTTCAAACTTCTAGGATTTATGGTTTAAGCTGTTCATTGGGTAACGAAAGTTTAATATATATCTAAGTATCTCTTGCTTTACTAAAACCTCCGAACGCAATTTATACCTGAGGATTTGTAAACTGTAAAAATATTTCAGGGCTTTGCAACACGTTCCCTATGTCCTGTGGGGCTCGTAAGCCGAGTACTAAGCACATACATTTTATGACCACTGTGGACTCCCCGGGGGGGATCCAGATTTATTGTTTTGAGAACTGCTCTAAAATTGAAACGTGCAAATAAAAATGGTTTTTGTTTTGTGGCATTTTGTACAAGAAACGTAGGTACATACATAATAACATACATTATAATCACGCCCGTATCCCTAACGGGGTGGGCAGAGCCACAAGTGATCATAAGAAAACTTACAGCCACTAATGATCCAAGAGTCCCAAGATGGATATGGTGAACCATCGTGACAGGTGATCAGGCCATTACCCATATAGAATGTCCAGTATGTTGTAGAGGATACTACTCCTTAGTCGACATTTACGAAATGCTCGGGGAGAGAAGCAGCTGGACGTATTGCACACACATTCTATGTTTTTGCTTTACTTCCAATCAGCAAAATCTTTGTAACTGTGTGTAGTTAAATAAATTGAGTTTTTTTTAAATAAAATATACAAATACACAGTAAAGTAAACCCACAATTCATTGATATATTTGTTAGAAAAACATATATAAAAACACTTCTAGGTTTCTGAACTCTTAAAGAAGCATTATAGTCAAAGTCAAAGTCAAAGTCAAAAATTTTTATTCCATAAAATCACTGGGATCACTTGGACACGTCTTAAATCTACGTTGCATTTACACCTGTTCGTAACGCGACCAGGCGTGGAAGATACAGGCAAGAAACCACGCTTGGCTATTTTTTTGGAAAATGATCCCTTTACAATCATGTTATAAAAGGAGTTGGAGCATTCAGTCCCAAGCATTTTTATCTTCTATATAATCGGATATTTTATAGTAAGCTTTTTTATACAACTTTTGTTTTATTAGTGTTTTGAATTTATTAACTGACAAATTTGTCATCTCGCTTGGGACTTTGTTATAGAAGCGTACACATTGCCCTTTAAATGATTTATTAACTTTACCTAGCCTAATCGTGGGTACAGCAAGTTTATCCTTATTTCTAGTATTAACACTATGATTATCACTATTTTTCTTAAACTTACTAACATTTTTATGTACGTACATCAAGTTTTCGTAAATATATTGACAAGGAACAGTCATAATGTTTATTTCTTTAAATTTATTACGTAATGACTCCCTAGGACCCAGGTTATAAACTGCTCGAACAGCCCTCCTCTGCAACACAAATACGGTGTTTATATCTGCAGCACTCCCCCACAACAAAATGCCATATGCCATGATGCTATGGAAGTAGCTGAAGTAAACTAGTCTAGCTGTATCTACGTCTGTAAGTAGACGTATTTTTTTGACTGCATATGCCGCAGAACTAAGTCTCTTCGACAATTTATCTATATGTGGGTCCCATTGAATCTTTTTATCTAAGGTTATGCCCAAAAAAGTAGTAGTGTCCACGAGATCTATATGTTCATTTTTTATTTTTATATGAGAATTTACTTGTGTAACATTTGGTAGTATAAATCTTATACATTTGGTTTTCTTTTCATTTAGCAATAGGTTATTTACATCGAACCATTCTACGACTTTGGAGATTGCATTGTTTACTTCGCCAAAATTAACCTGGCGTCGTTTCATTTTAAATAAAAATGAGGTGTCATCTGCAAACAATACAATTTCATGATCATCCCTAACAAGTTTAGGTAAATCATTAATATAAACTAAAAATAGAAATGGTCCTAATATTGATCCCTGTGGTACACCCATTGTTACTATTGACCCTGGAGAACGTTTTCCATTAACGTCGACTCTTTGTATTCTGTTACTTAAATAGGAACTGAGAAGGTCAAGAGCAAAACCCCTAACCCCATAGTGTCGGAGTTTCCTGATTAATGTTTCATGATGGACACAATCGAATGCTTTTGACAGATCACAAAAAATCCCTAAAGCATCACGAGACTCTTCCCATGCATGGAAAATATGCGATATTAACTCGACACCAGCCTCTGTTGTTGAACGGCCCTTCATAAATCCGAATTGTTTGTTGTCGAGTAGGTTATTTATGTTAAAATGGTCTTGAAGTTGCTTTAGAATCAGTTTTTCAAATATTTTGCTAAAGGTCGGTAGTACTGATATAGGACGATAGTTACTAGGGTCTGAATGACTACCAGATTTGAAGAGAGGTGTTATTTTACTATGTTTCATTAAATCAGGGAACACACCACAATCAATACATTGATTGAAGATCATAGCTAGGTCAGGTGCAATTATGTCTATCAATGGTTTTACGACGCTAACAGAAATTCCCCAGAGGTCCGTGGTCTTTTTTACATTGATTAATTTATAAGCCTTGACAATGTCATTAGAACTGACATAATCGAATGAAAAATTTGTTTTACATTCAGGTACGTTTTGTTTCAACATTGACTCTGCGATTATGTGGGAAGAGTTTAAAGATTTTGTAGTAGAGACTGGAATATCAGTAAAAAACAATTCGAGCGCTTTAGCTACATCTTCATCTTTGTTAATAATTATATTATCTATTTTTAATTTAAAACTGTTATTATGAATTATATTTTTTCCAGTCTCTTCTTTAATAACATTCCAAGTAGCTTTAATTTTATCTTGACTGTTTTTAATTTTTGAACTCAAATATAATGATTTGGCTATTTTACATACTTTCTTAAATATTTTAGAATAATTCTTAACTTTTTCTTTAAACTCTTCACTGAAATTATATTGTTTTATACTGTACAATTCATACAATGTTTGTCTACTTTTATGTATTCCTGCTGTTGCCCACTCACAAAATCCTGGCTTATTAGATACCATGATCGATTTGGATGTATAAACTGAATTGAATTCGTTATTAAATTCTTTAAAAAATGTATTATACAAATAATTAGGATCTTCATTATGATATATTATGTTTGGAATTTTATTTTTTAGATTTGATTTCAACTGTTCCAATCGATTAATGGTCATTGGTACATAGGTAATTTTCCTTTTTACATTTTGCCTAGTTTGTGTTTCAATTTTTATAAATTGTCCAAGGTGGTCTGATTCAAGTTGATTAATAATATTTTTACTTATTATATTAACATTAGTAAATATGTTGTCCAAACATGTAGCTGAGGTGGCAGTTATTCTAGTTGGCTCCATAAATGATGGTTCAAGATTGAATGATTTAAATAAACTTGTTAATCTAGTATTTAATGAGCATTTTTCAAGCAGATTTACATTAAAATCGCCACATACAATAATTTCCTTGTTAGATTTAGACAATTTGAACATAATTTCTTCCATAACCTTTTCAAAAACATCAAAGGAGGCGCAAGGCGGGCTGTAAGCGCTTATAACAATGAACTGCTCCAACTCTACGCAGGCTATTTCTATGTGTCTTTCTGCAGTCAGGTGAATAATATCTTTGCGTTCTTTAAATTTAATTTGTTTGTTTAGTAATATTAATGAGCCACCTCGTTCAAAATGGTTCCTGCAGAAAGCACTACCAACTTGGTGATCACTGAAATTAAACATAAGCTCATGATTTTTTAGCCAATGTTCTGTAATACAAATTATGTCAATTTTGTTTGAGGTCATGTACAATTCCAGCTGTAGTTCTTTACTTCTCAAACCTTGAATATTTTGATGCACCAAATTAGTAACCTTTGATTTTCTAAAATTATTATTTTGACTCTTTTTATTATTATTTGACTTTAATATATTATCGGATTTTCTTATATTTGAATGAAGAACTGATTTTTTTAAAGGTGAATAATAAGCGCTAGAGGCTATCTCTATTGTCTTGAGGTCTAATTTAAATGACTTGGAGTAACTTCCAGAGTCTGTTTTTGGGGGTCATTATACTGCTCAAAAGAAGCAGTCTGAGTAGCCAAGTTCTTGGCTGTTATATTAAAATAATAAGATAGCGACATTGCTACCTGTCTTTTGTAATAATTTGAAAGGTAATACCTACCTTTAGTCAAATAATATTTTTTACTAACAACACTGTTAGAGTCAATTACATGTATATTATTATTATTGCATGATATTGTATGCAAAGTCATATTTAACTTATATCTAAGGTCATTTTCTGATTGTGGCAAACTGTTGCTATAGGGGAATGAGAACATTACAATTTTGTTTATCTGTAGAGCACATAAAGTTTCACAGTATTTTATTAATTCACTCTTGCTCACATTACCCCTATTTCCAAGCCAAATTAACAAGTTTGAATCGCGGCTGAAATCAGTTTTTTTAATTGATTGCATGACTTCATGCAGACTTACGTTGGGTGAACAATAATTTAAAACTTTATGTCCCATGCTATTATTCAAAAGCCGGCCCATATCTTTTCCAATTTCATCACAAAACATGAAAGTTTTATATTTGTGTGAAATTGGTGTACGGACACTCAGCGGGGAAATTGATACAGGAGCACTCACAAGCTCCGGACTCTCAGAGCGGGCGCAATCACATGTGTGATTGGCCACAAAGGAGTCATAGCGGTCCTTGTTGCTGTGGGACAGTTGGAGGAGCTCATCCAGTGCCAAAGAGTACTCCCGTATCACCTCCTGGGACTTCTCATAGCGATTAGTAATGGATCGTAATGATTCCTCAACACTAGCTAGTTCATTCTGAATTAGCTGAATGTCCGTTTCATATTTTAGTTTATTATTTTCAATCTGCAGTGTACATAATTGCAGTTCATCTAATAATATTAATTTATTTCTCTTATTTTTTAGCTTATTTACTACATCTTTTTGATTTTTTAACTTTCTTTTGGTTTTTACAATATATCTGTTGATTTTAACATATTTCTTTAGTTTATTTTTGCTTAGTGTATTTCTGGTGCATGCTGTACTGACCCCAGCTGAGTCAGTATTTGTCAGATCAATTATTACAGCCGGAGCATCACAACATGAACCAGAAATATGGCCATATTCCCTATCAGCTGATACTAATTCCTCAAATAGGTTTTGGGTTATTTCTGTGGCAGAGCTCTGTGCAGCATCTTCCAGCTGTGTGATTAGTTGGTGGGCATCACACAGCTCTTTCTCCAAGACAGATGTTCTCTTGAGAGCTTCTTCATACTCTGAACCACATTGGTCGAACCCATCAATTAAGGTTTGTAACCTATCCCGTTCTATGACAATGCAAGTATATTGTGAGTGTAACGCAGACATCTCACTTTTAAGCCTATTGTTATTATCTAATGCATCTAATAAAATTATTTCATTATCCTCTCTTTCCTCAGTCAATTGTTTGCACAAGTCCTTGGTTACCTTTAATTCTTGTAAGGCCTGGTGAAGTTTGGACTCCTCCTGGCGAGACAAGGCCTTCCTGGTCATCATTTTGGAAACGTAATTCGCGAAATAAACAAAGAATAAACACGCAAATTATTCAAGGAAATGTCAACACTGTATTGAGGTTATAAGTTTGAAAATGTACTCACGCGCCTATGAAGATACCTTTTTGAAGTGACAATATATTCCACAATCAGATTATCCACACAAGCACACAGCGAACACTTCCAAACCGAGAGGACAATGATAATATTCAAACTTTACAACCGTAAAAGTACCGCTATCTACTTGGCCAAATCACTATTATAAACAACACGATAGTTCACTAAAAACAATTGTACACATTTATTTTGTTGTTTAAATTCGATATAATCGATATGGGCCACTAAACAGTACGTAAATACAATTAAAATAATTAATTACAATTGGGACAAATTGCAACAGCTGTTAGTCTTAGGGTTGCCACAACCAATTCGTTCGTATAGTTTCGCTATGTCCGTTAGTTTGTCCGTCTTTAGTCTTTTGCATTGTACTGATGGATGTACGGAGATCGCTGGTGGTCTAGTGGTATCATAAACCTCCTAAGGTCGTGGGCTAAAATCCGGTCGTGCATCAATGGATTTTTCTGTTCGAAGAATTTATGTGCGCTATACCAGTACTCTCAAACGGTGAAGGAAAACAACGTGAGGAAACCGACATATCGTAGAACCTTCGAAAACATGCCATATGTGCCAAGTGCATGAAAGTAGCTTTTGAGGCGCACTTTAAATTCTTTCACCACACTGGTTCCGAAGAACTAGTGACACGATTAGTAGTAGTGGCATTGTAATCGCGGACTGTTGGTCCTATCGTGCTTTAATAAAAACAATTGAAAAATACTAAGCCAAATGGTACATGTCCTGTTTTGTTGTTAGGTAATAAAAACAAAATAACAAAAAGATCAGTAGGTGTTCCTATCGTGTCACTACTTCTTTCGAAACCAGTGTGCTGAAAGGATTTAAAGTAGCCTAAAAGGCTCCATTCGTGCACTTGACATAACCGGCATATGGTAAAACTTTGTAAAAAAAATAAAAGTTAAAAGTTTGTAAACTTTCAAGTTTTTCGATACTGGTTTTCTCACCAAGATTTCCTTTGAATCACCAAAATCTCTTTGATGTTGCAAAAAGGTTTTTAAAATTAAAATCAAAAAGAGAAATGACTCGTGAAGGATTTGAACCTCCGTCCTCCGATGGTCAAGGGTAAGTTTATATCGGCGCTCTAACCTACTGAGCTAACGAGTCTTATGAACGAGGAACGAAATAACGCTACGCATTCAGTTTGGTGACGTTTTCTTTGGCTGAAGAACCCAGAATTTGTTTTTATACCTATTTCTAGATAACAAAGGGAACAATTGACCGGTTTTATTATTATATAATAAAACCGGTCAAGTGTGAGCCGAATTAGCACACGAAGGGTTCCGAACCATCGTACTTAAATGTTTCTTGTATGTATAGCAGCAATAGAAATGTATACTCCGTAAAAATGTTAACTCTCTACCTATTGCGGTTCATGAAAATACAGCTCGCTGATAGACGGATAGACGGACGGACTGACAGCGGAGCCTTAGTAATAGGGGCCCTTTGGCACCTTTCGGGTACGGAACCCTAAAAATGTGTTGGTAGTCTTACCCCAGAATACTCAAACGCGACTCAAGAGTTGATCACGCACGTCTCAAGTGACAAGTTTTTGACAGATTTTCAAGTCGCTGAGTATTCGGGGGTTAGATAACCTCTTTCAAGTCGTATATGCAGAGGCCTTTTACCATTTAAGTAGATGATTTATACAGCGTCAGGAGGCAACTTTTACCTTCACTAACGGGACGCTGTAGTGCCCGGGACGAATTAAGATGAAGTAGGCTTGCCCGGCACCTATTCCATCCTCTCAGCTTAGTCGGCCTTGTTCACAGGAAAGACATGGTCAGTACGTGCGGAGTTGACTAAGCCGCGGGTTTCCTCACGATGTTTTCTTTCACCGTTTGAGAGTACTGGTACAGCGCACATAAATTTTTCACACAGTAAAATCCATTGGTACATGATCGGGTTTGAACCCGATCGGAAGGCGGGGTCATTACCAACTAGACCACCAGTGCTCTCTAGTCGTACATGCACTGCACATGTGCGCTAAATATGGACGACCTCGGTGGCGTGGCGGGTGAGTGCTCAGCTGAGACGCAAGAGGCGCGGGTTCGATTCCCGCTGGGGTAGAAATGTTGTCATGTTTTGAAAATAGTTCTTCCGGGTGTGGGTGTTGTAAAATTATGTATTAAAAGTATGTAGGTATTTACAAAAAAAATTGTATTTAAGTATTATATCAGCCATCTGGTTCTCATAGTAGAAAAAAGCTCTGCTTAGTTTGGGGCTACGTGACGCTGTGTGAAATGTCCACAAATATTTGTTTATTATAATCAAACGGCGAATGAAACTTTTGCAAGGAAACCGGCATGTTTAATCACCCAAAAAGTTTGAAGCGAACCAACTTGAGGAGCACTTTAGTCATTTCACACTGGTTCCAACGAACTAGTGACACGATTAGTAGTAGTAGCATTGTACTCGTGAACTGTTGGTCCTATTGTGCTTTAATTAAAACAATCGAAAAATACTAAGTCTTGACGTAACGTAATTGATCGGAACCCTCTGTTCCTCTGTGAATCAAATGGTACATGCCTTGTCTTGTTGTTGGCGATAAAAACAACATAACAAAAAGATCAGTAGGTATTCCTATCGTGTCACTACTTCTTTCGAAACCAGTGTGCTGAAAGGATTTAAAGTACGCCTAAAAGATTCCTTTCATGCACTTGACACAACCGGCATATCTATGCAATAAAAGTTTACAAAATTTCAAGCTCTTCAACTGGTTTTCTCACCATGACTTCCTACACTTTGAATCATCAAAATCTCTGTGATGTTGCAAAAAGTAGTTTAAAATTATAATCAAAAAGAGAATGACTCGTGGAGGATTTGAACCTCCGTCCTCCGATGGTCAAGGGTAAGTTTATATCGGCGCTCTAACCTACTGAGCTAACGAGTCTTATGAGCGAGTAACGAAATAACGCTACGCATTCAGTTTGGTGACGTTATCTTTGGCTGAAAAACCCAAAAAAAGCCAAGTCGAAAGCACTGGTGGCAGGCCTTGTAGTTTAATAATGATGGTGGTTTTTCTTATAATAGTCAACTTTACCATATTATCCATCTTGGGACTTTGAATGGAATCGCTTAAAGTTTTCTTACATATGATTACTCCTTGCCTGCTCACCCCTTAAGGGCGTGATATTATGTATGTATGTATTATTTTTCTTATAGGGTCTGTCTGGTCTTGAAGGTCTGCAATCTCAGTGCTCCTCCAGCATCTCCAAAAGGCAGAGGATGATGATGAAGACGTTGGCGAAGAAGCAATCCTACTGAAGACAACTTCAACAATGCAAGAATATGTGACGTAAGTAACACGCGAAGGTCATAGATGATCAGGCGGACCATCAGACAGGCGGTCTGATGCCTGATTATAGGAAAGAGTTGTCGAAATAGCTCAGAGAATTAGTTACTTGAAATGGCAGTATCTGCCGAAGAATCGATAACCACTGGAGTAAACGAGTTCTTGTGTGCAGACCGCAACTCTGCAAAGGTAATGTAGGACGCCCTCCGGCTAGGTGGAGTGACAATCTGCGTAAAACTGCTAGCGAAGACTAGATGCGTCAATCCGAAGATAGGGCGCGATGGCGCTCATTATGGGAGGCCTGTGACGAAATTGTATAGTGTGTTCTATCTAGTCGTGTCACTAGTTCGAACCAGTGTGGTGAAAGGATTTGAAGTGCGCCTCGAAGGCTCCTTTCGTGCACTATAGTGTGTTGGAAACAAATAACAAAGTAAAAACAAACAAATAAAAAACCAAACGTTAAAAACTTGTCACTCATAAAAATATGATTCACAGTTGAACAAACATGTCTTCACATACATCACACAAAATATTTTCTATTAAGTATTTATTGTCCTGCATGGGAATCGAACCGCGTACAAAACAGAATTCAGATCGCTACTAAAACCTGAATGGATGAGGTAATTAAATTTTTTAAATAAGTTAGTTTTCTTATGTTAGTTTTTATACGTAGGTAAATCCCTTATAAATTATTAAGAAATTAGTAGTACTTACCTAATTATAATCTCCATTTGCGTCAACTGCTACGCCACTGAGGTCAACAGATTAGACGGATATAAGTTAAAACATTATGACAATAAGCCTTTATAAGAGTAAGGCTTAAACATTTATCGTATTTAAAATTGGTTCCATTTTTCCAGCCGCTTCTTGCCGAATCCTGAATAAGTAATAATGAAAAGAATTTAATTACATGCCATAAAACAAGGGGAGTAAGGAAAGAAGCAATTTATTAAGATTCTTTGAAAATGTATTACAGCGGTAATAATTGTTTATTTTATCCTCAATATATTAATTGAATATGTCTTGTTTTATTAATTAGATAACGGGAAATTCTGAAAATATTCTTGTAAAAAGAAACCTTTCAAGGTAGGTTTTTTCTGAAACTACAAAATATTAAATAAACAACCATACCTTGCGTGGTATTTGATTAATGCCTGACTCCAATATTCTACTAACGGACGACGGATCGTTCATTACCATAGTAACATTGTTATTTGTAGAAAAACATTAAAATTTTTGTTACCGTCGAGATGGCGGCGCCACATCTCGTATTTCGTTTCTTTTGTGATAGATAATTGGTACATAAGAGACGCCTTTGCTATTCTGAGAAAAAGGTAGTCCCGCCATTTTGACGCATGCATCTCATGGGACCCCTTTCAATACATATTATAATATTCCCTACAGTACATATTATTTCACTGTATGCGCCAAATATAAAAAACACGAGGAGCAATGCCGCCGCCATCTTGACGCTTACAATTTTTTTTGTTAGTAAACTACGCTGCTGTGATAACCTAGAGATACTCCCGGTCCTCCGATTGGTAGGAGGAGCGGGAATATTTTTTCCCATTCCTTCGATTGAATGGTTTTTGTTTTTATCACTTAGTTTATTCCGCCAAGTACAGTCCAGGCCATCCGTTTGACGGCCTTGCTGGAGTGACGGGCGAGTTCTCGGCTTGGCCGCAAGAGGCGCGGGTTCGATTCCCGCTGCGGGAGCAATGTTTGCATGTTCTGCAAATATTTCTTTAGTCTGGGTGTTGTGGTACCATGCTGCTCTCCTAGTGAAGAACGCAGTATCTATGTCAAACATGTTTTGATACGTGAGTGAGAACAGAATGTTTTATCTTGTTAGGTGATTCCGAATATGTATCTAACTATTTTTTATCAAAAATGCTAGTTACTGCGTTCTCAACTAGGAGGGCAGCATGGTACTCGTAGTTTCTCATACCCACGATACAGAATCCTAGTATGGAGTCAGGACTATGAACATACTAGCTGCCGCCCGCGGCTTTGCTCGCGTGGTACCCTGATAAAAAATAGCCTATATGTTAATCCAGCACATGTATTATGTATATTCCAAGTTTAATTAAAATTCATTCAGTAGTTTTTGCGTGAAAGAGTAACAAACATCCGTACATACAAACTTTCCCGTTTATAATATTAGTAAGGACTGTTGGGTGTTCTCGGATAGTAGAATATAGGAAGTAACTGGGCATTGGTCGTTTGGGTGTGATAAAAACACAAACATAAAAATATCCAAGCTTCCACATTTATAACATTAGTAGGAAGTTTGTTTCTAAAATGTTATTTTTTAAACACAATTCCACCGGACCGAACATCATCCTTGTTTGTACCTACAAGTACCTACAGAATACGGATTGTCAATGGTTAATAGCTGGTTTATGTGCGGGTACGGAACCCCGGGCATCTTATTAAAGAATAACAACCTGCATGGAGGAAACTCTAATATTCTACGAAGGCACCGCCGCATTTACACTGTTCTGTAACTCTCGTGAAGCTCTCTGAAGCGCTCGTGGCGAAGCTTGCTTAGACGATCTTGATTGATTGTTGAAGTAGCAACCTTGTGCGCGGTCACAATTGGCACGGGTGACCGCAAGTGGCATTACGAGCTGAGCGCTTCCGTGCTTCGGAGGGCACGTTAAATTGTCGGTCCCGGCTTTTAAGTCGTTAAGCCATGACGGAGGCCTTAGGCGGCCTAAAAACTCCGTCACAAGAGCTGGCCACTAGCTCAAACGAACTTACATTTTTAATACTTGTTTCGAGCATCGTTATTGCTACAAAACAGTGTAACTAGCAAACAATTTATCTATTGAAAAGAAACACAAAGTGCCAGCTCCGGAATTGCACTTCAGCCCGTGAAATAAATATCGTCGAGACAGCTACGTTTCAACTTTAATAAACAAACCTCTAGTGGATGTTGAAATGTACTCCTCTGAGGTCTGCGTGAGGAACGTAACTTGCATCTTGGAAGGTAACGGATGCTTCAAAATTCTGCAGGCAGTCTAATCTTTTTAGACCAGGTGTTATGAAGAGTGTATATACACTGCAGCTCAGACCAAATAAAAAGAAAAGACCCCGCGCCGCGAACAACAAAAGTGAGGCCACCTTTTTATCTATGTGTGTGTCGAAGGGTTTAAGGTTGTGTGTTCCAAGTAACCTAAATTCATAGTATAATAATTAAGAACCGATGCTATTTGAAGTACTTACAAGTGAAAAGTGATTCCGTGAGACTTTTTATGTGATTTGCTGCTGTTTTTACAAGTTTTCACTACACAGGAAGGCATAATTCTATTTTTAAGACTCGTGACGTACTAAGAGCGATGAGCATGGTTTTAGTGTAGGTGTGCGTGAGCGTGTATGTTTACATGCAAGGAGCACGGTTTTGTGTGGCTTCACTTTTGTTGTTCGCGGCGCGGCGTCTTCTCTTTTTATTTGGTCTGAGCACTGCAGGGATGTTGAGCGTTTGTTGAAAGAGTGGGGATGGGTTGCGGTGAGAGAGAGCGCTCAAAATTCGTGCCCAGTGTCTTTAAAATATACTTTTTTCACGACTTTCGAAGAGAAAAATAAAAGGCAAAAGAATGGTGTATTATTTTAAGGTATCGATGGAACTATGGTAGGTACCGATGCTACAGAAAAGAAATGTATGAAACTAAAGAAGAATACATCTTGTCCCGACCTCACATAAAGTGGGAAAAAGGCAGGGAAACTAATGGTACCGCATCAAAAGGGTCACTCAAGAGTTAATTGACGCCCTTGGTGCCGAGGCGGGCGTGTGTTCGGGTTTGATTCCTGCTGCAGAAGAAGGCTTTGGATATCCTGCAATATTTTTTCTAGGTCTGGGTGTGGTATCGTAGTACTAGTAGTTTCTGATACCCATGACACAGGCAATGGGTATGACACAAACAGGGTTAGAACTATGTGCTATGTGACTAGGGTGTTTTCCAGATTCAGATCCATATCAGTTTATTTGCAAAACATGGGTTACAGAGGTTGGTGAATAAAAATATAGGTTCAGCCATGCATATTGAAACATGCAAAATTCAATTGAAAGGTAAAAATATTAGGTGTTTTATAAATAAATTTTCTTTGACGACCTCGGTGGCGTGGCGGGTGAGTGTTCGGAGAGGCGCAAGAGGCGCGGGTTCAATTCCCGCTACGGGAGAAATGTTTGTATGTTCTGCAAATATTTCTTCCGGATCTGGGTGTTAAGTATTATATCAGCCATCTGGTGCAAATAGTACAAGTCCTGTGAAAAACTGTGTGAAATATCGACAATTTTTTATGATTTATTTAATTTAATTACTTTCAAGATTTAATCCTACTTAGCTCCCTTTCAGGAAGGTGCAAAGAGAGAGTACTTTTTGTTTTGGGAAACTTCGACGCCTTATTTCATTGGTTTTATTTTCGGCAAGTCCGATTAGGATCAAGCTTTGCAGTGGTGGAAATAAAATTAGTAAAAATCCAGGTGTGAAAAACTTCAAAGTAAAAAGATGTTAGCGAACTCGTACTAACAGGTTTTTCTATAAGACTTATTTAAATAATCAAGCTTACAGTAAAATGGATTAAAGCGTGTTTTTGCGCGTATATTTTGTGAAATTGTAGCTAAATACAATGTACATACATAAATATTATCACGCCCTACATATCACGCCCGTATCCCTAATAGGGATTTTGTAGCTAATTGTAGGATTTGTAGGATAAAAATTCCAGCAGAAACTGAACTCTCTGAACCAGTGACTTTAATTATCATAATAGGCTTAAAAATCTTCCAAGGTTTAATTAAATGCGTCTGGTAAGTCTCGGCCGTTCATTTATACCTAATATCTTGTTCTATGACATTTATGTTTTTGTACTAAATAATTGTGTAAACTTTTTATATTATCCCTGACCCAAATCCGAAAGCATTTTCCGTAATTTTTTGTAAGTTGCCATCGAAATAAAAAGATTTGAAAATCGAATAAAGCCCCGTTTCCACTTTTGTCCCGCGACACTGTCGCCCGGCACAAATTCTAAGTGTCGGGTGATGTCGCAGGGGACTTCTACGTGTCGCGGGAAATGTCGCTAGTTGTTGCTCGCGGAGCTTCGAACGCGCGCGCGACTTTCGTGTCCCTCGACAGTCGCCCGACAAGCTTAGAATAGTGAGAGCACGTGTCGCTTTGTGTTCCGCGAAATGGTAGGTAGTAGCTCGACCTACTAATTATCACTGTGTAGTGTGAACAAGGCAAATGTCTAGTGAGATTGACCCGCAAAGTCGCAGCGACATACTACGTGAATGGCCGGCGATTTGTCTCTGCGACATGTCCCCTAATGGAAACGTGGCTTTAAAATGAGAAAATGCGACTACCAAATATTGCACAAAACTTTGGCACCAAAATCCCTTGTTTATAATATTATCAAGTATTTATGTACCATCTTTAATATTTTTTTTAGACGTTGCTACCATTCCGTATAATAAACCTCAGAAGATCCATTACACTTTTTATTAAACATAAACAAAACGCATAGGCGAGTGCGAGTCGCAGCCTGATGGTAAAAACCTCGGTAAAAACAAAATTATGTGACGTAAAATATCGATAGATGTCGCCGTAAAATAAGCATCAAATCGGGCGCTATCGTAAACTTGTAGATACTTTTTATACAGCTTCTGAAAAGTTTTCATTCACTTTCTCTTTTGCTGTTATCCGTTTTTTACTTTTAAAGCAACCTTGGTTTACGTAAAATCAGCATCGATTACTAAATCAGTTATAGAGGGCGTTAGTCAGTACGTCATTTAGTTCGCTGCCGACTATCCTGATGACTAGATGTCACGGTACAAAAACAGTTTAGCAAAGTTCTGTCGAAAATTAGCTTATCTTATAAGGTACCCGCGGGTATTAAGGCCTGTCGGTTAATAAGGCCTAAGTGACAAAAATCGTACGAAATATAACAGTTGACGATCAAGGTTACACTCACACATGCATAGTGCGTATACACGTCGCTGTAAAGCGGCGGACGCGCTCTTTCACTGCCCACGGCGCCAGTGTCGCCAAAAACATTCTGGGGAGCGGTCGCGCGGCCGGAATTATAATAATTGGCTCCAGTAAAACGTAAGTCATTTTTGGAATATCATAGTTACATACCTGTATTGACTGTCTGTTCATTAATTAATGTATGCTTGCCCTTACCTTACCATATTAAAGGATGTACTGTGTTCAAAATTTCATTTATTTTGTTTTTTGTTCGCACGTGGTCTACGGATATTAAGGCCTATAAAATTTTACAATAGGCCTTATTATACTCCTACTTTTTTAAACTGTTAATTAAAAAGGGGTGTATTTTTGGAATGTATGTATGTGTGAAGGTATGTATATATGTCTAATTTATTTATGATTGTTTTCAGTTCTTACGGGCACGATGCCTCCTAAACGGGCATAATGGTCAGAAGATGATCTGATCGCAGCTGTTCGAGCAGTACAAAGAGGAACTATGAGTACGTATACGGCTGCAGAAAGATATAAAGTTCCTAGAAGGACAATCAGAAATCATCTGCAGTCTGGAAGTTTAAAGAAAACTTCACAAAAGCAAGGGAGTTGGTACTGTCATGCCCGCGAAGAAGACAGGATGGATGATGTAATGAGGCAATGCTCGCGATGCTTCAAGTGGTATCATGAACAGTGTGTCGGTTTGTCGGTAGAAGATACTGATGACTTTCAGTGTCCTGATGGATGGGAATAGAGGCAATTTATTTAATTTTCTAAGACCATTTATATTCCTATTACTTTATTTGTATGATTATTGATCTTAAAAATACCAATTTACAAAGTATAAGTCGATTTTTCGATAGTTTAAATTATAGGCCTTTTTACCTTCCCTTAGTATAATAAAGCCTACAGATCGAGTTTTTTAAAAAGTTAAATATTGTTTTAGTTTTAAGCAGAAGATGCTACTTTTTGTTAAAACTTTGTAGTAATTTAAGTAAATGACTGATTAATAATAAAACTTGTTGATTATGTCGGATACTTTTCATTTTATCACAAATTTCCCTTAGCTAGGCCTTAATACCCCCAGGTACCTTATTATAAGAATCTTTGTCCTGACTGACTGACTGACTGACTGACAGACAACGCACAGCCTAAACCGCTGGACGTAGAGACTTGAAATTTTCAGTGTAGGTAAACCTTGGTACGTAGGGGTGTACTAAGAAGGGATTTTTCAAAATTCAACCTCTAAAGGGGTGAAAAGGGATGAAAACCTGGAATCGATTTTTGGTCTAAAACTGCACATAACCTATATCAAATTAAAGAGCCGATTTTTCTCATTTAGTTGATGTCATAATTACCTGTAAATTCTTTATTTTTGGTATGTTTTTTATGAAAAATAGAATACTTTTATTTTGACATAATGACAGCGGTGATCCAGACAGATTAGTAATAGATGATACAAAACATATGGAAAAGGAACTGTCAATGTCAAATTACCTGTGAAAGGAAGCATTACTGGTCTAATAAGTTTCCAATCTTGATTATTCATGGAGTTCTGACGTAATTCTACGTCTGATAACTAGATGTCGCTGCTAATTCTGATCAAATCCTAGAACGCGCGGTCGTTGCGTTTTGAAAAGTTTACCTTAACTCTCAAAATTTTTACTAAATTCACCGAAATTTCTTAATTTTTAGATGTAGGTATGTTTGTTACTCTTTCACACAAAAACTACGGAATATACTTACATACCCTATTATTCATATTCGTTCGCTAAAGTTAGCCATTGCTTAAAGTTAGCCCTGTCACTGTTTGTCATTATGAAATGGTAAGAGATGGCAATACTTTAGTCATCGTTTAACGGACACTATGTTATAATGAATAATGAGGATAGTAGGTACCTACGTGTGCTGGAATGGGACATAGGGTACTTTTTATCTGGGTACCGCGTGAGCGAAGCCGCGGGCGGCTGCTAGTAATGTATATATCTAATTTATTTTAGGTAAGTAATAAAAAATAACTTAAAAAATAAAGTCCAGCGGAAAAGTAATTTACAACGAGTATATAAATCTGTTATATTTCTGATTGATAGACTGGCTGGCAATCAAAGTATAATTTAAACCATAAGCCCTAGAAGCATGAAAGTCAATTAATATAGGAAGCAAAAAAAAAAACACAACACGGACAATGAGGGGCGACAACGAGACAGGGTTCAATAGTTCTATAACATATTATATATTTTAGTTATAAGTTTACAGTATCCTTATTGTGAAGCAGATCGTCATTGTACCCAAGATTTCCCGCGGGAGATGCGGCTGTATTAAAAATTACCACCAGGTACAGTGCCTTCTATACTGATGAATGACATAAGTGTTTTGTGTGGTTTTAAACTAACAAAGAGGAAACTAAAGATGAGATAATTTTGTAAACAGTAAAAAGGAAAAACTTTAAAGTTAAGATTTACTAAACATTAATGATAATGATGATGACGTTCCAGAGTTTTCTATTGTGGTTTGAATGGATCCAGAACGTCTCGCATTCTTTTCCTGGATTAGTGGAACTAATCAATTAATAAAATTAGAAGTTCTTTCATGAAAATAAACTAGGTATTTTACGCAAGCAATAAGTTTTGTTTAATTAAAAATGTATTGTTACTAAAATTAAAAACGTAAAGTCAATAGCCAATACAAAAGTCAATTATATCAAATTCAAATACGAATTCAAAATAACTTTATTCCGTAAAATCTGTGAGATCATTTGGAATAGTCTTAAATCTACATTGAATATACACCTGCTCGTAACGCGACCAAGCGTGGAAGATACAATACAATATTTTTATAGGCGACGCACAGAACTCACTGAAAATATTAACAAACATTATTGTTATAATAATCTTATGAACAATATATCAAATCTAAAGAAAAAATATACCCAAGTTGAATAATCTATACACTAAAAGATAAAATATAGGTATACTAGCTGCCGCCCGCGGCTTCGCTCGCGTGGTATCCGGATGAAAAAATAGCCTGTATGTTAATCCAGTACATGTACTATGTATATACCAAGTTTCATTCAAATCCGTTCAGCTGTTTAGGCGTGATTGAGGCACAAACATCCAAACATCCAAACTCACAAACTTTCGCATTTATAATATAAGTAAAAAGTAAGATAAGATAGAGATCAACAATAGATATTATAAAAATAAACATATTGCAAAGTAAAATAAGTCGGCCCCTAAGCCCCAGCCGCTCATTCTCTAGAGAAATGATCATTCCAGGAACACTGCAAGAAAATTAATTTGCGGGCATATTATTAGCAATACTGTTTTCTGAGAAAGAGCTGGCTCGGAAAGCTTGTTGGTACTTACCTCGTGGCAAAAGGCTTTCGCTATTGAAATTTTTAAACAATATTTTCTAAACTGCTTTGTCGAAATAGAGGCCAATATAAAAATAAATTTGTATGGACAGGACACCTAGAAATAAAAATTTAGAACTCCAGAGAGGTCAACCAAATACGATTTTGGAAAACATGCGAAAATTTATGGCCTTCGATTCTGTTGCACTCTAACTAAACTGGGTATGTTAAAGGGAATGTGACTCCATAGTTCGAAATTATGAGCATGGTAAGGTAAGGTATACCCGCGGAAAAAGGTGGTTTGGATTCCATATTTCTGAAATTCGATAATATTCAGTTTGTAATGCTGTAAGTACTACTTTTAAACTACTTACAGGTTTTATTATTATAGTCCCTAACGAGTATAGTCTAGGAAAACTTACAGTAGAGCCATGGAACAACAGATATTCGAGGAAATAGGCATCATTTGATTCATTTAATTGACACAAACAATTGACCTATTATGTACCTGATAGTGTATTCATTTAGTCGTCACTTCACTAAGAGCAAGGAATAGTGCTAAGAGGTTTGACTCAAAGCGAAACAGATGGACGCCATGATGCAGACTTAATAATGCAAAATGTCAGAGTACTCGACATACAGAGACACTGGAAATTAGTGACAACGCACCAGGTTGGTCCATCCATCACCTTTACACGAGGTGTGGACAACCCAATTTAGAGGTGTGCTGTTTTGGTTAAAATATCGATATTGTTATCGATATCGGCCGCAGAACATCGATATTATCGAATGTCAATTTTTTTTAAATATAGAAGCGCGTGTGTATGAAATAGTGGAGTGTACATAATTATTTGCAAGTGTTATAGTTATTGATATTAAAGATACTTTTTTTCCGATATTCTTAACTTTTTTATTGTACTCAGGGCGTAAATGCAAAACTTGCGGATTGTGGAAATTGCACGCGATATCTCAGTTCGGGGCGAACTACTAGCTTTTAAAATGTAATGAAACTTCTCTGTTGGACTGGAAGTAATGGAAAAACATACAATGCGTTTAGCTGTTTCTCTCCTCGAGCATGTCATAAAAGTCGACTAAAGGATAGTATTCTCTCCTAACATGATGGACCATCTATATGGGCGATGGGCTGATCACCTTTCACCATTTACCATGTCCATTTTGGGACTTTGAATCAGGAATGGCTGCAAGCTTTCTTAATATTACTTGTGGCTCTGACCACCCCATTAGAGATACGGGCGTGATAGTGTATGTATTGAAATATATTTTATACTCGAATATTTATTTTCAAACGTATCGATGGTTATTGCCCCATCCCTAACCTAATTACTTAGGATGCGAGCAGCATATTTTTCAATTCAACAACTGTTTTGCCGCTGGCCTGTATCTATCAGAGCGACGTATTTGAGCAAACGCCTATGTACTTGTGGAATACCTAAGTAGTTTACACTAAGTAAGTAAGTTCGCATGAGCTAGTAGCCAGCTCTTGTGACGGAGTTTTTAGGCCACCTAAAGGCCTCCGTCATGGCTTAACGACTTTAAAGCCGGGACCGACGATTTAATGTGACTTCCGAAGTATGGAAGCGCTCAGCTAGTTTACACCAAAGTTTATAGAAAGGCTACGCCGTAGATAGACTACGTCGTAGACAGACTACGCTTGTAGACGTAGACAAAAGGTCACAAACCAACGTTCACAGGTCCGATTGATTTGTGGCGTTCTGTTCGGGGGTCGGGGATTGTTTAAATTTTTAATTGAATAGATTGTTGTTAGGTCATACACGTAAAGGCAGTAACGCTGGTATCTGCCTCCATCTCTGCACGTGCAGTGCTCTACCCCTCACTAATGAGAACAGTAATGAACAAACAGACGTCACGACGTTGTGATAAATAACGATGCATTAATAATTCAGCGCGCCGGAACTGTCCAACGCGCAATTTCCGGGTTATTAGACGAAACGTTATCAGAAGTCGTTTAGCATCCGTGTTGTTTTAACATCCGGTTGTCGTTTGAGTCTCGGTTTTTCGTATTTTCAGTTTTTACCGTGTTGAGTTGTAGCCCGATTTTCGTGCGTTAGAACGATCAAAGCTTCAGAAGTTGCTGAAATAATCAGCCGTGTCAAATAAACCAAGTCATACTATAAGTTAAAAAAATATGTATTTGAGGGCATTTCACACAGTCCCAAACTAAGCAAAGCTATGGGAACCAGATGTCTGATAGAATACTTAAATACTTACATGCACACATTTCTTCCGCAGCGGGAATCAAACACGCGCATCTTGCGTCTCAACCGATCACGCCACTGAGGTCGTCAATAAGAGTTTAGTTTTATCATTTCAATTAAGATACCTAAAAAGTACTTCCCAAATATATTCAGGCAGGTTTTCTATCACCTAAAACTACGTACTTGAGAGCACTGGTGGTCTAGTTGGCAGTGACCCCGCCTTCCGATCCTAAGGTCGTGGGTTCAAATCCGGTCGTGTACCAATGGATTTTTCTGTGCGAAAAATTTGTGCGCTATACCAGTACTCTCACAGCGGTGAAGGAAAACATCGTGAGGAAACCCGCGGCTTAGTCAGCTCCGCACGTATTGACCATGTCTTTCCTGTGGACATTGGACAAGGCCGACTAAGCTGAGAGGATGGAATACGTGCTGGGCAAGCCTACTCCATCTTAATTCGTCTCTTGCACTACAGCGTCCCATTTGTGAAGGTAAAAGTTGCCTCCTGACGCTGTATAAAACATCTACTATAGATGGTAATAGGCCTTAGTTGTAGTAAAACTACGTACTCACTTAAAACGTACGTAATTTCACAGTCAGAAATCATATCCAACTACACACACTATATGCTCGTATTTTATGTACCTATGCTGAACTAGGTAGCCCGCAGGCACACATGTTAAACTTCACACGATTTCAATGCTATCTATTTCAAAATATTTACATTTCACATTTCGAATTTCTGATAGCGTTTGTGGCTTTCCTTTTATAAACCCTTTAAGGGTTCCGTATCTGAAGAGTGCCAACGGGACCCTATTAAGCCTACGCTGTCCGTCCGTCCGTCCGTCTGTCAACAGGCTGTATCTCATGAACCGTAATAGTTAGAGTTGAAATTTTCACAGAATCTGTATTTTTATTGCCGCTATAAAAAAAATAAAACGGGGTAAGAAACAATCAAATTTTATGTTCGGAAAAATTATGTGCGCATATAACAGTACTTTCAGATGGTGATCAAAAAGATCAAGCATTGGATTCAAACACGCGAGCTAGACGAAGTATCGTTTATTACATGAGCCAGATAAAAGAGAAAATCGCTGTCATGTCGTACAAAGAAGTAGAAGACCGCATTGGAGGCGGAAAAATGGAGAAAACTGTCTCATTGCAATTTAATAATATCGCATGTTTACAACAGGGCAAATTTTCTAAAGAGAACTCACTTAGAGTCACAACACATCACTGAAAATAGGGCGCCGAAAATGTAGCTGAATTTTTGGCTACATACCTAATTTTGGCTGATGAGTCATAGTAGGTTACTTAAAAAACATTTTAAGCGTATTTAGCCAAGCTTTCTACGCGGTACTTTCAGCAGACGAATCGAGACACTTAGGTGTAGTATTTGGGGAGATAATAGCATTTTAATCTCAACAATAAAGTTATCTTCAGACTAATGTATTCCCTCTTCCGAGACCGTCCATAGCACCATTGGACAATCTAATTTACAAAGCCGATAACCGATCGATATAACCATAATTTGACGAAAAATTGTTTGAGAAACTAATATAAGTTAGCAGAGACTTGGAAAATAAGTTAACAATATGTTGAGCGCGGTCGTCCAGTGAATTTCCTTGGCTTCAGGCTACTCTCGAAACTTTTTGAGTGTTTAGTAAAATGATATCAAACGATCCTATATTACATAGGATAAGAATAGACAATTAGTATCGCTCGTTATAAAGAGTAGGATAAGATCAGAGAATTGAAAACTGTTAAAAAGTTTTAATTTTTTGAACAATTTTTAACTCATAATAAACTAGCTTTCGCCCGTGGCTTCGCTCGCGTGATATCCAGATAAAAAGTTGCCTATATGTTATTCCAGCACAGATACTATGTATATTCCAAGTTTCATTTAAATCTGTTCAGCCATTACCGCGTGATTGAGGCACAAACATACATCTTGAACTTATTGCAATTTTCAGTCCAAGTAGTTCAACTAGTTTTTTAAGTTGAAAATATTGGAGGAAATTTATCCAATATGTTCAACTGGTTGTACAAATAGTTGAACATATTGGAGCGTACGCATCGTCACATCCTCACAAACTTTCGCCGCATTTATAATATTATGATAGGATAGGATAAATAACATCCAACAGTCACATACAATTGTCCTCCTGATCCCACACAAGGATTTCCTGTTATTTTTTATGGAAGAGAAGGCAAACGAGCAAGCGGCTCACCTGATGGTAAGTGATTAATGCCGCCCACAAACACCTGCAACATCAGAGGGCCTGTATCGTGGGTATCAGAAAATATGTACCATTTTTGTTACCTAAAATACTATGCTAATTTAATCTTTGTAAACTGAATTCGGAGGAATTAGGACATCATATTTTGCGTATTGGTTCAGTGTTAGCACGTCATGTCTATAGCTTATGTCAATGATCACAGTGTTAATCTCATAGATTTTGGGCAACATCGCCATATATATATTTTTTAACCTCTTTTTTTTTACCGGCTATATTCTTTTTTTTTTAAATCCACCAATTTTTTTTTTTAATATCCACCAGTCTACTCTAGCTAGAGAAACACTGACATTGGCAGAATTATGAAGTAACGTCACAGTAGCCACTAATAGTTTTTTGTATACTCCATGACTCCAACAAAGTTTATGACATTGACACTTGATCAACGGATGTTGCCATAATTGTGACGAAATGTCATACCTAGCCAGAAAAAAAAGTGAAGAGTTCTTAATTCGGGGATGTCTTATGCAGTATACTCGCACTTACTTAAATATTCTGGTAGGCAAGCAGGCCGAAGACATAACAATAACAACAAGATTAGTGCGGGTCCCGGCGAGTGCTTCATTTTGGGCTGCGCCTGATAATACCTGGCCGTATTTCATTTGCAACAAACACACGGCAGTACAGCTCTTCACACATCCTAAAAAAACTAAGGCCTTTTACCATCTATAGTAGATGATTTATACAGCGTCAGAAGGCAACTTTTACCTTCACTAACGGGACGCTGTAGTGCCTGGGACGAATTAAGATGGAGTAGGCTTGCCCAGCACCTATTCCATCCTCTCAGCTTAGTCGGCTTTGTCCACAGGAAAGACATGATCAATACCTCTCGTAGGTACCTCTTTTGGGATCATCATTCAAGACCACCATTAAGTAAAAGAATCTTCCAAGAAATACATATCCATATTATGAATAGGTAGGTATGTCTAGCCAACATCTTTTGCTTATAGTACGGCGAAGCTCCCTCAACTAATCGCCAGTGAGTACCGCCCTTTTCTTGTTTTGACGTTTCTCGGTAAGCACCGAGGTACCTATCATGGTTGGGCAGATATTACAGCCAAGTATGTACTTATAGCCTTCAAGTTGAGACGTAAATCCACGCCGCTTCAAGCCGTCTTTACTTGATCAAGTAGGTAAATGGAATATTTAACTATTATCCTGACGAAAGAGCGGTCAAACCACTAAGCTTGGAGTAAGACTGTTTGCCTTGTCGAGTATTTTGAATTACGCGAAGCAAAAGTGGGGTAATGTAGATAGGTGCTAGTGAAATGCTCTGACTTTGTCCGCTTTTAGTTTTTTTTTACACAAACTTTGTCTTCCCGCTACGTTTTCTAGGAGTCGAATTTCAGTGATTTCTTTCTTAGTGCTCTACATTAAAATTATATTTTCCAAGTTGAATGCTCTGTTCCATCTCTTCCAGTAGTTGTAGCTTTTAAATTAATGGTCAGATGTCAGATTTTAACAAATGTCATCATTTGACACATTATCTGTCAAAATCTATCCAATAGTTTAGAAGCACGAGGCCACAGATAATATAATTACATACAGACATAGACTATTAAGCTCATAACTCTTCCTTTTTCCTTAGTAGTCGCTGGAAAAGACTAGCTGACTGTTCCGGGTACAGGTAAATTCTTAAGCCATGGTAGAAGCCTTCAGGTGGCTTACAAACTCCGTCACTTGTGGCTCTTCTAAGAGTTTTCCCAGACTATATAGTTGCTAGAGTAAACTTGTCAGAACAATGAACTGAACAGGTTGTGTGCGGGGCGTTGGGGGGGGGGGGGCAGGTAAGACAATCGGCGAGAGGGGGAAAGTGTCCATTCTGGGCTTAGTACTACTTGAAAGGTCACAGCATATCGCGTCTAGACTCAAATCCGAATCGAATAGAAATAGATAACACTACGATTTCGGGTGTAGAAATCCGTAGCGCTATCTCGTAGAAAGAAATACAAAGTGACACCGCGCGAAATATTGGAATCAAATAATCCGCCTAATCAAATTTGTAATTACAAGAAAACTACAAAATGATGTTGATGGTGGTATCAACAATAAAAAAACAGTTATTATCTACATATCGAATAAAAATCATCTGAAAATATGGTAGAATTTCCGCAGATCTAAATGAAAACATTAGCGAAACATGGATTTAACAAGATTTTTTTCTCTTTTCGAGATATCACAAAGAAAAAAATTAAAATTTTATTTTATTTTTTAATAAACACATTTTATTAACTGCTAACAGGGTTCTACATTATCATTAGTGATCACTGATCACTGTTCAACCTTTATATTTTTAGTTGCAGGTGGAAAAATCTACTTTCAAACTCCCAACTGCGATTGAGGGTCGCAGCTAACCTAACCTAACCAACTGAATTCGATCTGAGAGTATGAGTATTTCGACTTACAAGCTCGTGGGAAGCAAGTACTCATTGTTTTATTTATAAATCAACATTTACCAGCCGTTACTGCCAACACCTAGCATTTATTAAATTTGGTAAATGTCCGAAAACAATCGTCTCTCGTTCATAAATCCATACATCACCAACTCATATCGGTAAATCTTACCATTGACTGGTAAAATATAAGATTAACCAACATACGGGCTTTTGACATGAACATTTAAATTATATAAAGTTTTATTATGACTAAAATACAGCGCAAAAATAGGTTCATATTGAAACATCCCCTTTCCGTAATGAAGTTGTGAACAATCGCGAGTATAACTAAATTTTGCAGGATACGAGTATTATATCTGTTTGAGTTAGGTGCCGCCTTAGCTAGCGCCATTATAATACAAACATTTATTATTGCTGCTGTCTGCTGGTGCAATTCATAAACTGATGAGTGAAACACCTTACATTTATTGGAAAAGCACAGAACTAAGAATCTCCGCCCTCTAGCTTTTCCGGACATTCAGATCTTGGTACAAAATGCAAAGAAAAAATTATTGATGTTTAAGGCGAAAGGTCAGCTAATCGTCTATATAAATAGGCCATCATGCTGGAGAGGATACTATCCTTTAGTTGACAATTACGACATGCTCAAGGTCAAGCATCTGGACGCATTCTGTTTTTTCCTCACTCTCATTCCAGCAGTATTCAAGAAAAACCATGGTGACAGGTGATTAGCCTATCGCCTATATACATAGATGGTCCATCGTGTCGGAGAGGATGCTATCCCTTAGTCGACTTTTACGACTTGTTTGGGGAGGAAAGGAACTGGACACAGTCATTGGAGATAAGCCTTAATTTACCCTGTCACATCTTGTACCCTAACCCCATTCCACCCCTCACGGGGCGCCAACTGGGAACAAGCACGTTGTAACTTGTTGCAACCTGATTAATTATGCACAAATTAATTCAACTTTTCCACTATGACGTCACTATGGGAGTTGGATTTTGTGGACATACTAGCGTTTGCCCGCGGCTCGCGTTGTACAGTACGCCCAACGGAATTTGGCATTCGTGAAGTTTGCCGTTTCGATACGCAGCAGACAGTTTTAGTACGGAAAAGCTTGATAACAAGTATTTATTTAAAAAAAATTTTTTTCCGTATCAGTACTTACTCAGTTCAAAACATCCGGATAGTATTTTTTACATTTAAAGATATAAGTTGTATGTATTTTGTTTGAAATCATCTTTAAACCCCCTTCATTCTGATACCTCGCTCGATAGGTATGCGTTTTTTTTAAACCATAGGCACATTTTGGCGCCGAAAATCGGCCATTTTGGCTTTTAATAATGTTAATACGATAAAGACGAATCTAACGATAACGGTCATACCATTCATCGAAATCGGTTCAGCCGTTTAGTTGTTACGAGGGAACCCAGGGACAAACTTATAATTATACATTAAGGTCAAACACATAACCCTCGTCTTATGGCTTCGCCACAGTCGGTAATAAAAACCGGTCAAGTGCGTGTCGAATTCGAATACGACGGACTCCGTACCTACAGAAATGTTTACTGTGTGAGGTCACTTTTTTAATTTATTTTTATACCGGCAATGAAAATTTCAACTCAGTACATGTTACGGTTCATGAGATACAGCCCGCTGACGAACGGACGGACGGACGGACGGTCAGCGGAGGCTTAGTAATATCCCGTCCGGTTCCTTTGCAAAGGCAAAGGCCTCCCAGACCGTGTATGTGTTTAAGGTACATACATACATTATTATCACGCCCATATCCCTAATGGGGTACGCAAGTAAACATAGGAAAACTTACAGCCAATTCTGAATTAAAGTCCTAAGATGGATATGGTGAACCATGGTGACAGGTGATCAGCCCATCGTCCATATCATTTTGGATAGGATACTGTTCCTTAGTCGACTTTTACGACATGCTCGGGGAGAGAAGCGCTGGACGCATTCTATGCTTTTTCCTTACCTAAGGTTCGGTAGGTAAATCCGTCTATCAGTAGGCAATAAATAAAAAAAAAATAGTCAATTACTTACACGAGTGAATTTTGCTAGTTTCAAAGTCACCGTCTAGAAAACAATTACTATATATTACTTCTATTAACTTCTCTGCTGGGCTGGGAGTAAAGAAATAACATAGAATGCGTCCAGCTGCTTCTCTCCCCAAGCATGTCGTAAAAGTCGACTAAGGGATAGTATCCTCCAACATGATGAGATACAATAAGCAAGTATTCCCAAGGAGGATTGACGTCAGGCAGGCGGCCGGTCATAAAACACATTAGCCAAAACTCTTACACCATGATCCAGATCATGCTGTGCCGACCCCACATAGGGTGGGATAAGGGCAGGAAGATGATGATGATAATACTTCTATTAATATGTACTTCAATTCTAAACAGCAACACGACATAGTATAACTCGATGCAGTAATCCAATCCCCTTGTTCACACAATGAGCTCGTGAATTAATTAAAGCCACGGAATAATAGCTGCGCTTGTTTGTACAGTTGTGTGTTACAGCTACATCAATCACGAGCTCACTTACTGAAGTAGTGAAGTACGGGAGATGATTATGATAAGTTATAATTTTTAGGGTTTATGTACCCAAAGGGTGCCCAATAAATAAATACTTGTGGATATTTGACACAGCGCCATCTAGCGTCAAACTAAGCAAAGCTTGTACTATGGGCTGATAGAATACTTACAATTTTTTTTTGTAAATACATACTTATACTTTACTATTAGTACTACAACACCCAGACCCGGAAGAAATATTTGCAGAACATACAAACATTTCTCCCGTAGCGGGAATCGAACCCTCTTGCATCTCAGCCGAGCACTCACCCACCACGCCACCGAGGTCAAATGAGGTACTATTAGTAGAAGTAGAATAGAATATAATAGCATAGAATAGAATATAAATGTATTTTACAACAAACATTACATAGAACTTATACTCAATTAATTAGGTACTTTTAGTTGATATGTACCTACGTACAATGCGGTAGAAAGGGTATACGTACGGTAATAAGTAGTACGGGTTGAATCAAGTCTTAATTGGATAACTAACTCTAACTGAGGTACCTATTAATTTATCTGTTAATCTTTTCAGTGTTTTTTTAATATATAAAAATTAAATTGAAAAATAAATTATTATGAAAATATGTTTGAGGGTCGAAAAAGCTTATGTTAGCTTCTTTTGAAACTTTTTATGATAAGCTTCGCAAATACCTACATGAACATTAATTTTCTTTTCTCATTAAAAAATCTATTGTGTTCAAACCAACGCAAGCCACATACTGGCTTTTGATATAGCGCAGTTTTTATAAACTTTATTTTGAAAGAAATATAAATTACTTTTCGCCTTGCGACATTGTCCGCCTTGAACGTTTTGTATAGGTACCTTACCTACTACATCTTTCCGCTGTGTACGCTGTGTAGGACTTGAATATCGGGAATTCTTAGTCGTAATTAGTAGTAGTCTTAGTGCACCCTACACCATAAGAGGAATATCCAAGTTTCATATTCTTCACATTTTGGGACTTCATGTTTAAGCTGTTCGTCGAATTTTAGTCAGTCAGTGACATAAGAGATTTTTTTAATTTGTATATTTAGAGAAGAGAAGAAATTTTCTTTTGATATGAATTTATCAACATTAGCTTATAGAATCGTGGTTTTGTTTTCAGAGTATTCGAAAATACTGAAGAATACTATATTCGTTTTCATTCAAAAAGTTTCTTGATCAAAGTGAGTCGGTACTGGGCGTAATAAGACTATACTCCCGAAAACTGAAACAGTGCATTCAGAGAGGATGAAAAAATACGGTAAGAATCTTAAATTAAAATAACGATTCTAAATAAATAAAGGCTGAAAAAATATGAGAACAAATGTTTATATTATGATGCTTTTTTCGACTTTTCTGATTGATGGTACGGTGAAACATCACAAAAATTGTTTTGTAAAAACGCCGTTCATTCTAAAATTTGTAAAACAAATCGCAATGCGAAATAATCATCTGTTCGCGGGCAACGACCCGTACTTCTTCCGGTAAAGCCACAAGTTTGATGTAGGTACATTGTTTTCTGAAAAATATAATAAAAATGCCATCTAAAAATTGTTTTTTTTGGTGATGTGAAGTAGGTATGTAGGTTAAGTTATTATTCTACTGTCGCTCGTCTAACTCTACTTAAAACGACGTGTGTTGGCTGGTAGACAGTGCCTAATTTTCCTATTGTTTGTTAATTCGTGCAATAAAGTTTGAATAAATAAAATAAATGATGTGTCATCCAAAGTGAACTTTATACAGCAGTGTTTTAGGTCGTCATTATGATTTCAGCCTGGTACCTGTGCGTCTCTTGTCCACATTTTGCCCGCGACTTTTCAATATCGTCGACCCAACGCGTTTTGTTTTAGATACGTACTCGTAATTATTATGGACTTTCAATATTCGAGAGATGGCTTGTTACACCCAGTACCTATGTGTGTAAGCAATTTATTCCTCCAAGGTATCATTCTCTCTGGTACATTTAGGTTTGAAGAACTCCTCGAGTATAGTTTCACGTTTTGATATGGCACATAATTTGGTGCAAAAGATCTAAAGTGGAGCTGGGCAGGGCACCTGGCTAGACGTGGTTATGGCCACTGGAGTAAAGCCTTGACCGAGTGGTGGTCGAGGACATGCCGAAATTCAGGACGTCCGACAGCATTTAAGACATGTCCAAGCGATCCCAGTGTGTGAATGATTTTCATTCTACCTACTCCAATCTCTTGGGATAAGTTGAACGAGCAACGGTAGGCCTATACCCAGGAGTGGGTGCGATCTGGCTGCGGATAATAATGATGATGATGATGATAATGCCACAGCAACGGCCGTGGACTGTACACGTAATTCCACCGTGTTTAATTTCAAGTTTGTGTATTAATTCGAGTAGTATCTTGTTTGTCATTCATTACCGCAGTACACGTCCTCTTACTTGTTTGAAACTTTGTAAGCAAATTCATTTATTTCAAACAATTATAAATGTTTATTTCAATTTAATGAGAATAACTGTGAAGGAGGAGTCTCTTTTTGAAAATGGTGAAGGAAAACATCGTGAAACGGCCTAAAAAAGGGTTAGTGAAATGATTAAAATGCACCTCATATTCACTAGACACAATATCATCAAATTTTGTTTGTCACAATGTTTTTCTCCAGCGTATGAAAGTACTGGTGTAGACTGTATTTAACCCACGACCTTGAATCGTAAGGCGGGGTCATTATCACTAGACCTCTAGTGCTGACAATTTTGCACAAAACGGCGTGTAATATATCCCGAAATGTTTGTTTTATACAAGTGTGTTCAAGTGATTTCACAAGATCCTACGAAATGAAGTCTATTGAACTTTGAACTCTGAACACACTATCGCCGAACCGCGCTTTCCGAGCGAGACAAATATTGTACATACATGTATACATACATACATACATAAAATCACGCCTGTTTCCCATAGGGGTAGGCAGAGATCACGGATCGCCATTTGCTACGATCCTGACATACTTCTTTTGCTTCCTTCACTCTCATTACATTCCTCATGCATGCTCGTCGGTTTAGGGTACTCTTGACCTGGCCCTTTTCCAAAACGTCGCTGATTTGGTCCAGGTACGTGCGTCGAGGTCTTCCCCTTCCAACGGTACCATTCACACTCGACTCATACCATACACCTGTTTCGTTAATCTTCTTTTGTTCATCAAATATTGTAACACTATATTATTATGGGTCTGTATTTCCTGAAGAGTATAATATGGGTGTCTTTAAATCGAGAATCAATAGGTTTCTTCTAGGTAAGCGTGCTTCATCTTAGACCACACTGTTACTTAACATCAGGTAGAGTGTGGTCAAACGCAAAACTATTTCGGTAAAAAAAAAACACCCAGAAAGCACAAACATATTTACATTCTTCAGAAAAACGTTTGTCCCAAGGTTATTTCAGTTTCGACTCAGCTTCATGAAAACGGTATTGTTTTTGGGAACTATTCAGGATAGGTTAAGTGCTTTGAATTAGAGCAAAGCACACTGAGAGACGAACAAGGTAGGTACACTGCAGTTTTGGCAATTAGACGAACTGCTGTGTTTCGCGTTACATAGTGTAAGGTTCCGTAAATTCATATCCTGATTTTAGATGTTAGTTAAATTAATGACAATTTATGATTTTCATGTAACGACTACCGGTACGACATCGCCGCCATCTTGTTGTTTACGAAGGATTGTTATAAAAGCACTTGGCGTGTCGTATCGGGAGGCTTTTAGTGGTCTAGCCGTCGAACTGATAACTTGTGTTTAGAGTAAGTACCTACCGAATGTATTATATGTGTTAATTCAATATCGATGTTATGTGGAGTATGTTGATATCTATGATTTAATAAACCTCTAATAAACCCTTGAATTATTAGCACGGTGTTTTCCTTACAATGGTAAACACGCGGATCAGTTCACACCGAGACGTGACGCGACGCGACGCGACGCGGTGCGTAATCATACGATAGTGATACAATATATAACCTTATTTACTACGCGAAAGGAGATACATTCTATTGAGATAATTCCTGCTGTGATCTTTGCACTCGAAAATATCACATCAAGGCATTTTTATAAATTTTTTGGAGCAACTTCTACAATAACGGTTCAAATATGACTGATGTTGACTGAAATGATAAAAGAAGAAAGTTTGAGCATCAAGGGACATCAAGGTACATGAGTAATCTGCACAAACAAGTTGCCACGTGTGCCACGCCCACATAGATACTATACTCTATCTCTATTGAATTTATAATTATCTCTATTCATTACCATAGCGTTAATGTTATCTGTTAAAGCGCCATACATTTGTTGACAAATAAACAACGTTGCTATGGTAACCATAAAAATAAATAACTGACCAGCATCAGCGAGCGATGACTGCCATATTGACGAGGGCTGATGGTTTATAAATATTTGCCTTAGATATTGTACATGAGGAGTAAAAGCAGTAGCATTCCTTATCATTGGCCCTGGAGGAAAAGTAGTACCTGCTTGGTGGCCAGTAATGGTGCAGCGTAGGTTCGATTCTCGTGACAGTTTTGATTTTGTGGGAAGCGTGGTGGAAAACTGTTTGATTGAGATTTAAAAGGTTCTGCTACGATTTCAACAGAAGAAAAGTTTGCATAATCTAAAAATATGTATAGATTCGTCCCAAAAAATCAGTTGGGCGGGACTTGAACCTGCAATCCTGGCCTTACCGTGGCCATGCTCTAATCGATTGACCTAACGGACAGTCGTCGTTTCAGGTATAATTTCTAGGATCACCTTCAGCTTTTGCAATATAACATTTGTTTAAGATCGAAACTATTTAGATAGGTACTAAAATATATAAAATATTTGCTCTAAATATAGGTGTTTTTGTGTCGTATATAAGTAGGTACTCGCAGTGGCGTACTTGCCAAGAGGTGGGAGGGGGGTAGGCCATTTGCTCGTTAGTTAGAAATCAAAAAATGTCAAGTCGAAAATCTCACAGAAACTTACAAAACTATCGCCCAGTTTCATGATTTACCGAGCATAAAAAATTAAATCGTACTGTAGCAGCGATTGTGGTCCAATCCAACCAACGAATCTAACCGTTGTTGATGTCCTCAAAGAGACAAAAAAAAAAACATCTTTGCGAAAGCGTTGAAAATTTTGATCACTCTACCGCGACGATAGAGCGTACATGCAAACTAAAAACCTGGTTAAGAAGCACTTTGGGGGAAAATCGCCTGAATGGTCTGGCCATGATGAGTAAAACTTACAAGATTTTCATAATAAAGTGGTCGAAAAGTTTACAAAAATATCCCGAAGATTGTGTTTCAATTAGGTTACTTAACCAAAAAATCTCGCTCGACTACTTTATTATGGAAATCTTGTAATTGCCAATGGACCATTGCCTCCAAATTATTTTACCCGACTACGGCGAAACAAAAGGAGGGTTATGATTTTGACCGGTATACAGGGTTTAACATTTAGATCGGTCAGTATGGGAAAGTCTGAAACTATAAGACATACGAAGATCTGTTCATAGGAACCATGTCATCGATTTTAGTAACAAGGGAAACTGCATTCATGCATTAAAGAAAACTTGTACTTAGCTCGGGAATCGAACCCGAACGTTTTGAAAAATAAAACTTGCATTATTTCCATTTGGATATCGATTGTGTAGGTCATAAGCAGTAAATGTTACTATAAAACATGATATCTAAAATGAATAAAATGCATTGTATTTCATATCCCTTTTTTTATTAAGTAGTATATTATGACCACGTATATCCTCTGACTACATAACAATTTCAGAACAGAATATTTTATACCTTTTTTTCAGTAGTCGGGTTTTAGTTTACGAACTTACTTTTTTATTCTATTCATCATCATCTTTCAGCCCTTTATCCCACTCTATGTGGGGACGGCACAAGTGATCCAAGGATCATGCTGTGGCTAAGGTGTTTTATGACCGGCCGCCTGCCTGACGTCAACCCTCCTTGGGAATACTTGCTTATTATATCTAATCATGTTGGAGAGGATACTATCCCTTAGTCGATTTATTACTTTTTTTATTCTATTAATGAATATAATAACTTTGTTTACAAGTTTTGTTTATAGTACAGTCAAAAGCTCGTGGAGCTTTACACATGGACTTTGTACCGTTCTTATTATTTTAGCCGTAGAGGTAAGTAAGTACATATAGCTTCATAATGCTTTTGACTGTATTTAAGATTCATACTTTTCCTCCATTTATCAACTTGCCCCCCTCCCCCGGTCATCGGCCTGCCCCTTTGGGTACTCGTGACAACTTTGCTAATGTCAAAAGCAAACTAGGTAAATTCTTAAAATTACTGTTTTTGTTTTTGTCATTGATGGATGAATGGCCGGAAGCTGAGTTACGTCTAAAAACAACTTGTGGAGCGACCTGTAAAGATGTTTGGTAAAACATTTGTAAATAAGAATTTACTAGCGACATCTCTAGCGAACCAGTTCCCTTGGCAAATACAGATGAAGTATGTACCTACCAACATTTATTTCCATATGAGGACTAAAATGGAATATTCCACACCACACGAGCAGACCACAGTCACGTTTTGTGGCGTTTAGTGAAATCGATTGTGTCCGCCATTTTGTATTTATCATCAGTTCATTTTCGGACTCGCATCGTAGAACAAAGCTCAGTCTTGTATCTACACCTTGAGATCTACACACATATATTTTTTGACAGTTTTCGACGGTTTGACAGCAGATCTATCTTTGAGTCCCTTGCCAAGTTCCAATATTGTACTAATGGACGACGGATCGTTCGTTACATAGCAACGGTATTTTTATTTCAAAAATGTATAGCGCTTTACGACAGATAGTCATGATCCTATGATAATGAACGATCCGTTGTCTGTTAGTAGAATATTGAAACCGACTTTAGTTGTGCTTTATAATCGAGCATTGTTCTTGAAGATCTAGCTCATACATATCTGTATAAAATGGTAAAAGTTAAGGCTTGTAATAAATATATTGTGTACTAGCTTTCGCCCGCGGCTCCGCTCGCATGGTATTCAAACAAAAAGTAGCCTATATGATGCCTATATGTTATTCAAGCACATATACTATGTGTATTCCAAGTTTCATTCAAATCCATTCAGCCGTTACGGCGTGATTGAAGCACAAACATACATCGTCACATCCTCACATCCTCACAAACTTTCGCATTTATAATATTAGTAGGATAGGATACAAAGAAAATCAAAATAAGAAAAAAAGATAATTGTGTTTCTATGTTACTCGTAACTGTTGTGCTATGGGTACATAGGCATATGTTATGTGTGTGTGTGTGTGTTTGTCCTGGGTTGGAATCAAACCTACAACCTACAGCGTAGAAGGCAGAGATACTACCAACTGAACTATAAGGCCGATGCTGTACATATAAATCCTTTGTTGTTTTCTAGCGTTTTTCGAATAACCACGTCCCAACTTATAATGGGTAAAATTTTCCCCTTAATTAGGCATAAGCTCTCCGGACACAAGGTGATAATGAGCCGGGAAACAAACATGATTCCCCACTCATGGGGCACAGATTTACCGGGAACTCATCAGACGCTTAGACGCTACGTTTAGTTGAAAATAAATGTGATATAATGTGCTCGTATCTATTTCTATTGCAAAGTAGTGAAAAGGAACTATCAAGCGATGTTTTAAAATGTGTTTACCAAAGATTATTTCTCTGCTGGGCTGGAAGTAAAGAAAAAGCATAGAATTGGTCCAGCTGCTTCTCTTCTCGAGCATGTCGTAAAAGTCGACTAAGGGATAGTTTCCTCTCCAACATGATGGACCACTTAAATGGGCGATGGGCTGATCACCTGTCACCATGGTTCACCATATCCATCTTAGGACTTTAAATCAGAAGTGGCTGCAAGTATTCTTATGTCTACTTGTGGCTCTGCCCACCCCATTAGGGATACGGGCGTGATAATTATGTATGTATGTATATATGTACCAAAGCAAAATATGTGAGCTTAAAAACGTTTTTGACTAAAAAAAATTGCTTTTATTAAAAAAAAATTACGATAATAAGGTTTTATTTCATTATTTTTAAAAAAGCTACTTTCTCCGAATGAGAAAAATCATATTTCTTAAGACAATAATAGTTTAAGCAGAGCTAGTTTTCCATCAAATACATGAAAGTTGAATGGATGAAATGTTGATTGGATGAAAAGTTGAATATAGTATGAGCAAAGCTAGTTTTCCATCGAATACATGAAAGTTGAATAGATGAAAAGTTGAATTGATAAACTTAAATAGGTAGCTAGTTGAATAGATGAAAGGTGAAAATTAGGGCAGCTAGATCTCATTTGATCCAGAGGCTCTTATTTTACCCTACTCCTATTTATGTGTGTACTTGCTATTGATATATAATTATGCTGTGAAGTTTTTGTCTTATTTTCTTATGTGTGCATCCGGACCATGCCATTCTCGACACAGGCCTTGCAGTGTGTTAAGTCGGGTTGCAAATGATGATGATGATGTATATACTAGTTTGTTATTTAATTTAGGTATTTACAATTTTTTACATTAAGTTTAATACAAACACAATTGTAAGTATCTGGGTTTGTTTTGTTTATGAATAAATTTAATGAAATGAAATGCAAAATTTTGTAAAATATTGAAATAATATACGAAATATAAGTAGTAAATGTTTTTCTCTTCATTTTTTTATTCGAAAGCAGGGATCTTACTGCGTAAAAAGGTTCTGTGGCCCGGCCATCGGACCCTCAATAAATTGGTACAATTGTTCAATTCGCAGTTTATAACGCGATTTTTGCTATTCCGGTCGTCAGGGCGGTGTAAGAGCAGGCTATGGAATACGAACTATTATTAAGCTGAGTCAGTTTGCGTTGAGGTAATTAGGCAACTTAAAACAATAGCCAGTAAAGTCCACTTCCCCGTTTACATAACCGGACATGCGTCAAAACAATAATTATAATAACACCCAACAGTCACATACATAGTCCTGATCCCATACTAGGAATACCTGTGTCGTGGGTATCAGAAACTATGAGTACCATGATACCACAACATCTGGAAGAAATATTAGCAGAACATGCAAACATTTCTTCCGCAGCGGGACCCGAACACGCGCCTCTTGCGTCTCAGCCGAGCAATCGCCCGCCACGCCACCGAAGCAGTCTAAAATGCATAGCAATAAAGGTGACAACATTTTTTGTCAGGAATTTACTTTGCCTTTTAGTGCCAAACTAGCCATGAAACAAAGAAGACCTTAAGAAAACTTGTAGCCACTTCTGATTCAAAGTCCCAAAATGGATATGGCGAACCATGGTGACAGGTGATCAGCCCATCGCCCTTACATATAGATGGTCCATTATGTTCGAGAGGACACTACCCTTTAGTCGACTCCAAGCCAATTTATTAGTACCCACCGAACTTCTTTGGATAGGCGGGTATTTTAGTTGGCTTACATCTTAGTTACTCTGCGCATGTATTCCGATTACGATTACTTTTACCTGACTGGAATCTAGGTAACCAATGACATCACTTATTTTTACGCATTAGGTACTTACCCCCGAATACTCAAACACATCTCAGAGTTGAGCACGTCTCAAATGACGAGTTTTCGACAGATTTTCATCAAAAACTGTCAAAAAACCGTGACTTGATACGTGCTCAACTCTGAGTCTCGTTTGAGTATTCGGGGGTTAGTCACTTAAAAGGTGAATGCACCTAATAGGAAAATACAGTCTTAAACTTGTCTAAACTATTCGCTGTGTCTAGTTTTACGACTCCGAGGTGCGACCCAATTTGTGTTCGTAGAATTTGTAAATTGGGATGTTGGTGAAGTCCGGATAAAGGTACATATTGTTTGAAGTCTTCGCTTTTTCCGCCATGAGCACGCGTTTATAAAGTGTGTACACTTTAAACTAGTCGAGCTCCTCGTGTCTTTGTCCGTGTTGAGTTTATATAACGGAGTGTTTGGAGTCTATGTACAAATGAGGTGTCGTTGGATTCGTCTAGATGACATAGGCTATATACCCCAGAATACTCAAACGCGACTCAGAGTAGAGCACGTCTCAAGTCACGGTTTTTTGACAGTTTTTGATGAAAATCTGTCAAAAACTCGTCACTTGAAACGAGCTCAACTCTGGGATGCGTTTGAGTATTCGGGGAATAAAGTATCAAAAATTCCAATATGACTGCTGTAAGAAGAAGAAGCCATTTTCAATTTATTTCTTTTTCAGCGTTGCTGATTCTACGCAGTCAGGTTTACTTTTCTCGGCCTCGGCGTGGCGGGCGATTGCTCGGCTGAGACGCAAGAGGCACGGGTTCGATTTCCGCTGCGGAAGAAATGTTTACATGTTCTGCAAATATTTCTTCCGGGTTCTACTCATGATACCGGAAATCCTAGTGTAGGGTCAGGACTATGCATGTAACTGTACGCTTTGGCGTTTCAATGATGAATTGGAAAAGCAGATGAAAAAGAGTGTAAAATTATAAATTGACTCATTTTATTTTTGACGTTGACCATACCTTCGTAATTAAAAGTTTCTTTCTCGAAATCCTATTCCAGTTAATTTTTAAGCCAGAACTTACTAGGTTACCTAGGGAACCCTAGTTTTCCTAGTAGTTAATATAATTACTTAGCTCGTAGACAGGACGTGGAGCTAACTTAAATTGAACATGTCTTTGGCAGGTACCCTAAGTAGACTGTGAACTTTAGCTAGTTGACAAATAGATCTGAAACGAACATACTATTGGAATGTTATTCCTTATGGCTATAATTTATTGAATTTGTCTTCATAACGTTTATAACTTAGAAGGTACTTAACAAAATATAACAAATTAGGTAATCCCTATCATCATCATCATCATCATCTTCCTGCCCTAATCCCACTCTATTAGGTAATCCCTATATTTTTGGTAAATAGTGAATTTAAAAGATACACTTTATATTGTTGCACATTAAAAATGTCGAAAATGTTTCCAAATGAATAGATGCGTTAATAACGCTTTGTTTTATGAAAAGATCAAGAGTGATTGCTCGATTTCACGTTACGCACGTGTAGCGGCTATACGTCATCAATCCATACTAATATAATACATAATTATAAATTCGAAAGTAACTCTGTCTGTCTGTTACCCTTTCACGCCTAAACTGCTATACAGATTTTGATGAAATTTTGCAAGCAGATAGGTTGCATCCCGGAGAAGTACATAGGCTACTTTTTATTCAAAAATACTCATAGAGGGGGTGGTATAAGGGATGAAAGTTTAGGGGAACCGAGATAACGAATGTTAGGCATTGCTAGGTACGGTCAGTATTTAGGTGACCGCACTTTTTGCACTCCGTACATTTTTGATCAAGTTCTAATTTTTAAAATCAGTTTCAATGCGAACGAAGTCGCAGGCAACAATTCATCAATAAAAATGAAGTATCTCTTAGCAAAAACACCATTCTTAATGCAACGATGTTTGCGTATAACACATCTATTTGTAAAACGTCATAACAAGAGGCAACAATTTTAGACAATTAATACAGACAAAAGTCGTAGCGTGACATTGTTTTCTGCCATGAAAAGTAGACGAGCAACTGACTTGAAAAGTTACTTTTCAAGTAGGTAGCTACAATCAAATTGTCTTGATACTGTTATTGGTACCAGTAACTTCTCTACTGGACTGGGAGTAAAGAAAAAACAAAATGCTTCTCTCCCCGAACATGTTGTAAAAGTCGACTGTTTGTATTAGTGACAATACATGCATTTGACAGCACGACCATTTTACGCGTGAAATCAATAATTGTTTGCTCAACACATCAAATTCAAAAGAGCAATATTGAATGTGATTTAGCTTTGATAGCTATAATCCCAGACGTGTTAATCTATTCAGACATATTATTAAGACAATCTCCATTAAATTTTCTACGAAAATAGAGGCATAAACTTCATTATGAATTTGTTCCGCTTGAAGAGCACTCGGTAAGAATAATATACGACCCACGCGGAAGCTATTTTTAGCCAATAGTTCAATTTTCCATTTCACCTACTGCAGGGTGTCAACCAGTTTCTGGCGATGACAATTCTTCAGTGATTTCCTACAACGGCCGTTATTTTGTTATTCTCTATAAGAATTAAGTGAAAAATTAAGTGGGATAAGGGCAGGAAGAAGATTTTTTAATGAAGGAGAAAGTCCCGAATTGCATGTCAGTCCAGAATTTGCATAATAAATTTTGTACGAAACTTCAAATAAAATTGGTGAATTAGACGTCTTAACTATTAAATTAAACAAGCTTCAAATATATTTCCAAGTTTCATTCAAATTCGTTAAGGCGTGATTGAGGCACAAATATTCAAACATCCAAACATCCTCACAAACTTTCGCATTTATAATATAAGTAAGAAGTAAGAATAAATATATTTTACAATAAAATCTTACACATAACTTTTAGATCATGTCACTTTATTGTGGTTTGTCTAAGAATCTAGTTTACTTAATCAATTTCTTACGACTATGATCCGAATTCACTCTCTACACACAGTTCTAAAGTAGGTACTATCAGTTTTCACACAATTTGACAGTCACCCTGGACTCAGTTTGAACGCCTTTCAGCTTGAAGAACAATGAGTGTGAATCACGACTAAAGCTTAAACTCTAACAATTCCACCGAAAATTATCCAAAAAACCACTAGAGAGTAGTTTACTAAAAGTATCTTCACAATAAATAAGCAAAACCTTATTGCAAGAATATGGATGCCACGAGAGATTTGAATTTTCAAGCATGATTTCAAATCAGGCCCTTGTTGAGCGTGGCACATTTTCACCATACGAGCAAGCTTATATCTGTAATGAGAAAATCGCTGATTAATTTCACGCTTCCCAAAACCAAATTATCAGGCAGATCTTCAAAATTTTCAATGCAAGCTTATGGCATTACAACATTTAATTAAAAATGTAGCCAGATAATATAAAGTATTTTGACCTATTTAAAACCACGATAATTAAAAACGACATTAATATTTTTCATAAATAAATAGAATTACCGCACGGGGATTGGTTACTTGGTAACATTAACGGGGAAATACCCTCACAACAGCCATTGCTGACGCGCTGATTTCAACCATATCTCAAGGTAATATGGTGTAAAACAGAATGAAAGTGGAAATGACATGCGCTGTCCTGAAAATTGAAACGCGTGGAACAGAGGTGTTCTATCATTTGACATTTCCCTAGTCAGTTTTCGCCCGGCGCTGCTTTGGGAAGGGCGCGTGTTAGCGGCTCTATTCTTTCACGCGAACGCGATTGTTTTTCAACCATTCTAAATAAGTTCTATTTGATTTTGGAAAATATTTTCCCGTCTAAGTATCTTGTGCGTAATATTTTTTTTTGTGATTTTACTAAGATCAAAGCGCATCAATTTAATTTCCTGAAAGATCGTGTGAAAAGGTGAGTTTCAAGATTTCTTCTAAGTGTGAGGATGCTCGTTTAGAAGGGCCCCTTACGCGTTACTTTAATGAAATGGTCCCTTTTTCATTGACGAAGCTTCGTAATGATATTATTCTGATTACAAATGTATTTTGATGTTTTTATTCTGCTGAGATTGTATTATTTTCTCTTTGAACTTTGTGTTGGAATTATATTTGGGCTCTGTTTTTATCAGCTAAGTTACGCAATGTTGAGCGTTGTAGCCGGAACTGACCTCCAATAGTAGGTTCATGCCTAACGACTATGTGATTTTGTGCTTCATAGGGCACATCTGATTGTGGGGTCGGTCAAATACATGAATATTGAATTTTGATTATACAGAGCTAGAATGCTCTGCGACTTTGTTTGCATTGATATTTTATCAACGAACTTCATCTTCACGCTGCGTCCTCTAGAAGTTAAATTTCGGGAATTCCTTTCTTAGTGCACTACATAGGATCATAATGGCAGATTCTAAAATACTGGTGTGCTAAAGAGGAGGCCTGTACCCAGGAGTGTGTTGATTTGGGCTGATGGTAATGAAGAATGCATATTTAAAGTATGACAGATAACATAAGTAGGAAAGGAATGAATGATTAGATGGTCATGATATGAGGGAATGGGAAAAGAGTTAATTGTCCCGACTCCACATGAGTGGGATAAGGGCAAAGATAATGATGATGAAAGCACCACAAAGAAATAGACCCAATATACATTAACAAACCTTTGTGAGAGTTTCTTTGTTGAGTTCGACTTTATGTGAATTTAAAGCCCTTTGACAGTCGTAAAACCATAACATATGTTTTTCGGAGGCTTTCAAAATTTATCATGGCATACCCATATCGCAAATCGCGCAGTAAATTGAAATTCATAAATACTTTTACCTAATTAGTAAAATTATATTAATTTACTGTTGGAAAGTTCCATAAATTTCTGAACTGGTTATATCAGTCTGATAACAAACTAATTTGATATATTACGACCTCGGTGGTGTGGCGAGTGAGTGCCCGGCTGGGGAGCAGGAAGCGGTGGCTCAATTACCGCTGCGGGAGAAATGTTTGCATGTTCTGCAAATATTTCATCCGGGTCTGGGTGTTGTGGTACCATGGTACTCGTAGTTTCTGATACCCTCTACATAGGGAATCCTGGTCAGAACTATGTATGTGACTTTTGGGTGTTATGGTTATAATTATCATCATCATCATTTCCCTACCCTTATCCCAGTTCGTGAGGTTGGCACAACATGTTTCTTTATTCTTTATTGTACATAATATAAAACATAGAAAACACAAACACAAAGTAAGGACATGTACAAAGGCGAGCTTAACCCTACAAAGAGTTTTCTTCCAGCAAACCTTTAGCTAGAGAGAGGTGGAGTGTTTCCCTCTTCCATTTTCTCCTATCACTCGTGATTTCAGTACTCACTCCTTTTACACGCATGTTCTCTTTAACACTTCTTTGGCCATCCTTAGCAGTGTATCCATCTACATTCATATTCTAAATTATGCTTTTATTATTATGCCTTTGCTCAGTAGTAGAATGAAGTATAATTGGAAAAAATACCTTAAGAATCTTAAGTTACTTTGTAATTTCACCTATTTATATTATGCAATTTTAAATAATATGCAAAATTTACATTTTGCAATGACCATTATATCGAATAAGTTACATTCCATAAACGAATTCCCGGAAAGAAACCGGCAGACCGATAATTTAAAATTTCCAACGCCAAACAAATGCATTTTGTAAATTTTAATAACAGCCCGGAATTTCATGTAACGGCGAACCGCTTTCTGTTATTATGGATCGTAAAATACGCCATAACTTTTATATGGAACTATTTTTGGTGGATTTGGTATTTGACCGACTATAAAAAAGTTACCTTGTGGACCCCAAATGATAGAAAACAAACACGCAGCAGTACACGGCGACGGTAGAGAGAACAAGACTCCTTTGACAAAAACTGGGTCATGCTGGCACTAAATTGAGAGGAGTAGAAGAAGGAAGGCAGGCCTTTGCCTTGTAGTGGGACGTATCGGGCTCTTTTTAATAATAATATTTATTACTTATTAAAATTTAATGTAATTTACTTCTCTGCTGGACTGGGAGTAAAGAAAAACAATAACATAGAATGCGTCCAGCTGCTTCTCTCCCCGAGCATGTCGTAAAAGTCGACTAAGGGATAGTGTACTCTCCAACATGATGAGATACAATAAACAAGTATTCCCTAGGAGGGTTGACGTCAGGCAGGCGGCCGGTCATAAAACATCTTAGCCAAAACTCTAACAGCACGATCCTCGGATCATGCTGTTAGAATGTTAGAATTAATGTTTCAACAAGTTTTTAAGTTAGAGGCCACAGCGATTCCACTATTAGTGGCCTTTATTAAGTCCTCCCGAGTACAGCCGATGGGTAAAAGTGGGCATGAGGTCCTTATCTTCTATTAGCCGTCATCTCTATACTCACTCCTTTCTTTACCATGTCCTCTTTCAAATAACCCATTCACCTTTTCTTTGGCGTACCCCTGCCTCTAAATTCAGCCATGTTCATAAAATTCCTCCCAACATTATTTTAAAGGGCAATTAGTACAAAATTAAAAACATTATTTTAGAATTGTAGTACATCTGCTGGACTGGGAGTAAAAAAAAGCATAGAATGAGTCTAAGGGATTCTCTTCAACATGATTGACCATCTATCTGGGCGATGGGCAGATCACCTGTCACCATGGTTCACTATATCCATCTTGGGACTTTGAATCAGGAGTGGCTGCAAGGTTTTCTTATGACTACTTGTGGTTCCGCCCACCCCATTAGGGTTACGGGCGTGATAATATATATGTATGTATTTTAGAATTATTTATAAAAATGCGCAGGCTCGCCTTTCTATGGTTTTTGCAAGCATAATGATTTTTTTGTTCCTTTGTCGATACTTTGCTAATACAAATTAGATGGCTTTCGGCTATTGTTGCCTTCTAAAGTATTAATAAAGCTGTGGCCCTACTAATGGAATGGGGAAGTGAGAATTGGTTTTTAATTCTATCGCTGTTGAGGAAAATTCTTGTACAAAACACTAGCTTCCGCACGCGGCTTCTACACTCGTAGAACCAGAATAAAAAATAAAATAAAAAAGGTACATACATAGGTACATATAATCACGCCCATATCCCTAATGGGGTAGGCAGAGCCATAAGTTTGTCAGAAATTTGCAGCCACTTCTGATCCAAAGATGGATATGGTGAACCATGGTAACAGGTGATCAGCCCATCGTCCATACCTTTAGGTGGTCCATCATTTTGGAGGATACTATCCCTTAGTCAACTTTTACGAAATGCTCGGGGAGAGAAGCAGCTGGACGCATTCTATGCTTTTTCTTTACTCCCAGTCCTGCAGAGAAATCGTATCCTGTTAAATTAAATTCATGAATAATATTAATTAATGAAACTCAGCCAAATTCGTTTAGCCATTACGGCGTGTTTGAGTTATAAACATCTTCACATGGTCCAGCTACTAAACTATCTATTTGTGTTTGCATATGTAAATAATCTTGTCGATCCGTTACTCCGTTTGATGCTGCTCGAAAAAGGACAAACTAACAAAGGCACTTTCGTATTTATAATATTAGTAAGAAATGACTGGCTATGCCTACCGGTTTCACTCGCGTGAACTCGTTATATTGTTTATAGAACTAGTGTAGCTCAGTGTACGAGATAAATAATTTTCAGATTGTGTAAAAAAGTTTAAAGACGTGTGTGGCTAGTATACGAAAGAAGCCTCATTACGCGTCATTTCACCACCTTTTACCACCCTTTGTATTCCACCATAGTCTTTTCAACCAATTGCACGAATATCGAGAAACGGTATTAGGGGTTCAAAACGACCCCTATAAGGTAAACTATTTAGAAATTGGTCGGCGATGACGAGCAAAACGCGCCTTTGTCCGACCCCGGCTCATATCCTTTAATTTTATCGTGTTAACGCCTACATTGCATGTGGGACATAGAGACCCCACTTCTGCATGCCCATAACTTAACCCTTTATAGGTTTGTTACAGCGATAGGTTATTAGCTTTAGTTATAGGAAAGTGGTACTTACCTACCTAGTAATTAGTATCATGATTACTTGAAAATGTGGTCTTAATTTGTAGTGTTGGTTGAGCCTTGATTATGTTATAACTACTATTACTACATAATATATCTATATAAATTAATCTTCGGTTCTGTCGTAAACCGTCATTGCAAACTGGATCAATGCTTTAGTAACTAAAAATGAAAAATGAAAAAATGACCTCAGCTTACCAAATAATTAGTAAAAAGGCAGACCTAACACTTTTTAGTCCAAAAAAATCAAATCAAAAAGCTTTATTTCATACTAAAAGTTATTACTTTACGTACAATGCTTGTTTGAGAGATAGATTCTTAAAAACTAGAACCCATTAACACTACATAATCACATCTAACTGCCTTGATTAGGCAGATTATACTATATATCAGTACGGCTTAGTCAGCTCCGCACTTATTGACCATGTCTTTCCTGTGGACAAGGCCGACTAAGCTGAGAGGATGGAATAGGTGCTGGGTAAGCCTACGGGCATTACAACGTCCCGTCTGTGAAGGTAAAGTTGCCTCCTGACGCTGTATATATCATCTACTATGGATGGTAAAAGGCCTTAGCTTAACTATATAGCAAATACGAGTATGACATGCATCTCCATATTATAAATGGTAAAAGGCTTTTATTAATATATTTTTATTTATTTTAATAAAGGTACATCCAGGACCTTTTCCATCCACTGACCAAACAATGCTATGGGACCTTCGAGTGTGACTTTCGTTTCTCAGTCTGACTATAGTACAGATAATTCAATTGCCCAAGTAAAATCATTCTAACGTTGTGGCTACATTATCGCGATATTGCAAAGTTTCGCGTTTTGTGTCCTTTTCTATTCTGTGACAAATCGTATAGCTGAACTTGTCACTATGCGAAAAGTTCACAGAATCCCGATAATGTGGCCCCAGCATACAGTTAGGGAGAGAAGTTTAAATTGTAACATCACAAATCACCATCCGAATCTCCAAAGTTAACGAAATTAATTTGCGAAAGTCGCGAAGCTGTCCCTAATTTGAGTAAATTTTTAATAGTTCAAGTGCTAATTTCAGTTTTAAACTTACGGACTTCCAAATTTTCGGCGAGTAGCTCTAATTATTCATTTTTAAATTGTTTGTCTCGATTCTCGGTAATTGAATAATACAGCGCCCGTGCCAAAAAACCGGAACTGAGCGAGACGTGGCAAAAATAGATATGTCATTTCAGGTCCCAGACTCATATCTGTACTTATCAATTTATCATCCCAAATAGTGGGATGCCCCGCAACTTTGTCCTCGTTGGACTTTTTTCATACAAATTTCATCTAAACGCTACGTCCTCTAGGACTTAAATTTACTCTCAAAGGGTTCAGTCAGTCAGTGACGTAAGAGTTTTATATATTTAGATTGAAGTGCATTTAGATGATATTTAAATTTTTAATCGCGCGCTATGTTGTTGTTACATATTCAGTTTCTATACAATTTAGAGCTAATTTGAAGCGTTCGTGGCGTAGCTTGCTTTGTTCTTGATTGATCGCTAATGTTAAGCAACGATATGCGCGGTCATAAATTGGGATGGGTGACCGCAAGTGGCATTACGAGCTGAGCGCTTTCGTGCTTCGTAGGGCACGTTAAACAGTCGGTCCCGGCTTTTAACTCGTTAAGCCATGACGGAGGCCTTTAGGTGGCCTAAAAACTCCGTCACTAGAATTGGCCACTAGCTCATACTAACATACATACATATAGAGCCAATTTAATCATTCAAGCTTATCAAGGTATGATCTATCATGATGACGGACCTGAAAGCGATACAAGCGTTCAAAATAGTCAGAGAAATAAGCTCTGAGACTGGATTCTTAAATTGACTATTCTACTATAAATGTTAAATATTAAATGCTGAAGTTTGTGAATATGTTTGAATATAATTTGAAATATATATACAGTACACACATACTTTTACATATACACACGCACGTGTGCGTGGAATAACACAATTTTATTCTGTAAAATAAAATTGATTGATGAATTCTGTAAAAGCTTAGGTCTTTGCTTATGATCTGACAAATCTGTACGATATTGTAAATATTATTGATTGATTAATACCCTGTCCCGTGGAGAGCACTGGTGGTCTAGTTGGTAGTGACCTCGCTTTCTGATCCTAAGGTCGTGGGTTCAAAACCGGTCGTGTACCAATGGATTTTTTTGTGAGAAAAATTGATGAGTGTACTCTCAAACGGTGAAGGTAAACATCCTGAGGAAACCCACAGCTCCGCAACTATTGACCAACCTGTGGACAAGGCTGACTAAGCTGAGAGGATTGTATAAATGCTGGGCAAGCCTACTCCATCTTAATTCGTTCCGGGCACTACAGCGCCCCATTTGTGGAGTAGTTTTTAATGCCCTGTCCTGATATTCTGTTAACAGACGACGGATCCTTTATTCATACCAACGTTGTTATTTGTTGAAAAGCGCAATACATTTTTTAACAAAAAAACAACGATACTAATAAATGTTCTGTTATCCATTAGTACAATACTGAAATCGGGCATACCTATGTCACGTATGGAAGCTTAGGGTCCTGTGTTTTGACTGAACTATTTGACTAGATATTGTATTTTGCCTATCTCCATTGTAGCAACCATACCTATGATAGAAACGCTTGAATATCTAGTCGGAGGACAGCCACTGGAAGCATGTGTGTCAAACCTCTCTATAATTCGAATCGCTTGGGTCAGAGCAAACAACTCGTGTCGCAAGAGTTACTGTAAATAGAGGCATCCCGGACACACGGAACATGGAATGCTGGGATCACATTTTGATTGTTTGTTTATTTATATATCCTAGAAAGCGGGACAGTCATAAAATTCATAGCATCACATTCTAAATTAATCGCGGCTCATGTTGGTTCATCGTCATTAAATAAAGATTATTACTACTGATTATTTTAAACTAATCAAAAAGAAGAAAGTAAAACTTAATTTTTTATTTTGAAGTCACCAGATGACTTTCAAGATTACAAAGTTGAAAAAAAGCAATGAAAATGGACCAATTTGGTGACTTTTTACCACTCGGTGATTTTCAAGAATTGATAGGAACCTTGATTATTTATTACATACATAAGCATGGAAGATACAGGCAAAAATCCACGTTTCGCGTGGCAATAGGCAAGCGTGGTTTCTTACTCGTAGATGATAAAAACCTTAGTTTTGTGTCATAATACAAGATATTATACCTAATTACGTTTTTTAGAACGAGATTATATTTCACAGACGAAAACCTGCAAACATCTTCTGTACTCTCTATAGGAAATGATCCCTTTGCAATCATGTTGATAATGAGTTTGACCATGTTCGTATTCGGATGTCTCAAGCAAGCAACGTATCAAGATAAATACATCTGATGTTTAATTAAAATCACTAGCGTAAGATTGAGCTCAAACTCTGACGACGTAATATTAGATCAAATCAAAATAATCGTGGCTGTAATTTAATCCAGACCTTACTATTGTATGTTTTGAAACTTCAACTCGATTCGAAGTAACGAGCTTTGTGAATTGCTTTTTTAGGTAGAGAAGTCGTACTTCTCTGCTGGACAGTGAGTAAAGAAAGACATAGAATGCGTCCAGTATCCTCTCCAACATGATGAACCATCTATATGGGTGATCGCCGGTAACCATGATTCACCATATCCATCTTGGGACTTTGAATCAGGAGTGGCTCTAATACAAAAGAAATACAGAAAGAAAAGACAACATAGGCACTTAGAAAAAAATACATGCATAATACAATGAACGGCCTTATTTCTAAAAGCGATCTCTTCCAGGTAACCTTTGGATAAAACTGAAAGATAAAGACGGTGACATATTTAGCTAAAATATTTTGACTAAAATAGCGGGGTGTTGTATTTGATACAATGGTAGGGCCAAAAAGGCGTATTTATTCATGGGTAACAAGATTTCTAATTATTTGTGTATATATTTTCTCCTTACATCAGCCAGACGTCTTAACGTCTAATCTAGACCGCCGCCGCCGCGCCGCTGTTCTCGAAGTGGGAACTTGGGGCCAATTACGTGTCTTATTACCCTTAATGACTTTTGTTTGACATTTCAGTGATAGCAACACGTACTTCTTTCCATTGTCATTGAGTAATGATATACCTAATTACCCCTTGGTGGGTTTGTGGAAATGCTAATTTTGATCTAAAGGTCGAAACTGTATTTTATTTGTATTCATCTATTAATTCATGGGCATACGAGTATTTACATGTACAATAAACAAGACATAAAATTTAGAATAACAAAAATATAATTAAATACATTACAAATTAATCAAGAGCTATAAATGAAGTTTACATGTATATCAGCAAAGGGGAGGTTGAAAACCACGAATAGACATGATTTTATAATTCGATGTGTACTCGTGAATAAAACAGAGCTTTGGAGAGACATTAGGGCCTCTGAGGCCTTCGACCGAGAGGCGAGTTTTACATAAAAACCCTAACTGCATGACATTTATAACATTTCTTATTGTACATTATGAAATTATTTCAAATTAATATATGTGAGCTCGAAACGTAATTTTTAACTGATTTCAATTTGCAAACTTCCGCAGGATGTTCCCAAAATCATTCTGCCGCCATATTTTTCTTATACCACAGATCATAACTTTTTTAACATCGTAACTTTTTTTATAATTCGATTCCAACCAAAGACATAAACAACACTGGCGGGTAGAATATTTTGATTAACATCGGCAACTGTCAGTGACAGTTACTTGCTCTGTTCAGTTCTCAGCTCAGGTTCAGTTTATTTTCTTTTCTTTTTTTGAAGGCGATTGTGACAAACTCATTTTACCAACGGGATTTAACCTATTTACACAAACTTAGACATGACATAAAGATAAATGCATGATCAATCATATTTAACACTAGTTCTTAATTTAAAATGTAATAGAATAAAGGCTATTTTTATTTTATTTTTATCTACTTCTTGTCAATAATATAATCATCATCATCGCGCGCCCTCAGCCGATACCCTCATTTTCGACGTACCTACTTAGCTTCAAAGTCCAAAGTAAAATGATTTTGTTTGTGTAGTGCAAGAAATCATTTACGTACAGTATTCGGGAAATATCTTTTCCACACTCATGTATCTCGAATAAAAGAATAATTTAATAACGCCCTGTTTGAAAGAAAAAGCTCGAGTGAAAGAATTTTTGGCTATTGCAATAAAAAACCATCAGACAAGACCAAGAAAGTACCAGTAACAAGAATGAACACTCAACAAACGTAAGAGAAAAATTCCAAACTTAACAAATCCGGGGCAAAGTATCTAACTTTCTCAGCTTTTCACAATTTTGTGGTTCGGAAAATCCTCAGTTTTCATTTTGTGGAATACTAGTGAACGCTCTCGGCTTCGTTTGCTTATTATTTTTTCAAAGTAACACTGCTACCACTAGTCGTGTCACTCTTTTGAACCAGTGTGGTGGATTTTAAGTGCTCTTTAAAGGCTCCTTTTGAGCACTTAACGCAGGTTTTCGAACTTTTTAGGTTCTACGACGGTTTCTCGCGGTTTCGTCGCAATGTTTTCCTTCGCTGTTGACAGTGGACAGGAATGGTCTTCAAAGAAAGATATATTTACTTTTGAAAAAAAAAATTACATAACGTAGGCACATCAAGGTTTAGTTTATCCAAACGATCCCCGTGGTTTTAAGGAATCAAGAAATTTTGACTTTGTCTTTGACTTTAGACCGTGATTCCACAATAAATCAGTAAATAGATAAATCAACTTAAAGATTTTAGATCCGATAAAGTATGGTGTCTTCGAGCGCTCTTTAAAATCCTTTCACCACGCTGATTTGAACGTTAAACAAACTGCTGGTTCGAACGTCCAATCCAAACGTAGTTCGTTATTATCAGATGCAGGTTCGAATTGGTTGCTGGTTCCATTGCAAGCTGGAAAGGTCCAGCAGCGAGATGGGTTGAAAATATAGAATGTGTTCCGGGCCCTGGATAAGGCTAGCAACGGACCATGAAGAACGGCATACATAATGTGAAGCTTATATCCCCAGCAGTTGGTGAAGTCAGGTTGCAAATGATGATGATGTATCTTTGTCGACTAAGGTCCCAGGTGGCACTGAACAGCCAGTCCGTTTAACAACAGTTATGTATAGAATTCTGAACTTCGCAGCGCTAGCTATTCCCTGAGGAACTGCGATTTTCCGTTCTTGATGAAGTCTGTTGTTCTTATCGGGATCAGGGGGTCGATTCTTGAAAATAACAGAGTGGTTTAAAGTCACCAAAATTGCGCATTTTCATTGTTGTTTTTTTCGTATTCTTAAGTCATTTGGTGCATTTCAACATTTATTTATTCTTAAATTTTGAATTATTTTATCATTCAGCGTGGTAATGCGGCCAGCGTCTTGGGCATGCTTATACCATCTGATTTGCTGGATCAGGTGAGCTATCTATAAACCATTTGCAACGGCGGCCTTTAGATAGCCCGACTCTTTATTTTGTATATTATATTTGTATTAGTTGTAAGTTTCTTTCTGTTAATAAACTATTTTGTAGTCACCAAATGACTACGAAATTGAAAAAAAAACCAACAATGGAAATAGACCATTTTGGTGACTCTTATCACTCGGTGACTTTCAAGAGTTGATACCCAGGACAATGAACAACGTTAAATGACAACGACAGCTGATTCCTCACTGCAGTTGTGCGAGGCAGAAATTTATTTCTTAACCATGTCATCTTTCAAACAGTCTACCCACCTTTTCTTTTACCTACCTCTAGGTACCACTAAATCCATTCATCCATTCATAACTACCCTTGCAACATTGCGGAAGCAAGTTCTTTATATAATTACTAGCTGCTGCCCACGGCTTCGCTCGCTTGGTACCCGGATAAAAAATAGCCTATATGTTAATCCAGTACATGTACTATGTATATTCCAAGTTTCATTCAAATCCGTTCTGCCGTTTAGGCGTGATTGAGGCACAAACATCCAAACATCCAAACTCACAAACTTTCGCATTTATAATATAAGTAAGATAACTTACCTACTTGATAGTTGAAACATTATCACGCCTGTATCCCTAATGGGGTGGGCAGAGCCACAAGTAATTATAAGAAAACTTGCATGTCCCAAGATGGATATGGTTAACCATGGTGACAGGTGATCAGCCCATCGCCCTATAGATGGTTGGAGAGGATATTATCCCTTAGTCGACTTTTACGATATGAAGCAGCTGGATGTATTCGTCTTTCGACGTTTTTTCTTTACTCCAAGTCCATCAGAGAAGAACTTACCTAGGTACCTACTTTGTTATTATATAATTTAGTTTCCCAAAGTGAGCGTCGCTTCTCAAAGTTTGGGTCTCACGATGACAGCAGGATTTTTGCGAAATTAATTAATTTTGAAACTCGCTTAATTGCGGCTAATTATTAATTGATGAATAAACAATTATTTTTGCATAGGTAATTAATTCAGTCTCATCCCGGAGATGTGGGTTCAACGTTTACCAAATAATTGTAAAAGTTTAATTAGGTATTAAATTAATATTTGCTGGTTAAAATGTTTTGATATTCTTTGTAGAAAAATGCTTACTAATATTGTAAATGCTAAAGTATATTTTGTGTGTTGGTTTGTCATTCTTTCATGCTGTAACGGAGTAGCAGAACGATATGATTTTTTGCATAGACGTACCTATTTGGGGGGGGGGGACTGGAGAGTGAGAAAGGCTTTTTATTCGAGTATTACGCGAGCGAAGATGCGGTTGGAAGCTACTTTTTCACATTTACTTTTGCTCGCTTCCAATATTTTACTAAAGGACGGCGTATCGTTAATTACGATAGACAAAGTTGCTATCTATCTATCTATCCAGTCTATCTAGTTCTTTCGAAACAGTGTGGTGAAGAGATTTAAAGTGCGCCTCAAAGGCTCCTTTCATGCACTTGACACATGTTTTCGACATGCCTATTTTCTTACGATGTTTTCCTTTAACGTTTGAGAGTATCTATTCATGTAGCGCACATAATTTTTTCGAAAAATCTATTGATGCACGACTACATTTGAACCTACGACCGGGGCCACTACCACTAGACTACCAGTGCTCTGGTAACGTTGCTGTGGTAATAAAAGATCCGTCGTCCGTTATTAGAATATTGCATTTAAGCGTTAGAACTGGTCTCAAAGAGAGACATTGTCATCAGTCATCACAGACAAAGTTTTGGAACGCAAATTATAGAAGTTAGCGACAGATGTGAACTTACGTTGTAACGAGGTAGAGTTACGTTGCTACAAAGTACAATGTACGTTCGCAATTCATTGACATTCTGTCGCGTTCAGAGTCGCTAAGTGAATTAAAGTCGACACCAGTCTTATCGTGCACAGGATTACCTACTTGGGTACCTACACATCTAAATGTATTAACTCTTACATTAATGTTTGACTGACAATCAACACACAGCCTAAACCATAGGTCTAACGTATGAGACGTGAAAGAAAGAAATAAAATATTTATTTGTTTATAATATCATATCTTACTTAACGGATTTGATTTGCCATCTATGGTAGATGATTTATACAGCATCAGGAGGCAACTTTTACCTCCACAAACGGGACGCTGTAGTTCCCGGGACAAATTAAGGGAGTAGGCTTGCCCAGCACCTATTCCATCCTTTCAGCTTAGTCGGTACATAAACCCCCATCGAGGTTTGCATAGTTGCGCCTTTTGAGATCCTCGACCAAAAATCTTAAGTGTTAGGAAATCTGAGAAGATATTTTACTAACCTGAGATTAAGAGTCCTAATCCAATTTCTTTCTTTACAATCTTCAGGCATATTTTGAGAGGATTATGATCATTCCAAGTACTTTCCTAACTACATAATATTCTGGAGCCTAACTTTATCTGTGCAATAAAATCTTTATGCTTCCGAAATTGAGATTACAGAATGCTGCGGAATCCTTACGGCACGATTACACCAAATCCTTCATCGGCCGAATGGTCGGACGTCGTCGACCGAACTCGGCCGATGAAATGTCAATGCAATCGAATTTTATTGACGCTGTCGGTTGTAGTACGCACTATCTTATTTGAGCTTACGTTTGATTGGATCGGTCGAGTTCAGCTCATGACGTTTGACCACACTTTGGCCGATAACGGATTTGGTGTACGTAGTTTGGGTCGTTTGAGCGAAACCACGGAACCACAAGACGATAGCCAGACGAAATAAATCATTAGAGAGGAGATTAATGTTTTATCACAAATGTTCACGGACGAGGGTCGAGGCCGGATTCGCTCCTGAATAATAAATAATTATTTCAAAAATAAAATAAATTGTCCTTCTTCTTAGTAAATAAAATACAGAACACACAAGTTCTAATATTGATGGTTCTAAGGTCGTGTTTTAGCGATTTTTCAGGTGGAAAAAAATTGCGCTGTACCAGTGCTCTCAAACGGTGAAGGAAAACATCGTGAGGAAACCGATATGTCGTAGAACCTAAGCACATTGTGTTAAATGCACGAAAAGTGCCTTCGAAATAACTTTTGACACGACTAGTAGGTAGTATTTATTATCTATTCAGTTTATTTAATTTTTAATCTTATTTTAGTTCATTCTTTGGAACACAGTCCTTTTTCTGTTCTGGGGGCGGGCTTGACTCTGCTACACAGTTTTTACTTTTGCAGTTGTCAACGTGCCATTTGTTTTATGTACCTATAATGTTTTTGTTCCGAAATAAAAAAAATTGAAAAAATTGAATTTGAATCGATTTACTACTAAACTAAATAAAAAAGAAACAATATTCTTACAGATCTGTTTATGTAAAATTGTGTTCAGGATTTTACTTCTGTATTTTGAATGCAAAATATATTACCAAATTAGGTGTATTTTTAGGTTTAAGTAATTTTTTTATGTCGCTCGCCAACAGCTATACTAAACTTAGTGTTTATTCTTTAACTTTTTAATTTCCTCATACTGTCCCAGTTAAAAAAAACACACTGCATACCAGATTGCACGAAATAAGTCTTTATGGAACACTTTAAATCCTTTCACCACATTGGTTTGAAAGAACTAGTGACACGACTAGATAGATAAAAAGACCTTACTGATTGGCTGGTAAAAAAATTCTAGACATGAAGCCCTCCATTTGTACAAAGTTATTTTGTGTAATATTAAAATGCAGATGCCCATAGTTTTGAATAGCCGGTTAGATCGCAACTCTAATTACAGGAGAGAGTATCACAGAGGCTGAGGCCGTCCTTAATCAAAAGATAGCTGTTATTAACCCTAGCTCACTAAATGGTTCGTTGAGAAGCCACGACCTCAATAATAATAATAACACCCGAACCTAAATTCGATGTTATTTACAAACTCTTTTATAATGTAAGTATTATTATGATATAAAAGTATTACGTTCAGTGGCGGTCCGAGGAAGGGAGGGAGGTCACAGGGGACATGACGCCCCCACAAATCTTCTTCTAAAAATTTACAAAATATAAAATAAGCTATTTTCTGCTCCTAGCTGCGATGCCAATAAAAATAGAAGGCTTTCATTTGTTTTATTATAATGTGTGCACATTATCTGATTCTGATCTGACACAAATCTGATTTACCTCCTCGACATATTCCATTATTAGTGGCTCCCTTTAAAATTACAGGCTGCGACCGCGTCTGATTACGTTACTGACTGACAGTCTACCAATCAACGCGTAGCCATAAGTCCTAGAAGCACGAAACTTGTAGGGTGTATTCCTTTTACGAGTATGTTGTAGGGTTGTACTAAGCAAGGAATTCCCGAAACTCAACTTGTAGAGGACAGCGAATATGTTTGTGTAAAAAAACTCAACGCTATTATGACGATATATTATATGACGGCGGCCGTTTTCAAGACAGCTAAGATTATATTGTTTTCAGCGGAAGACTGAAATGTTTGACCTGAGATGATGTAGACGCAAATATTTAGTTAGGGCTCTATCTAGCGAATGAACCGCACTGAGCGGAAACTTTGCCGAGTACTAGGTACCTACTCGAAGTTTCAAACAATTTCGGTTAAGTTAGGTAAGTCACTTATGCCATGTAACCAATATATGCCTGGTTTTAATATTCTATTAACCGATGACGGATCGTTCACTACAAATATTCGAATCAAGTATTAGTTGTTTAGACGCAAAGTAATGTCATATTTTCTATAGCAACGCCCCGTGACTTTGTTCGCGTTTTCCGCTCCGTTCCCTAGAAGTTTTTGGGAATTCCTTTTTTATGCATCACTAAATCATGAGAATAATATACTCTCCGAGTTTCATGCTTTGAGAACAATAATGTTGATTGTCAGTCAATCAGTCAGTCAGTCAGTCAGTAAGAGTAAAAGTAAGAGTTTTATATATTTAGATGATACGCAGCCTTGAAAGTTTCCTTGACTTATGTCTTTACCATAATAAATTGTGTAGTTACGTTGTCATGTCAAAGCTTAATTTACGATTATTACTTGAAAAATATAAATCCCTCCGACATAACATTTATATGGGACCACCTCGAGATCATTTTCTATACACCAGTGAAAGAATCATCAAAATCGGTTATCTATTGGCGGTGATCGTGATGGCTATAGGTATCGCTGAACAAACATTAAAAAAAGATAAAAAAAATACATAACGTCAAACACAGAACCCTTTTTTAGAGTCTGTTATAAATAGCGTTTTATCGTGGGATGAAACACAAATATTCTTGGTGCGATAATGAAATACACCACAAGATAACCTAACTGGTTATGAATGAGGGGGTCAATTTTTCCTCATAATAGATCACACCAAAGAAATTCATTCTGTCGACGATGATTCAAGCATTGTGCTGAGATTGTTTTCATGGGGTCCCATGATCGATGGGCGGTCATCATGGGGTTCTATTGTCCTTAGGATGATCGGAGATAAATGAATTGTTTTTATGGAGTTTCGGGGAGGAAATCACTTCGGAAAGCGGTGGAAAAGCAATCAATATGGCGCAAAACAAAGAGAGCGCGTCTTTATTGTTTTTTGAGTAGATTGTCTTTTGTTTTTTAAGGTTGATTGCACTTCGAGAAAGAAAATATTTAAGTTGAATGCTGCTCTCATGACGATGAAAGACCTTGCAGATTGGTATAAGACTACCTACTACGCTTCAAACCATCTTGAATAACACGGAATGTATATTCACTTACTACCGAATGAATCGGTAGGTACCAAATCAAAGATATAAATATATAACGATATTTAAATGTAATCGTGACTTTTTCCAGCAGTTGGTACAATCAGGCCATAGATGATATAATTATGATTTCTATCGGCGAAACTAGAAAATTGAATTTGATGTATCATAAATTGTTTTTTCAGTTTCCGACAGGATAAGTCAGAAGAAAAGTATGTTGGGCAGCTAAGTATTTTCTATTTCTTAAAATAGTTGAAATACTTTCGAAATATTCAATTCAACTCGTGAATGACCATAAAAGTAGAGCTCTGCATACAAGGGAATTAAAAACTTTAGTGTGCTTTTAACCTTCTTAAATAGCGATAGTTGTAATGAGCGAACGAGCTCTTGGACAAGTTAGTCGATATGGCGTTCTATATTATTTGTGTGATGTTTGTTAGCTTTTTCGAACCGTTGGGTCAATCTGAATGAGGTTAGTCTAGGTTGTAGGTCCTTAAAAATAGTTGAAAATCTGTATTTAAGTAGGTAGGTAGATAGGTATTGGTGCTGTAATTGTTGCCACTTAATTTGTCAGAGTATTTTTGATCTACCCCTCACTGATTGTAACGACACAAAAGAAGATGAAGTATTATTGTGATAGCGAGCTGATCTGATGATGGTGTCAGGAGTAGTAGAGTAGGTAAAGGATTTTTTGAGTTCATAACCTTTAAATTTCTGTTTGCGACTCAATCGAATCATCACCATCATTATATCATTCAATAAAAAAAAATTACATCCGCTGCAAGCCATATTTTCCGGTAAAAAAGACTAACATCAGATAGTACCTACCTCACTCAAGAAAGAAGGTAGAGCATTCTATCCCCATTTACATAAGCCCACATCAAACTAGCCCAGCCAGTTCAAGATGCACTTGACCGCGTTCCGTACGTTAAAACGCAGCGGTAATTTCCCCAGTGAGCACTATGCCTAACTATGCAAACTAGTGCACTGCTACAATATGTTTTAATTCGCTAAGTTTACGATAGCTTTCTAAATTGGGCTCGGCCTATTTGAGGCGGGGTTTTTGAAATGGCGGCTATTATAAAACGTGTGTTTTATATTGTTAAATGCACACTATGCCTAACTATGCAAAGTAAATGGCTGGACTAAATTAAATAACACCCAATAAATAAATATTTGAGGACTATATTTAGGATATGATTCATGTAATGACTAATCAAAACAAACCCCTTTATTATATTTTCAAATAGTTTTTACCAACTAACATTTTAATTTAATTCTACTAAAAAAAGTAATCCATTCCATATTTTTTAATTAACTAGCTGTTTACCCGCGACTTCATACGCGTGTAGTACATTATTTTGTTCTATAACTCAATAGCTTTCGCAGCGCACGCATGGCTATTTTCTTACGGATCCCTATTTTTTTTTAAAATATATTATAGCCTATACTGGTCCCTGATAATGTAGCTTTCTATTGCTGAAAGAATTTTTTAAATCGGTCGAGTAGTTTCGGAGCCTATTCGTTACAAACAAACAAAAAAAATCTTTCCTCTTTATAATATTAGCAATATTAGTATGATAAATGAATTGAAAAATTATTTGTGATACTACTGTATGTGCAACATACATAGATGGACGTGATATAGCAGCGAATGCGTTTTAGCAAGTCCTAGGTTACCTAACATGGCCTAAATTGTAGTGATTCCAGTTTAATAGCATTTTACATGGTTAATATGGGCTTGGTGGCACGAATACTTTTAAACATGAGGGTATTAAGGCTAACGGGTTATACCTTTGTAAAATACTACTACTGTACTATTTTACTAGTTTTTTCGAACGAGTGTGGTGATAGGATTTAAAGACTGCCTCAAAGGCTCGTTTCGTGCACTTGACACACGTTTTCGAACTTTTTAGGTTTTATGACGACCTCTGTGGCGTGGCGGGCGAGTGCTCGGCTGAGACGCAAGAGGCGTGGGTTTGATTCCCGCTGCGGAAGAAATGTTTGCAAGCTCTACAAATATTTCTTCCAGGTCTGGGTGTTGTGATATTATGTATTATAAGCATGTATTTACAAAAAAAGTACATAAAGTATTGTATCAGCCATCTTGTTCCCATAGTACAAGCTTTGCTTAGTTTGGGGCTAGATAGTGCTGTGTAAAATGTCCACAAATATTTATTTATTTATAAACTTTAAGGTAAATTGTATAAGAAATGAAAATGAGCTCAGTTTTCTATCTAAGTTCGCCTACAGATAAGAAACAGAGGCAGGTTGGCGACGTTACCTTGTTGAATTATGACATGCCCGTTTCCTCACGATGTTTTCCTTCACCGTTTGAGAGTACTGATAGTGTAAGGATGACGGGATAGTGATTGGAGTATAGATGTGATGATAATGATGATTTCATCTTTGACGTGTTCGTCAATAGTGAACCTTTTTATAGCTCTGGGCATGTGAGCAAATATGATTTACAAAGTCGAATTTAGTTTAAACGTAAACAGAAGCTGAATAAACAATTGGCCAACCTCACTTCAGCCTATGTCCATGGTAATCGTAGGTACCCTTAGTCTCAAAATATTTTAATTAAAGAAACGGGTTGGTTTTGAACCCGCTACCACAGACGATAAACTTAATGTTTTAATTTAAGCCGTCTGCTGGCAGACCAGTTATAGCAATTTTTATTTAAAAATTTGCATTTTATTCCTTTAATTTTGGAAATCATTAACTGAACTGCGTGGAGGTTTTAATTAAATTAAGGAAAATGTTTATGTATGAAACGCATTGGGATAAAGTATTTTCAATTTGAATTAATTATTTTTCAGTTGTATATATTTACCCGTTTACTTATAAATACTGTTTATTTTAAATATTATGTAGTATACAAACTCTTTTGAGTGAATACTTGAAATACATTTGAGAGCTTTGTTTGCTAAGATAATTTTAAACACCCTGACTGCTTATATAAATATCAAACAATGAGTAGTCAGATATTTTGAACACCTTGGGTGCTTACAACAATAATATGATGATTCGAACTGCGTATATCAAATTGCTTTGGTGTTTTTCAGATCATTTTGACTACTCCATACGTTCATATCAATTTGACGCTGACTGTAATAGTAGGTTAAGTAGAAATGCCTTACTGCTACTACTCTGCTATTAGATAGTCGTGTCACTAGTTCTTAGGAACCAGTGTGGTGAAAGGATTTAAAGTACGCACCGTGGTGCACATTTTATCGAACTTTTTACGACATGCCGGTTTCCTCACGATCTTTTCCTTCACCGTTTGAGAATACTGGTATAATAGCGCACATACATTTTTCGAACGAATGAATCCATTTTTATGAGTGGATTTGAGCCCACGACCTTGTGATTAGAAGGCGAGTCCGCTACCACTAGACCACCAGTGCTTGGTTTAGTTATCTAAATATTATTGTTTAGTGACAAGTAATAGTAAAGTTAGCTAAGTAACTATTATTGTTTGGTTAAAGTCTTACATAAACTTAACCCTTATAATCCTGACGTACGTACGTAAATATACACACTCTCACGCCCGATCCCTAATGGGGTGGGCAGAGCAACAACTTTTTTTTATTTTACTCAGACTAAATGGAGCTGAGAAATATCTCAGGCATTCGAGAAAATCGTACCTACTAAAAGTAAAATATTTAAAACAGTTAAAAAAAGAGTCTTATTAAGAAAAAAATCGTGTCTCGCATCGATTGCTGGCACTTCGTAGCGCTAAATTAAAACCCAAAGAGTATTAATGAGAAAAAAGGCGGGAAACTATTTCTGGCGCAGTTGTTCGAACTCGCAACGTTTTACAAAGTGGGACACTTGAAACTTGGAGAAAGTTTAGCCGGCGATTTTATACTGGGTGTGGTGCAAGCGAGATCCTTATTTTGATGATGGAGAGGTCATATTTGGAATGTAATGAGGAAAATTCCTGAATAGTTTTTGTTCCCTTAGGCTTCTTAGACGGCGCTATGATTTACCTATCCCATAGGTAATAGGCATAGACGGCTAATAAATAATAGTAAATATTTGTGGACATTTCACACAGCGCCATCTAGCCCCAAACTAAGCAAAGCTTGTACTATTGGCACCAGATGGCTGATAGAATACTTATATACATTTTTTTTGTAAATACTTGCATAATACTACAACACCCAGACCCGGAAGAAATATTTGCAGAACATACAAACATTTCGCCCGTAGCGGGAATCGGAACCGCGTCTCTTGCGTCTCAGCAGAGCACTCGCCCGCCACGCCATCGAGGTCATCAATGATGGAGAGGTCACATTTGGCCTGTAATGAGGAACATTCTTAAATAGTTTTTGTTCCCTTAAGCTTCTTAGACGGCTCTACGATTTACCTATCCCATAGGCATAGACACCAAATAGGAAATCAAATTTTACAATCGGACAGATGAATCATTTACACTTAAGGCCGATGCACACGATGCGTTGCGGCGGCAGCGCGGCGCGACGCCCCGGCCAGAGTGGTGTCGCTTCAGCGTTTTACACACAAACTTCCGACGTCCTAACTACAACCGACATCGTCCATTCGATTCCAACGACATTCGATCGGCTGAGTTCGGTCGATATCGTTTAACCATACTTTGGCCGATGACGGATATGATCTAATCTCACCCCAATGCCACGTGCCAATGGTAATGCGGCGGAATCTTTTCTAGTGCGGCGCCCGCCGCAACGCTTTGTGTGCATCGGCCCTTATGTATAATTAGACGGTCTCGGTGGCGTGGCGGGCGATTGCTCGGCAGAGAAGCAAGAGGTGCGAGTTCGATTCCCGCTGCGGATGAAATGTTTGCATGATCTGCAAATATTTCTTCCGGGTCTGGGTGTTGTGGTACCATGGTACTCGTAGTCTGATACCCACGACACAGGGAATCCTAGAGTGGGGTCAGGACTATGTATGTCACTGTTGGGTGTTATTTAGTTAATTCTACGCGTCGCTGGACTATTAGGCCTATATTCTCAAGTGTGCTGTCTACAAATGCTGACGCGTGTCATAGTAATCTGTAGCCTCTATCGCCTGTAACGTATCCCGCGGGACGGTACGTGAGCTGTATGTATGATGAAGCGTGCTACTAGTTTTATGTTTTTGATGGATGCTGGCAGATTTCTAGTTTTTTGTTACCTAGAACAAAAACTGCTGGCACAATCTTATTTATAGGTCAGTTACGATTGTTCGTAACGCCACCTGCCCTCTTTATTCCCTCTGCTTCTGATTGCTTCTTTTCAACGTAGGTTTAAGAGTCCGCTCCTCGTGAAAATCGTAAAAGCCGGCTTTACACTGATTTTGCGTCCCGACTGGAATCAATGAATGAAATACTTTTGACTTTGACTTCGACTTTTTACCCGACTGCTGAGGAGGGTAAGGTTTTTGGGATGTATGTATGTATGTGCATTCCTTAGGAAACGGCTGGACGGATTTTGACAAATGAGGTTGTTGGATTTGAACGTAGAACCTCATCCTTTATTAAAGTTTGTTAAAAGTAGCCTACGTCCTTGGGCAGGATAGAACGTTGAAAACTGTTTAGTGGGTTGAAGCTTGAAAAGGTTCCAGATAGACAGTAAATTTCTCATTTATAATTCGTGTGGATTAGAGTTATTAGTATGGATCCGCCGTTTAGGCTTTAGGAGATCATACTTTAATGCGTCAAAGCTACAAAAAAGCTAAATACTTTATTAAAAAGCGAACACATCGCCATTTGAATTCCCTAAACCAAAATACCCGACACTTGAGCGGAATAAATTAATTTGAGTCCGACTATGATGGACGGCCGGACACCGAATCGCACAGTAAATAACAAACAGAGATGCAACTCAATAACCAGTAACGAATATAAATAGACTAACTTCCGTCGGGACTTCTCTTGCCCGGCATCTAAATATAAATTCGTCTATTTTGACCTCTGTGGCGAGGCGGGCGAGTACTCGACCGAGACGCAAGAGGCGCGGGTTCGATTCCCGCTGCGGGAGAAATTATTGCATGCTCATTCTCATTTTTTTATGATGAGTTACTGCCGTGGATGTCACTACCATGAATCTAAATACTTTTTCTAATATAAAATAAAACCGGTTAAATGCGAGTCGATTTCGCTCATGAAGGGTTCCGTACCATCCATAAAAAATGTATCATGTACGGGGCCCCCTTTTTATCTTCTTTTATTTTTACTACGAGTATTTGTTGTTATAGCGGCAATAGAAATACACATTCTGTGAAAATTTCAACTCTCTACCTTCATGAGATATTCTCTGACAGACGGACGGACGGACGGACAGCGAAGGCTTAGTCTAGGGTCCCGTTAGCACCCTTCGGGTACGGAACCTTGAAAAATGCTATAATATATTATAGCTTTTTTAATATACATTGATAGAATATTATGATTAATTTACTTATTGGTGATTAATAGACACATCGTAACATTTTTTTTTTGGAAACTAAAAAAGAATATTTAGGTGACGTGGTAGATCTACGGGTAACATATATACATATTATCATGTCCTTATCCCTAACAGGGTGGGCAGAGCCACAAGTAATCGTAAGAAAACTCGTTGATCCAAGTCCCAAGATGGATACAGTGAACTGCTGTCGCTGTGTACGATGGCGGAAATCAACGACTGGAATTAATCTGAACAATTCCTCTGAACACTGCCCATTGTAAATGCGGTACATGATGCATAGGGATGCAGTATCTCTTCGCAGAGCCAAAGGATCAAGCCTATCTGAAAGACTTCGTCGTTGAAGATTTGAGCGGATCTATCTGTGTTATTCACTCTGTGGTAGACAACGATAAATCTTACTCGCGGTTGTCACAACCTTATTTATAGATGTTAATTACGATCTCCAGTTACGCCACCTGCCCTCTTTACCTCCATTTTACGATGATTTAGTTCGTCTACCTGTACTCAAGCTCTAAAGGTAGGCTTTTGAAGCTAGTGTCTGTGTGTTTGTGACGCTGCAATGGACCAACGTGAGGAAACCGGCATGTCGTAGAACCTAAAAAAAATCGAAACCATGTGTCACGTACACTAAAGGTCCCTCTTTAGGCGCACCTTAATCCTTTCTCCACACTGGTACGAAAAACTAGTGTCACGAGTAGAGTTGACAAAGCTATACGCAAATGTATAAAACATCATTCATCACATCATTGACTCGCTCGCATGACGTTACATAGAGGTAAAACCGTTTCACATACATTAATCTGCTACCCACTGAACCTACAAGATTCAACCCAAAAGCAAAAAGTGCCCATAGGACCTCATTTACATGGCCCATTCGACCTTCTCATTTTGTTGTAGCTTTGTCGTGGCACAACAAAATTGACAATGCCACCAAGTGTGTATTGTTTGGTGTTTTTCCTGTGAGCGATAGACTATGACGTCACACCACGTGCGCAAAAATAGCAGGCGTTTAATGTGCCTGTGTCCGTTGGCTATTTTTAACTTGTTTTTTAAATACCTTAAATTACGTTTTTAGCATTGAATATTTTTTTTAATAATAGCAATGTAAACTATCGAATAAAACAAAGCATATTCTCTATTGTTGACGCTTAATTCATGAACTGTCATAATGAAATGTCAAATATAAAATTACGCTGTACAGATCTGAGGCTACGCTAAAAAGTAAGCTGTGAATAGAATACGTATGTATTTTGCAGTATTTTAGCGAATTAGAGTTGTCACGTGACATTGCGCTTATGTCAATGTCAATACTAACGAACTTTCGCGTATAGCAATACTTATTAGTAAGATTCTATACTCCAGAGATGATATAAGTCCGCGCTACGTCTACGCCACGTCTCCACCAACTCGCCAGATGTGTATAAACCGCTCTACATGCGTTACATTATCGCTGATGTAAGAACTTAAGCCAATGTAACCACGATTTAGCATAAAATTTGAATTTCAATAAACCAGTTCTGAATTAAAACAGTGAGTAAATTGGAACTAAGTCGTAATCAGTTAAATACAAATGTCGTAATAAATCCATTAGACTCAAGAGATTTCAACTTCACAACTTGGGCACTTAGCGTTGTGTTGTACTGTACGGATATGGCAAATTTTGTATTTACTATTTAAAAATATTCAAATATGCTTATAGTTTAATTACAAATTAAATTAAATAACAGTTTTGGTAAGTATTAATGGTACTTACACTTTTTTAATAATTATATCTGTCTGGGTCTGGGTGTTGTGGTACCATGGTACTCGTAGTTTCTGATACCCACGACACAGGGAATCCTATAGTGTGGGGTCAGGACTATGTATGTGACTGTTGGGTGTTATTTACTTATTTAATTTATTTATATATTTTATTCCAGGTAATAAACAACAGGAAACCACAAATTGTAAATAAAACAAATGAATAAAATATTTACTAGGTATTTTATAAATGAGGGTTTATTACTATCCGGGTAGCGAGCGAAGTCGCAGGCGGTAGCCAGTAAATAATATGCTCGAAGATGTGAGGATATTTTATTTTTGTATGTTTGTTAATCGTGGCGTATATAATTGTTGAATGGATTTATTTTATTTTCAGAGTTTTTGGGGAACTTACAGCTAGGTACAAATAGTATAAAAAAATTAAATTATAACCAATTGAGGTAACTCTACATGGTTGCTTAAGGCCATTTAAAAGTTTCCACTAATAGCAACAAAAAAAATAATAGGTATAAAAAACAATACAGTAGACGATAAAAAAAAAATGGTTTAAAGATTTATAAAAATGGTTAAAGTTCGCTAAAAAAGAAAATTTAAGAAGGAGAATTTGCCAAGAAGTATGTACTAATCATTATTGAAGAACTTATCACATAATAATCGCTTCAACGTTGATATTGAGGTATTGAAAATATCAATATCCATACCTGACTTTACCAAGATATTAAGAGAGGTACTTGATCTGATGAAAAAGGATGAATGATTTGAATGAAACTTGAAATATCTAGTACGTGTGCTGGATTGCATAACATATAGGCTTCCCGATCGTTCCCGTTACCGCTCTCGCCACCGCTCCCGCCACCATTCCGCCACGCCGCCACCACTGTCACTGCCAACGTGACATGCCGCATCAACACATGTTTTCTACATTAAAGTTACAGAAATTGATGGAACGAAGCAACTCCGCTACTCCTAAGCACAAACGCTATAGTTTAGGGGATTATAAATAACATTTAGGGTTGAATTTAGGGGTAGATTTAGAGGTTTCACGTTCTGTGGTCCCTCGTAAACAAAACTTCGGTAAATTGAAATACTTTCGGCTTTTTGATTTATACCTAATTTATTTGTTCGATACTTTCTTTGGGTATTTTCCGTGCTTATTTTGTATACAACTAGTGTTCGACCGCGACGTCGCTCGCGTGATAAAAAACCTACACACAAAATATTAAAGTTCCCACTGTTATTGCGTGTCATAAACTATGTGTACACCAAGTTTCAGCAAAATTCGTTCAGCCATTATGGTATAGATAAGTTTGAACACCATAATACTCACAAGTTTTCGTAATAATAGTACGAGTGTGTGTTTTCTTGAAATTTTTATGTATAAAGGAACTTGAAAAGAAAATAATCTCTTCACACTGGTTTCTTAAACGGGCTTAGAAAAGAGAATAAACGTACAGAGTGGGTATGTACCTACTTAGTTTTAATCGCACCGTTAATAGCTAGGCTTATTTGCTACACTGTTTCGTAGCACTTCGTAGCAGTTTTGTAGCACTTTCGCAGCACTATAATATTGTAGAGCCTTCGTAGCATAAGAGATGACGCTCAAGAAAGAAATTCCCGAAATTAAACTCAGGGGACGAAGTTTGTATAAAAAATATGTCATCGCAGATAAATCGCGAAGACTTTCATTACTATCTCTCTATATATAAAACTCTTACGTTACTGACTGACTGAAAATCAACGCATAGCCTAATTAAAACATAAGTCCTAGAAGCATGAAACTTGCAACTTGGAAGGGTGCAGTAAGAAAGGAATTCGCGAAATTCAACTTTTAGAGGACGCAGCGGGAAGACGAAAGTTTCTATTAAAATATCTCAACACGGATAAAGCCGCGGGGTATTTTAGTATCATGATAAGCCTAGGAATACTTTTCTGCGTGACTGGGAGTATAGAAGAAACATAGAATGCGTCCAGCTGCTTTTCTCCCCGAGCATGTCGTAAAAGTCGACTAAGGGATCCTCCAACATGATGAGATACAATAAGCAAGTATTCCCAAGGAGGGTTGACGTCAGGCAGGCGGCCGGTCATAAAACACCTTAGCCAAAACTCTTACATCATGATCCAAGGATCATGCTGTGCCGACCCCACATAGAGTGGGATGAGGGCAGGAAGATGATGATGATGATAAGGCTAGGTTTACACATTCACTATCTTAGTAAGTGAAGTGGCAGTGGTCTGAATCTGACGATGAACCGACAACCGCTGGGGTAAACGAGTTCTTGAGCGGCAAACGTAATGTAAGACGCCCTCCGGCTAGGTAGAGAATATCAAAAGGCTGCAGGCAGAGACTGGATGCGTCAAGCCGAAGGTAAGGGAAGGGAAGGCTCAGTACGGCCTTTATTTATTTGACGGCCTCGGTGGCGTGGCGGGCGATTGCTCGGCTGAGACGCAAGAGGCACGGCTTAGATTCCCGCTGCGGAAGAAATGTTTGCATGTTCTGTAAATATTTCTTCCGGGTCTAGGTGTTGTGGTACCATAGTACTCGTAGTTTCTGATACCTACGACACAGGGAATCCTAGTGTGGGATCAGGACTATGTGTGTGTTGGGTGTTATTTATTTATATTATTTATTAGCGAAGGCATATAGAGCAGTGGACCGATGTAGGCTGATGATCATGATATTAGTAATTGTTTTCATTTGTGGCTTTAATAAATTAGAAAAGTTTGTGTTAAATACGAGTAAAGTTTCCAAGTAATTACTTTTCGTAATTAATTTGTCCTTTCATGTTTTACCTGGTAATAAATCTCATTTTTTGTGGACCTTTCTGATGATTCTACGTAGAGAAGTTTTGGCGTTTTCTCAAGGGATCTCTCTGATTATAATAAATAGACAGACCTTAATAATTTTACGTAAGGTGTTAAGAATTAACAAATCATTTAAAGGGCAATCGTGTACGCTTTTTAGCAAAGTCCAAAGTGAGATGATAAAATTTAAAATTCTACTAAGCTAAGCTTACTACAAAATATCGGATTATATAGAAGACAAACATTGCTTGGGGCTGAATAATGCTCCAATTCGTTTTATAAATATGATTGTAAAGGGATCACTTTCCAAAAAATATAATCTTGCGTGTTTCTTGTCTGTATCTTCCACACTTGGTCGCCATACGAACAGGCGTAAATTCAACGTAGATTTAAAATGAGTTCAAATGATCCTAGCGATTTTAAGGAACAAAGTACTTTTGATTTTTATTTGAAAAACAATAATTTACTCGAGTGTCAATATATTTGAGAGTAATTTATATAACCTACTAGCTGCTGCCTGCGGCTTCATTTGCGTAGCATCAGTATAAAAAGTAGCCTAAGTATATGTTATTCCAGCACATGTACTATGTATATTCCAAGTTTCAACTAAATTTGTTCAGCCGTTTAGGCGTGATTGAGGCAGAAACATACAAACATCCTCATAAACATTCGCATTTATAATATAAGTAGGATGACATTCAACTCATCCAGAGAAAGCCTCATTTGCCAAAATTTACCCAGCCGTTTCGATTATAGCTTCAGCCAAAGGGACCCACATTCACACATACATACATACACCCTAAACACATTACTTTCTTTCTTCGCAGTCGTGTAAAAAATAACTTAACTGTCACAAAGGTTTCGCTCAACTTTGTTGTCAATGGAAAGGTCCAAGTTTAGTTTAGTTCTATTTTCGTTTTTAATTTAGTTTTAGTCTTAGTTTGGTTGCCTGGGAGAAATCGCATCAAGCGATAAGGCCACCCTTTGCCAGCAATTGTCAGTTTTGTTTGCAATAAAGTTTTTTTTTCGTGTTCAAAGGCGCGTTTCAGTATTTTTTTTTAATTACTTTTGTCTAGATCAAGTTACACATAGTATTATTTTTTATCTACACACTTCGATCTAAGAAATCGATGTCTACACAGATAAATTAAAATTAGCCTAGATATACTCGTATGTACGCAACGTGTAACGGCAGAATGAAACTTATGACCTGGAATACAGGTCATAAGTTTCATTCTTATAATAATAATAATAATTAATAATAATAATTAATAATAATAATAATAATAATAATACCTGAAATACCAGGTCATAAGTTTCATTCTACCGTTACACGTTGCGTACAAACACCCTGACATCCTCACAAACTTTCCGAGTCAATATTAGCAGAGTTGCAATTCGTTTACAAAAGTGCCTAAGGTATAGGATTAAATCACTTTACAAGATTAAAAGCTTGGGAGAAGTTGCTTGTTAAGGAACAGAAGGGTCCCGTATTCAACAGAAAGTTATTTAATTTATTATTGTTTTTATTCTGTTGACGACTAACTTATTTTTAAGATTTATCAAGTCAAGTGCACGAAACGGGTCCTTTGAGGCGCACTTTAAATCCTTTCACCACACTGGTTTGAGAGAACTAGTGACACGACTGGATAGATAGAGATTGATGCACAGGATTTGAACCCACGGCCTTAGGACCACCAGTGCTCTCAAGATTAAAAGCTTGCGAAGTGAAATAGTACCCGCGTGGAAGTAAATACAACAAAACGGTGTAATTTCTCGCAATTTACGATACAAATTGTAATCGAGGTGGAGCGTTTTCAAGCCGTGAAGTTTGACAACTTTTTTTAGTAACAGGGTTCTGTATAATCTTTTTCTTCCATCCATATTTTTTTTGCATCATTCCGCTGCTGGACAAAGTCTTTACCAAACTCCGCATGGAAGTTAATTAAAGAGGCCTATGTCCAGCAGTGAACATCTACAGGCTGATGATGAAAATGATGACTACAAATATATTTTTTCTATTGCCGGGCCCTAAGAGGGAGGAAAACCTGGGACTTGGCCAATTTGAGTTTGCTAACAGCCACTTTGGTTGTTTAGATGTTTCGCCGCTAAAGTCGGGACGTCGACGCTGAAGTTAATAGTTTTGTAGAACAGAAAATAGAGTAGAATAGATTTTTTTTATTGCAGTAGTTTTGTAGAACAGAAAATAGAGTAGAATAGATTTTTTTTATTGCAGTTTTGTTTTAAGAACCTAGGAGTTCTGCCCTAGAAAATGAAACTTGCGTATCTAATTAAACTAAAGAGTCTAACAATAAGTATTTGTGTCTCTCTCTTAAGTCATGGCAAAAGAAAAAATAGTGTTTCAAACATAAAATTATAAGGATACGTATATGTTTGTCCCTAAATTCTGTCCTCCTAGTGAAGAACGCAGTAACTAGCATTTTTGACTAAAAATAGTTAGATACATATTCGGAATCGCCTAACAAAATTCAACATTCTGTTCTCACTCACGTATTAAAACATGTTTGACATAGTTACTGCGTTCTTCACTAGGAGGGCAGAATTACTAAGTAATGGCTATATGTAGGTATTTGAATAAAATCTTCATTATGTACATAGTTTGTGAACTGACCACACAAGTGAAACTGTGATTTTTTTACATACATAACGTCACTGGAAAGGAAGAAATGCTAAAGCGCCAATATGGCCAAAATGAGTTATATATATCATTGGATTGGATTTTTTTTTCTGCGTCGATCAGTACAGGTTTGAAGGCAATCCGACTTATTTTTTGGCGCTTTAGCATTCCGAAAAATTCAAGTAAACCTTGGTTTCTTTTTTCCAAAGCGACGCTTAAACGATGTTTTTGAAACAGAAGTCGCATAAGTATTACATTATTTAGGTGTTTTTACTCATAAGAACTTTTTCTTATTAACATTTTTTTAATTCGATCACTTAAGCATCTTTCCTTTTTTTACTTTGCTTATCATTGCCACGTTAGCAATATATATTTTTTTAATTTTACTGTGCATCGTCTTGTTAGCAATTATTCATAACTGTCATTCAAAACTATTAGACGCTTAAGCAAAAATATTAGCTTAAGGTTTGAGAACAGATGTCGTTTAAGCATTTTTTGTTTACCGTTTGGTACACCATTTCATCACGTTAGTGAAAATAGTTACGTTAAACGAAATAATAAAACCTTTGTTTGTTGACGCCGACGTAATGGCTATTGTAGTATTTTAGAATTACATATAACGCACACATATTTAATAAGCAAACGATCTTATGCACACTTCAACACGCACTCTTATCCAATCAGAACGCGTCATTCGTTTCGTTTTGAAACACAGACAGTGGCGGCATCATTGAGAATCAGTTATGTTTGTTTACCGATCAGTATGCGGCAGTGATTTTGTGCTTATGTACAAGTACCTAGATAACAGTTTTTTTTTGTAAAAATAAACAAGAGTGCTTCGGAATACAAAAGGTATGTTTGTTATCTGTATTACACCTATACATAAACGAGCAAAACTATTGTTAACTGCCTATCAAGTTATTGATCTTTCATTTGGGAATATCAGTATTAAAATTACGATACACAGTAGAACTAGTTACATATTGAGGTACCTACCTAGGAATATACTGTTTATGTATAAAAAAATGACTAGCTCGCATACATACCCACACTTTTTTAGTTTCATTGAAATATTTTGTCTGTTGTTTTAGGTTATGAATAGCAAACGGAATGCATATTTCAAAGAATACGCAAAAACCAAACGGAAAAATCAAGACAATCCAGACTTTATATCAAAGTTGCGACGGGTGAATACAGCAGATTATGCAGCCATTCAAGGTCATGAATACAATAAGTGCTACTCGGGTAATGACACACTGGTTCCTGAACCCCCACAACCTACCTTCGAGGGTGCCTCCGGTGAAATGACCATGCACCATACTCCAACTCCTGACCTTCGTCCACCTACCTTCGAGGTCGGTGCCTCCGGCGAGATAACCATGCACCATACTCCAACTTCTGAGCTTCGTCCACCTACCTTCGAGGTCGGTGCCTCCGGCGAGATGACCATACACCATACTCCAACTTCTGAGCTTCGTCCACCTACCTTCGAGGTCGGTGCCTCCGACGAGATGACCATGCACCATACTCCAACTTCTGAGCTTCGTCCACCTACCTTCGAGGTCGGTGCCTCCGGCGAGATGACCATACACCATACTCCAACTTCTGAGCTTCGTCCACCTACCTTCGAGGTCGGTGCCTCCGGCGAGATGACCATGCACCATACTCCAACTTCTGAGCTTCGTCCACCTACCTTCGAGGTCGGTGCCTCCGGCGAGATGACCATACACCATACTCCAACTTCTGAGCTTCGTCCACCTACCTTCGAGGTCGGTGCCTCCGGCGAGATGACCATGCACCATACTCCAACTTCTGAGCTTCGTCCACCTACCTTCGAGGTCGGTGCCTCCGGCGAGATGACCATACACCATACTCCAACTTCTGAGCTTCGTCCACCTACCTTCGAGGTCGGTGCCTCCGGCGAGATGACCATGCACTATACTCCAACTTCTGAGCTTCGTCCACCTACCTTCGAGGTCGGCGCCTCCAGCGAGATGACCATGCACCATACTCCAACTTCTGAGCTTCGTCCACCTACCTTCGAGGTCGGCGCCTCCAGCGAGATGACCATGCACCATACTCCAACTTCTGAGCTTCGTCCACCTACCTTCGAGGTCGGTGCCTCCAGCGAGATGACCATGCACTATACTCCAACTTCTGATCTTCGTCCACCTACCTTCGAGGTCGGTGCCTCCGGCGAGATGACCATGCACCATACTCCAACTCCTGACCTTCGTCCACCTACCTTCGAGGTCGGTGCTTCCCACGAGAGGATCATAGAACATGAACTTGAACTTTCACAACTTACCTTCGAAGCTGGTGCCTCGCGCTACACAAAACATCTGTCCATGTGTCGAGAAAAGGAAATTGAAATTTGCTTACAGCAAATAAAGTCTGATGCGGATGTTGGTTATGACACAATCATGATAGAATTGGAAGAAGAGACAGTTAAACCTGAAAAAGAAAATGACATTGCAGTTGAGCATATTGCCGATAAAGAAAACTCTAAAAGTAGGAAAGTAAAACCTGGAAGCTGTAAAGAGAAACCTGGAAATAGTAAAGAAAAACACGAAAGTAGAAAAGAAAATCCTGGTAGTAGTAAGGAAATACCGAAAAATAGCGCTAAAAAACCTATGGAGAGAAACAAAGATTTAATTTTTAAGCACGTTGATTTTCTTTCTGATGATGAAGTGTTTACAATAAGCTCTTCTTCTTGGGAAGGATCAGACGAGACGGACACAGATACATCCAAAAACGACGGAAGAAAGAGAAAGCAAAAGAAGGCGAAGAAGAAAAAATATAATAAGCAGTCCAAGAAGCGTAGTAGAAAATCTGGAAAGAAAAAAAGTGACCAATTAGAACCAAACAACGAAACAACAGACACTGAGCAACAAAGAGAAACTGAAGAGAACACTGAAACGGAAACCGAAAACACTAATATGACAGAAAATGATTCAATTATAGAAGACCTTGATTTTAGAAAAAAAAAGAAACGAATCAATAAAGCGAAAGAAAGATCGACCTTAAAACAAACTGGCAAAGAATACATTACAAAAACAGGAAAACTAGTTGAGGCCAAATCTATGAAAGAAAACCCTTGCAAACCAGAAACATGCCCTAATTAGTGTCATGATATTTCGGAAGAGAGACGAAAATGTATTTTCGATCATTATTGGCAGTTAAATGTTGGAAGACAGCGTGATTGGATTGTGAGTCATACTAAAAGAGAAAACGTGAAACGAAAAAGAACCAAACATATAGAGAGCCGAAGGAATTTCACACATTCATATTTCATTAATGAAGGAGAGGGTCAAAGACCTGTCTGTTTGAACTTTATTTTAAAAACTTTGGATATTCGACAAAGATTTTTACATCTATTGATCAGCTCTTCAGAAGAAGGGAACGCTAAGCCAGACAAGAGAGGTAGAGCAGTTCCAGCGAACAAAACGCCTCCATCCTTGATTCAATCTGTGAGGGACTTTATTCAAAGGCTACCAGCAGTTCCTTCACATTATTGCCGGAAGCATTCTAAAAAATGTTACTTGCCACAAGAGTTTAAAAACTTATCGAATTTATACAAAATCTATAAACAAAAGAACATGGATGAAGGGAATAGTTTTGTAGGCGAAAAAGTTTTCAGGAACACATTTTTGACAGAATTCAACGTTTCATTTCATGTGCCCCGGAAAGATAAATGTATAAAATGTATTAAATATGAAAATAGCCCCGGGGAATATCAAGAAGAAAAAGAGAAACACTTGACCGATAAAGTAGAAACATATTCTAGGTTTCAAATACATCAAGACCTTCGCAAACACGATAATGGCGTACTTTGCACAACGTTCGATCTACAGAAGGTGTTGAATACACCTTATGGAGAAAGCATGTTGCTCTATTATAGCAGGAAGATCGCAACATACAATCTGACATTTTACGAGTCCGTAACAAGAGAAGGCTTCTGTTTCTTGTGGAATGAAGTTGAAGGTAAACGTGGTGCAAATGAAGTTTGCACTATTCTTGCTAAGTACATTGAAATGGTGGACGAACGTGGACCCATAAAACATTTACTTTTATATTGCGATTCCTGCCCAGGGCAGAACCGAAATAAAACAGTACTGGCTTGCATCCATAAGTGTTTGCAAAAATGCAAGAATATTGCAACGATTCAAATCAACTATCTTCTCCCGGGACATACCTTTATGCCTGTTGATTCAATGCACTCAGTCATTGAAAAAAGTGTTACAAACACCATTGTATGGGCGCCGTCTCAATGGCCTACTGTATGTACTCTAGCCAGGAAAGTTCCTAGACCATACAAAGTTGAAGCTTTAACTTACGAAGATTTTATGGGATGGGATGGAACATCAGATAAATACTTCAAGGGAAATCTAACCGGAAAAATTAGCAAAATTCGCACAGCTACATTCAAAAGAAGTAATTTAGCCTATGTTGAAGTCAAATACTCTATGAATAGTGAAGCTGAAACTGAAAATATCGATGTAATAGGTAAAACTGAATTAATGCCAAAGAAAATTTACAAAGCTAGGCTACCCATTTCAAAGAAAAAATTTTCTGATTTGGAAAAACTGTGCAAAAATAAAACTATTCCTGCAATGTATGTTCCAGAATACGAATCGTTGCCTCATGCAGCAAATGTGCAAGATGTTCTGGCAGATACAGACATTGAGGATATTGAAGACTGATTGACAGATTAGTATTGAAAACTGATCTCATGAAAATACTGTAGATCTTTACTTATTTTTGTAAGACTATGATAGAGTATTCAAAGACGTAGATAACCCATTCAGTTCAATGTTTGGGTTACCTACATCCTGAACATTAAGTACTTGTAGGGTAATAATTATTACTATAATTTAAAAAATGTGAGATTATTTTCTGAATTTATTTACCAATCAGGTACTTCATTGTCAATTTGTATTTTAATTATGGTTAAAAATTGTACCTGTAATAACTGTGACTAATGACAAAAACAGCAATTACAACAATAAAAAGTTAGTAATAGTGATTACAATAGTGATCTTGTTCTGTTAATTGATTATTGTGTAGTAAAAAGTGACATAGTAATTGATAAATAAATAAAACGGGTTGATTAGTACACGCTTTGTATTTTTTTCTTATGCCACATAGTAGATAAGTAGTATGACCGAAAAAAACCAATCCCACAAGTAAATTTTGCTTACATTTTATTTAATAGGGATGTGTATATTAGCATTTTACTTATTCTATTTATGAAACGTATTCGTTTTTCAGCGTTTATTCTTCACAGCATAACATCTCATTGAGCAACGTTAGCAAATTTCCTTTTCAAGGCTTGATTAATTTAAAGTAACTTAGCATTTTTTGTTTTTTGTGTAATATGTGGATGCCACTTGTTAGCTCTTTTAAATTATTGATGTTCATAAATTTACGGTAGATAAGCAGTTTTTTCCTGACTAACATTTAGAAGACTTTTGCTTAAGCGACAGCTATTTTATAAATTATAAGAGTTACATAACTGGAAATATTTCGTAAAATAGATCTAATTTTAGAAAAATTTCTTACATTTTTATACAACCATAAAAATGATAAACAAAGAAGATATGATTTTTTTTTCTAAAAAAAAAACTTTAAACTCGATTTCCCACAAATGTAATTTTGGCGCTTTAGCATTTCTTCCTTTCCAGTGACGATAATATTATCACATCCGTATCCCTAATGGGATTAAAAAACTAGTAGCCACTGCTGATTTAAAGTCCCAAGATGGATATGGTGAACCATGGTGACAGGTGATCAGTCTATAAATGGTCCATCATGCTGGAGAGGATACTATCCTATAGTCGACTTTTGCGACATGCTCTAGGGAGGGAAGCACCGGAGGGAGGACGCATTCTGTTTTTTATTTACTCCCAATCCAGCAAAAAAGTAAACAATTTAACATCGTTAACATAATAAACCCGTGTCATACACGGTACAATAAGACAATAATAACATAATATTATTTCCGTAACAGAACTCCCACAGTTCGCAATCATAATACAAATATTTACTGGACCAGAGTCAACAGCCATCTATCATAGATCCAAGCCAACAAGACGAACTGTCTGTCTTTTATTAGCTTTCACGAAGTTTATTCATTCGTCTTCATTAACCTCCCGGGTATTGGCGACCTCTCAAACTGACACAGTAAAAATTACAGAAACTACGACGTTTTTGGTAGCTCTACCTACTTCGCTGTAGTTGCGGTTGCGGTTAGTCGTAGGTTCAACCAGGTTCATTATGTGATCAACATAGATGTTTGTTCTATGCCTTGGTGTTATATACATACATATTATCATGCCCGTATCCTTAATAGGGTGGGCAGAGCCACAAGTAAATATAAGAAAACTTGCAGCCACTTCTAATTTAGTCCTAAGATGGATAATGGTGAAACATGGTGACAGGTGATCAGCCCATCGCCCATAATTAGGTGGTCCATCATGCTTAAAAGGATATTATTCCTTAGTCGACTTCTACGAGTCATAGGGAGTTTGGAGGGAGGGATGTACATGTCCAAGAGTTGGCGTTTTAGTTTTAATGTGGAGGTCTCCCTTCATCAGTTATTTCATCGACCAGTAGCTCCTCCAGGCGTTTTCAGATAATATTACTTAATTTATTTGTTTAGACTGTGCAGTGACCTCTGGGCTCGGAGACTTGTCGTTTCTTTCAAAGTAATTTAAGCAACTGTCGTTAGCCTGTTTATTATAGCACAATTCATTTGGAACTTATTAGCTGAAATTGCTTTTGGACTCTTATAACTAACTTCGAAGTTAGTTATAAGAGTCACTTAGCAAATAGTAGAAAGTTGGTTACTTAAAATTAACAGGCGTTAATTTAACTTACAAAAGAAAATATTCTCAGTACTTAACTTAGTAATGGCTGACTTTAAAAATATGATTATGGTTTCTTAACAGATCCCAGTGGTTTCAATGATAAAAATACTTTTGACTTTTGATTTTTTAAAACAAATTTATAAATAACTAATGGAATGCCGTGTACTTTTTAAAGTTTTTTTAGTTCAAATTTCATATTCCCGCTATGGCCTCTTGTAGTTGAATTTCGGGAACTTTCTTAGTGAAACACTACACCATAACAGGAATACACCCTCCAAGTACCATGCTTCTAGGACCTGTACTAGGTTTAAGCTGTGTCAATCATCCAGTTAGAAACGTAAGAGTTCATTTAGATAAATAGCCAAATGTATCAGGACCAAATTGGCGACGTTTTGGAAAAGGGCCAGGTCAAGTACCCTAAACCGACGAACATGTACAAAGAATTTTATGAGAGTGAATGAAGCTAAAGAAGTATGTCAGGATCGTAGCAAAAGGAGATCCGCGGGCGTGAGAAGCGCGGGTTTGATTCACGCTGCGGGAGAAATATTTGCATGTTCTGCAAATATTTCTTCCGGGTCTGGATGTTTCAATACTATGTATTATAAGTATGTAATTACAAAAAAAAGTAATAAGTATTGTATCAGCCATCTGGTTCCCATAGTATAAGGTTTACTTAGTTTGGGGCTAGATGGCGCTGTGTGAAGTGTCCACAAATATTTATTTATTAGCATGTAAACTAAAAGCACCAGACCAGAGACAGCTGTTTGGAAAGTTGCGCAATTAAACGCTAAGCGGCGACCGCTCCGCCGGACAGAAGCATTTAGCTCCATGCACACTAGTTTCCTGTGATAGCTGATGGAATAGCCACAGCTGAAATTGTGGCTGGTTTACTCCCCGTTTTTACTGGTGAACGTTGCTTAACTTATGACCAGTTCCAAATGTGATAATGTGATTGTTTTTATATCATTAAGGAAGGAGGTCTCCAAAATACAGGTTACCCTAGTTTGGAGACCACTAATGTCTAAATAAGAAGCTCTGTTGTTGTATCAATAAACGCTATAAACGTTATAAACGTTAAATATTGTATTGTGTTTTATTCTAACATCTAACAAAATAGGATGGCACTAAGTAAAAAATAATAAATGTTTGTGGACATTTCACACAGCGACATCTAGCCCCAAACTAAGTAAAATCTGGTGTCACCTGGCACCAGATGGCTGATAGAATACTTATAATGACTTTTTTTTGTAAATACGTACTTATAATTATATTAGTAATATTATTATTTTTTAAAGGCCATCCAGGTTTCATGATTCTAAGATTCATAATTTAGGCTATGCGTTGTTTGTCAATCAGTCAGTCTGTAACGCAAGTTTTGTATATTTAGATTAAGTATATTGTTTATTTTAGATCAGTTTACTGAAACAAAATAAACTCATTGGTTTTTCAGTATTTTATGAAGCTATTAAAAACGTCAGTAAATCGGAAAAAACGCATTTTAAGTTTAACTGAACCAGCTGCACTTTGCATGGAGTGACACAGCTGTCCTCATAGTTTAAGATCTTAACGTTTAATAGTGCCTTTAAAGAGCCAGGGACGAACGTTAAGTTGGCAATAAAATAAACTGGACTCCATCTGAAGAGCTCTTCAAAATATGAGTTTAATGATAAAGGCTTCGTTTTACTGCAATTTTGTAGACTTCGGAAATGACTGGCAGAATGTCTTATTTAAAGTGTTTCCGAATATTACTAAGGTTGATTGGTTAGGTACCTATATCTAATGCATACTGTTCCAATATCATACAAACAAACAAAATTCACCATACTAAAAGTATATTATGGCACTTTTTGACAGATAATAATACTATGTATTAAACGATCCAACGGCAACGTTCATTAATAAAATATTCGAAAAGGGCATCCTACTAATATTATAAATGCGAAAGTTTGTATGTATGGATGTTTGTTATTCTTTCACGCAAAAACTAGAATGGATTTGAATGAAACTTGGAAGATACATGGTAAATGTGCTGGAATAACATATAATCTGCTTTTGTCTGGATACCACGTGGGCGAAAGCTAGTAAACTTATATTTTGTTGATGTACGAAGAGAATATATTTAGTACTAGCTGCCGCCTGCAGCTTCGCTCGCGTGGTACCCGGATAAAAAATAGCCTATATGTTAATCCAGCACATGTACTATGTATATTCCAAGTTTCATTAAAATCCATTCAGCCGTTTAGGCGTGATTGAGGCACAAACATCCAAACTCACAAACTTTCGCATTTATAATATAAGTAAGATAAATATTTAAAGAATGTCAAACGTGGTCACACGCAAATTTTTGTGCTGGATAGCACTGACGTCATTGCGTTCCTGAAAAAAAAGTACGCCTACTAAACTGCACTAGCTCTACCATGAGTTTCCCAGAATATAGTTTTTCGCTAGTGACTGTAGTATAGACTGTAGAAAATAGAATTGGATTCTTTAAATAAGAAATAAGCATACACCTATTTTAGATTTTTTTAATAACTCTCGAACAAGGGTAAAATGGGGTGTCACAATTTATACAAACCGAGTGACGACCAGAGGCGTCTCTAGCCCTTGTGGCGCCCGAGTGCAACCAGTACCCTGGCGCCCTCTAGTCTAGTAGGAGAGGGGTCAAAATGGAATACAGTATATTTTAATTATTATTTTAATAATTATTTATTATAACAGTTATATTTTCAAACGGAAATTCGGATGCAAATAGTGCAATTTTAAATGATGTCGGGAAGCAAAAAGTGTTTTTAGGAAGGAAGGGGTCATAATAATAAAAAAGGGGGCGCTCGGCGCCCCCTTAGACCCCGCGCCCGTGTGCGCCGCACACCCTGCACCATAGGTAAAGACGCCTCTGGTGACGACGCGGGAGTGAACTAGTTTACAATATGCCAAATAAATCAAAGATACATACATTTTTTTAACCCAAATTGGTTAGCATTTGACCACACTCTACCTGATGTTAAGTAAGTAACAGTGTGGTCTAAGATGAAGCACGCTTACCTAGAAGAAACCTATTGATTCTCGATAATACATTATTCGTAATGTCACGCCTTTTTCTCATAGGGAAGGCAGAGACCACAGATCTCTATTTGCTATGACTGACATACTACTCTCACTTCATTCGCTTTCATCACATTCTCCATGCAAGCTCGTCGGTTTAGGGTACTCTTGACCTGACCTTTCTCCAAAACTTCACCAATTTTATGTCCCTGCAAAATAGACAAAAGGTAAACAGGGGTTAGAGAATTGCCCCGATATCTACGTAGGCTATCTATTTAAAGTCCACAATAAAAACCGCATTGATTTAATATGCAGGAAGAGGATAGCGGTCTGAATACGGGACGGCCGATGAATAAATGAATTATGGAACTGATCCTGGATCGAAACACACGCGTCGACGTGATAAAAAAACCTTTTAAAACTAAAAAACGACTTCAATGATGAATAAAACTCCTTGGGGTAATCCTATCGATAAAGCACTTAACAGGAAGTAAGTACATATCACTGGCCACCTACACTTTTTAGAAAACAAAATAAAAACCAGTCAAGTGCATGTGCGAATTCGCACACGAAGGGTTCCGTACCATCATACATGTAGGTACTTTTTAATATGACTTTTACTTTATGTACTTTTTAAATAGGAAGGTAGGTAGTACGAACTGTCCGTCCCTGGGTCACTGGAAGATGCACATCTGACTCATCCCGCTATCTCCGTGGTGGTCTGCCTCGTGGACGTTTTGCGTTGGGCATCCATTCTGTAGCGGTTTTAGCCCAAAGATCGTCAGACATGACCGTCCCAATCCCAATTGAGCTGAGCTTCAAGTAGCAGGTATAGTCTAGAAAACACACTAAAGCCACAGATAACTACTTGAGGCGATTTCCACAATATCCGTTCAATATAGCGACGCAAATAGCTGTCATTATTCAGATAGTCTAGATGACTTTCAATCTTTTAAAGTCAAAGTCGTCGAAAACCCAGATGGCCTCATAAAATTGGCGTAGAGGCGTTTTACATAATACCGTCTCGCCGCGCAGTTACTAGTGTGAAAGCGTAGTACCTACAGTATTTGAGGATTCCGTACCCTAAGGGTGCCAACGCGACCCTATTACTAATCCTCCGCTGTCCGTCCGTCGGTCCGTCTATCCGTCTGTCCGTCCATCTATCAGCGGGATGTATCTCATGAACCGTAATAGATAGAGAGTTGAATTTTTCACAGAGTGTGTATTCCTTTCTATTCCTTTATCAAAAGACTAGCTGCCGCCCGCGGCTTCGTGCGCGTTGTTCCGGGATAAAAAGTAGCCTATATGTTATTCCAGCACATGTTTTATGTATATTCCAAGTTTCATTCAAATCCGTTCAGCCGTTCAGGCGTGATTGAGGCACAAACATCCAAACTCACAAACTTTCGCATTTATAATATAAGTAAGATAATAATAAAACGGGGGAATACAAGTATGTACAGGAAACATTTATTGTTGCCAAATTACACAGGGTAGGATATTAAAGGGTACCTACATGTACGATGGTATGGAAAAGGTTCGAATCCGGTCGCACACTAATGATTTTTTCTATGCGAAAAATTTATATTCTCTATACCTACCAGTACTCTGAAGCGCTCGTAGCGTAGCTTGCTTAGACGTTCTTGATTGATCGTTGAAGATAAGCAACGTTGTGCGCAGTCACAATTGAGATGGGTGACTGCAAGTGGCATTACGAGCTGAGCGCTTCCGTGCTTCGGAGGGCACGTTAAATTGTCGGTCTCGGCTTTTAAGTAAGTCTTTCGAGTGGGTCCAAAGATTAAAGGTCACTTGTAAATCCATTACAGAGGAACAATCGAGTTTATATACCTATTAGCTTCTAATTTATTAGAGATTGTAGTAAACGTTTAATTACATCTGCTATCTAGGTAGGTATATAAAACTACTAGGGAAATGCCCCAGCCAGTTCCACTTTGTTTAAGTAGTTACGTTTTTTCTTAAATTTAATCTTCCCGCTGCGTCCTTTAGGAGTTTCGGGATTTCGGGAATTCCTTTATTAGTGAACCCCTACCAACGTTACAGCCTCAAAATCAACCATGAGGCCTAGAAGCGTGGAGCTTGGAATCTATTTCCTATTATTATAAGTCCCTATATGATATCTAATAGAAAAATCACGGATATCCCGGTCTACCGAATGCTTTTAGACCGCGTTAAACTTTCAATTCCCAAACGAATAGAAGTTAGCAAGTAGATCTACTTATCTACTGACTGTGAGTAGTACCTAAGAAGATTTTGGCATTATTTTGATAATCAAATCCCCTAACTTCGAGCAGTGCGAGCATACATGTTGCGTTTTGTTTTAGTTTCAGTATACCAATTACGGAACCCTAAAAATGGTATATAGCGTAGGTATGATGCGTATAAGAAAATAGGTAGAACGATACGAAATGTGCATAAACGAAATGTTACCTTTGGTAATTACGTTTCCGGTTAAAATACATAGATTAAATGTAGTTTTTATTTGACTGTGTTTCACTAACAGTACTATTTTGAATACAATTTGCGCGTCCAACAATTTTATCCAAACAGTTCGATCATCGAACTGTCAGTAAGACTGATTGGAATAAACTTTTAGCAGTAGTGCATTTTGTTTTGAAATGCGAATATACATCCCGCCGATGGAATCGAACCCTGCTGCTCTGCTGAACTGGGAGTAAAAAAAAGCATAGAATGCGTCCAGCTGCTTCTCTTCCCTAGCATGTCGTAAAAGTCGACTAAGGGATAGTATCCTCTCCAACATGATGGACTTCACCATATCCATCTTAGGACTTTGAATCAGGAGTTGCTGCGAATTTTCTTACGATTGCTTGTGGCTGTTCTCACCCCATTAGGAATGCGGGCGTGATAATAATGTATATCTATGTATGGAATTGAATCTGCTTCTCTCTCTTCTTAGCCAGGCTCGGCATTTTTGCAGCCGAGTTTGCTAATAAAGTGTTTTTATTTCTCTATTACTGCATTTTATTTCGCGTTGTTATTTTTATTTGCGAATACTCATTCATTACTCACTAATCCTGACTAATGCGTTGTTTAAAGTGGTATTTGGTATAAAACGGCATTGCCGGTCGTAGGTTTGGATCTAGTCGTGCACTAATGATGTATCTGTTGAATGTATGAACGTCCGCAGTACTCTCAAATGGTGAAGAAAAACATCGTGAAGGAATAGACAGAATGTCGTAAAACCTAATTTAGAAAAAAAATGTAAAGCGCACGAAAATAGCCTCCTAAAGACACTTCAATCGCTTCTTTCTGCGGAAGTAGATTTTCAGGACTATAGTGAATGGAGATTCGAGGTGTCTGCCTACCCCTAGCTCTAAAACAGGCGTTATTTTATGTATGTATGAATCATGGACTGATTGTTTTATGTAATTGTGAACCAATCGTGAAAGTTTTTTTTTAATGTTTTTGTTTTTTTTTTCTGTCGTTTTCGACATGGCATGAAATGCCTAAGGACGCCTCGGCATGCCTAGGGATACCTCGGCATGACTAAGGACCTAAGAACCCCTTACTGATAGTGCGCGCCGGGCCTAGTATGTGAGTTTGTTTGTTTTCCATTCATCTCCGTAAATACTGAACAGATTTAGTTGAAACTTGAAATATACGTAGTTTATGACCTGGAGTAACACAAAGGATACTTTTCCGGGTAGGTATATTCCATGCGAATGGAGATGCGGGGGGATATTACTAAAGATGTAGGTATTACGTATCTTGTTTTATTATAACAATAAATGGATGAAATAATTAATGAATGATAAAAAGCTTTCCTTACTACTAATGAATCCAGTCAAAATTGTAAATATAAGTGCAAAGGGTGGTCTTATCGCTAATAAAGCGATCAACAAATGATACATCTAGATAGCCCACAAATACGTCTGCATAGAAATAAAGCGCTCACTGTATTTCAGAGACCTTGGCTTAACTGTTCTAATCCTCTTGTTTGCATACTCTTCTCTGAATATACTGCGGCAATTAGAATTTAATGGGAATGCATTTGAGTTATTTGCAGTTTAACTGAACCAATTCGAACATTAAGAAGAGCAATGTTTATTTGCACATAATTCCATGTTTTTTTTATTTATGTTGTTAGAAAACTATCGGTAATTTCTTTTGTTTAATATTTTTATCTAAGTTACTTTTTATTCGCGTTTTGAAGAATGAGAATCGTTTGGGCATTTATTAGTTTTGAGAGAAGAATGACACAAAAAAGATGTATTTACAGGAATGACACAAAAAAGACATTTTTTTTAACACACTGGTATGTAAATGGCATTTTCAAGTTGATGCGCTCGTGGCGTAGCTTGCTTAGGCGTTCTTAATTAATCGTTAAAGTTATGCAACGATGTGCGCGGTCACAAATTGGGATGGGTGACCGCAAGTGACATTACGAGCTGAGCGCTTCCGTGCTTCGGAGGGCACGTTAAACAGTCGGTCCCGGCTTTTAAGTCGTTAAGCCATGACGGAGGCCTTTAGGCGGCCTAAGAACACCGTCACTAGAGTTGGCCACTAGCTCATACGAACATACATACATAAGTTGTGCTGTTAGATTTTTGACACTTGAATGTCAGCTGAATAACTTGTTGAGTGTTGACTTCAATGACATCGAGAGCCAAGGAGTAGGAAGCCACTCTTTTCAGAGTGACTCTCAAAGTCTGCTGAGTGTTTGTGCCTCCATTCAAGATCATAAAAGCGTTTACCTTAACCGACTGCTGAAAATAATGTTATGTTTTGCCCAAACTTGTAAGTAAACAACTTAAGCCTTGATTTCCTAGGCCTTAGCGATCGTGAGAACGGTTGTCAGTCGGAGATTGTCAAATTACTCATAGTCAGGTCATTAGTTAAAAACAAAAATCGTGTTTAGACTGTCCCTTGTCAGTAGGTCGTTATTTTGACAGAAATGCCATCTAAAAAATCTAATGGTGACTAGTACTGTAGGTAGTACCTGTGCAACCTAAATTATAAGTACTTGTTTTTTTTCTTGACTAAATACTTGTCCGTAAAATTAAAGACGACTATTTGACGGGGTGGTTTTTAACTAAACTGATCTAGTAATCATCATCTTCCTACCCTTATCCCACTCTATGTGGGGTCGGCACAACATGATCCTTGGATCATGCCATAAGAGTTTTGGCTAAGGTGTTTTATGACCGGCCGCCTGCCTGACGTCAACCTTGGGAATATTTGCTTATTGTATCTCATCATGTTGGAGGATACTATCCCTTAGTCGACTTTTACGACATGTTCGGGGAGAGAAGCAGTTGGACGCATTCTGTTTTTTCTTTACTCCCAGTCCCGCAGAGAAGTTGATGAGAGACTGATCTAGTAAACTAAAGCTTAACACTTAAAAGGGTCTTTTTATCTCAGTGATATTATTTTTTTATTCATGCAATTTGTATTAAAGGCTGTTTTTGTAATCGCCTCCAGTGGTGAAACGACTCAATTTAGGCTGTAATCTCACGAAAGTAATTCATTTTAGGTTCAGAAGCCGCCTTATTATTCGACTCATATAGCTTAGGGCATCGTTCGAAAGACAGCGATTATGACACATTTTTTTGGCTCGGAAATTCACCTATCATACTATAATATTATAAAAAGGAAAGATTTTTGTTTGTTTGTAACGATTAGGCTCCGAAACTACTGGACCGATTTCAAAAATTCTTTCACCAATAGAAAGCTACATTATCAGGGACCAGTATAGGCTATAATATTATTTAAAAAAATAGGGATCTGTAAGAAAATTGCAATATTGTAACCCAAGGTAGATTAGTAGTAAATTATGATTAGTAGTTTAGAAGTTATGATGGAACAGGTAAACATACATACATACACATACCGGTCAAAATCATAGGCCTCCTTTTTTACTAGTTATACTGGTCTATGCTATTAAGGGTAATCAAGTCACGTGAACTAAGTTAACGGTATTAGGCGATTACACTGAATTTTTCATTGGTCAGACATCTATGGCCGATCAAATATCGAAGGAACTGAATCGACAAATTCGATTTTAGTAGTTACACGCACTAACTTATAGCATACGTTTGATTCGATCAGTCCGATGCACGAGCATCATACTTTGGCCGATGACTGGTTAGGTATTCCCTCCGTAAGTCGCGTGTTTGGAAACTGCACTCTAAATACCGAAAGTAAGCCCATTAAGTTTTAGGCGACCGGAAAAGGTGATAAGTTATCTACTTAATAATCTTCATGCCTCATTAAAGTTTACCTCAAGTGCCAAACTGACATGAATAGTTGAGTTTGGACTCAAGTTTCCACTCAGTACTTACCAAACTCAAATTATACTTATTTATTTATACTACTTTACGGCCGGCAACTTGGTTTGTATTATTAAGGCGTCAGTTTTTATCCGACTGTGCAGAAGGAGGGAAAGTTTTAGGGATCAAATTTTCAGGGGCTTTTACGAGGCACTTGAAGAACTCACTAAACAATAAGGCCTCATTCACATGAGAGCTTTTCAATGTTAAAAGAGCGTTGAAGTTAAACATATTTATATCCTTATATTTTTTCATACCGATGATTCGTCTCACCTTACCACACCTATGATTTCGTAGGACAAGAAAAAGTTAATGAATATAATATGGACATTTCACACAGCGCCATCTAGCCCCAAACTAAGCAAAGCTTGTACTATGGGAACCAGGTGGCTGATAGAATACTTACATACTTTTTTTGTAAATACATATACCTATTATAATATGTGTTACAACACCCGGAATAAATGTTTGGATGTAACCCGCAACGAGAATGTAACCCGCACCTTTTACGAGCCGAGTGTTCGCCTCCCACGCCATCGAGGTCATCAGTCATTTAACCGTTTGTTTTTCTACGCCAAGCTTCATTAGATAAAATAAAATGAAACTCCTCAGAACAGAACGCGTTCAAAACAATTTTTGTCTCTCGCCCCGAATAAATTGCGGAATTACTTCGTGAATTGTTCGTTTCGCCTCGATTGTTCCTTTTATTTGAGTGACGAATTGATACCATCCCCAGGGAGCGATGTGTTTAGCTGATGATATTCTCTTCATTTAATTTGACAGCTGATACTTTAAATTAAAATATGGGTTATATGGAGGACTGGTAGAAAACTTAAAATAAAATAAAAAATATTGTGTAGTTAGTATTGTACGGAGCCCTTCGCGTACGGTTTTTATACAATTTATTCTCTCTTTAGTGAAGTTTATTGAAAATAAAGTAGATTCAGAATACTTTAGTGTTCGTAAGTATTTCAATCAACCCAAACTATCCCTATTTCAAGATAAATATGTAAGTTTACTTACAAAACAGCCTTTGACAGCCGGATAACCTTACCCGGAAGGTCTACCCGGGTACAGTAGACCCGGTCCTAAACCCGGGCAAATACGGGTTAAATGAGATAACAATGATGGCAGAATAACGTTTATATATTTAAAAACCCTTTTTAGCACTTAGGATCATAAACTAAATTAGGCTAAAATTACGTGGGAGTGAAGTTAAATATTTTACCTCATCTGTCAAGGAAACTTAAGCTTAATTAGATTAGAAGAAGTTAGATAGCCCTTAGAGAACGTTGCAAAAAAGTTCTCATAGTTCGATTGATTGGACCACGTGGCCACAGTTTTCGTTTGAAACTATTTTAAATGGTGTCCGCCCATCACTCCGTTATAATAACAGTACCATCACCATCCGAAAAAAAGCAAATCAATCTTTAAAGGTTGCTCTTTTTTTTAGTTTTTCATTGTTATTCTTCTTTGCTTCTTTGTGTCTCTCCGGTAATGATAATAAAAAAACCATTTAATTGTCTTGAATATGGTCATAATAAATTTACATTTCTGTTATATAATGTCAATGGAGTCCAGCATATTTAGTTTAGTCATAATATAATGACAAACAAATAATATTCATGCATCTAAAATACAACCGAAGGAACGGTGGTTAAGAGAATAATCCTTTGAAGAATTTATAACGGCATTACATTGTAAATTTTTTCTCATGCCCTCATTTTACGTTAGGATTAGGCTAATCGAACCTTTAATAAATCCATAACCTTGAAAACTTTCATATTTGGCGGATTTTCAACAAACTCGACTTTGGGGAAAGCTGGAAACTTTCTACAAAGCTACGTTCAAGCCGACGCGATTAAACGACTAAGGTCGTGCTCACATTACTCCCACACAAATATCGAAATTGAATCAATGAAGAAACTCACAAAATTGTAAAAAAAACCGGTTTAGTGCGAATCAAATTAGCACAGATGTATTACCGGGCCCTCATTTATTACTTGTTGTTATAGCGGCAATAGCAATACACACCCTGTAAAAATTTCAACTCTCTACCTATTACGACAACCTCGGTGGCGTGGCGGGCGAGTGCTTGGCTGAGACGCAAGAGGCACGGGTTCAATTCCCGCTACGATAGAAATGTTTATATGTTCTGCAAATATTTCTTCCGGGTCTGGGTGTTGTAGTATTATGTATTATAAGTATGTACCTATTTACAAAAAAAAGTATACAAGTATTCCATCAGCCATCTGGTTCCCATAGTACAAGCCTTGATTAGTTTGGGGCTAAATGGCGATGTGTTCATGAGACTGACGGCCGTTGACTGACGGATGGATGGACAGACGGCCAAGGCTTTGAAGTAGGGTCTGCGCGCCTTACGATGCCAACCGCATAATTCAACGTTATGTACTTTACTATATATTTTACTGGACTGGGAGTAAAGAAAAAACATAGAATGCGCAACTGCTTCTCTCCCCGAGCATGTCGTAAAAGTCGTCTAAGGGATATATCCTCTCCAATACAGACGCGGTCCGAAGGGAGGGGGGGAGGCATCACAGCGGACATAACTCCCCCCAAAATTGTACACTTTGACATTGAAAAATCTTCTAAAAATTTACAAAATATAAAAAAGCAATTTTCTGCCTCTAGATGCGATGCCAATATATATAGAGAAGGCTTCCATTTGTTTTTTAATGTGTGCAATTAAATCTGGTTTACTCGACATATTCTATTATTAGTAGCCATTTCAGGCTGCGACCGCGCCTGTCTCCAACATGATGAGATACAAGTCAACGAGCAAGTATTCCCCAGGAGGGTTGACGTCAGGCAGGCGGCCGGTCATAAAACACCTTAGACAAAACTCTTACAGCATGATCCAAGGAACATGCTGTGCCGACCCCACATAATAGTGGGATAAGGGCAGGAAAATGATGATGATGTACTTTACTACATACAGAGGGCCCACTTTTCATTTGTTACAAACTTCTTTCGCTTCATTCACTTTCATTACATTCTTTATGCATGCTCGTCAGCTTAGGATTCTCTTGACCTGACCCTTTTCCAAAGCGTAGGCATATTGTTAGCTTAAAATTACGTTATAAAGTAAACTGGACCCTAATTGCGATGTTATAAACGTATTTATCAAATACTATTATATAATTTTGGTCTTCACGATACAGGCTTGCCTAGTGTGAAGACCGCTGAAATACATATTAGTTTTAATCTAAGCAACATCAAACCTTGTGCCTGTGAAAATTGTTTCAATGTGATTGCTGAGATTAATATTTTTTCATTTTTTCAATGATCATACATACATACATATCACGCCTGTTTCCTATAGGGGTAGGCAGAGATCACGGATCTCTATTTGCTACGATCCTGACATACTTCTTTCGATTCATTTACTCTCATAACATTCTTCATAAATGCTCGTCGGTTTAGGGTACTCTTGACCTGGCCTTTTCCCAAAACGTCGCCAATTTGGTCCAGGTACGTGCGCCGAGGTCTTCCCCTTCCAACAGTACCATTCACACTCGCCTCGAACACCTGTTTCGTTAATCTTCTTTCATTCATCCTCTCTACATGACCGAACCATCCTAACATAAGGTATGTTAGGATGGTTCGGTCATGTAGAGATCAATCTCAATCCTCATCACTACATCTTCATTCACTCCACATCGCTCTCTTATCTATACTATTAAAAAATATAATATTTCGTTTTATGCACATATCGCATTGTGGTATCATATTATCTGGCTGTCTATCGTTTTTGGCATCTGCCAAAACGAAAACAAACGAACGTGAAATGCAACGTGCGTTCTAGGAACGTAAAATCCAGTTATCATGATTGAAGGTTGGAGCACTACTCGTATTTATTTATTTACTACAAATGCTGTCTCAGCCAAAAGCTATTGACGACCTCTGTGGCGATGCAGGCGAATGCTCGGCTGAGACGCAAGAGGTGTGGGTTCGATTCCCGCTGCTGGAGAAATGTTTGCATGCTCGGCAAATATTTCTTCCGGGTCTGGGTGTTGTAGTATTATGTATTATAAGTATGTATTTACAAAAAAAAAGTATATAAGTATTCTATCAGCCATGTGGTTCAGCTTTGGTTAAATTGGAGCTATATGGTGCTGTGTGATATGTCCTCAAATATATATTTTAAAACAGCTATTGGTTCGGGTAGGTGTACCAGTATTTTCTATTCGAAAGACGTCTTAATGTTTTCTCATCAAAGAGCGGTACACGAATTTCTCACTACTTTCGATTTCCTGCGTCGGTTGCTCTGAATAAAAGCGGGTAATAACATCGGCAGGTCCGCTGGTGACCATCTGTATTCCAGCGGCACCTCGTCCCTCCAGTTCTTAAGCCAAGACACGCCTTAGCGATTTACTGCAAGTTATAAGATGCGGACTTAAACTTCGACTTTATGACCTTGTGCAGAAACTAAACTAAGGTCTTTTACCATCTACAGTAGATAATTTATACAGCGTCAGGAGGCAACTTTTACCTTCACAAACGGGGCGCTGTAGTGCCCGGGACGAATTAAGATGGAGTAGACTTCTTCAGCACCTATTCCATCCTCGCAACTTAGTCGGCCTTGTCCACAGGAAAACATCATCAATACGTGCGGAGCTGACTAAGCCGCGGGTTTCCTCACGATGTTTTCTTTCAGTTGGAGAGTACTGGTATAGCGCACATAAATTTTTCGCACAGAAAATCCATTGGTACACGACCGGGTTTGAACCCACGACCTTACGATCGGAAGGCGGGGTCGCTACCAACTAGACCACCCTAGTTACACTAGTATGTAATATAGAGATATTACAATAAGTGTAAGAACTTTAAATCAGAAGTGGCTGCAAGTTTACTCGTGGTTCTGCCCACCCCGTTAAGGATACTGGCGTGATAATATGTATGTATGTACAATAAGTATGTAGATACTTATTTATCTTAAAAAATGGTTCAGTTATTATTATTTGACTATTAGTTGCATAATTCAGACAAATTCGGTATTTGTACAAAGCACGAAGTTTGCCAAAGCGCACAATTTGTTGTACTTGACTTTATTTGTTTTCATTACGAGTATGTTTGTATGAATATCGCTATCGCTCATTCTCTGTACCACAAAAGGAAAAGTCTTGTGACACAAATCCCGGGTCTATCGGACGACAGCTCTTCTTAATGAACTCAGCTAATCCTAGCATTTGCATTTGCCAGTCTCAGACAAAAAAAAAAGAAAAGACGGCGCGCCGCGAACAACAAAAGTGAAGCCACCTTTTTATCTATATGTGTGTGTGTGTGTGTGTGTGTGTGTGTGTATGTCTGTGTGTGTGTGTATGTCTGTGTCTGTGTGTGTGTGTGTGTGTGTGTGTGTGTGTGTGGAGACTTTTTATGTGATTTGCTGCATAGTAGAAAGCCCCGTGACTTTGTCTACATTGTGGTTAATTTTACCCGATTGCTAAGGAGAGTTGTTTTTGTGGTGTATGTATGTGTGTTTGCATTGGTTTTGCTGAAGAATGGCGCAGGCTATTTTATAAATCCAATATGGCGACTGTCAAAAGCCAAGTTTTATGTAAGAGAGATTATTTTGTTACCTTTTTGGTTGATTAACTAAAAAGGTAACAAAATATCGATTTCGACAAGGTGTTTTATAGTGTTTTTTTATAAATTTAAAACTAGCATGATCTAATTCAAAAGAACTCTTACAGAGTGATGAAGAATCAAAAACTTTTAATCTCATAGTGGACTCTGCTACATAGTTTTAACTTTTGCAGTTGTCAACGTGTCATTTGTTGTGTGTATATTGTATACCTGTATTTTTTTGTTGCAAGTCATTAAATTTTAAATTGTGCCAACTTTCTCTTAAATTCCTTTAAATATATTAGATGGACTTTTCTTGCAATTGGTTTGACGTTTCGTTTACCGATATTTCTCACAAAGTCACGAGTATGCGCTTCTCCAATCAAACATACATCAATAGTAATAAAGCCTCGGTTTCCTACACGAACAGTGTTGTCTACTGATGTCAGTCGGATCTACGCTCACTACCCTGTTCCATGAGAGCACTGGTGGTGTGGTGGAAATGGCCCCGAAAAAACATTTGTCGAAAGAACTAGTGACACGACTTGATAGATAAACCCCGTTCCATAAAAGGACCGTGACCTTCGTTTTTTTGTGTCGGGCAATGACCCTAATACCTTCACTGATGTCAGTCCATGAAACTATTAGTGTTTGAGGAGACCCTTGCTGATCTTTTAAGTTATAGGTAATCAAAACTCAAAGATTAACCCCCGAATACTCAAATGCGACGCAGAGTTGAGCACGTTTCAAGTCACGGTTTTTTTGACAGTTTTTGATGAAAATCTGTCAAAAACTCGTCACTTGAGACGTGCTCCACTCTGAGTCGCGTTTGGGTATTCAAGGGTAAATCAATTGCAAAACCAGTGAATTTACACAAAGAGACTGCCAATAAGCAATTAGTCTTATAAATGTGCTAACTCGTTGGAATGATATCGCTGAAACTGACGTCAGAAACAAAATCAAACTGTATTGTCAAAATACATGAACATTTTAAAAGCTTTTATTATTATGAATTATAAAGCAGTTATTCTCAACCGATTGAGCTGAAATTTTGTATACACGTTTAATTCGGATGAAAATGCATCTAAATACAATATGGCGGACTCCCAAATGTCGCGACAAGCTTTTATATCATATAGGTCGTGTAATAATAAATATATTGGTTTGATTTAATTTAAAGTTTATTTTCTTCTTTTTAGATCATTTATATAAAAGCTTGATTAAAAAAAACCTTATAATTTAGTACAGAATGACTTTGATATTACAATTAGCAGTTAAGCCATGACGGAGGCCTTTAGACGGTCTAAAAACTCCGTCACAAGAGCTGGCTACTAGCTCATACGAACTTACTTTATTAGCAGTGTTAACTACTGTTACACGCACATTGAAACTGAGTGTGAGTTCTATAAGTTCTAAAAGTTATATAATACTTGTCTAGGAAACAAAAGCTTTATTCTATGCCCTAGAATTTATGAAGATCGAATCTAGCTCGAAGCTCCAGTAAATAAATATATTACGGTTTACGATGAATGGATACTGATGGCGCTGGAAAATACAAAATAGCATTTTTCAAGCTTTGTCTTTAGTGAATTTGCAACCGACGATACAATGTTTTCTTGTTTAAAGTTTTAAGGTGAGGAGCACAAAATATTAAACCAGTCAAGTGCGAGTCGAATTCGCACACGAAGGGTTCCGTTCCGTCCTACATGTACCTACATAAATGTTTCATGTACGGGGCCCCTCTTTATATCATTTGTTGAAGGTACAAATATAAATACACACTCTGTGAAAATTTCAACTCTCTACCTTTACGGTTGATGAGATAGAGCCCGCTGACAGAGGGATGGACGGACAGACGGACGCACAACGGAGGCTTAATAATAGGGTCCCGTTGGCACTTTCGTGTACGGAACCCTAAAAACATGGAATGTGTGAAATTTAAAAACACATAGTTAATAAACAAAATAAATAATGAGTTATTGTAGACATTTCACACAGCGCCATCTAGCCCTAAACAAAGCAAAGCTTGCACTATGATAACCAGATGGCTGATATAATACCTACTTATATATATATATATTGTTAATAATAAATAAATAAATAACACCCAACAGTCACATACATAGTCCTGACCCCACACTAGCATTCCCTGTGTCGTGGGCATCAGAAACTACGAGTACCATGGTACCACAACACCCAGACCCGGAAGAAATATTTACAGATAATGCAAACATTTCTTCCGCAGTGGGAATCGAACCCGCGCCTCTTGCGTCTTCGCCGAGCAATCGCCCGCCACGCCACCGAGGCCGTTAAAATACATACTTGTAATACATTGCATCGCAATACCCAATTACATCAAATAATTGTTTATCTAGAACACAAATTGTATTGTAATTCAGATGTCATGTTACGAAAGCGTATACCTACACTATTTAAATGAATGAAAAAAGAAATTTGTTATTTTTCTCAGTTTTAAGATAAACATAAAACTGTTTATAGTTGTAGTTGCAGCCAAAATTCTGGCTAATATTCCCAAAACAATACCTTGGCTACGTAACAGCTTCAACTCTTTATTAACTAGTGAAATGCCTGCGATTTCGTTCGCGCGGAAGCAGGAAGCTAAAGCTTGTATAAAAAAGTGAGCACTGTTAGTCTTGTGGTAGCCCGCCTTCCGATTCTAAGATCGTAGGTTCAAATTGTGCACCTATGCATTTTTCTGTTCGAAAAAGTTATGTGCACTATACCAGCACTCTCAAGCTGTGAAGGAAAACATCGGCATGTCGTAGAACCTAATAGGTTCGAAAGGAGCCTTTGAGGCGCACCTTAAATCCTTTTACCGCACTGGTTCGAAAGAACTAGTGACACATTCAGTAGTAGTAGTATAAAAATAGTTATAAACAGTCAGTCATTAACGCAAAACTCATTATATTTAGATCGTGTGCCTTGGCGTGCAAAATCGCAATATTCCTCGTTTATTTCAATTATAATCCCGAGACTTGTTGAATAGTATACGGGACCATTAAATGCTATTGCATGCACTCTTGGAATGCCACCAAGAACCGGGGATGAACTCAGGTACGGACAGATGATCTGAAAGAGCCCCTTTGGGGCGCACTTCACTCAGGCGCGGTCGCAGCCTGTAATTTTTAGGGGGGTTACTAATAGAATATGTCGAGTAAATCAGATTTTATTGCACAATACACAATTTTGTTGCACATGTTATAAAACAAATGGAAACCTTCTATTTTTACTGGCATCGCGGCTAGGGGCAGAAAATTGCTTCTTTATATTTTGTAAATTTTTAGAAGATTTTTGACGTGTACGATTTTGGGGAGGGTCATGTCAATTTAGTTCAGATACAGTAGGTAATACTAAGATTTTAAATGTGAATGCGGGTTTCGTTTAGAAACCGCCACAAATTTTGTCAATTGAATATGAATATGAAAAACAGTTTATTCAGTTATTCTTTGTAAGATCACATTGAAACATGGAATTTTCGACTTTTCGTAAAGCGACCAAGCGTGTAAGATACAAACAAGAAACCGTCTCTTAGCTTTTTTTCGGAAAATGATCCCTTTACAATCATGTTTATGAAACGAGTTGAATATTATTCAGTCCCAAACTTTCTTGTCTATTTAGTCAGATATTTTGTAACGAAAAAATTGACGGCCTCGGTGGCGTGGCGGGCGATTGCTCGGGGAGACGCAAGAGGCGCGGGTTCTATTTAAAAATTATTTGCATGTCTGCAAATATTTCTTCCGGGTCTGGGTGTTGTGGTGCCATGGTACTCGTAGTTTTTGATACCCACGATACAGGGAATCCTAGTGTGGGGTCAGGACTATGTATGTGACTGTTGGGTGTTATTTATTTATATTTATTGGTTTCTGGGTCTCTATGCTGCAAAAATAGACATGATTTTTTGCATAGATATAGTCTGGAGAGTGACCAAGGACTTGTCGGTGCGTGCGAAGTCATGGGTGGAAGTTATTTTTTATTTTGCCCCACAAAAAGTCACCCTGAGTACGTAATGATAAGAACACGTTTCCCGCAGCAATTGACCTGTGGCCACTTCTCACAACTGCATAAGAATAGAATGTGAATGTGAAGTAAATGTCGTTTGAATCAAGTCGTTTTACACGAAATGAGCTAGACTATCTATCGGCTTTTAAACGTTCGCATGAATATTTGAGTTTGTAAGATAAATAGATAGTGTATTCGGTAAATAGACAAACAAATTTAATTCTCGGGAAAATGTTAAAACCAGCATAATTTGTACCGTGAGTATTTTGGCAGTTATGTTGTAAATTTTTAGCTCTCTCTAAAAAAGAAGCAGATTCTCAATGCTGTAAGTATGTTTTATGAATAAGCCCCTCCTTTTTTTGAAGTTGGTAAGATATGGAGCAGTTCTGAACCGTAACAGAACAGCAGAGTTCTGTGTTGTGCTTTGACAGACTTTTGAAATAAATTAATAGTATTACAAAAAATTAAAATAAAACAGCTTTTATTTAAATGCTAAATGCTTTAAATTCAGTTGCAAGATTGACGCTAACAAACAAACATACAAAAAGCCTTTAAAAAGAAGAAATTGTCAGTAGGACTATTTCTATTGTTTTTTTGTGCTGAGACGATGGCAGTCTGGCTATGGAATAGGCTATCTGCTCGATTACATAATATGATTTATTAATATATTTTTTTTGGTAGGGAATTGGACGGCGAGTAGAATGGAATAAAAATTTGACACTCCGCCCCCCTAAACCAACCTAAACCTAACCTTAACCTAACCTAAACCTAACCTAAACCTAACCTAAACCTAACCTAAACCAAACCTAAACCCAACCTAAACCCAACCTAAACATAACCTAAACCTAACCTAAACCTAACCTAAACCTAACCTAAACCTAACCTAAACCTAACCTAAACCTAACCTAAACCCAACCTAAACCAAACCAAAACCAAACCTAAATCTAACCTAAACCTAACCTAAACCTAACCTAAACCAAACCTAAACCTAACCTAAACCAAACCTAAACCTAACCTAAACCTAACCTAAACCTAACCTAAACCTAACCTAAACCAAACCTAAACCTAACCTAAACCAAACCTAAACCTAACCTAAACCTAACCTAAACCTAACCTAAACCATACCTAAACCTAACCTAAACCTAACCTAAACCTAACCTAACCTAACCTAAACCTAACCTAAACCTAACCTAAACCTAACCTAAACCTAACCTAAACCTAACCTAAACCTAACCTAAACCTAACCTAAACCTAACCTAAACCTAACCTAAACCTAACCTAAACCTAACCTAAACCTAACCTAAACCTAACCTAAACCAAACCTAAACCGAATCCTAAACCTGCGGCGGGCGATGCGAATGGCTTGAAACTCGATTTGAAATCTAACGAGAACGAAGTCGTGGGCAACAGCTAGTAAATAAATAAGTAGAGTGGTAAATACCTAATGAAATAAATATATTTTTACTTTCTATTTCTGGCTGCACCTATTTAAAAACATTTTGTTTTATGTGCACTAAACCACATTATTTATGGTGATAGCAGATAGTACTGTCTGGCAGAAGTGTTATCAGGTGACTTTCAGGCCATCTTCGATTTTATCATATTTGGCACACGGTCTGTTTTGCTTTATCACGTAATCAAAATCTCTGAGTAGCTTTTCGTTGAAAACAAGATTTACTAAGCTTGTAACTAACTTTTCCTCTCGTTATCGTTATGAAACGGGAAACTTATAGCATAATAGTTTTTTTTTTTTTTCAATTTATTTGATGGTTTTGTCGCTTTGCGACTTATCCATGTAAAAACAAAATTAAATAAAAAGAAACCAAGTTATGCTTATTATAAGTTTCCCCGTTTCATACAAACTGGTTATTATTAGTCATCACAGCCTTAATAAATATTTACGTACTTTTCACACAGCGCCATCTAGCCCCAAACTAAGCAAAGCTTGTACTATGGGCACCAGATGACTGATATAATACTTATATACTTTTTTTTGTTAATACATACTTATAATACATAATACTACAACACCCAGACGCGGTAGAAATATTTTCAGAACATACAAACATTTCTCCCCTAGCGGGAATCGAACCCGCGCCTCTTGCGACCAAGCCGAGCACTCGCCCGCCTCACCACCGAAGTCGTCGATAAGTCGATAATAAGTGATCCATTTCGCAACTATTTTCTGACTTTCGACTTTTATTTCTAACGGAACTTTATTAACTGCCTGGTTTTGACAGATACATGTTACTTCAGCTAAAAAACATTACCCTCTTCTTCACAATCGGTTAAAGAGCCTTACTTTGTCTGGTCGTGACGTGACAAATCCCTGTAATGAAAGAGCTAAAGGTTACGCGACCGAAAGGAGTTTGTTTGATGCTATTTTCTGCTGTGCTGATCAGATTATTTGATTCTTTGTTCCGGCGAAATAGCCCGTTTTTAGGGTTCCGTACCCAAAGGGTGCCAACGGGATCCTATTACTAAGCCTTCGCTGTCCGTCCGTCTAACTGCCCGTCCGACCGTCCATCTGTCAGCGGGCTGTATCTCATGCAAATCTTCACAGTGTGTGTATTGTCGCTACAACAACAAATAATAAAAATAAAAGGGGGCCCCATACCCATACAAGAAACATTTATGTATATGTACGGATAGTACGGAACCCTTCGTGTGAAAATTCAACTCACACTTGATCGGTCTCTTTGTATTCTCGTTATAGCTTATATATCTAGCCGTTTTCGACTACATTGACTTGGATTTATGTAGAAACATTGCCGGTTCCAATATTTTACCAACGGCCGACGGTTCGTTCATTATCATAGCAACGTTATTTTTTGACAAATTTATGCCGCTTTTGGATCCTGCCATCCATTAATAATTTTACAAAAGTAATTAAAGATTCATCGTCAGTTAACTAAAGAATACATACTACGCTATCTAGGATGACATATTTTTATCCATCCGTTGGGCAAAGGTATACTTCTAGTCTATCCCTGAGTTTTCTCTCATCAACCTCTTTCTAAGGAACTGACGAACTGAGAATATTCCTCAATATTAGAAACTGCTTCTCTCTCCGAGCATGTCGTAAAAGTCGACTAAGGAGTACTTAATATCCTCTCTAACTTGATGGACCTGATATGGGCGATGGGTTGATCACCTGTCACCATGGTTCACCATATCCATCTTGGGAGTCTTGAATCAGAAGTGGCTGCAACTTTTCTTATGATTACTTGTGGTTCTGCCCACCCCGTTAAGGATACGGGCGTGATAATATGTATGTACTAGGAACTTGGTCAAAAATAAAAATGAAATGAACGAATGCAAAATGGAAAGCTCGGAACACGCGACGCACCTCAAAAGGTCATTAACGTAGCGGTTTAATCAAATATTTATCAACCACTAATGAAAATCCGATTCAGTGGCTTTACCGCTGAAACTTTAATGTGGGAAGCCCTTTCATTAATAGGGAAAGCGCGGGCAACGTGGATCTAAGGGAGATGCAAAAAACTGCTTTCTTAAGAATTCAAAACATTAAAAAACTTTTAATTTAAAAAATTTGCTCTACTAGATAGTCTAGCTAGGGTAAAGAGGATATTACTTTGGGCAAATTGGATAAATAAATTGGTCATAAATTTTTCACATAAAATACTCTGAAGTATCAGCATATAACTTTCCCAAAATAAAACAATGCCACGTTATTATTGAATAAAATATAATTAATTGACTATTTTATTAGAAAAATAACTTTACATTTTTGTTTAAGTGCGCTTTGCCTAAATCACCATTTTTACGTAAAATTGTACTTAGAAATAATAAAATAGTACTCACAAATTATCAAATAAAATGCAATTTTAATTCGTTACTGATAACATACCATAGGCAAGAACATCGGGAGTGGCATGATAGCGAAAAGGCCAAAATAGAATGGGCATACCGGCAGAGATAAAACAATGGAGTTAATTATTGACTACCTAGTCTTTTCAGAGAAGTTACTTAATTATCTGTACTTACCTACTTGCTTGTGTCGTATTTTTTTTTCTATTCCATTCTATTAAACATAGGCCGCTCACAAAACGCGCCCCAAATTTTAATTTTCAAAGTAAAATGATTCCCACAGACACCATTAGCGCCATATCCTCAGGCATTTTTACCAACCTGTACTCTGTAATAATGCAGAGGATTGTGTACCTAATGGACCCAGCGGAGGTCCTACTACGAACTTGAAAATACGTTTTACGACAGAGCTAATTTTGCCAAACTATCTATAGCTGTCCTGAAATAAAGTTTTTATTATTATTATTGTTATTGAATTAATTGTTACTAGGTATACACAAAGACTACCAAGGTGATCTTGGTAGTCTACTTTACTGAAGTATAGGATATAGTCATGAAGTTATGTATGTATGAACGAGATTAGCACGGGACCGTTATGGGTGGCGCAAACAGAGGGAGGCCTATGCCCAGCAGTTGTTGGGATGTGGATGATGATGATGATGATATGTGTACGACTGAAGCGTATCTCTAATCACGATAAACATTACTTTAAATGTCTAGACTCTCTCGAAGATAGCACTGGCATGTACAAACATTGCGTTTGGCACACTTTGGCACTGTACAATTTCGGATCTCCAGATACCCCGTAAAGGTGCCATCTGTACAATGATTGATATTCCCAGTGTTCTTACTAAGCGCTTTGAGTCCACATTTTTCATACGCACTGCAAAAATGTGGAACTCCCTGCCGGGGTCTGTATTTCCTGAGAAGTATAAAGTCTTCTTCAAATCGAGATTATATAGGTTTCTTCTACGTAAGCGTGCTGCATCTTAGCCCACTCTGTTACCTAACATTAGGTAGAGTGTGGGCAAACAAAAACTTATTTCGGTAAAAAACAACTTTTGCAAGTTAGAAATACTTTGTAAGTAAATGGTGCCAAATAATACAACAATGATAAAGCTAAAATTGAATTTGAATTTCGTGAGTAGCGCCTTCAGATTATATCAACGACAAACTTTGTCCCATTTCCTTTCAGGCACCTTGTAAAATGTAATATTTTGGATTAAATAAGACAGTATTTGGTCACTGTAGAATATTTTTGCGTTTGCTGAGAGCAAATGAACTTTTATAATAATTTTTTCATCAGTTTGACTAATAATACTTGACCTACTGACGTATATTCGAGGGAATCTATTTATTAGGAAGCAAAGAATATTGCACGCAGTGTTTGGATTGGCACCTTTTTGAAGTAATCTGAAATATATGGTGGAATTTTCGAAGCAAACCTAGAGGCAGAGTAATCTAAACACTGAAGAATAAAATAAAATAATAGCTAATGGCTGATAGAATACTTAAATACTTTTTTTCTGATTCTTATAATATTAGTAGGTATTCCTTGTAATATACCTAGCAGTGACGATCTTCGATTCATTCTTCGACAGAAGATCTGTACCTAATTGTCATGAGTTTAGGCATATTGCCATGTTACCATATTACCATATTACCATTTCGTTAGTAGAAAAGCACACAAAAGTAGGCGAAGTCAGCCTGTGGATGATGATGGCTTTGACAGGCTGCATCCTCACTTATCGATCATTTCTTTCAGTATAAGACGAGTAACCATTCGTCGCCCGTTAGTATAAAAACCGAATCGGACATTAATACAATCTGCATCAGAAGTGAGTGACATGATTCCTGTTTTTAAAACTGGTTATAAATAATAATTTCGAAATAAACCTGATTTTAAAATTAACTCATCATAGGCAATTATCGGCATAGGCCTCGTCTTTATTACGCCATTCTCTCCGATCCCTCGCGAATCTCATCCACTGATTCCCAGCTTCCTCGATGTCAGTCGACCATCGGGTGGGTGGTCTGCCTTTTGACTGTTGGGCGTCTCGGGGCCATCAATTCAGTGACCACCTTCGTCTATCTTCCGTCGTCTCTTCTAGCCAAGTGTCCTGCCCATCTCCATTTCAGTCTCGCGATCCGCATATCCACGTCCATGACCTTTGTACGACATCGAATTCCAACGTTGGGTATGTGATCTATGAGTGAGATTCCGAGCATGGCGCGCTCCATTGCCTGTTGTGCTAAAATTGTCTGACTGCTAAAAATACTAAAAAGTTACCTCATAAAACAGAATCATGGTTTCTGCGCCCATTAAAATCAGCCCGAAGAAGGCAATTCGGGAAAGATTTAGAATTCAATAATCGACGATTGAATTCCGTTCGTTTCGTGGAATTGTTATTGCCGGTGTTGCCGACTGGGGCATGAAATACTATTTCATTTATTTTCCACTTCCGCGACTTTACGTGATACCCGGAAAAAGTAGGCTGTGCTGCTCCGGATCTAGCTTATGATCCGATCCTATATATCTCTTATGAAATAATATAATGTACTAGCTTACAAGCGCGGCTTCGCTCGTGACACCCCTTTTTGTGGATTATTTTGAAAAACCCTGAAACATGGTATACATTAAAACCAAATGTCGAGCCAATCTCACCCCCGTTAAAAAGTTTCCATACAAACTTTGACACCTCATTTTATCCATTTTTGAGATTATTTTGAAAAATCCTGAAACACGTGTGTCTGTTTATTTTTCAGAGTTTCAGGCAAATCGCACCAAGCGCTAAAAAGTTCCATACAAACGTTTTTACCCCTTTTCACCCCTTTAGGGGATGCTTTTGCTATAAAAGGAAGCTACCTTTAAAGTTTCATCTTTCTAGCTTTAGCGGTTTCGGATCGGCGATGATGAATCAGTCAGTCAGTATAAGCTGTCAATTTTTCCGATCTAGCAGTTGCAATCTTGCTGAGTTGGTAACACTGCTTGCCAGCGAAAAGCGATAAATCGAATTTACGTTCGCGAATTTCGTATAACCAATAGCTTAACTTGGGATTTAAACACCTAGCTGCTTGCATTGTTGTTTTACTGTTAAAGTTTACCAACACGTAACCGGGCGTTATAAAAATGGTAAAGAAAGAAATGGCTTTGTTAGAAAGTTTATTTTGAAAGGAATTACTGCTAGATTAATCATGATTAAATTGTAGATAAAACGAATGTATTTATTGTTTGTAAGGTCTTACATAAGTAAATAATAATTATTATCCTACGTCCACTATATTACAGAGGTTTGTATTTTTGTCACTAAATCACGCTAAAAATAGATAAACTGATTAAAATCAAATCTAGTAAATGATGAAGTGTACAAATTGTGTATCAAAAAATAATGTTTGTTCCTTAAATAATGATCATGAATCATTATTACAGTACAGACGTAACCGAATCTGTACTTTTCGGTCAGGATTAAGCAAGTTTTTCTGGCCCGAGTGATTTTTCTTCAGAATGTATCTTTTGTTGAATAGAATGAAGGAACACGAGGCACCTTTGTTCGAAATCTTTTGTCAAAAGTAAATTCTCAGTTAGTTACTTAGACTAATATAACGCACTTATTATTACCCGGCTGTGAAAGAGAGTATAATGTATTTGGGGCGTATGTATGTACCTATGTATGCATGTATGTGCATTCTTTTGGCTAAAGCTTTTAATAAATGAGATTTTGGATTTGTCTGGGTGACAAGAGTGCCATTGACATAAAGTGCCAATCATGAACATCAATCAACATCAAACATCAATCGAGCATCAATCATAAACATCATAAAGTGTTAAAAAATCCAATAAGGCGGCTGTAAGAAGCCTATTTCAATTAATTCATTTGGCTGTGTCTTAGCATGCCTAAGGACGCCTTGCAGTTGGAATTTTCTCGAAGGCCATTCTAAGGCCTAAATGCTTTTACCTAGTTATGAGAAATTGCTCTTACCACTCACGAGCTCCATTTTTATAAAAATAAGAACTGCTTGAATAAAATAAAAAAAATATTCTACATCTCAAGAAAACACAAGTTATAACATTACTAAATAAACCAAAATATTTAGTAACAGAAACAAACTAATACCAGTGTTTACTATTATAATTTACAAAACATAAAAGAAACAGTCGGGGCTATCTAAATGCCGTTGCAAACGGTGTAATAGCTCACCGTCACCTGATCCAAATCATCAGAAGGTAGAATAAAGGCAATTGAAATTGAACATTTCAAGCTTTCTCTCGAGAAAATTCACTTTGTAGGTAAGGCAACATTCAAGATTTTAATCAATAAAATAGGCTCAAATGCTTGTCACATATCCAAATCGTGACGTGCGTTAGCCCTCTTAACCCTGCTCTGCTGTCAAAACAATCTCCTCACTCCGCGCTGAACCCAATAAATTGAACCATTGAACCCACTCGATGACAGCTCGGGGGAACTGTCAAACAGAGATGGCTGAAGACTGTGTAGTTTTGGGCTTTAGTTTTTTATGGTCATCATCATTAATTTGTCTTAATACTTATAGTAATACTTCTCTGCTGGACTGGGAGTAAAGAAAAAATATAGAATGCGTCCAGCTGCTTCTCTCCCCGAGCATGTCGTAAAAGTCGACTAAGGGATAGTATCCTCCAACATGATGAGACACAATAAGCAAGTATTCCCAGGGAGGGTTGACGTCAGGCAGGCGGCCGGTCATAAAACACCTTAGCCAAAACTCTTACAGCATGATCCAAGGTTCATGCTGTGCCGGCCCCACATAGAGTGGGATAAGGGCAGGAAGATGATGATGATCATTAATTTGTCATTTGCCCAACAATGGATAATATGGGCTAGCAGCGACAGTAATATAACATCATCATCAACCTAATAGCAGTACACTGCTGGACATAGGTCTCCTCTATTGAGCACTATCGAGCCCTATCTTCAGCTTGACGCATACAGTTTCCATCAGCAGTATTTCGCAAATCTTCGGATGCCACCTTCCCGCTCGGGTGGATTAAGTTAAACTAGTATCACACTCCAGCCGCTAAACTATCTTTATGCAAAAATCATCTGGATCAGTTGCTTTGTCACTGCGGGAAAGGACATACCAGCAAACGTACAAACGAAAATACCAAAACAAAACACTTACGTTATTACAATAATTTTGAAGAGTAGGGATTCTGAAATCTTACTAGTAGGTACCCACTTTTTCAAGACATGAGCAATATGCGTGAAACTGATTAAGTCGCTGGTTTCTTCACGATATAAACTGAGAGGATAGTACCACCTATAGGTATACTGAGCAACCCTAGCCATCTAACATTTATGGTGACAGTATCAAAACATAGAGAACTCATTTTCTAAAGAGATGTTTCTTGCATTCAGGTTATCTGAAGATCATTGAATAAACACTTAAAATCATACTTCTTCTTCTTCTTTAGCCATTTATTGTCCATTTCTGAACGTAGGCCTCTCCCACTCTCCCAGTACTATGACTCTCTGCCAAAAGCAGTAGACCGAAAGTCATGGAGAGTAAAATCATACAAAAGAAGCTACATAACCCAATATTACATACATACATATTATCACGCCCATATCCCTAATAGGGTGGGCAGAGACGCAAGTAATTATAAGAAAACTTGCATCCACTTCTGATCCAAGACTCCCAATATAGATATGGTGAACCACGGTGACAGGTGATCAGCCCATCGCCCATAATAGTCCATCAAGTTGGAGAGGATACTAGGTACTCCATTCGACTTTTACGACATGCTCGGAGAGAGAAGTAGCTGGACGCATTCTGTTTTCTCTTTACTCCCAGTCCAGCAGAGAAAGAACCTAATATTAGATAGGAAATTAGCGTTATTCAAAAACGTTTAGCACTGTCATTCGACATGTCACCCCTTAATCCACATCTGCGGCATTCAGCGCTGACTGATGACAGCGTCAGCAAATAATGTCAGTTCACTTGCCTCTATCCATTACGTCGCGGTTGGGAGCCCAAACGGCGTGACGGGCGAATTTGAAAGCTATGATAAGTAAACATAGTTGAGCTAAAGTTCTGGCCAATTCACAAAAATAAGATCATATTAGCGTCTCTAATATTCTGCCCTCGTAATAGCAAATGCAGTACTTGCAAAATGGCGGTTTCGAGATAAACGTGGTAATCATAATTTTTAGATAACTCTGCAGCAAGTCAATGTTATATACTTATAGTAAAAAAATAATGAAAATTATTGCGATTAGTAGGGCAGTATTCCCAAATGGTGAAGAAATATCTTGAGGAAACTGGCATGTCAGTGCATGAAAGGACTTTAAATCCTTTCACCACACTGGTTCAAAAGAACGGGCACTACAGCGTCCCGTTGGTGAAGGTAAAAGTTGCCTCCTGACGCTGTATAAATCATCTACTATAGATGGTAAATTAATATTTGTTAAAAAAATATCCTAAGTGATTCTAAACTCCTTCAACGAGCTATGAAATAAAAAAATTAAGTAAACCCCGACCCCCAATCAGAACACCACAAATCAATCGGACTTATGAAAGTTGGAAAGGTCATTTTGTCAAGTAGGAAATTAGATTTTCATAAACGTTAGCTATAGCATAGACAAGTTTATACTTGTCTGTGGTTATATTTAACTAAAACAGAAAAAGTCGTATCAAGATCACCATTCGTTTGTGAGCTACGATGCCACAAACATATACACAGGTACACAGATATACGACAAACTTATAGCACCCCTCTTTTTCTTCGGGGGTTAAGTCATTCAGCATTTGAGTACCAGTGGCACCGCGTCAGTATCGCCGCGACGCAGTTACTGCGCAAATGTATGGAATACTACCTGCCGCCCGCGGCTTCGCTCGCGTGGTACCAGGATAAAAAATAGCCTATATGATAATCCAGCACATGTACTATATATATTCCAAGTTTCATTCAAATCCATTCAGTAGTTTTTGCGTGAAAGAGTAACAAACATCCATACATACAAACTTTCGCGTTTATGATATTAGTAAGGATCTTGCACCGGATCATTGACACTGTGTTCGAATGTGGCGTTGTGAAACTTTGATGATGAAACTTTCCATACATTGGTGTAGTTCCTAGTTTAAAAGTTTATCGATTTCTAATGCTGACTGTACCTCGTAATTATGCAGGGTCCTTACTTTAGCGGTCAAACCGTGATTTGCATTAATTACAATAAAGATATTACTATTATTCCGATCCACTTTATTTTATTATTTACAGTTTTCGGAGTTTGCCTAAGTTCAGTGATAAGGGCTTTAACTGTCAAACACCGCTGTCGACTAATTTTGTCATTGACTTTGACAGTTATACAGTCACAAAATAAGGCTGAACCACGAACCGATATTTTGCATAAGTCCACTGATAATCACATAAAGGATCTTTGTGTGACATCATTTATTGCAAAGACATGCCGATAACAATCTTTCTAAGCCTTTTTTACCCGACTACGTGGGGTAAAAACAAGGTTATATTTTTACAGTTTACATTATGTACATAATTATGCTTTAAGGAAGAATAATAACATGTTTTCCTGTAGTTATTTTACGATGTCGGGTCTCAGTTTTATGTAGTATGTTGCTTGTGCAGTTACTATTGTCACACTTGTACAAAACTCGTCAGTCATATCGTCTATTTGTCAGCCGGATGTGCTTTTCCAACGGCCGAATACTGTAATAAGGGTCCGTAACCAGCACTCAAAATATAATGTTACACGCAACAAATAATGGCGGATATAATTAGGCATAATTTTGTACAAGACGATAATATTTTGGTACGCAGTTACAAATGACAAGTTCGTAAAATAAAGAATTATTAAATTAAGTAGGACTGTAGTTTTCAAAGACTTTAAAACTAGAAGAAGATTCTCAATTCGGCTGTATTTTTTGGCATACATATCACATATTACACCTTTTTCCTTTCCTTTTTCATATAAACATAGGCGCTGGAAACTGCGATTCCTACAGGTTTAAAGTTAACTTATAAGGCAGTTTTCCAATAGTTTTTTTTATAATGTTGTACTATTTATATCAAATAAATTATGTTATGTTTATGTTTATATATAGGGGTAGTCAGAGACCACGGATCTTAAATACATAGATAAATTATTTATTTGATACATAATGACATCTTCATTTGCTGACATACTTCTCTCGATTAATTCATTTTCATAATTCTTTTGGTAGACTTTCACTGGCGTGGTGATCACATTTTTGTGAAAATAAAATTTACTATTAAAACTTGAATAACGTCATGATCTCTTGGAATTACGACTTAAGTAGATACAATACTTGTACGATTAAAGAGTATAGCTGTGTGATCATGAGCAGGCACAAGCTATTAAAAAGTAAGTTTTAGGTTAAGTATGGGTGGTTTGTTTACATAAATTTTATCTTCAGTTTGGCCGAACTATACCTACACTAGCTCATGACACTACAGATGCTCGGAGAGGGAAGCAGCTGGATGTATTCTTTGTTTTTTTCTTTACTCCCAGTCCATCAGAGATAGCTTCTTATTAATGGTGATACGAAATACTACAGGAAAAAGAAATATACCAACAAGAATTCGGTAAGTTTCATGAAAATTTCACCTTTCTTGAACGTTCTAATTATGTCACTACCATTTCAAATCCGAAACAAATACAAAGGCGCCGGGAAAGGCTCCCAGAAAGGCTAATGATAAAATCGATGCATTAATATCTGCTCATTGTCGAAAACTGTCTTACTTTACACCCCAAAACTCGACTCTACTACTTAAAGAATAAGGTACAAGATCCTTCGAATCAAATACTCATTACAATTTTCATTCGGCGCCAATATTGTTCCGATTTATAAAGGTGAAATGAATTCTTAATTCTGCTCTTAAGTCAATACGAGCGTAAATGGACGCCAGTAAAAAAGGTTAATGACCCTGTATACTGGAAATGGGCTCAGATTTTTCAAACTGGCTCATAATTCTTGTAGCTCTACCATGATTTTTTAGAGTATGCTAGTAAAAATATGTATTAAAACAATAATGCCCCATTTGCGTTGCTTGATGGATCTTACGTTTGATTGGACGTACGTTGCGTTCTTTTTATGTGAAACTAGCGACTCGCCCCGGCTTCGCTCGGGGATAAACATATAGGTTTTTCCAGCAATAACTCTAATTTTTCTCGCCGTAAAAACCATCCTTGAACTTCAACGAACATTTTAAAAAAAGATTTGGCCAAATTGGTCCAGGCGTTGTTGAGTTATGCGCTTACAAACATTTTGCGATTCATTTTTATATTATAGATTACTGTTCTTTTTACGCGACTGCGAAAAAAGAGTGTGGCGTCCCCCCCCCTGCCAATCCGTCTTATCAAACCCCGTCCCCAATTTCGTAGGACATTCGTAGACCGTATTTTTTCCGTGACCGTCATATAAGGTAATCTACGAGTCGTCTCTTCGCCATGAAGGCGCGGGCGATAGGACACAACGCGTGTAATACGAGAAACAGTCATTCATTCATCCTTTGAAGTGTGGCAATTGCCTGCCACGCCACCTAGGTCGTCAAAGCAAAACAAGCTAAGTTCGCTATTGGTTAAAAGAGGAGGATATCCTGGTTGAGAGCACTGGTGGTGTAGTGGTAGCATGGCAACAAGGAGGGCCTTGTGATCCTAATAATCGACTAGTAATGCCACCTATCAGTCAAACTGGAGATACAATTTATGTAAACAAACCGTTGCGTATTTTTCGTTATTACGATGAATTCACTTTATTTTCAGATAAATAAACCTCGTAACATAAGTTTTTACACCTAAATTTAACTATTAGTACTACTTAAAAGTTCCATAAACATGTAATGAAAAAATTAAAATTAAAAATTGTTTCTTCAGAGCGGCAACAAGTTGGACAAATTTTACAAATAAAACGATGAGACTGCAAAAGTTTTGAATCTGTGCCGCAGTCTCAATGCCCACCTCCTGAACATGGGAGTTGGTTCTGTTTAAATAGATAAATTATCTACCTATAAATTATATTACTAATAATGAAATAGTTAGCAGTTTACTTCTCTGCTGGACTAGAAGTAAAGAAAAAGCATAGAATGTGTCCAGCTGCTTCTCTCCCCGAGTATGTCGTAAAAGTCGACTAAGGGATAGACCTCTCCAAAATGATGGACCATCTATATGGGCGATGGGCTGATCACCTGTCACCATGGTTCACCATATCCATCTTAGGACTTTAAATCAGAAGTTGCTGCAAGTTTTCTTACGTTTACTTGTGGCTCTGCCCACCCCATTAGGGATATGGGCGTGATGATATGTATGTATATAATGAAATAGTAAGTTTTAGGTTAAGAACTGACACTTTGTTTACATAAATTGCATCTCCTGTTCGGCTGAAGTACCTATAGTTTGTTACATCATTCGACTTTTTTCCCTCTGTTTATCACAGTAACATTCAATCCGCGTCCAATTCCCCACGGGTTGAGATTTAGCTCCCCCATGCGTGGAACATACCAATCACCGCTGCGTCATCTATTGCTGCTTTTTCCCTATTTTTTGCACAGCAATGATGGTTTATGAAGGGCGATTCCACCGTTCGAAGTTCCTTTGATCTTTCCACCACACAGATTCGAAAGAATTATTACTAGTCCAACACAGCGGCATAGAACAACTGCTTTTGAAGGCAGTTTCCGCTACGCTGCATCGAAATGTTGGAATAAAATTCTCTCGCCGATAAGGAACCTGCAGAGTAGCTTTAGTTTTAGGAAAAAGCTTAAATTGTATTTAATTGACTGGCAGAAAGCGCAGGAAAGCCTTTTGTTGGACACAAGTGCTATATAAATGCTGAGTTAGGGTCCGTTTTGCAGCAGCTTATAATATTATGTATTATGTAGTTTATAAATGTTGCACGTACCTGGACCAAATCAGCGACGTTTTGGAAAAGGGCCAGGTCAAGAGTACCCTAAACCGACGAGTATGCATGAGGAGTGTAATGAGAGTGAAGGAAGCAAAAGAAGTATGTCAGGATCGTAGCAAATGGCGATCCGTGATCTCTGCCTACCCCTATGGGAAACAGGCGTGATTTTTATGTATGTATGTATGTATGTATATAAATGTTGTTGCAAATAAAATAGTATTCTATTCTATTCTAGTCGTACTTAATACTTCCTTTGGTGTGTGGTGAAAGTAAGTGAAGTGCTCCTCAAACGCTGAATAATAATTTGAAATGAGAAAATATAACAAAACAGACCTGAATTTATGGAGTGAGTAGGAAACGCCCGAGTTCTCACAGTCGGTATATTGATTTTTTTCAAATAACATGCACAGCTACAGCCAAGGCTACAGCGGATGCTATATAAATTTTGTTAAAAATTTGAAACTTGCCAAAATCACACTCCTGTCAGTCCTGTCAACCATTACTCACGCAATTTCCCTTCACACTCGCAAATACCTACTTAGAGAATCGTCTGAATTGCGTAGTTCACCTAGACACTACGTAGATTTTAAAATAAACAGACTAAACTTTTAAAACGTCATTGTAAGTTTAAAGTGTAATCTGACGGATGCGCGGCCTACATACCGCCCGCTCGGTTATCTAACCTACTTGTGGATACCCTGATATACCCGGATATAGGAATTTTCATAACCGTTGCGCTTTGAATAAATAATGATGAATGTTGGAGGATAATGCAATATTTGTACTACTTTAGTGAGAGCACTGGTGGTCTTGTTGGCTACCCCGCCTTCCGATCCAATGGATTTTTCTGTGCGAAAAATTTATGTGAACTATACCAGTACCCTCAAACGACTCAAACTGTTGTTGTGGTATCATGGTACTCGTAGTTTCTGATGTCCACGACACAGAGATTCCAAGTGTGAGGTCAGGACTATGTATGTGACTGTTGGGTGTTATTTTTTTATTATTTATGTAACAGAAATAAATAATATTTTACAGAAAGAAACTCAGACGTTGTAAGTTTCTTTCTGAAGAAATTTCGTTAAAAGTTTCTCTCTGTAAAATATTTAATATAAATGTTACAAAATTCTAGTGAAGTATCAATAACAAGCAAGCCATTTGCAAGCACAAACATTTCTAAAAAACTAATGACTCAACTAGAGTTATTTTCACTAAAGAAATACCGCAAAAATTGCCGGTACTAAACAAATTGTACGGTTTCCCTTGACACAAAGTCTCGAGACACTATAAGGCCTTTTACCATCTATAATAGATGATTTATACAGCGTCATGAGGCAATTTTTACCTTCACAAACGGAACGCTGTAGTGCCCGGGACGAATTAAGATGGAGTAGGCTTGCCCAGTACCTATTCCATCCTCTCAGCTTAGTCGGCCTTGTCCACAGGAAAGTCATGGTCAATACGTGCGGAGTTGACTAAGCTGCGGGTTTCCTTCACCGTTTGAGAGTACTGGTATAGCGCACATAAATTTTTCGTACAGAAAAATCCATTGGTACACAACCGGATGAACCCACGACCTTAGGATCGGAAGGCTACTAGGCCACCAGTGCTCTTAAATAACAATGACGTGAATAAATACGCAAACAGAAGCCGAACATGAGCAATAATAAAATATGTTTATAATAGTTTCGTAGTAAGTGTCAGTAAACATTCCCCATCTTTGGCCAGAGTGAAATCATGCATTATCCCAGTCACATTCAATCTACATCCGATCCTCTACGGAGCGAGATATATTCCCCATACAGGACATAACACATGGCCCACGCCGACCGCTATCAATTGCTACTACCCCGTACGTTTGTATTGGTAAAGAATAGATCAAAGGTAACAGATTTATTAATGCTTGGTTCCAATGTTCTATTAACGTACGACGGACCGTTTATCACCATAGAAAAGTTTTCTTCTGTCAGAAAATGTATGACGCTTTTCGACAGGTTAGAACGCTGATATCGCAATGAACAACCCGTCCTTTAGTAGAACTAGACCAGGCATATATTGACATACTGGTGGTCTAGTGATTGTAGCTCCACCTTCCGATCGTAAGGTCGTAGGTTTAAATTCAGTCGTGCACTAAGAAAACATCGTGAAAAAACCGGCATGTCGTAAAACCTAAAAAGTTCGAAAATATCAAATGCACGATAGGAGCCATTGTGGCGCACTTTCACCACACTGGTTCTAAAGAAACAGTGAGACGGTTAGATAGATAAAAACTCCATTATAAGTGCTAATAATGTTTATAACTAAGATAGTTTGAAAAGTTATAACAAAGGAAGTCTTTTTAACGTCAACCTGAGTCTCGACTTATTTTTTGTTAGGTTCTCAACTTGTTTTGCACTGCTTAGAACAGATTTTACTTTCCGTTTTGAATGCGTTTAGTTTCAAAACTTCAAAGCGGAAGGAAATATTCTCTGTGCGACCGGCAGAGACCTCCTTAAAATAGGGGGATAATTAACTAGGAAGGTGTCGCCTCATTAAAGAACTGCTGACACCGCTACTAAGATAAACTCTATTGCGAAACTAATACAATCTTTATTGAAAACCGCGGTGGAACGTCCCGCGATTATTATCCGCGTTGAGGTTTTTTTACTTCATCCTTTTATACCTCCTTCTGGATTTGAATTTCGGGAAAACTTGCAAAGGTGCACCTTATTCCTTATGGTGTACATAAGGAATATGGTATTCCTTATTGTGTACATAAGGAATATGATATTCCATACGGTGTACATAAGGAATATTACGGTACACCTTGCAAGTTTCATTGAGGATTTATGGTTTAGGCTGTGCGTCAGACAGACAGTCGCGTATCATTATTTCCCCTTTTTTGAATAACTAATTTTCTCTGCTGGACTGGGAGTAGAGAAAAAACGTAGGATGCGTCCAGCTGCTTCTCTTCCCGAGCATGTCGTATAAATTGACTAGGGGATAGTATCCTCTCCAATATGATAAATATTTGTGGACATTTCACACTGCGCCATCTAGCCCCAAACTAAGCAGAGCTTGTACTATGGGAACCAGATGGCTGATAGAATACTTATATACTATTTTTTTTTGTAAATACATACTTATAATACATAATACTACAACACCCAGACCCGGAAGAAATATTTGCAGAACATACAAACATTTCTCCCGTAGCGGGAATCGAACCCGCGCCTCTTGCGTCTCAGCCAAGCACTCGCCCGCCACGCCACCGAGGTCGTCTGATGGATCATCTATATGGGCGATGGGCTGATCACCTGTTACCGTGGTTCGCCATATCTATAAGCCATCTTGGGACTTTGAATCAGGAGCGGCTGCAAGATTTCCTATGATTGCTTGTGGCTCTACCCACCCCATTAGGGATACGGGCGTGATAATATGTATTGATGTAGTATAAATATGATATTATATTAAGAAAAAAATACTTTTTTAAAAACAAACTCGCATTATCGTTCTCAAAAATAGCTGAATTCTGGCTTTTGAAATAGAATCTTGTAGGAATTTCTCGTATTTCTTTGGAAGCTAAGGGCTATCAGCTAGTCAGAGCACTTATCGGATCAACACCTCAATTTTTCACGATGACTGCCAGTCTGACGACAGTTAAAACTTTTAGAATTTGGGACAGGGAAATAGACTCAACTTTTAAATAGATTTTTTATTTTTCTAACAAAATAAATAAATTGTTGCCTATAGGTTACATTTTAAGATATCACATTATTTTATTTGCCTTTTTCATTTTTAGTTCTCGAGTCTTCGAGTTTCATGGTACTGCCGCCCGCGGCTTTGCTCGCGTTATACCAGGATAAAAAGTAACCTATATGTTTTATTCCAGCACACATACTATGTATGTTCCAAGTTTCATTCAAATCCGTTACGCCGTTTAGGCGTGAATGAAACACAAACATACATCGTCACATCCACCCATCCTCACATCCTCACAAACTTTCGCATTTATAATATTAGTAGGATTTAGATAAATAAAACGGTTTTGTTGACTACCGTATCCCAAGACATCATTAGGTCTGACATTTTACAAATAGACGCTACAAAAAATGCCGAAAATTCAAAGAATCGCTTCTTATTGTATTGATGACAGGGGCGTGTAGGCGCAACAATGAAATATCATTGGTCTAGGTAATTTAAATCACATTCAATTCACAAAACTAACAAGTGAATATTTCGAAAAATGAAAAACCCGACTGCGTATAATTTAGGTGTCATAGTACAGCCGCCATATTGGATTTTTTGACACCTTATAATTTATAGCCTAGTGAATCAGAGGAGTCAAAGTCAAAGTCAAAGTCAAATTTTTTTATTCCATAAAATCACGGGGATCACTTGGAGTCTAATCGTGTGTACCTACCTTATGTATCGTAAAACCAAACACTATAATTTTGGTATCCTTTAGTGTATAGTAAATAAAAAATTACTTCTAACCGTTGTTGTTGAGGATCTGTGCTCGGCCTACATAAGACACTGGCTGGCAGCACTTCGGCCTATCACACGCCTAGTGTCTTAATAGGTAGGTTCTTAATGTTATTTGTTGGTTTTATTTTTAAGTAGTTTTAGGTTTAATAATTTAGTTTGTAAGTTACTACTAACACAATGGATCCATGGTTTGCAATAAACGCATTTTATTTTATTTATTTTATATACACTCATCATCCAGACAAATCCAGCAACGCTTCATTCAAAATCCTGGAAACATTATAACTCCTTCTTAGGTGAAAAGCACACCACACTTCTACAAAATTTTCGTCCACATATAGATTCATTATGTCGAAACAATAATTCCAGAATGACAGACATGGAGACGGTTATGTGAAGTTTAGAGATTGGATCCTTGCCAAAGATAAATTTACGAAGCTGCCGTAAACTTTAACGTTTTTTTTTATTGTTTGACAGTGCACTGTTTGGGTTTCGATTGAAATAGATGTGTGTTAAAAAACCATACTAAAAGTAAAGTAAGTAAGTTCGTATGAATGAGCTAGTGGCCAACTCTAGTGACGGAGTTTTTAGGCCGCCTAAAGGCCTCCGTCATGGCTTAACGACTTAAAAGCCGGGACCGACAATTTAACGTGCCCTCCGAAGCACGGAAGCGCTCAGCTCGTAATGCAACTTGCGGTGACCCATCCCAATTGTGACCGCGCACAACGTTGCTTAACTTTAACGATCAATCAAGAACGTCTAAGCAAGCTACACCACGAGCGCTTCTGAAACTGAAAAAACCATACTGAAAACGAGTCGAAATACTTAGCTAGATGTTGCGGAAATTTTGTTTATAGACAAAATAGTTTAGAATAGGCAATATGTCATCGTAAAATTGAAAATACCGTTAGACATATAGTCGAACATAGAACACTTTAAAGTCAGTTAAAAAAATCATGGCGTTTTTTTACAGAAAACATTTCTATGGTAATGAACGATCCGTCGTCCGTTAATTGAACTGGCAAGAATTATGTGTAAACGAAATGATTTTAAAGTGCGCCTCAAAGGCTTTTTTCGTGCACTTAACAAATGCTTCCAAACTTATTCTTCGACATGCCGATTTCCTCACGATGTTTTCCTTCACCGTTTGAGAGTACTGAAGCACATGGAAAATCTTAGTAAAAATCTATTGGTGCACGACCGGATTTGAACCCACGACCTTAGAATCCGAAGGCGGGGCTATTACTAGACCACCAGTGCTCTCATAAAAACTTAATAATACCTAGATATATGTGAACTGGATGAACCTAAAAGCAACTCTTTCACTCGACGACAACGAGATGGAAGCTAATATCTTCCGCTTAGATACAATATTATATGTTACTAGCTGTTGCCCGCGACTTCGTACGCTTGTAGTACATTATTTTGTTCTATAATCAATAGTTTTCGCAGCGCACGCCAAAAACTATTTTGGGCTTTCTACCTTGGGTTACAATATTGCAATTTTCTTACGGATCCCTAATTTTTTTGAAAATATATTATAGCCTATACTGGTTCCTGATAATGTAGCTTTCTATTGGTGAAATAATTTTTGAAATCGGTCCAGTAGTTTCGGAGCCTATTCGTTACAAACAAACAAAAAAACAAAAAATCTTTCCTCTTTATAATATTAGTAAGTATGATGAAAATAATTTTGAAACAATTTTAAAAGCATACTTTGCGTCAGATTTCCTGTCACTAGTCCACACGTAAATAGTTCTTTTTTTCATCTTCATTCATAAAGAAGTTACCCAATTGGATGAGCCAAGTTCTGTATGGTTATACTTGGCAAATGCCCACATTTTCCTAGTTGCATTTAATTTCGAGCCAGTTGCTGCTTTTTATGGTTTCGTACCTACCCGAAGGGTGCCAGCCGGTCTCTACTACGTATGTTCGTATGAGCTAGTGGCCAACTCTTGCGACGGAGTTTTTAGGCCGCCTAAAGGCCTCCGTCATGGCTTAAAGACTTAAATGCCGGGACCGACAATTTAACGTGTCCTCCAAAGCACGGAAACGCTCAGCTCGTAATGCCACTTGCGGTCACTCACCCCAATTGTGACCTCGCACAACGTTGCTTAACTTTAAAATCAAGAACGCCTAAGCAAGCTACGCCACGAGCGTTTCTCTACGAGCGCGAGTCTCTCAGTCCGTGTGAGGCTGTATCTCATGAACCGCTGAGGCCGAACAGGGTAAAATCGAGCTGTAAATGATGAAGATACAAACTCTAATAAATCCATAATAAACAATACTATGAACAGCAGTAGACAGAATGGGGAATATGCATGTGATTCAAGTGAGAGTCAAATATTTTCTAATAACTTTATTACATCAGAATTATACCTCCATCAATATTTTTGATTTTAATTTGTTTTTGGTCAAGAAATATTTTCTTAAGCGCAAAAAATGTGGGTTATTGAATATTTGAAACGCGACGCCGTTATGTATGTATGTATGTTCGTGTGAGCTAGTGGCCAACTCTAGTGACGGAGTTTTTAGGCCGCCTAAAGGCCTCCGTCATGGCTTAACGACTTAAAAGCCGGGACCGACAAGCACGGACGAGACGGCGACGCCATTGATCAGAGCGTACATGCAGACTATTACGTCACGCAATAGTCTATGTCCATGTCAATGCCACCGAGTCTAGTTGTTTGGTGTTTTGCCTGTGAGTGAGACCATGACGTCATACCATATAATGGCAGACTTTTAAAGTGCCCGTGTTTGGCAGACTGTTAAAATGTCGGTTGGCTATTTTTTTATATATTCTAACTAGTTTTTATCGAATATTTTTTTACTAAAACATAACGATGTAAACTATCGAATAAAAATATTAAAAAATACATTCCCATTGTCGAATAAAATTAAAGAACCATGGTGACATAGACAGAGGCCTATGCTCATCAGTGGGTAGGTAAAGTTGGGATTCGGATGATAATGATGTTACTATTTCTAAGAAACCCATGATAAACAAGAGTATGAACAGCATTAGACAAATTAACATTTAACGTTGTCTTGATGTGTTTGTTTTACAGCTAGCTCGACTTATTTTATAAGCGGAATAAAAACAATCACTTGTCGCGTCTGTGGAATAGTTATTTTACAATCTGTTTTATTACACGTCATTATGGTAATCCAGGATTTCGTAAGCGAAATTTATGTATTTATTTAGTCGGTCGTACGTTTTTCTAGCGATCTCCGCCAATTGTTAACTGATTTTAGTGATTCTTTCGTAGACAAAATGACGACAAATCTCGGACGAATAAACATTTATTGGTCCTTACGACGAATACAGTTGAAAATTATTTTGACGTAATTGCTTTTACTGTAATTGCTTTTTTTCCTAAAACTTAAAACGTCATCACTTGGAACAACTTGCAGGTTGAATTTTGTGGTCGATTTTACCTTTTTTTTCGAAAGGTCGTTCCTAGTGTTTAAAATGACGCGAGTTTGTGCATGCATAATGTCACCGTAAATTGTAAATCTAACAGTATTTACAATTTTACGGTGACACATGTAACAATATTACTTTCGTCCTACGGTTTAGCCTCAAGACATTATGTTTAAATTTTAAAACAAGTGTGTTTTAAGCTCTAAAAAGTTACCTTAACATAATGTATTTCATAAAGTACCTTTTGTTTATTATTATGCTTACTAATCTTATGACTTTGTAGGCGTTAACGTTTTTCATCGAAATGTATCTTTCCACTGCGTCCTGTAGTTGAATTATTTGAATTTCGGGAACTCCTTAGTGTGTCGCTACACCATAAGAGTCCATGCTTCTAGGGCTAATTATTTAGGTTGCGCGTTGCTTGTCAGTCAGCACGTCAGTAACGTAAAAGTTTTATATATTTAGATTATGGAGCCGTAAAACAGGCGTTTACATTTGATTTGTGAAAAAAAGATTTTAAATATGAAAAGTGAACCAGAACTCGTAAACTGGTCGTTAACCAGTAAATAATCTTTTGGTAAAGAACATGTTCAAGTTAGTAGTTAAAAGTAACGTCTTTCTCATTTCCTGTCTAAAAGCCTTGGCCAAAGTTACGGATGTAATACAAAATAATTTTAAAACGCCTATTTCAACGCTGCCTGCACCTCGTACCTCAATATATAAAATCTTCGTATCAGTCTGTCTGTCCAATTGCAACCAGCCTCTTACGAAAATGTTCTATGTTTAAATATTTTGTTTTTTTATTTATTTATTGGAGTTTTATATAGGTTACAAAAAAAATCAACAACAAGTCCACCGACCCTCACAATGAAATGGGTCCATAGTGAAGGGGGGCGTCCCACTTCATCCGCGCATGCCATTCATAAACAAAATATTACATACATACATACATACATACATAAAATCACGCCTGTTTCCCATAGGGGTAGGCAGAGATCACGGATCGCCATTTGCTACGATCCTGACATACTTCTTTTGCTTCCTTCACTCTCATTACATTCCTCATGCATGCTCGTAAAAAATATTACAATAAAATAAAATAATACGTGAACGCATGGTACATTTTGCCCACAAAACTCTCAAAAATCTTAATAAAAGTTACATTTTGAAATCCATGAACAAAGTCACAGACTCTCCCCTAGTTATAATTTAATATTGGCGTAAAAGAGCCACAGCTGAATTTTAGCCGGTGAGGGGTGACTAGGGGTGAATTTAACCTGTACAAGTGGGAGAAGGGGGTGAATTTTAAGGGTAGTGTTTGACGCATCGCCTGCGCTATGCAGCCTTTTTGTTTATTTAGTTGCTTTGGTACAGGCAGGGGCAGAAGTGCTGGCTGGAATTTTAAATAGAATATCGTGGTTTGAATAATTCAAAACTTGGGTGTTGAATTGTTCATGTTATTATTCTTTAAAAGCATCCTCTATACATTATAAGCTTATCTTCAATTTCAGGTCAGAAAAAAGCAAAAAAATTACAAGCTTTTGACGATTGTACGTTGACGATTCACAAAACGAGGGACTTTTAATACCTACTACAAACCTTTTAAGGTTTAATTGGTTTTCAGAGGAAGAAAAATTCAATCGTAAAACGGCTGTTGTGATACGCATTGTTTCAATATGTCACTTGCTGTACGTCACGCCAACACAACAATGAATTTGATTATGAGTGTAAAGTGCGCACCTCATTAATTAATTTTCAATTTTAAAAACACTTGTGCACGTGACTGTTCCACTCATGTTCGCAACTGTACCATGAAATAGTTATGTATGCAAAGTTACTGTTTATTTTCACTGCTTGATTGGGAATTGCATTTTAAATTGGTTTTATGCCTCTATAAGTGACCGACGCCCTTGCTCAAGTTTTAAATCGATTTTAAATTGTGGAAATGTTTTCACACGAACTATAAAATTGCTCCGTATACACGGACGTGACATTCCGACCATGACATTTTGACATTTCGAGTCAGAGTAATTATGACAAAGTCTGAAAAAACTACAAAGGACTAGGCAGTATTGTTCTAAAACTATCGCCTAATCTCGTCTCAGCTGGGAACTCGCCATATTACCAAGGCCGTCTGAGCAAATGGTCGCCATTATCTGTCTCTGAAGTGTGAAATAAAAAATATATATATTGTGGGCAATACATAGGTACAGCGCCATCTAGTCCCAAACTAAGCAAATCTTGTACTATGGGAACCAGATGGCTGATAGAATACTTATATACTTTTTTTTGTAAATACATTCCTACTTATACTTAATACTACAAAACTCAGACCCGGAAGAAATATTTCCAGAACATACAAACATTCCTCCCGTAGCGGGACTCGAACCAGCGCCTCTTGCGTCTCAGCCGAGCTCTCGCCCGCCACGCCACCGAGGTCGTCGAATACTTATATACTTTTTATATAACACGTAATATTACAACACCCAAAAGTGGAAGGAATGTTTGCATTTGCTGTAAACATTCCTCCCGCAGGGAATCGAAACCGCACCCTTTGCGAGCACTCGCCTGCCACTCCACAGAGGTCGTCTAAAAATAATAGGTACCTACATTAAATAGTCCTAACCCTATACTAAGATCTAGTTGGTATTGACCCCGCCTTCCGATCCTAAGGTCGTGGGTTCAAATCCGGTCATTTACCAATGGATTTTTCTGTGTGAAAAATTTATGTGCGCTATACCAGTACTCTCAAACGGTGAAGGAAAACATCGTGAGGAAACCCGCGGCTTAGTCAGCTCCGCACGTATTGACCATGTCTTTCCTGTGGACAAGGCCGACTAAGCTGAGAGGATGGAATAGGTGCTGGGCAAGACTACTCCATCTTAATTCGCCCCAGGCACTACAGCGTCCCGTCTGTGAAAGTAAAAGTTGCCTACTGACGCTGTATAAATCACTACTATAGATGGTAAAAGGCCTTAGTAGTATACTAAGATTCTGTACGAATCGCGACTCTCCCGTACGCAAACCCACCATGCTACCAAGACCGTCTGAGCAAACGGTCGCCATCATCTGTCTCTGACTTCAAGACAGCGATGACACCGAGTGGGCAGATACACTTTCTTTCAGTTTAAAAAGTATTGGCCGAGCTAATAAAAGTATTATTAATAGCTCCTCTTTTTCATAACTTCCGTCAAGCGTTCCTGGCGCAATGCCACGACTGCTTATTGAGAGGTTAAAATATTTTCTTGTAGTTTTCATATGGGTTGATTTTAATTGTTTAGCGTGTCGTAAATAATTTAAAATAACATAATACGGACCCTGAACATACTGCAGTTACTTATAAATATATATTAACATTTCCTAATCCGATGATGACATTTGTTATTTTTTTTTAAACTTTACTTTTCTATTTAAATAAGAATACATTTCCAGAAATCATAACTGGAGTTCCTTACATTACACCATTCTTTAATACTCCATTATACGACGGCCTTAGTGGCGTGGCGGCTGATTGCTCTACTGTGATGCAATAGACGCGGGTTCGATTCCCGCTGCGGAAGAAATATTTGCATGTTCTGTAAATATTTCTTACTGGTCTGTGTATTGTGGGACCTTGGTACTCGTAGTTTCTGATACCCACGATACAGGGAATCCTGGTGTGGGGTTCAGGACTACGTATGTGGCTGTTGGGTTAAAAGAAAAAAAAGTTTCTAAATCAGTGGAGAGCAACACAAAACAATATGGCGGACCGATGTGCATGAAATGTGATATGGGAAACTAAATGTTAATAGATGTTAATAAAGCACCCATGTCAAAAACCTATTTGCATCAAAGTACTTGTAGATTTTGATACTCACAACACAGAGAATTATTTTGTGGGGTTAGAAATATCTATGTCATTGTTGAATGTTATTTTAGATACTAAAATAACCGAACATCCGGTTAATAACAAAAAAACTCTCAAGATTTAAATAAACAGTGGCAGTTTTTCAATTATGTCTCTGCCTATCTGTCATGGCTGCCCTAACAAATAGTGATATCATTATAAAAACCTCAGAACAGCAAATCAACTTCATTTAAAAAACTCTCCGAGCATTACCACGTACGCAATTTATCTTTAATTTGAATGATAAATTTTCTTTATTCTCAAAATGTATTATTTCTAGGGTTCAGTACCCAAAGGGTGCCAATGGGACCCTATTACTAAGCCTCAGCTGTCCGTCCGTCCGTCTGTCAGCGGGCTCATGAACCGTAATACACAGAAAATTGAAACCGTTGAATTTTCACAGAATGTGTATTTCCAATGTCGCTATAACAGGAATTATAATTATTAACAAATAATAGGAATAAAATAATTAAAAAATACCTACAAGAAACATTTTTTTAACATTCGTAGTTGATCATCGAAGTTGCCTATTTAAAAAGTACATAGGGTAAAAGTCATATTAAACAGTAAACGTACGATGGTACGGAACCCTTTGTGTGCAAATTCGACGCGCACTTGAACGGTTTTTTCATTTTCATAACCTCGCCTTCACGTTTCTAGACACTTGCCTGTCAGTCACTCTTATGAATGTTATTATGTATTGTATGCCTCTATCTTAAGAATTATAATATCTATGTCGCTACTTTCCTATTTTACATAATACGTTTTACCGTTTACATAAAACGGTAAAACTTAAAGTTTTCCTGAAAAATTATTGCAAGTATTACGAAAAAATAAAAACGCCCTGTAATTTTTTTGAAACTAATTTACTGAAAACGGCAAAAATTATATCTCTATTTCGTGAAAAAAAATGTTTTTCGAAAGTTTCATCTTGTTTCTAATTTTGACGCAACGTTTTTGACAGTTAAACTGACAGGTGTCAAGGGGCTACTCTTAAAGTTGAATGTGAAATGTATGGTATAACATGTTCTTGTGAATTGTCTACGTCAGCCATGAAATACGATACACAGCCAGCAGTAAACCCAGAATCTTGGCCATGACGCCCGTCTGATGTTTATTACGTAGATACCATGTCATTGTTATTATTGATTTATTGTTACTCTCAGCTCATAAAGAGAGCGGGATTTATTTGAAAAGCTATTTTATTCAGTAATTAATAGCTATTATTAACATTAAAATCTTAGCGACGTTACGTCATTATCACCAGTAACGTATTTTATAACAGTCTACAGCTAGACATAGGCCCCCAATGAGCGCCATCGGGCCTTATTTTCGGCTTGAATCCTCTAGCCTCTACCATGCCTTTCGCAAATCGTCACTCCACCTAGCCGAAGGGCAATTGAATTAAATATTTATTTTATATACTATAAATAGATAAGTAATATATTAAAATCCTATCAATAAAATATCAAACGAACTTATTGGTATAAAGTTCGATGAATATTATAAAAGTATTTTCATTCCAAATAATGTGGCTAAATCAGATTTATCTTTACAAATATTCAAACAAATGTTAATAAATCTATTCAGTCTAATCACTGACCTAACGCAAGGTGAAGAAAGAACCATCCACAAAATGCTAAATACTTCAAAACAGCTATTAGTATAAATTAGTCAAAAATAACATTTATTTACCTCAGAGCGTCCATCTGTAAAAATAGTACTGTTTCAGTTTATACGGCGGTGTCGTGAATACAGTACGTTTTCAACTTCCATTCTGAATTTAAATTCATAATTCAAATGCGAGTAAGTTATTGTTCCAAATTTGAAACGTGAATGTGTTTTTTGGAGCGTGAAGCATTTTAGGGCATCGGTGTATGGTAAAAATATTGTTTTGTTTGTGATTCTAAAATACAGCTGGTATTTTAATTAAAAGTATACATATTGCAGTTAAAACTACTCAAAATGCTGTACATTTATTGAATAAATATCAATCTACTTTTAATCAAATATCCTTTTGTTTATATTTCGATGGCACTCAGGCATTTTCATTGCGTCATGTCCACGCTTCATTTTTATTGGATAAAAATGATTTTAAAGGATATCGTTGTCATGAAATACTCATAATATTTTTTATAGTATGTGTACCCCAGGCACAAATCATCATCATCTCCCTGTCTTTATCTTATGTGGGGTAGCCATAACATGTTTTTCTTCCACACCCTTCTATCAGCCGTCATCTCAGTATTCAAGTATTTTTCGCATCCATCCATCTCTTCTTCGGGCGTTCTCTTCTTTCTTCTCTCTTCTTCGTTTCTCTATTATCCAAATTGAGCACCTGTAGGTATTATTGATATTATTGTTTGTATGTTGAGGTATTACTTTGTGATTTTTTCAACAAAGCACTACCTTTATTGCCTCTAAATTTTCCGAAAAGCTAGCTGGAAGAAAAATTTTGATTAGCATTAAGTTCACCTTTGTTCATGTTTTTTCATATGTGCTATATCTATCTACAGAAGTGTGAAGTAAACTCACTAACCCCCGAATACTCAAACGCATATCAAAGTTGAGAACGTCTCAAATGACGATTTTTTGAAAGATTTTCATCGGAAACTGTCAAAAAACCGTGAGTTTGACAAACAACTCTAAGTCGCGTTTGAGTATTCGGGGGTAACTGCGAATTTTTGAGTTGGCGAGTTGCCATTTCATTAAATTATTACCTGTCATAAATGGTAAATTGAAAATAATGTAGGTAGGTAGTCAAAATAATGAAAAGACTACGAAAAAAATTGAAGATATTTTATTTCTATTTCAAATAACCTTTTTGAATCCAACTTATTATATTTCTGTGGCTTGTGGTAATTCTGGCAGTGTCCGTTTCATGGTAGTTTCATAATTATTAATTGAGGTATGACGTTGTGCCATGACTCCTCTGCTGGACTGGGAGTAAAGAAAAAACAGAATTCGTACAGCTGCTTTTCTCCCCGAGCATGTCGTAAAAGTCGTAAAAGTCCATCAAGTCGTAAAAGTCCAACATGATGGACCACCTCTAAGGGCGATGGGCTGATCACCTGTCATCATACATACATACATATTATCTCGCCCGTATCCCTAACGGGGTGGGAAGAGCCACAAGTAATCATAAGAAAACTTGCAGCCACTTCTGATCCAAGAGTTCCAAGATGGATTATGGTGAATCATGGTTACAGGTGATCAGCCCATCGCCCATATAGATTCATCATGTTGGAGCCTGTCATCATGGTTCACCATATCCATCTTAGGGCTAAATCAGGATTGGCTGCAAGTATATGTATATAGTATACCATAACCATATATAGCCGGTGTTCAAAAGGAGGCGGTTTTTTTTATTTATTATAGGACTTCCAACAAAGAAACCACAGGGCAAATTAAGAATAAATGTAAAAATCTTAAATCTAAATGTTTCCAATGATTGAATGACACAGCACGCTTTAAGTGGAACTTCACCCAAGAAATTAAAAAGGTTTAATTTAATTTAACTAAATTATAATATATTAATCAGAATTCTCATTCTTCCAGGTACAAGTGCCAGTGAAGTGTCAAAGTGATGTTGACGTGAAGTGTCAGGTGACAGGTGACAGGTGACAGCCATGGAGCCCGTTGTGCCATTGGAAGATGAGGAAGCTCGCCAGCAGCAGGGCTCTTCCACCGGCAGTGGTTCTTCGTCCGGCACTGGCTATTATGGACATAAGAATGGTAAGAATTATAGAAGATGCTGAGGTTTCTTCCTGGCACCACTTTAAATACGCCAAATTAATTTCTTGGTGAAAACCTTCAAAGTGAACATGTTTTAAACAATCGTTAAGTAAGTCTAAAAAAACCAGAAGGGGCAGGTCATAGAGACTAGCTAAAAAAATGTTTCTTACCCATTCTATCCTAAATAAATATAATTTGACACAGCGCCATCTAGCCCCAAACTAAGCAAAGCTATATATAAATATACTATATTTTAAATACGTACTTTAATACTACAACACCCAGACCTGGAAGAAATATTTGTACACATTTCTCCCATAGCGGGAATAGAACCCGTATCTCTTGCGTCTCAGCCGAGCACTTGCTCGCCACGCCACCAAGGTCGTCAACATCATAACTCCTTTACTTTATTCTGGACCGCCAAAAAGATACCTTTCGTTTTGTCCAGTCAGAAAGATACAGAAGTTATGTTCGACATTCAGGCACGTATTTCATATTTGCTCATTTTTCGGCAGAATAAATCACAAAAATAGCCGTTTCATTAGCTAGCAACACTTACGCCACGTATTATTTTGCCGCCAGATTTGTTTGTTCCCCCTAAATCACGTGGGAATGATGTGCCACGTTACTTCGTTTCAGTATGATTTAGTAAGATCTGATACCTGGTTGCGTTTCTCTTGGTTTTGGTCGTATCATGTAACTGTGGTTTTGGCTATGTTCTTCAAATATTCTATTAACGGACGACGGGTCGTTCAATACCATAACAGCATTGTTATTCTGACAAAAAAAGTATGGCACTTATTTAAAGTTTTAAATACTAGCTAATACGTATGTAGCTGCCGATTTATCTGTTGAGTCACAAAGCAGTTATTAATTGAAATATAGGTACTTACATGGTAAATAGGTGGTTTACCCGATAAATACCCTTTGAAAACTAATGTTATGTAGCAGACGATTAATCCTCTGAGTCATAAATAAGGCAGTTATGAATGAAAAATATATCTATCATGGTAAATAATTAGTAACCTACCCAATAAAAAGTATTACTTTAAAAGTCAATATTAAATAGCCGACGATTTGTCCACTGAGTCACTGAGCAGTTTTCAGTGGAAAAATATAATTACTCAAATGACCTACCCAATAAATACCTTTGGAAAACCAATATGACCTAGTACGCTATTTGTCCGCTGAGTCACAGATCAGATTGGAGTAAAGGTACATCGCATAACTTTTATTTGACTTACGCTATTTACGGTTAACAACCCACATAGCGTTGATGATCCTCGTTTGTTTTATGAGTTCCGCGGCTAATTTCGATAGTTACTGCGGTTATAAAAGTTTACCAGATGTGTTAGGTAGAATGATAAATTTGAAGAGGCAATGGGCTGGATATATAAAAAAAATTGTTTAAGATTTTCGAATGGCGGCCATGGACTAAACTAAAAAACTAAAATACATAATATTACAATACCCAGACCCGAAAGAAATATTTGCTGAACATGCAAACATTTCCCCCACAGCGGGAATCGAACCCGCGCCTCTTGCATCTGAGCCGAGCACTCGCCCGCCACGCCACCGAGGTCGTCGGTGATGAAACAAGGTCCGTCAAGTCCGTCAAAGCCAGGCACGCGACGACCAGTCTTAATACAATCCGGGTATAAACTTAAGTATTTGACTTTGAACCATACTTTCAATAGCCAAGAGATTTATAATGATGCTTTAACCGATAAGCGGCTAATGCCCTACTTAATGCTGTTTTGATGACTTCTGAGAACTTACGGCCATTGGATTGGTTGACACTAACGCATGGCTTTTCATATCAAGATTTACCGGTTTCAATGGGTTACGTTTTATTGCCGGGCTAGCTCGCGTGTTACCCGGTTATAAAAAACTTTGAAACAGAAGGATTGTATTTCTGAATGTCATAACTTCAAATACCAATGCTATTACTAGTCGTGTCACTTAGTTCTTTGAAGATTTTACCAGCGTCAATGAGTTACGTTCTACTGCTGGCCTCGCGCGTGTTCATGTTTAAAAGTATGGGATGTTAGCCTGAAAAACTGATCCCCAAAACGGCGTAGGTAAATAGTCATAGTGAGGAAACATACAGCTGAGTCAGCTCCGCAAATACTGACCATGTCTTTTCTGTTTATGAGGCAGACTGAACTGAGATGTTATACTATAGGATACTAGCTTCCGCCCGCGGCTTCACTCGCGTGGCAGGATAGAAAGTAGCCTATATGTTATTTCAGCGCACATACTATATATGTTACAAGTTTCATTCAAATCCGTTAAGCCGTTACGGCGTGATTGAGGCTGTCTGTTACCTTTTAACTCCTAAACTGCTGAACCGATTGCATCCCAGGGAAGGATACCTTTTGTTGCAAAAATAATCCTGAAGGGGTTGTATTAAGAGATGAAAGTTTGTATGGGGAACCCGAAAGTTAAGCAGCATCGAACGCGGTCAGTATTTGGATGGGTGGCCGCCTGCGAACACCGCGTGATGTTGACTTTTTGCACTCAGTTTTTTTTTATTAGGAATTCCACGCTGACGAAATCACGGGCAACAGCTAGTACTTTCATAAAACCTACCTTTTCAATGGAACCAGTTATTCCCCTAGGAACTCATGACCCAAGAAATGAATCTCTTAAAATAATTACCTTACTTCCCCTCGCAATAAAATATTCATTCTCAGTCAGTGAAGGTATTATAATAAAATCTATGGTGCCCTGGAGAATAAGATCCTAAGTCATTACTAACAGGTGTGCTGCTAAGTGCGCCTCACAACATTAATTCCTACGAGCAGGTGCTTTTGTATTATGGAGAACTACTTAAGGAATTGACGCCTTTAGATTGGGAAACAAATGGTCTCGCTCACTACCAGTTTACCGGCAAATGGTAAATTCTGTCAGATATACTACGCCCGGTTCCGATAATTCTACTAACGGACGACGGATCGTTATGGAAATAGCTATTTCACGCTAATAAAATTATTGGAAAGCCAAAATAAAAAAGTTATACGAAATAAAGAAAAACATTATATTATTCTATTCAATACTTACTAAAAAAATATTTAAGTATTCTATCAGCCATCTAGTGTCCATTAGTAGAAGCTTTGCTTAGTTTGGGGCTTGATGGCGCTGTGTGAAATGTCCACAAACATTTATTTATTTTATTTATATGTCTTCCCAAGAATCAGATTCTTGGTATTAAGTTAATACCTTAATAATGTTAACGCGGTTCGACTAAAAACTGCTGGTGTGTACAGAGCTGAAATTCAGTCGCAATAACGACGATTTAAGGCAAGAACAGCTTAACGAGTAGGCCTTTGTAGACCTTTAAAGGCAGGCTTTCCGATCAAACAAAAGACTACAAGTCAAATGCTAATCAATGAAACCCTTAAAGGTCCATACAAATACAGCAAATTACTTACTTACCGAATAGGAGATCACTAACTTCTAAAGAGCATGTGACGTTTGTGCTCGCGTAAATGTGTGCGTGATGTGAGAAGGGTACCCTCATCATGGAATTGCGTGTTGCTTGATTTTGATATTTCTTAACGTCATTCTTCTTCCTACTGCATACATACATATTATCACGCCCTTATCCCTAATGGAGTGGGCAGAGCGATGAGTAATCATAAGAAAACTTGCAGCCACTTCTGATTCAAAGTCACAAGATGGATATACCTATATATTATAATATTTATAAAATTTTGATAATTGATAATGTCATTCATATCAATCGGGTCGTCAGTAGCCCTCTTTTTCTTGCAGGGCTGTGGGTAAGGGCATTTAACTGGACCGATTTCATTTGATTTGTTGGATTTTTATACTCCCCGAATAGCAGAAAAACCTAATAAAACATTTGAAAATTTGCATTATTAATTCTAGGGCGGTATGAAATTCGCGGGTTCAGCTAGTTTACAAAATATTTTTTTTAACATTTACAAAAGAAACAGTCGTGCTATCCAAATACCGATTTTATTACAATTTGAAATAAAAAAACTTTAATTTAAAAGTACCGTGACAAAAACGTTCTAACCATTTATTTTTACAACAAGAACAACAAATCTTTTTGTCCCTTTATCATCTATGTTATCGAATAAATTCCTATGTCTCGTTATATAAAAAATTATGGCTATTAATTCTGAAACTATCCCAACTATTTTTATTGATCTCTGATTTATCATCAACTACTTATTATCATTTTGTTGTACCTATGTGTATTTGTGGTTGTATTTTTGTATAACATTATTAAACCACGTCGCTTGGAAGGGTACTTTATATGTAAAAAAAACAGTATTTTACATAATGTGCATATTGCTAAAAACATTAGCTTAATAAAGTGTGTGTATTATAAAATTCGTTCCACGTAATTTGGCTAGCTAAATAGCATTGTATCTCCGATCTACAACTTTTTACAAAGTATTTAGTTTCGCGTCTGAATGTTGTAATATTAATATGTATTATGCGAATTTATACGTATCAAGGGATTAAGTGGTAGGTAACTAAACTGGTAACTAAATTTAAAGGTAATTTCAAGTGGCCTTGTGTTTTTACGTGATCCGATAAGTAATTTAGTAAAACTAAAAAACTTTAAAACGAAAACCATATTATTATTTATTTATTAAGACGGGGTTTTATGTATTTGATTTGATTTGCCTTTTGCGATCGAGACCCTAGGAACGTGGGGCACGGGTACCCACCGCGTTTTCTTTCAGGGCGTCTGGTCAAAGCGATGCGCGATCCAAGAGCTGATTTGGTTCAACGAATCAGTTTTGCCATTCAGCGTGGCAATGCGGCCAGCGTCATGGGCACGTTTCCACCGTCTGATGAGCTGGATCAGGTGATCTATCTATAGATCGTATGCAACGGCCTTTAGATAGCCTAACTGTTTCTTTTGTATTTTGTAAATTATATTTGTACTAGCTGCCGCCCGCGGCTTCGCTAGCGTGGCACCCGGATAAAAAATAGCCTATATGTTAATCCAGTACATGTACTATATATATTTCAAATTTCATTCAAATCCGCTCAGCCGTTTAGGCGTGAAAGTGTAGCAAACATCCATACATCCATACATAGAAACTTTCGCGTATATAATATTAGTAAGGATTTGTTGTAAGTTTATTTCTGTTAATTGGACGTAGTTCCGCTGAAAGGACTCAATCCACACTTTGGTCAAAAATGAGTTAAATATACCAAAATGGTCCTAAAGGTCGATTCTATCACCTCGCAAAAAAGATCCGTAATCGGATAAGGCTAAGGTCGTTTTTTGAAACACGAGAACCAAGCCACATGTATGGCTGGTATTTTTTGCAAAACACTGTAATAACCCAGGTTACATGTACATGGATCCTTTTTAGGAAATCCAATCTCGAAGAATATGCAATTTAAGTAATTTAGCAGAATTGTCTCATAACACCTGAATCATTTCAGTTTTTCCGAATGCAACAACATTGTTGAATCATCGTCTAAACTTTAAAATGTCATATCTCCAAAGTGACATTTTGTGGATTGAGTCCTTTCAGCGTAACTACGTCCAATTATAGTTAAAATTTTATACACTAAGGGTTCTGTATGGTTACTAACCCTGGCCGCACTAGTCTCTAGCCATCTATTTGAATTCACCCACTATAATTTATGCCGCACTAGACCTAATAGTAAATATCCAGCTACAAAGATTGGTTGCGGTTGGCCAAGCGTGGCCAGCTAGCAGGCCAGACCGCAACACCACCAACCACAAAAGCTGCAGTATTATAGTACATAGTCTGTATTCACCGGATGACATACACGAGTTGCACGATAATGTATAGAATAGAATGTAAATTATTTATTTGACAACACAAGAATACAATAGTGTCCTCCGCAACATGATAGACAAACAAGAGGGTGCTCAGTAAAAAATAAAAATTTACTCATGAAAATTACCGGTCAAGTGCGAGTTGAATTCGCACGTGAAGGGTTCCGTACCATGGTACATGCACATAAAAATGTTTCTTGTATGGCGCCCTCTTTTTATTATTTGTTATTGTAGCGGGAATATAAATACACACTCTGTGAAACTTTCAACGCTCAAGCTATTACGGTTCACGAGATACAGCCCGCTGACAGACGGACGGACGGACGGACGGATGGATGGAATGCAGAGGCTTAGGAATAAATAGAGTCCCGTCGGCACTCTTCAGGTACGGAACCCGGAACTAAAACCTTAATGTCATGCACATTTGTACTTTTTATTTAAAAGTTTATTGACACTTGAAAAAACAAAGTTTGTATGTTCCACTATTTCACTTATGTTACATAGCTCCATTGACTGAAACATCAATGATGATGATGAAACATCCTTACACAATGTTAAGCCAGAGGCTTTTTTTAAATCTTTATTTATCAAAGAGGGTTTAATTAAATATGATAATGACACCCTCGAAGTACGCATATAACTAATTTATCTTCTACTTAAACAAATTTTGACCAACATAACTAGCGCTTTTGCTTCCTCCAAAAGGGGGGAAGCCAAAATACTACGCATACCAATAGAAAACAAATCACTTTATTTATTAATTAAAATCATTCTTTCCGCTTCGTTCCGGACACATTCCACAATAATAAAGTAATTTTCATTTAGGGTAGCAACGTGAGGTGTACTTTGAGAAAAAGTTGAAACACCAACGTGACAACTTTTTTATGAAAAGGAAAACATTTTCTGCAACTCGCGGCAAGGGCACGTGACTTTTAGAGTGAACACAACAAGTAATGTTTATGTTATACGGTCGTATAAAACTTTGACGCGGCTCGGATCGAGTTGGAATAGTTTCGGGTCACTGTTTAATATTTGTGGGTAATAAGGGATTTATGATTCGCAACTGGAGTTGGAAAGCAGAAATTATATGAAATGAGGTGATGGGACCCCATAAAACCAAATAAATGATCACCGTTATTTCATTTGATTGACTGAAAGAACTCATAAAACATTTCGTTTATCGTCACTCAAACTGAAACTGATGCTTATTTGAAATGTAATTTTTAGCAGAAAGTTTATTATGACACCTGAAAAACTAAAGTTTATATGTTTCACGATTTTACATAGTTTCATTGACTGGAACATCTTAACACAATATTTGGCTAGCAACACTAGGCGCGGCCAGCAATTGGATGGGTCGAGTATCTTTTTGCACATTTTTTTCTGTAGTATTTTGGTGTATTTCTTTTTTAAACGATCTAAAATTTACTGATTGGCACAAAAATAATAATAAAATTAAAAATTAAGCGGGTCCTCATAGGTGACAGGTGTTTTGTTTTGTATATTTTGCTTGATTTTAATAGAGACTATGTACAATAAACGTTTATGTTTAACATGTACGATTGTACTTCTTCGCTGGACTGGGAGTAAAGAAAAAACATAGAATGCGTCCAGCTGCTTCTCTCCCCGAGCATGTCGTAAAAGTCGACTAAGGGATAGTATCCTCTCCAACATCATGAGATACATTATGCTAGTATTCCCAAGGAGGGTTGACGTCAGGCAGGCGGCCGGTCATAAAACAACTTAGCCAAAACTCTTACAGCATGATCCAAGGATCGTGCTGTGCCGACCCCACATAGAGTGAAATAAGGGCAGGAAGATGATGATGATGATGATGTATGATTGTACAGAACCCTTCGTGCGCAAATTCAACTCGCACTTGATAGATTTTATTTAAATATATTACAACACCCGAACCCGGAAACAAATATTTGCAGAACATGAAACATTTCTCCCGCAGCGGGAATCGAACTCCTTACGTCTCAACCGGGCACTCGTCCGCTACGCCACCGAGTTCAAATAGGACCACTAGTGATACATTATTTCCTCAGTTTTTCCTTATTCGATATTTAAATCATTTTGTAGTTATCCTTCCCATAAGTACAAACTATTATCTGATGTAGCAAGTTTTTTTCTGTTTTCTATGAATATATTTCCTTTGCATGAATAAAGTTCTTTTATTTATTCTTATTCCTACATACTTTTACGTATTAGATATCTACTTAGATTACCAATATTTTCTTTCAAATATTGTTTGATGTCGAAAACATGCCGCGATACCTTCAAAGGAGGTATTATCCCTAACACCCATCCATTCATAACTACCCCTCCTCCTGGTTAAGGGGTATAACTGTCCCACATAGGTACCCCCCCAAAAGGGGTGTTATTCGAATTGTAAATGTCATTGGGGTGTATTTTTATGTAAACAGTCTCATTTGTCGCGAAGGTGACGTCGTAGTGACATTAAAATATAAGCTAACGGTGCTATTACAAGTTCGGCCGTTATCGACCGAAGTGTGGTCGGACGTCGTCGACCGATTTCGGCCGATCAACTGTCGATGGAATCGAACGGTTGTATATGCATTATCTTCTTTAAGCATACGTTTGAATAGATCGGCCGAGTTCGGTCGACGACGTCCGACAATACTTTGGACGATAACGGATTTGGTGTAATTGTGCCGTTAGGGTGTTTTGCAAGCGACTTATAGTGGACAAATAGGTTAATGGTTGTTTTCGAAGGTCTTACCAAAACAGCGCACATTAAGACAATTTGTACATAGTTTTGGCACATTAAGATAAATTATATCTAGGGCTCGTAGTTAAGAATAAGAACAATGGTAAAGTAATAAATCAACATTTATTACTAAGCCTCCACTGTCCGCCTGTCCGTCCGTCTGTCAGCGGGTTGTATCTTACGAACCGTAATATAATAGGTAGTTGAAATTTTCTCAGTGTATATTTCTATTGCCGCTATAACAACATAATTATAATAAAAAAGGAATCCTTCGTGTGCGATTCGACTCGCACTTGACGGGTTTTTTCCTATTGCTCGTCGACAACATGTAAAAGTAAAACGTTCCCCTTTACTAACACAATTTATCCATCGTTTCTTTGGCCTTCCTATCTGGATAATGCAGGTTAAAAGAAAGGTATAATGCTGCTAACCATTAAATCATAAATACACCTCACATTAGATATCGTGGCTAATTAAATCCGCTACACGCTGTACAAAACGCTCGCGTGAGCGCGTCCACTTAGGAATCGGTTTCCTGAAAGCTGATTACCGTCAGCACAGCTAATAAAACGGCGAACGTGACCTTGACAAAACAAGAATAGGCAAATTCAGGAGAACTCTTACGCTACTCAACAAAGACGCAAGAGGCGCGAGTTGGATTCCCGCTGCGGAAGAAATGTTTGCATGATCTTGTTACATAACATCAGATAGAGTGTGGTAAAACGAAAACCTATTTCAGACAAAAAAAAGGTCTTCGACTAGGACAGTCAGACATACCATGCAAAATACGGCACAATGTCAGGAACCGTTCGTATATCCGCCTTGTTTCATGGGAATTAAAAAACTAAGGACTTTACGATTACCCGTTGGGTAGGTACCTTCATAAACGGATAATAACCGTAAAGTTTTTTCACTATGGTTCACCTGTCGTCATGGTTCACCATACCATCTTGGGACTTTGAATCAGGAGTGGCTGCAAGTTTTCTTATTAATACTTGTGGCTCTGACTACCACATTAGGGACATAAAAAACTAAGGCCTTTTACCATCTATAGTAGATTATTTATACACAGTTAGAAGGCAACTTTTACCTTCACAAACGGAACGCTGTAGTGCCCGGGACGAATTAAGATGGATTAGGCTTGCCCAGCATCTATTCCATCCTCTCAGTTTAGGGACACAACGCGTGATAATAATGTATGTGTTTGATCTGATAAACTTCCGATTCTTCTGATCAGACAGTATCCTGATAAAGACATTATCGCTCGATCATTTGACACTAACGGACATCATATACCGGTCACCGTTTCACCAAAGGTTTAACATTCAGTGTGATTAATAGCCATTTAAATTAGGGACCGAATCCTTACATGATATAGTGCGTTTTCATGACTTCGCGTGCATGATGCGATATTTACAAAATTTACATGCTCTGCGGCGCCGAGGAATGATAAATTATTTTCTTTACCCCTGAAGTGACTGTACGAAACACTTAGTAGTAAATGATCCCAACGATTTCATGGTATAAAGTATTTTTATCATACTGCGAAGGAGGGTACAGTAGTACCACAAATATTGTGCGCCTCAGCAATTTTCGTCTAGCTTGATTAACGCAATGATGATTATGTAATATAGAGATGTTACAAGAATTATGTAGATCATTTTTTTAAGGTTTGGTTCTGTTTTATTAGTTGACTATTAGTTACCTACATATTCGGATAAATTCGATTTTCATACAAAGCACGAAGTTTGCCGATGCGCACAATATTATGTGCATTATTTTGACTGAAGCTGTTGTCGTTTAGACAAAAGAATGCACACCGACTGGACCGGCTGGACCGATTTTGACATGAGGTATGAAATGAGGTATCACACAAAACAATTCGAAAACATGATTGTGCAAGAAGGAGCCTTTGAGACACACTTTAAATCCTTTCACCACACTGGTTCGAAAGAACTAGCGACACTAGTAGTACTTAATCATAGTCATAGATCGTATTAGTCATTGACCAAGAGTCGTTATAAAACACACGAAGGCATACGTAACTTTATTACAGCTTTCAGCTTGTAAAATATCGTAATAAACCTTTATAATTGGCCACAAAACTGGTAATAATATCTACGTGAACTAGGGTTGATGATCTAATAACTAGATCAAAAGAACGAGTTCTTATTCAACTAGATTCTAGTTGAATAAAAACTAGTTCTTTTATTCGTTCTTTTCGTAAAAGAACCGGTTTTTCTTCAAGCTTTCAGTATAATTGAGTAAGTAGTTTTTACAATGACATAGAAATAGAAAAATTACACGCTCGCGATTATTGGGGGAGAAAACGAAAAAGTCTGTAGTATGAGGGCGGCACTCGCAAAGTTGGGGCACTAGTGTACTCGCGTTAGTGCACAATTGTTGGGACAATTTCGATTAGTTGATTGTTAGTTGATATGCGGCGACAGCTAAATTCTACACACTACCTTTACAGTTCCATTAAACAGGTTATTTTCTATGAGACATGAGTTTTTTGTGAGTTTTCACAGACGCTCGTTAGCGATTGCAGTAAAAAATATGCATAAAAACTTTTAAAGTTCTGCAGAATAGCTACCGTATTTTATAAATTTGCTGCGTATTGTCATTGACTCAACTGCTATTTTTCATGATCATAATGAATTCAAATCAAAAATGGAACCATAGCGAATGAACTGATATACATAACATATATTTTTATATTTATTCGTTGCGTTTTATTTAAATGCAAACTGCAAATAAATGGGTTGGAGCGTGTCAATCGTACAGGAATGGCGACATGATGAAGGATTTCAAAGTCAGCACGGCTAGTGGTTCAGCTTAGAGAATTTATATTTGACTGATATACATAATAATATATTTTAGTATTATTAGTAAAAAAAGTATATACCTACCTAAGTATTATGTCAGCCACCTGGTTCCCATAGTACTTTTAGCTACTACTTTACTAGTTCCCATAGCTTTGCTTAGTTTGGGGCTAGATGGCACAACATGTTACTCTTTTGCCAACTTATAACTTAACTTTCACACGACTATTTTCTTCCACAAATCTAGGTATATTGTAAAAACTTTGTGTAAGGACATATTTAGTAAAATGAATAAACACAAACAAAACCACAAAGCTGTCAAAGCGATATTTCGCTAAATTCTTTGAAATCTGTTTATACAGTTTAAATATTCCCCTAGGGCGCGCTACACCATGTAAATTGAAGTGGAATTGTGTTCTATTTGAATATAATAAACGGTAAGAAAGCTGCTTAGTAAATATTCATGTAATCGCATCGGATTATGGTTGAATTTTGACACCGGGGCAGGAGCGACGCGCGACATTTTATAATGACTTGTTGTTGTTATATAATTTCCCCTTAAGTAGGTAAGTTCTTATGAGCTAGTGGCCAACTCTTGTTACAGAGTTTTTAGACCGCCTAAAGGCCTCCGTCATGGCTTAACGACTTAAAAGTCGGGACCGTCAAATGAACGTGCCCTCCGAAACACGGAAGCGCTCAGCTCGTAATGCCACTGGTCACTCATCCAAGTTGTGATCGCGCACAACGTTGCTTATCTTCAACGATTAATCAAGAATGTCTAAGCAAGCTACGCCACGAGCGCTTTTATTTCCTCTTTTGGGAAGGCGAAGGTGACAAGACCTTGCTGACTAGTCTTTCTTTAATTATAAAAGCTAGCGCGTCTATGAAATAGTTTTGTCGTGTGCCTACCCTGTCCACTGAACACAATAGACACACAGGCGACAGGGTCTCCGCTAGTGTCGCGCGTCTTTGTCGCCGGTCCTGGGACGGTAGACTTTATGTAAATTGAGCCGACGAACCGAGCGCCTCAATGTGATGGGAACTCGTTAACTTGTGTATGGTTTTTGAGGGAGATTTTAAACGTCGTATCAAATTTTTCAATTTGACAGTTGGTATTGTAACGAGATAACTGCAAATATCCAGCTCCAATATTCTATTAACGGACAACGCATCGTTCACAGAACTATCATCGTTTATTATCTGTCAAAAGCGCCATACAATTTGTTGACAGAAAAACAACGTTCCTATGGTAAGTAAAGATCAGCCATCCGTTAGGAGAATTTTAGAACTGGGCATACGACTTTATAAAATACACCAGTTATTCACTACCTACCTGTCCAAAATAACTAAAAAACTCAATATATCTGTTTATTGTCTTGTTTTATTACGATCGAGGACATAATCAATTCCATAGGTCACTGAGTCATGTTTAGAGTTAGACTTTGTTCTTTAGATCGTGAAGTTTATCGAAATAATTCTTAATGTTGATGGTGGAAGTTTGTTACAATAACGTAACCTGATCATAATTTGCAAGATGTCTCATAAAGTATATACGGGATTGGAACGAAACGACTGGTCTCTTCACAACACCACAGTCTGTCATGGATAGTAGATTTATTTGGTAGACTTTGGTAGATTTTATATGCTCTTTAGTAGATTTTAGTAGAAATTTGATTTTGACAATTGGACATTGCAATGGCTGCTGCTTTCACTGTAAGATAATTCCCTCCTAATGTATTTGTTCAAATAATCTGAACCTGAAGAATAAAAGTATGTTATGGAGACACGGTTTTTATTCCATGACACAGTCCTTGTGTGGTGGAAGAGACCAGTAAACGTTAACCGTAACTGTAACATTATTTTACTTTTAAATTTTAAATAAACTGGGGGAGTCTCTCTTTGGAGTCGGTTAAAACGAAAAAGGCATAAAAATCATTGAATATTCCAGTTATCTTAGCATAATTCACTAAACATGAAATTATACCAGCCCCCCGTCAACCTGTTACGTTCTTTAGCATAAAATAAAGTACATTTTTTGCATAAAAAAGCATATTTTTACATCATTGTATTAGAGTCTAGAGGAAGGCTCAGTCACTTTGTCAGCGTTAAGTGTTTTTTTTCTTAGAAACTACATCTTCCCGCTGCGTTCTTTAGGAGCTAATTTCGAGAATTTATTTCCAAATACACTCCAGTACACTCCTTATCCCACCCTATGCGGAGTCGGCATAGCATGTTATCTTCTTCGATTCCCTATATAAGAACAGAATAGATACTCCAAGTTTCATAATTCTAGGACTTATGGTTCAGGCTGTGCGTTGATTGTCTGTCAGTATATATGATTGTAGATGTATTAATAACAGAAAGAAACTTACACCTAATACAAAATATTGTTTACAAAATTATATAAAATAAAAAGAACAAATTGAAGCTGAATTTGGTTGAGTGATCACATTATGGTATATTAAATAAGAAGGCTCAGATTCTTTTGTGTTAAAAATAAACATGTTTTGTGTGAAATTGTGGCGGGTGTACACACTTAATTCTTGTTATCCTAGAGCACATCAGCGTAACTATTGTGTTCGAATATTTTATTTAAATAAATAACAGTCACATACATAGTCCTGAACCACACTAGGATTCCTTGTGTCGTGGGTATCAGAAACTACGAGTACCATGGCACCACAACACCCAGACCCGGAAGAAATATTTACAGAACATGCAAACATTTCTTCCGCAGTGGGAATCGAACCAGCGCCTCTTACGTCTCTGCCGATTTTTGAGGTGCATACAGTGGTCATCTTTACATTGAAATAGCACTGGCTTTGATTATATACAAAGGGCACTGGCTTTGAGTATTTTATTAATGTATTTATTTATATTTAATAGTTTAGCAAGTGTTCCTTCCGTAAGTGATCCTGTTAAATAAATAAGCTGGATACTAAATGGAACTGTGCAATTATGGATTATACCTTCGAAAGGATTGATAGTAAAGACCTCCGAACTATTGAAGGTAAAACATCGTGAGAATCTCATGTGGTAGAATCTAAAAGGGTTGAATACTGTCGGGAACATGGCCTTCACCACACTTTTTGTTACACAGGCTATTTGAGCATTACATCGTGAGGAAATCGGCATGTTGTAGACCCTAACATAGCTCGAAAAAATGTGTCAAGCGCACGAAATAAGAATTTTAAAGGCGCGTTTTAAATTCTTTCCGTAACAGCAGTAGTATAATTATCTTATTATTATAAGTCTTGTTTGCGAGCTGACAACAGGATAGAACAACCAATGAAGCGAGGAGTAAACGTACAGTACAGCGTGCCAAGGAAACCATAGCTTATCTCCAACACATAGAAGTTAAGCCTATGGGAGTTATTTCTTCGTCTTCGTGTCTTCGTTTTTGTATTTCACACAAAAGGAAGATGGACGAAATGGAAAATTTCACCTTCTAAATCATAGTGTAATTTTTAGTCTTTATCGTGATGATTTACGAGGGTTGTCTAATGGCTTTCGTCCTTTTGATTCTAAGGTGGATAGGAAACCGATGTACCAAAAAAAGTCTTGTTACTGACTACTACTACTAGTTGTGTCACTAGTTGTTTCGAACCAGTGTGGTGAAAGAACTTAAAGTGCTCCCCAAAGGCTCCTTTTGTGCCCTTGACACATGTTTTGGAACTTTGTAGGTTCTACGACACGCTGTTCTCACTATCTGACTGACAATCAACTTGCGAGGTGTGTGACCCTTATGGTGCAGTGGTACGAAGAAAGGAATTCGTCGAAACTCAACTTCTAGAAGACGTAGTAGAAAGAAGTTTTGTAGGTATGAAAAAAAAACAACGCGTACTTTTGCGTTGCTTTCTTCTAAGTAGTATTTCAATATAATAGCAATAGCATGGCAATCTATACTGTAGCTACTTATTTGCTGTTTACATAATATGCATACATATTAGTACGCCTCCTAAAGGGGTGGGCAGAGGCACAAGTAAACATAAGATAACTTGCAGACACTTATGATTAAGGTATGGTGAAACATGGTGACAGGTGATCAGCCCATCGCCTATAATTATGGTCCATCATGTTGGAGAAGATACTATCCTTTAGTCGACTTTTATGACATGCTCGGGGAGAGAAGCAGCTGGACGCATTCTATGCTTTTTCTTTACTTCCAGTCCTGCAGAAAAGCAACTATTACACTAGGTACACAATAAACGGAAACATAATAGAATTAATGGATAATCAATTCGTGGTGCTCTCTTGCATGATACCATTCGCTATAATTATTCGCCAATCAACGTCCTGTATTTCTACGGTATGTCGTGCTCTTACATGCCACGATACGATTTTGGAATGAAAATGTATGATTATTTGTTCCCCATCATGTCCCTGCCTTTTTTCACTTTAGGTTGGGACGACACAACATGTAGTTCTGCTCTTCCATTTCCCTCTGTCAGAAGTTATCTATTATTAGGTATTTTGATTTGCTTCTGGCCTATCTATTCCCCTTGAAGTGAATACAATATTAAATTTTAACAAAGCTTTTAAATCCTTTTCATACATAAAAAGCTTTCAAAATGACCTGTAGCCATATCCTATTCTACTTATATTATAAATGCGAAGTTTGTGAGGATGTATAGATGTGTGGATGTGACGAAGTATGTTTATGCTTCAATCACGCCGAAACGGCTGAACGGATTTGAATGAAATTTGGAATCTACACAGTATGTGTGCTAGAATAGCATAATAGGCTACTTTTTGTCGGGATACCACTCGAGCGAAGCCGCGGGCGAAAGCTAATTATACAATAAAATACAAACAATTATTTTCCCAATGCAGTAGTATGTCATGTCGTGTTTCAAATTGTAAACCGCATGCTATCACACGCATTCATGGACGGTATTATGCAAATTAATCCAACCCAAAATAAATGAGCGAATTTCAACGGCAGTAATTTTATTTGTCGATTGCTTTATAATTAGTGGTCTGGTATTCATTAAGAGTTATGATGATATTCCGTTGATGAAAGGATTTGTGGTATTGTTACGCCACGCTGAAGCTAATGGCAACCCGACCGCCAGGACAGCCAATGCCAGCCAGCCACGTCATCCCCCACCCATGCCACAGCCAGCCAGCCCGATGCCAGTGGAGGGGGAATAGCCTTTAAAATGCCATGCGTGCTCATTTGGAGCATTTTTTGCTGTAGTGGTAAGAGAGTCTAAAACTGTTTGATATTACAATAAATAACAAATTTATGTGATGATTATTTTATATTTTTATTAAGGCCTTATTTGTTTCAGTATATAAATAAATAAATAACATACATAGTCCTGACCCCACCCTAGGATTCCCTGTGTCGTAGGCATCAGAAACTACGAGTACGGCCATAGTGCGGCCATCGTTAGTCAAAAGTATTGAATTAATTGAAATCACTAGGCTCAATTAAAATCGTAAAAAATTAGGACTGTTGGTAACACGACCATGCGAACAAGCTACCAAGCGTGGACGGTACAGGCAAGAAACGTATGGTCGAGGTTGTGGTTTCACAGTTCGAGTAGAATTTTTGAAAGCAATTTTACAAAATCACCAAACTTCCGCCAATAAAGTGTCATAGCCATTTGAAGTTCCAAAAACATTAAACCCTTCAGTGTCCTATTAATCCACCGTTCAATATTTCATAGAGGCTGGTATAAATGATCCTTAATAGCCCAATTAGGACATAAAACGTTTTGTCGAGGGCCGAGCGATTAATAATAATTAAAATGTGTAATAAAACGCTTTCGACGTTTATTGGCCAGTCTAAAACACCTAGCGGATATGATTGATGAAAATTAATTTTATTTCTTAATGAAATATTCATCAATTTTATGATGGATGTGTGTGGTGACTAGAATGGATAAGATACGAAATGTCAGGGGAAGTTTGAAGCCGCCTGTAACAGAAAGATTAAGGTACTAAATAGGCTGGCGTGGTATGGGCGTGTCATGCGGAGGAATGAAAGTCATGTTACCAAGAGAGTTATAAATTATAATGCGGATGGATTGTGTGAAAGAGGACATGGTTCAGAAAGGAGTGAGTACAGAGATGACGGCTGATAGAAGAGAATGGAAGAAGAGAACATGCTGTGCCGACCCCATAGGATAAGGGCAGGAAGATGATGATGGTGAATGAAATATTCATTCAAAGTATTGTGAAGACAAATTCAGCTAAACCCACTGGATTTAAAACACGGTCGATAGTCAGATAGAATCCTAAAGTGGGTTCGAATCTGGGCGTGCATATATATTTTCTGTTTATAACTTGATCATTGCCAATACTTACACATGTATGTATATAAAACACCGACTATTATTTTCGGGGTTAACGTGATTGGCGGTTATAGAATAGAAATTGAAATAGAAATTTAGGTATTATTTGACACACAATACACAGACAACACAAAAAAATATCAATAAAGAAATTGACAAACAGAATAATAGAAACAGAAAGCAGTAGGTAATAAATAAATGGTAAAGTTTTGTGCTTATTTGTCCCCTTTGTGTCGCGTGGGCCAAAATGGTTCAGCGTGTATGCAACTCCACACATTCACACACACATTTATTTTATTCATTGTTTTAAAATAAACTCAAATTAAAAAAAAAGCTTATTAAAAAGTGATTCCGGAACTGAGTGGTCCACATGTCGGTCGAAGTTCACACGCCTCTGTTCTATATTTAAACTTCAGGAAATGTTCTTCTCATGCAAAATGTTTTAAATAATAATACTTATGCAGTTTACTTCAGAAGTGTCCAACTTGCTTCCGAGACGGTATCTAGAACTCTACAATTTATAAAGTTTTCAACTTTCTCGAGATACTGCTGTTTCACATGCAGACGACGACTGATATTTCGACGATAACGCAAAAAAATGTCCTGGCCAAATGTACGACTAAAACAGAACCGCTTGTGATAAACGATAATGGCAGTTTTCTCCCTGGACTCCAGATCAAGAGGAATCTGATCATATGCTGCTTTTAGATCCAACGAATACAGTTACTTGGCGTCTCGCAGCTGATCCCGAATACGGCTGATGTAGGGCAGAGGGAACGCGTCGTGTTTCGTTATCTCATCTGGTGTCACCTATTTATTAAGAAGTTTCAAAGTGTTCCTTTTTTTTTCAAAGACCTGAGGGCATCGGGGCACCTTTTCTGGAAGCGTTTTGTCGTATTTTTGAATCGTCATAGCTTCGGTCCAGATGATGCTAGAAAGCTGATTTTTTATCAGGATAATTCGACGTCAACGCAAAAAAAGATGAACGTGAAAGCAAAGTACCTATCTGTAAATTTTATTTTATTATTTGTTGTTATATTGGCAATAGAAATACACACTGAACATTTCAAGGTCAAAATCGTTGGCTGTACATAGACAAGACTATCACAAAACTGTGATGGATAGCACTAACAGAGAGAGGCCTTTGCCCACCAGTGGGTCAAGTCGGGCTATAGATGATGTTGATGATGAAGAAGATATAACAAAGAAGCCTCTTTAAGGCTTATAATTCACCACGTTATTCGTATGAAATAACTTTAGTGACACAAGATAAAGTAGTTAAAGAATCTCTTTAATCTATTACGTAACGCGCCGTTTAGAAGGCAACAGATTACATGTGAAAAGCTACATAGTGTTTCAAATTGTTTCGCTCCCAAATGAGTTGTGATAAATGGACGTAAGTATGATAAAGTTAAAAGCAAATTACAGCAAGTTAAGCTTTAAAATGATAATATTTAAACAGATTTATTTACCCACGACGGAGCGGAGTGGGTTATGGCGTTTGGCCTAAGAGGTTTTATGTTTGTGTGTTTGTCTGTTACCATTTTGATCAAAAATGACTAAACCGATTTCGATGTGGTTTTTTGCATGTTATTGGTGTCATTTGAGAGAAGGTTCTTACATTATGTTTCAAACAGTCAAGATGTGTGTTTGTGTGTGTGTATGTTGCTTTTCGACTAATAACAACGAACGTTGCTATGGTAATTAAAGATTAGTTAATAGACTATTAGAACCGACCATTAGTTTGGGAGATAGTATATGTACTTTACAAGCCTATTTTGTCCAAATATCATTTAAAATGACTTCAAATCGCTTTGATTAAAAGTCAAGTAAAGTATACTTGGAAAATACAGTCGTGAATTCTCTTTTCGTAAGTCAAAGATCTCCGTCATAGCGACGTCTGCGTCAATATATCTCCATCCGCGACGCTGGACCGGACACAAACCAGCAATAAACTCCTTTATGACCCGTCACTGTCGACTCGAAGCCGGCGTTAGATAAATCTCGCTTCTGCATCTGGCTTTTGTTGAAGAATCTCACTGAATTTCGGTTTCAAGAAAGAAAGAAAGAAAGAAATATATTGTTTCACTGCTTTCTACATAAATAAATATTTGAGGACATATCACACAGCACCATCTAGCCCCAAATTAAGCAAAGCTTGTATTATGGGAACCAGATGGCTGATAGAATACATACATACTTATAATACATAATACTACAACACCCAGACCCGGAAGAAATATTTGCAGAGCATGCAAACATTTTTCCCGTAGCGGGAACTCCCAAATTTTAACAAGCAACATTTTGACAAGACTTTGCCAGGCATTTTGTGCCGGGACCAGTCCGGTTATGAAAAGAAGAGACCCTTAGAAGAAGAAGCAATAACCAAATCCGTTATTAATTGTCAAGGAGAGTACCTACAGAGATTACGAGTGATGAAGTGAGAAGATGAAGAGGGAAACAAATGCCGACCTCATCTAACGGGATAAGGTCAGGCAAATTATGTTTACAGCTGATATAGTAAAGACTAGTGTAAGCTAAACCAGAAGGAAATAAAACAAAGCAGTAAATGTGTCGTAAACGAATCTTTATTTATGTCTGTTGTGCTATGGTGGAATCTAGTTTGAAGTTTTAGTACCTACTAGGAATAGATCCACGTAGTTTAGTGAAAAAACTTGCTGAAACGAGTTTTAACGAGTTTTACGCCTCGAATAAGCAAAATAACGATTCTTTCAAATAATATTTAATGCTGCCCAGTTCCAATACGGACGAAAGATCGTTCATCGAGACACAAGAGGCGCGAGTTCGATTCCCGCTACGGGAGAAATGTTTGTATGTTCTGCAAATATTTACTCCGGGTTTGGGTGTTGTAGTAAGTACCTATTATGTATTGAAAGTAGGTATGTGTTTACAAAAAAAAGGTATATAAGTATTGTATCAGCCATCTGGTTACCATAGTACAAGCTTTGCTTAGTTTGGGGCTAGATGGTGTTGTGTGTCAAATGTCTACAAATATTTATTTATTTATTACCATAATAATGTTGTTATCTATCGAAAAGCAGCGTACATTTTTTGACAAGTAAATGATCCTTATTAGTGTTAAGTTTGACCTTTAGGGTACAGTAATTGTTTGGACATTTTGACACGTGGGCCACTCAGTCCAATGCATATAATTTTTAAACTTATTGTTGATAGAAGCTTGTGAATTCGAAAATAAGCTACTTCTATATTAGCAGTCGGCTCAAAACCGATTACCATCGCTTAGTTAGTTTATTTACAAAGGTATTTAAATACAGCTATTTACTTTTATTAAACGATAAAGACAGAAGTTGAATCAAGGATCGATGTTTAAAGCCGATTGCCTATTAAAACCCTTTCACAGTCAAAGGGCTTGTCTTAAGAACTCATTCTGGAGAAATTAATCAAAGTTCCCCAACGGAGCGAAATGACAACAGCTGTCCATAATATTTGTTTATTATTCCAGATTATTTTCATAAGATGTAAATATTCTATACTTGATATTGTGAATATTATAGGGTGTATTATTTCTTACCCGACACACTCATTTTGAAGAGTTTTTTGAGTAAAACTCTTCAAAATGAGTGTGTCGGGTTCACTATTAAATTAGTTCTCTTCCTATCAAGTAAACCGTCGTATGAAAGTAGCAGTAGAAGGCCTTTGTTCTCAGCTATTTATTGCAAGTTCCGGATTTCCGCAAGGTTACCATCTAGGATCTATTTTATTAAACGTCTTTATAAATGACATTACGAAATGCATCCAATACTTAAAAATACAAATGTTCGCAGACGATCTTGAATTTTAAAAGCTGAATTTCTCAAATTCGATTGCCTATTAAAACTCTTTCACAGTCAAATTCTAGAGAAATTAATCAAAGTTCTCAAACGGAGCCAGATGACGACAGCTGTCCTTAATATTTGTTCATTGATCTAAATCTTTTCATAAGTTCAAAATTAATCCATCCATTTAAATATACCATAAATAGTCAGATAATAATTGAGACTAAGAGAGCTTTCCTGAATCTCCTATGGACTCAGATTTCCTCATACTGTGCTAGTTAAAAAAAGAACTACTTATCTAAATATACAATACTCTTGCTTTAGTGACATTCAAAGCACAGTTCAAGCCATAAATACTAGAAGCATTAAACCTGGGGGTAATATATTCCTCTTAGAAAGAAGATAGAAGAAGATCCACTAACAAAGGTATTCCCGAAATTCAACTACTACAAAACACAGCGAGAAGATGAAGTTTGTATGAAAAAAAAAAGCTAAAAACTCGAAAAACTAATCCTCTGATAAAACCTCGTGATGTTTTCATTCACCATTTTATTATGGAATAGCCAATTTCCGTGTTGGAAAACAGTATTTTTCGCTGAACCCATTTATGCCGCAGGCTAATTGAATGCGTTCACACTTTCTTTCGAAGAAACGTTCGTCACGTGGAAAGTAATTAGTTTTTTCACGATACTCCATCATAGCTTGGAGATAAATGGCTTATATACTACATAGACGGCCTCGATGGGGTGGCGGGTGAATTTTCCACAGTATCTGAAGACACACTTATTAAACCAATGTGTTTTGCCCACCATGACTTACGGTACCGAGACGTGGACTCTCACACAGGAGGCTGTATACAGGATGAGAGTTGGACAGAGCCATAGAGCGTGCCATGCTCGGCGTTCGACTCGTTGACCGGGTTCCTCATGCGGAAATCCGAAGACGTATAAAATACAAGATATCAGGAACCGCATTATAGAACTCAAACGGAGCTGGGCAGGATACAGTGCGGGGCGTGGTGACGACGGGGTTAAAAAATACACATAGATAACAATATAGTTAATGGACTAACTGTTTTATTTTGAGCTGTGGTTTGTAATTACTTGTAAAAGGTCACGGTGAGCACTAGCGTTTCCTAAACTTATCAGATTCTAGCTTATTATATATTCTTTAATAAAAACATAATGGAAAAACTTGACGTTAATGGTTCAGCTAGCCAGATTATTAACAGTTTTAGTACATTTTTAAAGACTACACGCAATGTGCTTGCAACCTGTTACCGATGGAGAACTAAATATTATCATTTTTAGCGTATAGTATCCCGCTGCTCTAGGACTCCCTAAATCCATAATAATATTATAAACGTGAAAGTAACTCTGTATGTTACCTTTTTACGCCTAAACTGCTAAACAGATTTTAATGAAATTTAATTTATTTAAGCAGATAGATTGCATCCCGGAGAGTTTGTGAGTCGAATTCGCATACGAAGGGTTCCGTACCATCATACATAACGTACATAACGTTTCTTGAATGGGCCCCTTTTTAATTATTTGTTATTACAGCGGCAATAGAATTACAGTCTGTGAAAATTTCAACTCTCTACCTATTACGGTCCATGAGATACAGGTCGCTGACAGACGGACGGACGGATAGCGAAGGCTTAGTAATAGAATTCCGTTGGCACCCTTCGCGTACGGGACCCTAAAATGTATGACGTTTTTCTATTTGTTAGACGTCATAAGTTTATTAGATAGAAGGAACAAAACGGACAATGATTACCCACGACAGATAAATTACTTCTCGCAAATTGTCTCGCTCAAAGGAGAATGGGTGACATTTAATATGTCGAGATAATAGTTTTGTGGGAGCTTTGTCGGAATTGAGATGTTTCTCAAGTGTCGGACTGTCGGACAAAGCGGTGAAACCTTTTGAAAGGTTATTTGTTTCTGGATGAAAAAAGCCTTCAGCTCAAATACACAGCTATTGCCGTGTACCGCATGATTTTGCAATTTTAGTGGTACATTTAGGTACCCCCTTTGCAATATTTATGTCAATCTAAGCGTCTGCGGGCTTTGTCATGATAAAAAGAAGCCTATGTCACTCGAAGACTCAAAATCAGTCTCCACGCAATCAACCATGTGGTGCCGTTGCTACGATGGCAAAATAACTAACAAACGTAGAAACTTACAACACACACTTTCCCATCTTACTAATAATATAAATGCGAAAGTTTATGAGGATGTGTGGATGTGACGATGTATGTTTGTGCCTCAATCACGCCGTAACGACTGAACGGATTTGAATGAAACTTGGAATACACATAGTATGTGAGTTGGAATAACATATAGGCTACTTTTTGTTTGGATACTACGCGAGCAAAGACGCGGGTGAAAGCTAGTTAAAAATATTAAAGTAAGTATATAATTAAAAGATTGATTTAGGTACACTCGAACTGTTTCTGTTTAGTCTTATAATTCTAGACAAAACTCAAGCCATACATTTAGAACTAAACGTTTCCATACCTACGGCGTGTTCTAAAGTTACAAACCACTATTCTTCAACTTAATGGGCCGTGTTGAGTTGGCACAGTTCCCGAGCTGGGACGGACTTAGGGCTGTTTTGGGGCACTCCGGAAACAGTTAAATTTTTTAACAACAGAACTACTGATATAAAACACCTTTGCACTGGTATAATATCAAATACAGAAAGAAACTTAACACTAATTTACAAAATAAAATTGTCGCAAATAATCTATAGATAGCTCACCTGATCCCGATCATCAGACGGTGGAAGTGTGCCTAAGACGCTGCCCTCATTGCCACGCTAAATGGCAATACTGTATATTAAATTCAAGTGTTATTTGAATCAGTGAGTTGCCACTTAGCACCTGCTTTGTGTAATGTTTGTATTTTAATATCTTCACAACCTCTCAATAATCGCGTCTTTAATGTATGATATTTGGAGCGTAAAAAATATGATATTTGATTTTGTCATGCAGCAAAAGTTGTAGCCCTTGGCACTTTAACAAATTTATCTTTCTCTGCTCCAAAATCTCACTGATTCATCGCTCATGGAAAATAGTGAAAACTGGCCTTTGAAGTTGCTGAAAACAAACAATCAAACAATTATTCTGAACACTATTATTTTAGAACCCTTGGAAAGAGACATGATTAGCACTTGTTACGGGATATTTACTATGACTTATAAAACATAAAATCATTGTAATATCCCGTTAAAAGTGCTAATGATTTTTATAACCATGGTAGTTTAAAAAGTTTTACCTTGAGAAGTGCCCCAAAAATTACGTCTATAATCCCTCCCTGTTCCTACCATCGTCTCAGCGGGCTCTTGCCAAACCACCTGTGTTCTTTGGAGCTAGATTTTAATCTAGCGATGATATCCCGTCTACCAGATGTAGCAAATCTATTTTAGATAATTTCATTTTCGCGTTTTCAAAGATTCTATTGTTTCCGTGCACGGAAAGAGTCCCTGAGGCGCATTTTAAATCCTTTCACCACCTTTCGCTCGCAACACTACTGACACTACTGTAGTTCTAATTGGTTTTAGAGAAAGGCCAAGAGTCGGTACATTAAATTGACGAGCTCATGAAGAATGTGATGGGGGAATAAAGAGAGTTAGTTTGTCAGGACAGTAGCAAATAGTGGTCTATGGTCTCTGCCTACCCCTATGACGTGAGACGTGATTTGTTGACCTTCGGACATTACATTCTATACTTGCAAAAAAAAACACTTTCTAAAAATATTTCTACTTTTAATGCTGACTATCCCTGTCGCGTATTTTGGGAATATTTTCCTCCTACGAAATATTTTTGGTTAGAGTATAGTATTTTTCTTTGTAGAAAATTTATGCTATACCAGTATATTTTCAAACGGTGAAGAAAAACATCGCAAGGAAACCGGCATGTGAAAGGAACTTATTCGAGACGCACATTAAATTATTTCACCAGATCGGTTCGCCAGAACTAGTGACGCGAATAAGTAGTATCAAAGGCATTACTGAAATTATCTGTACCAGAGCTTTCACCAAAATCCCGTAAAACCTTGTAAACGACAGATGGGGTGTATTTTTTACTCTTCACGCTCGACATCGCAGGGTTTGTTTAGGATCAAGAGACACGGGAACTCCACAATGTACAACAACAAGAGACTCCATCATGTAGATTTACGGTTTAAAAGTTTTGCTTTTTTTAAATAGACAAACATGCTTTTAGCACCCATTATTCTTTGAAAGGTCCCGAGAGAGAGTAGGCGTAGTGGAGACGATAAAGTCTTGCGTTTCCCAACAAAAATAAATTTGTATGTGGTGCTGGTTAAAACAGAAACACTGGTAATCTAGTCGTCCTCGCCTTCCGATTCTGACTTCGTATGTTCCGTTCCGGGATTTTTCGGAAGTAAATTAATATTTGAAAAATATTGTTTCTTGGGTCACTATAATCATTATACATAAACACAATCATCTAGGCCACTTTAGCTTGCTTGTTCTAAGCGCTATGATGAAAAATAATTGGGCAAATCTTTAAATATTAGGCACAGGTCAAAAGGACATTGCCATTAATAAATAAATAAATAACACCCAACAGTCACATACATTAATAGTCCTGACCCCACATTAGGATTCCCTGTGTCGTGGGTATCAGAAACTACGAGTACCATGGTACCACAACACCAGGATTCGGAAGAAATATTTGCAGAACATGCAAACATTTCTTCCGCAGCGGGAATCGAACCCGCGCCTCTTGCTTCTCAGCCGAGCAATCGCCCGCAACGCCACTTCGGGATTCCATCTTCGGGATTTGGTCCAAATGCTGCAAAAAAGAATGCACATACTCACAAACGTACACACATACCTTACTTATGCCATATTTCTTTGCAATCTGGTAAATATTACAAAAAATATAGATTATTTTTAAGACCTTTTTCTTGGGAAAACATGGTTTTATTTTGAAATAGTATAAATATTGATTTCTGGGTGAAATCATAAGGCAGGGAATCCATTGCAGGTACTTTGGTATCTGGGCAGCACTTGGACCGGACCCTGGTAATATCCATTTCATCACCACGTTATGAGTTCCAGAGGTATTCAAGATTTAAAATAAATAAATGTTCATGAACTTCCTTTGTTCATTGTGCCCAGCTAAATATTAGGAAAGCCTACTGAGGAAATAACGCCACAGTAGGTCTCTTAACAATAGAATTCTGTAGGTATTTTTTTGTTTTATGTACTTACTTGATTTAATAAAGAACCGGATTTTGGTATAAATAAAATAAAAATACATAAATAATACGAAGCCCTGTCTACCAAAACTACAAATAAAGCCAGTTACAAAACAAATCTGTCTTCGCGGCAAGTCACAAACAAAAATAAAGCTCCGTGCAGACGATCAGTCACGTTCCTTCGGGACGTAAAAACAACATGTTTTATGCCATTTGTGACTCACTTCGGGGTAGTGCAGCTTACTTTAAACAGCTGGGCTCTACCACTCGTGCCACTAGTCTTTCAAAGAGGCTCGTCTTGTGCATTTGACACAGTCAAGTTTTCGAGCTGTTTAGGTTAGCTAGGTGGCGTTGCGGGTGAGTGACCGGCTGAGACGCAAGAGGCGCGCGTTCGATTCCCGCTGCAGAAAATGTTCTGCAAATATTTCTTCTGGGTCTGGGTACCATGATACTCGTAATCTCTTATTCCCACGACGGTCAGAATTATATGTGACTATTAAATGCTGTTCAAGAAATCTTCTTTTCTTTCGATGTGATTTGCAAAGCTTGAAAGTCTGTCAAAGACTCAATAATATACCTTTGAATAGTTTCAATATGGCCGTGTGTAATTTTGATGTCTATCCGTCCGTTCGTAACATGTTTTACATTAAATACATTGTAAACTTTTGTTTGACATTCATTACACAGCAATCTCACAACTCATTGATACAATGTTTAGTCCTTGCAAAATCACAAATAATATTAATTACTATTTAGTGCGAAAAGTATTGACAAATAGCATCGCTTTCAAGTGATTCCATTTCTATAATCTACTTTTTAAATGCCACAAAAAATGTTGCGCTTATATCTTTGTTGCAAACAGAATAAGAACGTATTTTGCTCGAATTCAGATTTTTCGTTTTTTTACGAGACATTTTGATAGCTTATGTCAGTGTCAATGTCAATCCTATACATTTTGTATTTGACATAGCTACATAATCTTTACTTTGACTAGGCCCTCAGCTTTTAACTAGTTGGGTAGGTACTATTATTAACTTTATACCTCTACCAATGATTCTGAAACGGCCTTAATGAAAATGAAATGAAATTAATTTATTGAATCTGAAGAAAGCATATTATCGGATTATTAAGAACAATATTATTAATCTGTAACATCAGTTTCTCGTCAAATCAAATCAAATCATATAACGGACATTGGCAGAATATGACAAGCCACAGAAGCCAAAAATAAGAAGCCAATTCAGGTCAATCGACACATTTAAGATCATATTTTTTTAACGCATTTGTAAACATTTCCAACGTGGTCCCGTTATAAACTTTAAATATTTATTTACTTTACGTTATTTTACTTCTCTGCTAGACTGAAAGTAAATAAAAAACATGAAATGCCTCCAGCTGCTTCTCTCCCCGAGCATGTGGTAAAAGTCGACTAAGGGCTAGTATCTTCTCCAACATGATGGACCTATCTATATGCACGATGGGCCAATCACCTGTCACCATGGTTCACCATATCCATCTTGGGACTTTGAATCAGGAGTGGCTGCAAGTTTTCTTATGATTACCTGTGGCTCTGCCCACCCTATTAAAGACACGGGCGTGATAATATATATAATGTATTATGTAGGTATGTTATTTAACTATACTTTCGTTACTTTGACTAGATTCTCATCTTTCCAGCTTAACAAAATTTACCTGTGCCCTCGGGTAATGTTTATCAAATGATCCAGTCACCTGGACGACGTTTGATGTATCTTTTGTGTAATGCTCGTTATTGAGATTTTTCTGCAAAAGATTTATTGTCCGACGCGGAGCTAATGTTTTGTTATTGAAAGCCAATGCTACCAGCATCATTCATCAACTGAATGTGTAAATGTTTATTGAACTTGTATAGTTAGTTTAAAATGGACACAAGGCATCAGTAATTACTGGGAATGTTTGTAACTTTAAGTATAGGTACTGATGGTGAGTTGGTAGAGGCATTAGTTAGCCAAACACCCACATAGAATAGACATCTTTCATCATCACACAATTTTGTCCTGGGGGGGAATCAAACCAACAATCCGCAGGAGGCAGAGCCAACCAACTGAGCTATAAGGCCAGTCAAAGTCCCTGTATTTGTGTGTGGAGGGTTTAACTCGTGCGGTTAGTTGTCAGAGAAAGGTGTGTACAGAGGTGTCACGAGGTTGACAGACTGATGAATTGACCACCATAGTATTCCCTGTGTCGTATCAGAAATCATGAGTACCATGGTACTACAACTATCAGACCGGGTACAAATATTCATAGAACATACAAACATTTCTCCCGCAGAGGAAATCGAGCCCGTATCTCTCGTGCCTTAGCCGGACACTCACCCACTACGCCACCGAGGTCGTCAATGACAAGTATGTACAACATGAAATAATCACCGTTTGTTCTCAGCAGGAAAGACGGGAAAGTTGCGGAACATTTAAAATTCTACGGCCGCCATATTTTAACTTTGCACCAAATTTTAAACAGCTCTTATAAAAACAAACTTCGGGTTATGGTGTAGGGTTGGGGAAGTTTGAAAATTCGTTATCGATATCGATAGGATTTCTCATTGATAATACTATTGAATATGATTTGCTTTGTCAGTTTAATTACACTAATAAAACACGAATTCGATATTATTATTTAATATTATTGTTCTTATTCATCATAGTTAAAACTATTCACACATACATTTGCCGGATTGGCGTAGGTACCTGCCAAAACCTCTAAATATATAATATTCTTACCTAACTGGCTGACTGACAGTGACAATAAACGCACAGTCTAAACCATAAGTGCTAGAAGCATGGTACTTGGAGGATATAATAAATATATATCACTCTTTTGGTCTAGGGGTGCACTAAGAAATAAATTGCCGAAATTCAACTCCTAGAAAACGCAGCGGGAAAATGAAATTTGGATGAAAAAAGAACTCAACGCGGACAAAATCACGGGATGTTCTACTAGATAATTGTATTTCATTTTCACTAAGTTTCTAGTACTTGATTATTTTTGAATATATTTTTTTGAGATTATAAAAAAACTCAACTCGGCCAAAAACACGGGGCGTTTCTCTAGTCTATCGATAATCCGTCCCAACACTAATGTGACACAAATTCGATGCAGTAACAATAACTCGCGACAAATATTTCATTGACCAACTTTCGCTCAGAAATAAATAAACGTAAGGTCTCTGAGTTTGGTATGAAGTTGGAATTTCAACTTTTGTTTATAAGGTTTTTGTTGCGGTGTTGGAATTTGACACGTATTACTATGATAAAAGGACTAAAATTGCAAATCTTTGAGAAGCTTTGAGTCTTGAATCTGCGACCAATTTAATAAAAAATTGCGAGAAATAATTCCTAAATTTCTATAGGCTACTAGTTATTCTTATTTCAGAGAATCAGTTACCAATGATATTAAAGCTACGATATATCTTAGTATAACTACTGAACTCTATAATGAATTATCAATTATACTATTAAAAACTATACTGGTCTAGGGTATAACCTAGCTGTATAATAGTGGGTATAGATTTGACTTATATATATTTAAAATTCAACCATAAATATTAAATTAAATAGAAATTATGTATTAAATTTGATCCAGGAGTGGCTGCAAGTTTTTTTCATGATAACTTGTGGTTATGCCCACCCTATTAGGGATACAGGCGTGATAATATGTATGTTTTATTAGGAAGGTATAATTATTTCCTAAGTTTACCCATAATAAAAATATTATAGGGCCCATCCTCTTATGTGACGCATCATTTACCTTCAAAACTTCGAGAACTCTAGAAACTTTGTTAGAAGTTGAAGTACCTACAGTGAACGCACTTCTATGGCAAATCCGTTTTTAACGACCTTAAGCCGCGGTCTCACAAAAAGCTGCCATCAACTTTATATTAAAAATGCCAAAGTTTGTATGTCACAGTGTGAGTGTTTTTGTTCCCAGTCTACTCCGTAACGACTAATCTACTCTGAACTAGTTTAGCTGAAATCTGGAATATAGGAAAACTAGGTAGGCTACATTTTATCCAGGTACAACACAAACAGACCCGTGGGCGGTTACTAAGCATAATCGACTCTAAAAAAGTATGCGTTTTGTGTTTTCATTAAAGGTTTTTACGCTAATGCATGAGTTGGGCGCGATTTTTTTGAGAAATAGACGCCATTTTGGATTTATGCTGAAACAAGAAATCGATTTGGGTTTGAATAGTGTCATTGGTAGCATCATAGCAGGCGTATAGTAAAAATAAAAAAGGAGAAATATATTTTTTCAAACTTTTAATTACTTATTCTGTTTTCTTATTTTTTAATTTCAAGATTCTGCCTCTGGCTTTGTTCACGTTGTACCTGTACACGAGTTATGTATATGACAAGTATGTATTATGTATTATGTATTATCGTAGCTAGGTACCTATATGACAAGCATCCTTACTTCCTCACAAACTTTTTTATGTTTAAATTAATGTTTGTAAGTATTTGTGTAAATAAAATGCATTTCTTCCTTTGAATCATGCTTTAATAATGTTTCGTCAGAATTTTAAAGTTAAAGTACCCTCCATCAATCAGGTCGATACGTAAATAGAGTTACCTATCTTTAAATTAAATCTTTTCTTGTCAAATACGTAAATCACTGGTGCTTGAGTTAGGTATCAAAAGACATTGTAGATAAAACTTATATCTAAAGTCTAAGCTAGACACACAGATACGAGAAAAGCTGAGGATTTGTTGAGACAGATATCGCAACATAAACTGAACTGATAGGAAAATCTAAGAATTTATAGGTTTCTCTTTAAACTTTCGTTAGGTATAGTGCGGCACCTAACTGTAGGTAGTTTGTGTGGCGTGTTAGTAGAATTGTGTTTGTAGATTTGTGAAGTTGTGTTTTCTATTCTTACTATAATATTTTGCAGTGTTAGATCCGCTAAAAATACATATTAATATATCATGTCATATTTCTAGCTTTCCAACATGGCCGACAGTGTGTCACAAAGGACAGAGAATTTCGCTCGTTGTTACAAATTGCATCTGTCATGGCCGCCGGTTTTGGCGGGAAAAATCATTTTGTTACGATAAAATATTGCACTGGATATGATGGCCGCAATAAAAGGCGCCAAAACTCTTTGTTGGACCTCAAATTCTTTTGAAAGTTGTGTAATATCAAGTTTGGACATAAATAATTTGATGCTGTGTGTTTTCGTGAAAGTTTTTAAAGACGTCAGGGGTGTAATTTTTTTAGAAGTTTTGATTGGATAAGTGTTTTTTTTTATTTTAACAGTTTAAGCGACTTTGCACTTCTGGTCGAACGACAGGCTTTTACATTTGAAAATATATTATTTACACATTTCACAAACCATTCGCTCGATTTTTGTAGTTTACTATAGAGCATCATAGTTTTTTTTTTCGAAGCTGTCACTGTCAGCTGTACGATGGTACGGAACTCTTCGTGTGCGAATTCGACTCGCACTTGTCTAGTTTATTTTCAAACTTTCTTTTACAAATGAAAAACTACATCGTTCGTTCAAGTTGCAGGTGTTCAATTATCCAACGTCAGCCGATTAGTTACACTCTAAGGCAGGGACTTACACAGGTGTTATATACAGTAATGCCTTTCCTACAGAATTTACAACTTAGTGTCTGCGACCATTACCGACACTAAAATTATAGAACATTACTTAGTTTTATACTCATTTGTGTGTACATATTACCTCTGTTACTGCAGATCTATTGCCAATATTTGGTATCAATTAAAAGGCTTGACCTAAGGACTCCTGCCCTAAAGAGGACTACCTCCAAGTTTCATGTTTCTAGAACTATGGTTTAGTATAGGCTGTCTGTTGATTGTCAGTCAATCAGTCAGTCAGTAACGTAACGTTTTATACATTGAGATGTGGCCGTCCGACGCGCCGTCATCATCGCGTCCGCCTCCGCTCATTTACTATGACCGTAGCTTTATTTCCAGCTTCGAGTTCCCACGAACTACAACACCTAAGCAACCTACCTATCCACAGGTACAATCGTCTGCACAAATATGTTAGACTAGAATGGCAGAATAGGTAAAGTTAGCACGCGCTATCTTTGCATTTTGAGCTTTACGTCGGTAATTTCATGCAAACTAAATCTATTCAATTTTATAATATACATACATACTATCACGCCCATATCCCAAATGGGATAGGCAGAGCCATAAGTTAACATAAGAAAACTTGCAGCCACTTCTGATTGTAAGTCCTAAGATGGATATGGTGAACCATTGTGACAGGTGATCAGCCCATCGCCCATATAGATGGTCTATCATTTCGGAGAGGATACTATCCCTTAGTCGACTTTTACGACATGCTCGGGGAGAGAAGCAGCTGGACGCATTCTATGCTTTTTCTTTACTTCCAGTCCAGCAGAGAAGTGATTTTATAACATAAGTATGATTTATTTACATTCTATTACTGTTCAACTTCTCTGCTGAACTGTAAACTGTAAGCAGTATGTTACGGTATTTATTTATTTAATTTTACGGTTACTTAAATATCGTAGTGTAGGCGACTGTACCTGTGGGTAATCTATACCTAGGCGTTCTAGCCGTGGTATGTTACCGTTAGGTACTATGGTAGACTATGAGAAAATAGCAGCTGGCCAAGTGATGGTCAACTATTAAATCGTTTAAAACATTCATAAGTTTTAATATCAGTTAAATTGGTAAGTGTTTTTACCATAAATGTTTTTAAACTGGCTAGGTAAGATACTAAGGTACTATCATCGTATAGTTTTATTATCAAAATAATTATCACCATAATGGACCGTCTATTATGAGCGATGGACTGATCACCTGTCACCATGGTTCACCATATCCATCTTGGGACTTTGAATGAGGAGTGGCTGCAAGTTTTCTTATGATCAGTTACTTGTGGCTCTGTGGTACCATGGTACTCGTAGTTTCTGATAGCCACGACACAGGGAATCAGTGTGGGGACTAATATATGTGACTGTTGGATGTTATTTATTATTTATTTTTGTGTCTCAACCGAGCACTCTCCATGCCACCGAGGCAGTCAAATGTCCACTAATAATTATTTTGAATTCACAAAAAAGTGGTGTTTTCAACACAAGATAATTCTAGAGTCCGTCTCCAAAGACATCTCATCTAGTATGATCTCAACAGTGTATCGCCTGATCCAGACCATTAACCTTAATACAGGCTCTTCAGTGTTTTGCCACGGTTTTTCTAAATGCCAGTTTTTCTCGTCGTTCAGAGTTCTGTAAGTAAAAGGAAGCCTTTTAGAGTACTTCAGTGTACGTCCCTTTCTACCGAGCGCCTGGTTTCCAACGAATCGCTTATTATAAACAAATAAATAAATATTTGTGGACATTTTTCACACAGCGCCATCTAGCCCCAAACTAAGAAAAGCTTGTACTATAGGCACCAGAAGGCAGATAGGACACTTTATACTTTTTTGTAAATACATGCTTATAATACATAATACTACAATATCTAGACCTGGAAGGAATATTTGCAGAACATACAGACATTTCTCCCATAGTAGCGGGAATTAAACCCGCGCCTCTTGCGTCTCAGCCGAGCACCTAACTAATGTACCTATAGGTAGGTACAATACCCAGGGGTTGTATAGAGTATCTGCTGGTCCATCGAAAATGTGTGAAAATTTAATAAATGTAAATATCAAGCAGTAATTGAGTAAATAGTAGTTTGAAAACCGATTTTTTCTACAAGAAAAAAACAGGTATAGCAGTCTTAGAGTACAGAACCATCATGACTTAAGTACAGCTCACACTTGTCCGTTTTTTTCTTTAGAAAATGAAGGCTCTACATCAACTGTATTCCCCCGACAGCCTTAAACAAAACAGGAAAGCCACAGTAATACAATTATGGAGGTACAATTTTATGAGTTTCGCGAACTTTATGGATGTCCTTAGAAATTAATTTATAAAAAAAATGGGTTACAAAAAAGAACTAGCGATTGTTGTAAAATATAACGAAACGTCCAAGACTTTAATTAAGGGTTAATATTATTAAATACATGGTGAATCTCTAAGGTCCAATCCTACTAATATTAGAAATGTGAATGTTTGTGAGGATGTGATGATGTTTGTGCCTCAATCACGCCGTAACGGCTAAAAGATTTGGTTGAAACTTGAAATATACATAGTATGTGTGCTAGGATAACATTATAACACTATTATGTGGGTACAACGTGTGCGAATCCGCGGGTGGAAGCTAGTATGATCAAATTTACTATGATTGTCGACGCCTACTATTTTTTTATTATTTTAAATATACCATCAGGTAATTTCACACGGCATATTCATCAAGCGAAAAAGTCCAAAAAAATATTTAGTTTACACTGAATTAAACATTAAAAAGGAAACATAATATTATGGGCGAAGCTAGAAGAAAAATTAACAGGAAGAAAATAAAAATACAAACAATAAACGACTCTTCAGGTAGTCGTATTAGACGAATGACAACAAAAAGAAGTTTGTATTCGAATACACACATACTTCAAGATTTATAGTATATTAGCTGCCGCCCGCGGCTTCGCTCGCGTGGTACCTGGATAAAAAATAGCCTATATGTTAAACCAGTACATGTACTATGTATATTCCAAGTTTCATTCAAATCCGTTCAGCCGTTTAGGCGTGATTGAGGCACAAACATCCAAACTCACAAACTTTCGCATTTATAATATAAGTAAGAAGTAGAAAGTAACGTAAATACAATTTGATATAAGTCAAAATATTCAATTACCTGTGAATAAGCATACCTATCAATGAATAATTTCACGTTGGTTTTCCAAACGCGTCTAATAAAGACTTAAATAAAAAGAAACGTAGGTGAATGATATCGCTTAGATTATTCCAAAGATAAAAATCGCAATATGTTTTATACCTCGCAAAAATTACGCGGCCGTGTGTATATCTAATCTTCAACTGCAGAGTAAATTGGACCTTATTCCGAAAGGCTAGCTTTCGTTTTGACGTTTCGTGTGCGTTTATTACTGCGTAAGTACCTCACGGCACGATTACACCAAAGCCTTTATCACCCGAAGTCAGTGAAAGGAATCGAAGTATGGCCGGACGTCGTAGACCGAACTGGGCCGATCGAATCGAACATACTAAGCTAAAAGAAGATAGTGCGTACACTACCACGACCGATCATCTGTTCGATTCTATGGATATTTAATCGGCCAGGTTCTTCGGCCGATAACGGATTTGGTTTAACTGTACATACCGATAAAAATTTTGACAACTTCGGTGGCGTAGCGGGCGAGTGCTTGACTGAGATGCAAGAGGTGGGTCCAATTCCCGTGAGAAATGTTTGTATGTTCTGCAAATATTTCTTCCAGGTCTGGTGTTCCAGGTGTTGTAGTATATATTACTTATAAGTATGTATTTACAAAAAAAAGTATAACAGTATTATATAGGCCATCTGGTGCCAAGCTTAGCTTAGTTTGGGGCTAGATGGCGCTGTGTCAAATGTCCACAAATATTTATTTATTATTTAATTTAATTACGCGACCGTGTGTACGGTTAATCTTCAACTGCAGAGTAAATTGGGCCTTATTCCGAAGGTGCTTTCGTTTTAGCGTTTCCTGTGTTTATTATCTGTGTAAGTATAGTAAGGTTTGTTTTTATTTAGTTTTTCCGTTGGGCGTATATAGAAATGGCTCTTTTATTCTTATGACGGTTTGTAGTTTCCCATAATCTTTTTATTTTATACTGTTCCAATTTATTTTATTCTATCTGAGATTGGATATTTATTAGGCATTGAATAAAATGATTTCAGTTCAAGTTTTATGAATAACTTTTACGAAATTGTTTTTACGTGTTATTTTATTTCATTCAATACCTACTTCATAGATTTTCCAATTGAAAGCTCTTTAAGGTTTCCTTTTTAAAGTTCATATTTTTAAACATCGTTTCAGATGTTTTTTCCATTAAGTAAGCCAAAGAAAATCGAACAAGTAATAGGTATAACGACCTAGGTACTTAAAAATAGGCGCGTGATAGGCTTAAATACTACCAGCCAGTAACGCATATAAGCCGAGCATAGATCTTCAACAACTATGGTTAAAAGGCCGTTACCACTACGTAACTGGCGCACCAGGGACGCTGTTCTTTTCACTTAAAAATGATCGTATAATCACAAAAAAATCATCAGTACGTCCGTTTGTAAATATCCCCGATGCGCTACAGAACCGCATACATATCAATCACAGTATTTATCAACTAGCTTTCGCCCGCGGTTTTATGCTTTGTACACGGAAAAATATAGCCTATGACACCCATAAAGTATCTCAAAAACGAATCATGTCGATCTGTTGCTTCGTTACTGCGTGAAATAAGAACCAATCAACAAATGTACAATTATAATATTTGTAAAGATTACTTTTTTATTTTGTTATTGCATCATCAGCATATAGCAGTTCACTGCTGGACATAGGCCTCCACTAATGAGAGCCATCGCGCCCTATCTTCGGCTTGACGCATCCAGTCTCTGCCAATAGCCTTTCGCAGATCGTCACTCCATCTAGCCGGAGGGCGTCCTACACAACGTTTGCCGAATCGCGGTCTCCACTCAAGAACTCGTTTTGTTATACAATCTGACTTATTTAGTTTTATATTCATTTGTACTACCTACCACTTACTATTGCAGATCTAACCTGTTGCCAATATGGGCAGCGTGCCATTCCAAATCACTTATATGGATGTTTTATTGTATAACTCTCTCTGTTTTGGGATTTGGGACACATCCAAGAATAGAATAGAATAGTATTTTATCTGCAACAATATAAATTTACACTTAATAGGTGATCTATTTATAAACTACTAGCTGTTGCCCGCGACTTCGTATGCGTGCAGTACATTATTTTGTTCTATCATCATCATCATTTCAGCCCGTCTCCGCCCACTGCTGGGCATAGGCCTCCTCTTTATTACGCCATTCTTTCCGATCCCTCGCGAATCTCATCCAATGATTCCCGGCTATGTTCACGATGTCATTCGACCATCGGGCGGGTGGTCTGCCTCTTGGCCGTTGAGCGTCTCGGGGCCACCATTCAGTGATCGCCTTCGTCCATCTTCCGTCGTCCCTTCTAGCCAAGTTCTATAATTTCTATAATTTATAATTTTTTATAATTTTCTTCCTTTTGTTCTATAATCAATTAAATAGTTTTCGCAGCGCACGCCGAAAACTATTTTGGGTTTTCTACCTTGGGTTACAATATTGCAATTTTCTTACGGATATCTAATTTTTTGAAAATTTATTATAGCCTATACTAGACCCTGATAATGTAGCTTTCTATTGGTGAAAGAATTTTTGAAATCGGTCCAGTAGTTTTGGAGCCTATTCGTTACAAACAAACAAAAAAACAAAAAACTTTCCTCTTTATAATATTAGTATGATATTCTAGGTTGCTACAAAATGGACCCTAACTCAGCATTATGTAAAAGAAAACATCGTGAGGAAACCGGCATGTCGTAGAACCGTAGAAAGTTCAGCATGTGTCAAGTGCACAAAAGGATCCTTTGAAGCATACTTTAAATCCTATCACCACACTGATTAGACACTCGTGACACGACGTTGAAGTTCGAATGGAACAATGGCGAATGTGATATTCGGGCGTGGGAACAATACTAGCCAATCAGCGAGCACTATCACGTCATATTAACAGATCCTGATTAGTTGTTCATAACGCGATCACAAGTACCTAGATTCACATTCATATTCAAACCTCGCCGCCATAGAGTAGGTTAGGTAGGTACACACTAGATATTTTATTTAGACTAAGCTAGCGTTGAAAATTGGTTTGCTAGTTTCATGAATAAATCGTACCGTATCGACCACGTTGTCCATTGTGGTCAAGTGAATTGTTGCCAAAGGATTTATTTATCTCCTAAATATAGTATAACAAATAACATCTCAGTCCAAATTATCGTTAAAATACATTTTTTTTCCTCAGGTAAGTGAAATGTTCGAAACACAGGATGGTAAGATACTTTCAAGTACATACATGTGTCAAGTCCTCAAGTTAGGCGTTCCAACAACTCTCTGGAGTTTGTTTGTGGGTTTACCGCCAAATTTTTCACCGTGTATCACCTTTTGAGCTCGCCAAGGCCCTCAGTAAGTATAAACTTAGCGTAATTTAAGTAATTAAAACCACAAATATACTCACATGCGATTTTATTCAGCAAAATACATCAAAATACAGAAAAATATCAAATTATCATCCTACTACTTTCATGTCTTTTTTAGGAACCCCTGACATTCTTTTGTTTTTTCTCACAATTTGAAATTGGAACAAGTCCGAGGAGGTTTTAGTAACACTACCAAACAAGAAAGGCGACATGTATAAGAATAATGAAGTTACTATTACGTAATCTACAACAATTCGTAACGAGTTACAATGCAATATTATTAAGGATATCTTAACTAGGTATAATCTTATGTGAGAGCATCGGTGGTATAGTTGGTAGTGACCCCGCCTTCCAATCCTAAGGTGGTTCAAATCTTGTCATGTACCGTGATTTTTCTGTACGAAAATTTATGTGCGCTATACCAGTAGGTACTCTCAAATGGTGAAGGAAAGCATCGTGAGGAAACCTGCTTAGCTCCGCACGCATTGACCATGTATTTCCTGTGGACAAGGTCGACTAAGCTGAGAGGATGGAATAAGTGCTGGGCAAGCCTACTCCATCTTAATTCGTCCCGGGCACTACACAGTGTTCCGTCATTGAAGGTAAAAGTTGCCTCCGCTGTATAAATCATTAAGTATAGATGGTAAAAAGGCCTTTATCTTACGTAGATAATATATGTTACAGCGTGATTGAGTCAGACAAAGTTTCGCATTTATAATGGTAGGATGCGTGCCACAAAAAAACCGTGGACATTAATTCATTAAGCATCAGACGTGACTCGTGAGTGAATTGTGGACTGCAAAACTACATTCCAACAAGGTTTCAAACTACTACTCGTTACCCGACACACGTGCGGGAGTATGCAGATTGCTTTTGTTTCGATAACTGACGTCCGTATTTGACCATTTCACTGCAAAATAATCGCTGGCACCCAATAACGTTTAACTAACTTGCCACCCACAACTTCGCTCGCGTTCGTCGTGCACTAATGGATTTTTCTGTTCGAAAAAATTGTGTGCGCTAGATCAGAACTATCAAGCGGTGAAGGAAAACATCGCGGGGAAACCCGGCATGTCGTAGAACGTAAAAGTTCGAAAACATATGTCAAGTGCATGAAAGGAGCCTTTGAGGCGCACTTTAATCCTTTCACCAAACTGGTTCGAAAGGACTAGTGATATGACTACATAGATGAATTATGTACGTATATTTTAAGTTTTCTTCAAGTCTGATCAGCCGTTACGGCGTGATTAAAGAACAAATATTCAAATATCCTCTTAAGCTTTCTTGATTGAAGTCATATCTTATCAATAATTTATATAAAAAATAATATAAGTATTTTATCAGCCATCTGGTTCCCATAGTTCAGGGTTTGTTTAGTTTTGGGGCTAGATGGTGTTGCGTGAAATGTTCACAAAATATTTATTTTACATTTTTTTTAACCATTCAAAGTTTATTTTATACTTACTAGCTGCCGCCCGCGGCTTCCCTCGCGTGGTACCCGGATAAAAAATAGCCTTTATGTTAATCGAGTACATGTACTATGTATATTTCAAGTGTCATTCAAATCCGTTCTGCCGTTCAGGCGTGAAAGAGTAACAAACATCCATACATACAAACTTTAGCGTTTATAATATTAGTAGGATTAATTTATTTGATTTATATAATTTATCTATAATATGGGTTTCTATTAGTCATCATCATCATTACCCACAGCCTGTTTTTGTCCACAGCTGGGCATAGGCCTCCCTTTGTTTGTGCCATCCAATACGGTCTTGTACTAGCTTAATCCTTTTACAGGTTACGATCTTGACTATATCTTATATGGTTTTTATTTTGGTCCGTAAAATGTTTTGTGGATGTGGGAGGAAATAATTGTCTATCAAAGTAACTCTCTCTTTTATGTAGGTTCAATGTTGAGTACGTAGCCTTTAGGGCCAGGCTTTACTTTGAATACTCGACTCGATTTCAATCCTTACTAAACACTACTAATAATTGAAGTAAGTTCGTATGAGCTAGTGGCCATCTCTTGTGACGGAGTTTTTAGGCCGCCTAAAGGCCTCCGTCATGGTTTAACGACTTAGTAATTGAAGTATAATCGAACGTCGTCGACTGAACTCGCTCGATCGAATATCGATAGAATCGAATGAACAATTTAGGTTGTAGTACGCACTATATTCTTATAGCGTACGTTTGATTCGATCGGCCAAGCTACGAGTCGTGTCACTAGTTCTTTCGAACTACTGAGGTGAAAGAATTTAAAGTACGCCTCAAAGGCTCCTTTCATGCACTTAACACACTCGAGTTCAGCTGATGACGTTCGACCATAATCCTACTTCGGCCGATGTTGTTGTTTACAGATTTCGTGTAATCATACCTAAAAGGGACGCTGTAGTGTCCGGGACGGTTTAAAATAGAGTATGTTTGCCTATATAGCTCGAAGAACTGACGGCCGTTGGGGCAGAAAGGTACTTGAGTGGAGATCACGCACCAGAAAACGCAGCGTAGGTCGGCCCTAGATGGAAAGACGACCTAGTAAAGGTTGCTGGGGGCCGTTGGGTGCAGGCCGCACAAGATCGGTCGCTCTGGAAGTCTATGGGGGAGGCCTATGTTCAGCAGTAGACGTCATATGGCTGAAACGATGAGGTTTGCCTAACACAGCTGCACTAATTCACAGAAATCGTAAGCTACTTTCATTGTAGGCATTAAAAGTGCCAAATTAATCAATTTCGAGTATCTTGATTGGAATCGAGTATCGATAGTAAGCGCCTCGGGCTTTTACAACTCGGAAGAGTGTGAAGAAAGTTCCAACCCTAAAGTAATTGCAATTTCATCTGTGACTCCTGCGTTTTATTTATTTATTTATGGCGGCTGTGCCAAAGGGTGCCATGTTTTCGTTTGAAGGACGGAACCCTAAAATCAGAAGCTATTTCCTAAGGTCCAATTTCGAATTGAGGTCAGTCACTCCGCCAATTTCGGAACAAATAACATTTACGCAAAAGTTGGGAATTTTAAATTAGATTGGCAGACTCGATAGTTTCAGTTAGACTTTAGTTTTAGTTTTACTTCTGGTTACACTATCTGTTGAAAAGCGTAGTACATTTTTTACAGAAAAAAACGTTGCTATGATAATATTGTTCCGAAATGATAATGAACTGTCCGTCTGAATATAAATGACGTGAAAAGTGGATGAGGCTCGCGAGGTATCGGAGATAATGTTTTGTTTTTTTTATGTTCATTGCTTTTGTATAATAACATCTTTTATTGCATGCTTTATAATCATTATATCAAATCTTGTGTAAACCTGGAAACTGCGATACAGTTTTTAAGTTAACTAAGGTAGTTTTCAACGTGTTCCATTTGTTTCTTCATAATGTTGTATTATTTTTATCAAATAAATTATTTTATGTTTATGTTTAACCTTAAACTGGAACATTTTTTGTTAAGAAGGTGGGCGTTGGTAGCTACTACACAGTTTTTCTAAAACTACTGTAGCTATCATCGTTTACAATGAGTTAATAAAATCTTTGTAATCTTTGTTCCCAATAAAAATATTGATTTGATTTGAGAATGGCGTGATAAAGAGGAGGCCTATGTCCAGCAGTGGACGGAGACTGAAATGATGGTGATGATGAGATTTGACAAACTTCAGGAGTTTTGACAAGTTCTTGTTTTGTTAGGTGGTGAAAAGTGACGAATTTGAACTTATAGTACTGAAAGATCTACCACTGCAACTAGTTATTTCGAACGGATGGAAAAAAGGAATATAGTGCGCTTTTCGAGTCAGAATAAGTTATGTTGAAATGGCAATGGTCTGTTTAGACGTTGTCGTGTTTTTACTTTGGTAAACTGCCTACTATTATTGTCAGCTTCTAACATAGATAATGAGTCGTTTCGAATGAAAATGCTTTGTAGCAATCAAACTGGCTTCGAATATTCGCATATTCGCTCGCTTCCGATTGGACGCCGTATGTCCGGTCGGTAGAGTTCAAAATGCGTTAATTTCCGCCCGGCACGAAACTCATCGATTACCTGTAGGTACTTATAAAGGTTGACCATTGTATGAGCATAGCGATTGAAGCGAATTTTATTTAAATTCAGCTGACGATTTACTTGAGTAGGTAGTCATCGTCTCCAATGAGGTACACTCTTAAAAAACCGGTCAAGTGCGAGTCGAATTCGCACACGAAGGGTTCCGTACCATCGTACATGTACATAATTATTTCTTGTTTCATTTCATTTTTATTATTTGTTGTTATAGCGGCAATAGAAATACACACTCTGTGAAGATTTCAACTCTACGGTTCATGAGATACAGCCTGCTGACAAACGGACTGACTGCGGAGGATTAGTAATAGGGTCCCGTTGGCAGCCTTCGGGTACAAAACCCTAAAAAAGACATTTTTATTATTACAAAATATGAACTTTCCATGTTTGAATCATGCTCATCAAGGTGATCAGATTTGGATGAACCCTTTAATATTATTAGCACTATAGCACAATGCACATAGGGCAGGTACTTAATAATGATATGATGGCGAACTTAAAATTTTCGAAAACATGTGTCAAGTGTACGAAAGGAGCCTTTGAGGAGCATTTAAAATAGTTTAGTCGACTAAGGAGACCTAGTATCCTCTCCAACTTGATGGACCTATATGGGCGATGGGCTGATCACCTGTCACCATGGTTCACAATATCCATCTTGGGAGTCTTGGATCAGAAGTGGTTGCAAGTTTTCTTATGATTACTTGTGGTTCTACCCATCCCGTTAAGGATACGGGCGTGATAATATGTATGTATGTTAAAATAGTTTTACTACACACGACTTTCTAAAGAACTAGCAATACTACTTGTTGGAGTGTCGCTTGTTACTCACTTTATGTCCTGGGCACTTCTCGCTCTGCTTATGACAGAGTCCGTGCTCTTACTGTTATACTGCACAGTAATTGACAGCGTCTCCGGTAAATTTGGTGCATTGCGACCAAAACATGCCTAGCCTTCGAAATTTTAATGGAAGATTGGATATCATTCAAAAAAGTATTAAGTATTCCCAAGGAGGGTTGACGTCGGGCAGGCGGCCGGTCATAAAACACCTTAGCCAAAGCTCTCACAGCATGATCCAACAGACCCCACATAGAGTGGGATAAGGCCAGGAAGATGATGATGATGATAGTCAAAAGAGTTTAAAAGGAGGCCAATGTCCACCAGTAGGCAAAGTTAAACACTGAAAAAGTTGATTCTAAGCATAATTTCGATCTAGTTTCCACTTTCCAGTCCGCGCTTTTCCAAGTTTTCTAAGGGTGAAATCTAAAATTCAGCATGCACTTCGCCGGTTAAAAAGTAGGTATGGTCACCAATTAGGTATGTAAGTATATGAAGTTTTATTCTAATCCGTTCAGTTATTACGCTGTAATAGAAAATTACGTTTTTGTTTAAAATTGCTTATGTATAATTCCTTAAAATATATAACTAGTATAAACATTGCCCATAGTACACACATACATAATATTATCACGCCCGTATCTATAATGGGGTAGGCAGAGCCACAAAACTTGCAGCCTCTCCTGCCCATAGTACTCGGATTTATAATATTACTAGGAAAGGATAATTTACTTCCAGTTTAGTACACTTTTAGATTTACAAAATTTGTAAGAAATTTCACTACCAGCTTAGTAAAGTATCTTCTACAAAGTTTGCTTCAAAATCTAGCTCTATCTGGCATTTCGGATTTATTAAATAAAATTTATAATCTAAATACCATGACCCCGCCTAGTCTATAAAATAAATACCTACTTACTTTCTCAAATAAAATTAAATAAATCACGTGTTTAGGTATGTCATAAAAAGTCCTGGCATTTTTCCAATTTTACCAATTGATGTGACTTGTCTCAGCATATATTTATACTCATAAATTCGCAAGTCTACATAATTTTATGAGTAATCCGGTTAACGCAACTACAAAAATGACGGGATTTCAATAAAAAAAGACGTTAAAATGGTTAGTCACGATTTAAATCCGATACCTGTTGTCAAAAAGTGTTGGATACATTACAAAAAACATAAAGTGGGTACTTACTGCCAATCATTAAAATAATGATATTTTATAATATAAATTTAGTTTTGTAAGAAAATATTATAGTTTTATTACTCTCTGTGAATCTCAATAACGCAAAAAATTGGTTTGATTCATGTAGTAGGACAAATGTTGAAATGATCTGAAAATATGTTGATACCTACTTATTGTTTTTGACAACACAGGGAATTCTAGTGTAAATCTGTTCCCTATTCCCTTAGGTTTCACAGAATCGATAAAAAGTTTTACATATGTACATATAGAAGTAGTAGAAGTAAATAAGTATGTAAAACTTTTTAAGTACACATTATTTATGACCCGAATATGAGGGTTATTCCCATCTGAGAGAAGCAAAAGAGCAAATAGTAAGTATATGTCTTGCTCGCATTTTTATTTTATTTAATAATGAAAATAATTTTCCAAATATTAGTAAAAACATTACATGTAGGTATTCCATGCAATGGTAAAAGAATAATAAATGGTTACCGGTAAAAATATATAACCTTATTTTCCTGGTGATAAGGTAAAACATCAAATTTTATTTCAAAGTAAGCTTTGGTAAATAACAATCGTAACTTAATCTTTTGCCCTGTTCCAATATTTTACTAACGGACGTCGAATCATTCATTAACATAATAACGTTATTATCTGTCAAAAGTACCATGCATTTTTTGACAGAAAAAAGGCATCCTACTTCCTTCCTACTAATTATTATACCTAAATGCGAAAGTTTATGAGGATGCGATAATGTTTGTGCCTCAATCATGCCGTAACGGCTGAACAGATTTGAATGAAGCTTGGAACATACATAGTATGTGTGCTGGAATAACATATAGCCTACTTTTTATCTTGGTACCGCACGAGCGAAGCCGCGGGTGGAAGCCAGTACAAAACAAATAAATAAATATTGCTTTACATTTTGTTTTTTACATAGCGCCTTATAATTCCGAAAACTAAGCAAAGCCACTATACCTACTATGGTAACCATCCGTCGTCAGTTAATAGAATATCAGAATCGGGCAACAGGGCTGTTTTTAATGAAGGGTCCTGGAGGGTAATAAAAGGAAAATCCAATATCAATGTAAGCTTCCGATTTCATCTGATATAACGCTTAACATTGTAGTCTTCCTGTATTTATATAAAGCGTGTTTTGCCAGACTGACAAAAAAGCTATGGTGTGTTTCACATGTATTTTGAGTCACACACGATGTGATTGACACATTTTGAGCAGCATTTACGCCATTTACCAATCACTTTGTTCACATTTACACCAGAACTGTTAGTCCGATCTCAAAATACAATCGGATGATATTTGCTTAGTTTTGATACAGCAAACGAATTGACTAATCAAATATATTAAATTACGACTTCAAAAATTTGGATTTCCTATATCTGGCCACTTCTATCGTCATGCGGAGAGATGAATGTCATGTGACAAGAAGAGATATAGTGGATGGATACAAGGGTTGAGGGCCAAAGAAGAAATGTATGGATTGCGTGAATGGTGATATGAGTAAGAAATGAGTGAATACTGAAATGACGGCTGACAGGGGACTAGAAGAAGAAAACATATTGTGTCAACCCTACTTAAGTAGGACTATGGCAAGAAGATTATGTATGTATGTTCGTATGAGCTAGTGGCCAACTCTAGTGACGGAGTTTTTAGGCCGCCTAAAGGCCTCCGTCATGGCTTAACGACTTAAAAGCCGGGACCGACTATTTAACGTGCTCTCCGAAGCACGGAAGCGCTCAGCTCGTAATGTCACTTGCGATCACCCATCCCAATTTGTGACCGCGCATATCGTTGCTTAACTTTAACGATCAATCAAGAACGCCTAAGTAAGCTACCCCACGAGCGCTTCAAGAAGATGATGAGGATGATCTCCGGCCTCTTCTATAGAAGCAAACTAGAGTGCAGTGCCGCAAAACCGCGCGGAGAGCTTTCGTGTGTGTGGTTCGACTTAATCGCTCGATAACTCGAGAAACCGGTACTAACCCAGTTGGCGGCAGGCATTATTACCTAGTGCGCTGCGGTCAGCTCGTAAGCTCAGTGCAAACCCTTGTCTGTGGCCAACATAACGTCAGTAGGTCAACCATACTCTCAAGTGCCCTGGTCGAGGAGCAAATGGCTGCTGTTGGCTTTAATTTAGTTCTACGAGACGATTTTCATGGTGAAGTGATGTGGTCAAAATGACGTTTATTATATACGATGTTTTAACTTTGCAATATCGTATTCAGCACACAGTATCAGAAATTGTCATTTTCACAATTTTGTAATGATTAATTTATTTCTGAAAGACGATTTTCATAGAGAAGGGATGTGGTCAATAAGTCAGTAGGTATATATGCGACATTTTGACTATGTGACATTCATATACATACATTAAGGATCAGTGACATTTTCAGAATTTTATAATGATTATTGCAAGTACTGTTTGTAATACAAGTAAAATGTTAATTTTGAAATGACTTATTGCCAATACAAAACGCAATATTGCGCTAAACAACTTATTTGTCTTAACATCTGCTAAATAAATATTTTTTTAAATATTGAGATCCTTATTGATAAGATAGTGACAAACAGAGACAATGCGAATCTTAAACAGTATTTATGCTAGTCTATGTAAACCCTTTATCTCATAATTTTTATTTTAGGTTCAGACTATCTTAAGTCTTCCTACTACTAGCCTATCAAGTTATCCACTATTTATTGAACAGCTAGGTTTTAGGATTTTATTTTAGTCACAAACTATTATTAAAACTTCTATGCTGAAGAAATACCCTCCGATTTTGCGTTGAGTTTATGTCATAAAAACTTCCCTCTTCCCTTATTTATTTATTGTCCTCTGGGTGTTGAATTTCGCGAGTTCCTTTCTCAGTGCACTCCTAGACTATAAGAGGAGTATACCCTCCTAGTTTCATGATTCTAGGACACTCTAGTGGAAGAAACATTTTTAATGTCCGACTGATCGCACCAGCTGGACGAAAAAGTTCTCATAGTCCGACTGATCGCACCATCTGGAAAAAAACATGTAGTCCGACAGAGTTCGGCTGATCGAAAAATGTTTTAAACCTGGCATATTTACTTATTTACTTCAAAATGTCGACAGAAAGCGAGTGCACATATCCTGAGAAAAATGCTCGGAACTCCAGCCGGTTATAAATAATTCGGACCGACCCGAATGCAAATAGTCACTGCAATACACGGCTGTAATGGAAGCGACAGGATGGTCACACCTTTTAGTGCTACTACGAAGTGTCATAGGAAAATGAACTTTATTTGATTTTTATTATGGAAAAATTTGATTTATTTTATTTTATTCTAGCTGAAACCCTGCGGTTCCAATCACTGTACAATAAAATATAGCACTACATAACACATGGCTTTTTACGTACATACATACATATCACGCCCGTATCCCTAATAGGGTAGGTAGAGGCACAAGAAAACATAAGTCAAAGGCCTCCCCTTGTTCTCTAAAGCCAGTCTCACTCCACGCCCTGCTGAATTATCCTTTTTATCCTTATTGCATACATTTTCCCTAGGACGTATACTATTTTGTATTTGTAGACTCTCTACGAGACGCGTAGAGGTTGAGGACTCGTAGGGGGGTCTACGAGACATGTCGTAGAGCCTTCAGAATGCATTTAAGCGCTCATTCCAAACCAGTGAGTTAGAACGCATAGCGTACATAGAACCAGCGGTGTGTAAACCAATTTTGACGACTTTAATGATGAGTAAGAAATTCTTGTGCGCTTGACTTAGGTAAACGCTACTTACTAGTCGTGTCACTAGTTTTTTCTAACCAGTGTGGTGAGAGTAAAGTGCCCCTCAAAAGCTCCTTTCGTGTTCTATAACTTTAATGTAAACAAAAAGGTTAAAGTATAAAAGGATAAAGTATATATGTTATTTATTAGATATTTATGACATAATTACCTATGACATTTATTAACAGATAGAAACTTACAACTAATACAAATATGACTTGCAAAATACAAAGGAAACAGTCGGGCTATCTAAACGCCGTTGCAAACGGTCTATAGATAGCTCACCTGATCCAGCTCATCAGACGGTGAAAGCATGCCCAAGACGCTGTTATTAATTAGGTACCTATTGTTCGAATTGTACAAACATTGGTTCATAATGTATTTAATAAATAACACCCAACAGTCACATACATAGTCCTGACCACCTGACCTGACCTGGTACCACAACACCCAGACCCAGAAGAAATATTTGCAGAACATTCAAACATTCCTTCCACAGCGGGAATCGAACCCACGCCTCTTGCCTCTCTGCCGAGCAATCGCCCGCCACGCCACCGAGGCCGTCAAATTTCTGATAAGATTTCTCAGCTTATATAGTTGATTGTACCTATATAAATTATTATCTATTGTTCTAGTGAGTTGAGTGTGAATGTGTGGGAGTCATTTGCTCCTACGTAGATTTAATATATACGTGGGAGTACAGATCACTCCCACACATTTAACTTGACCGTTGAACTTTAACTCAGCTTATTCGTACATTTAACACAATACTAGCAAATTAGAAAACCCTACTTCTTACTTGTATTATAAATGCGAAAGTTTGTGAGGATGTTTGGATGTTTATGCCTCGATCACTCCTAAACTGCTGAACGGATTTGAATAAAACTTGGAATATACTTAATACGTTTGCTAGAATAAAATATAGGCCACTTTTTAACTGCATACAACATGAGCTATCCGTGAGATAGCCGTGAATACTGGAGACAAGTGTAACAAGTTAAAAACTATGGAGAATCATTAAATTATAATGGCGTCTTTATCTGTTTTTCGCTATATTATAGTATTATTTTGTCATTATACTGAAATCCTACGTGAAATAAACATAAAATTAAAAAAAAGTATTAAACTATCTGTTTTTCACCGACATATTTCTGCCGACCCCTATGGAAAACAGGGGTGTACAGTAGTATCACAAATATCGTGCGCCTCGGCATACTTCGTGCTTTGTATGAAAACTGAATTTGTCAAAATATGCACCTAATAGACAACTTAATATAACTGAACCAACTCTTTAAAAAAATAAGTATTTACATTATTATTGTAACATCTCTATATTACATTCGACACGTCCTACGTTAAACTAAGTATCTGCAAAAAGCAAATTTTACAGGAGAGCGGTTTTAAGATTTCAATTTCTTTATTTCGTTATTACCTACTCAGTCTTGTGCAGATTGCTTTGAAAATTGGCAAAAGGCTTTTGCTTTGATAGCAGTTTATTTTAATGTGATTTTTTTTCTTCTAAACCCTCTCGTTTTCGGTGCGTTTTGAACCGTCAATGCAGATAAATACTTATACGTTTGAGAAGAAAAAAGTGTGTTGTGATAGGAAAAAAATTGGTATTGTAGATCTGGGTACGTAGCGCTCAAAAATGCAATAAAAACACTTTGGTGTTTCAGGCACATACACTGGTCTACGTAGGAGTCATTATCACTATTGTGTTAGTTCGTATTTCAGAAGCTGGACGGAAATTGCCGAGGCGCACAATATTTGTGGTACTACTGTACGTACTCGTAGATAGATAGATAGATAGATGAACTCTTTATTGTGTATAACAAATATTAAATTAAAACAAAATAATAAAACTTAGGTGCTAAAAAAAAATCGTATGTATGTATTTGTGTGTATGCTCGATCAAAGAACGTTTTATCTCATTCTATTGAGAGCACTGGTGGTCTTGTGATGGTGACGTCATCTTCCGATCCTAAGGTCGTGGTTTCGAATCCAGTCGTGCACCAACAGATTTTTCTATTCGAAAAATGTATTACAGTACGAGAACGGTGAAGAAAATCGGCATGACTTGAAACCTAAAAAGTTCGTAAATATGTGTCAAGTGCACGAAAGGAGCCGTCGAAGCGCACTTCAAATCCTTTCACCACACTGGTTCGAAAGACCAAGTGACACGACTAGAGATCTCATTTTATTTCTATTCCACAAGAACAGACATAAATGTCGTCCATTTTATTCGCACTTGAGGCACGACTTTCAACTTTATAGTCCAGCTAATGTCCGACCGTATGGTGCAGTCATAAAGTCACAACATCAGTGTGAGCAACTTGATAGAAGCTGTTTCTTCAAGAAAATAACTACACATCCTTAATATTACACTAGTTTCCACCCGCGGCTTCGCTCGCGTGGTATCAGGATAAAAAGTAGCCTATATGTTATTTCAGCACACATACTATGTACGTTCCAAGTTTCATTAAAATCCATTCAGTAGTTTTTGCGTAAAAGAGTAACTAACATCCATCCATCCATACAATACAAATTTTCATGTTTATAATTATTAGTAAGAATTTATACAGCATCAGTAGGCAACAAGAAACAGAATCCATACTATTATTATAAATGCGAAAGTAACTCTGTCAGTCTGTCTGTCTGTTATCTTTTCACGCCTAAACTGCTGAACAAATTTTGAGAATATTTGGCAAGGAGATAGATTCCATTCCGGGGCCTTCCTTTATCTTGTTTATCCTTTTACATCATTTTTCCATTTTGGGATCGTTTTACAGATAACGCATAAATCTTTCTTAGACATTAATTTGTGATAAAACAGAGTTAACTTGACGTTTACAAAATTTTGACAATTGACAATGTCATTTATTTATCAATCGGGCCGTCAGCAGCTCGCTTTTTCTTGCAGGGCTGTGGGTAAGGGCCTCTAGCTGGTGCTATATACATTTTTGTTGCGCATACAACGTTGCAAGTCACAGCTAGTAATACGAGTATATACAAACAACAAAATTTCGTATAATGGTCAATAAATGCACTGTGGATATAGAATATAGAATACTTGTGGATAATATAACTGTGGATAAGGCCAATTAAGCTGAGAGGATGATAAAGGTGCTGAGCAAGCCTGCTCCGAAAATCATCCCAGGCACTACAGAGTCCCGTTAATGTAGGCAAAAGTTTCTTCCCGACGCTGTATAAATCATCTAGTATATAAGCAAAAGGCCTTTTTTACAGCTGTGAAATATATTGACCGTTTTTTAAATCAACGCATAATGAATCATAATCAAACAAAATCAATTTATCATCATTATTAACGACAGAAATACCTAGAACTGTAACATTCATTTAACTAAGCAAACAAATTGTCCGTGGTCCTTTTGATATTCAACTTTAGGCCTTAAAGCTGAGGCAACAGAGTTCAATTTAAAATGTAAAATGAGAAATAATGATTGGACAATATTGTCAATGAAATTCTTACCATTGTCCTAACAAAATAGTGTCCATTTTCGAATAACAGATTTGAATCAGATTTGCTTTGGACTCGACTAAACAAGGGTGTTGTGAGCATGTTTATGATGTGAATAGATTTTCTTTTCGTTGGATTTTGTAGCTTATTGTCAATGCGATAAGGTTTGAAATAGTGGATAGATGATCTCATTAAATCTGGTCATAAACATCGTGTCAACTCTGAATGAAACTGTCCAATTAGAAAGGTTTTCATTTTAAAACTAGCTTCGCACGCGGCTTCACTCACATAGCACCACAATAAAAAGTTGAAATCACGCATAATATATTCTAATGTTTCATCCAAATACTTTCACAAAACCAACTTCTTATTAGGGTTCCGTGGTACGCAAAGGGTACTGCTTCTCTCCCGAGCATGTCGTAAAAGTCGACTAAGAGAAGCATCCTCCAACATGATGAGATACAATAAGCAAGTATTCCCAAGGAGGGTTGACGTCAGGCAGGCAGCCGGTTATAAAACACCTTAGCCAAAACTCTTACAGCATGATCCAAGGAACATGCTGTGCCGACCCCACATAGAGTGGGATAAGGGCAGGAAGATGTAGATGCAAATATTTCTTCCTCAGCGGGAATCGAACCCGTGCCTCTTACGTCTCTGCCGAGCAATCGCCCGCCACGCCACCGAGGCCGTCCGATTTATTTAGTATTTGGTCGAGTGCATTAGTAAGTAACGTATGGGCTACTTTGTATTGTGGTCGGCTAGTTCAAATGATGATGAAGTAGCCATCTGCCTGCAGCGAGGCAAATAATGAAAAATGGACTGATAATGGATAGGAGGGTATGCTAGTGAAGCTAAGTGATTTTTACCCAAAGTACCTACTGCTCTGCTGACCGACACAACTTTTTTTTTTTCTCTCTCTTTATATTCTTCAGTTAAACTAGCACCTTTGTATCCGTTTCCAAAATTTTGTTATCTAACTATTTGTGTAAAACTCATTTGGCCTTATTATTTAAGTATATTCGTTGTTTCATGTGTTCTGTAACGCTGTTGTTTTACCTCAATAAAATAAAATAAAATAAAAAACCCGACTAGATGGCGTTACCTGCCCGAAAAGACAAGCTACCACCGTTCGCCTGGAAAAAATAGTTTTTATATTGTTACCTAAATTCATTAAAGAAATAATTTAAAAAAGTCGATCTAAATCGACTGAATGGATTTTTCTGTTCGAAAAAATTATGTGCACTATACCAGAATACCAGTACTCTCAAACGGTGAAGGAAAACATCGTGAGGATACCGGCATGTCGTGGAATCTTAAAAAGTTCGAAAACATGTGCATTAAAATAGCCTTTGAGGCGCACTTTAAATCCTTCACCACGCTTGGTCGCGATACGAACAGGTGTAAATGTTCGTATGAGCTAGTGGCCAACTCTAGTAACTCTAGTTGTAAATGCAACGTAGATTTAAGACGTGTCCAAGTGATCCCAGTGATTTTAAGGAAAAAAAAATTTTACTTTGACTTTGACTGGTTCAAAAGAACTAGTGTCACGACTGGTTTTAACTATAGGGGTGTACTAAGAAAGAAATTCCCGAGGTTCAACTCCAAAGATGCAGCGAGAAGTTTGTATGAAAAAAAACACTAAGTTCGTGAATACAGTCGGGACGCTTCCCACTAGTTTGAATCGCACGTGTCGTAGCTTGCTTAGACGTTCTTGATTGATCGTTAAAGTTAAGCAACGCTGTTCGCGGTTACAATTGGGATAGGTGACCGGAAGTGGCATTACGAGATGAGCGCTTACGTGTTTCGGAGGACACGTTAAACAGTCGGTCCCGGCTTTTAAGTCGTTAAGCCATGACGGAGGCTTTTAAGTGGCTTAAAAACTCCGTCACTAGAGTTAGCCATACAAACATACATACCCATTAAATAGGACATAATGTCTGTATCAACCGTAATTAATAAGACAGAAAATAGCTATATCAACTCTTTAAACTCGTCGACAGCTTCTCAAACAGTGTGGTATACGAACTGCCAAATACCTACAATAAAAGCAAAAGATTAGCTCTCCGAAATACCTCATGTGACTATTACATTCCCACATACAGATGCATGTAATAAAACGAAATGTTCTACACGATATCGCATCGCCTAGAGAAGGAAAAATGGATGAGGTATAAACTAAAGCTTTTGCCTTAGATTAGATGATTTATACAGCGTCAGGAGATAACTTTTTGCCTACACTAACGGGACGCTGTAGTGCCCGGGACGAATTTAGATGGAGTAGGCTTGCCCAGCACCTATACCATCCTCTCAGCTTAATCTACCTTATCCACGGGAAAGACATGCAGACAATTCCAAATGTAGTAACCTTTTTTACAACTAACTTTTCAAATTTAGAGGCGAAAATAATATTCAATAAGACTTAGTAAAATTATGTGTGAGACGTCCAAGATAAGTTTTAGAATAGAATAATCTTAATTCTAAATTGTTGACAGTATAAGTTGTTAGGCATAATAAATTTAGTACAAACAAATTGCCCTATTCGGACGTATAATCATTCTGAAGGAACATAAAAACACAACAAAGGTACTTAGTTGAGTAGTTGGCACCTCAAAACTTAAACTACGAATCATCGTATCGATTCATATTGATTCGAATCATTATATCGATTCCAATCATCAATCAATTCGAATCAAGGGTTAATTCGAGTCATGATTCGATTTTTTCCGGATGATTCGAGTTGATTCGAATATTCATTTTCGAGTCCCATCACTAGGCACAGGTCTGTCTGATGAGTGGCGGAGATAAGGCATCCGGCGCAGTTACCAGAATGCACGCACTTTAGGCGTTAGTGTTGTGACCAGCCTACTGGCCGGTTGTATAACTAACTACCAAAGCGATTTCTAAGTCCAATGCTAATGCCACCTCCACTCTTCCCAGCTTGATGCAGAACGAATCTCCAACGAGTGGGTAAATCATAATAATGCATTTGGCCACGCTCCAAATCGTACCTATCCGCGATTTGCGGAGCATTCCAATTGATTGAGGAAATTCACGAGAATATCATCGTCTTAATAGGTTTTTGAAACAAGATTATCTCAATTTTTTTATTGATTCCTTCGTTCGGAAAACATGCCATGTGACTCATGTACTATTTTAAATGTTCCACTTAAAATCGACGGATCGTTGATTACCTATTTACTGCTCTGCTGGACTTGGAGTAAAGAAAACAACATAGAATTTATGTGTCCAGCTGCTTCTCTCCCCAAACATCTCGTAAAAATCAACTAAAGGTATTCTCTCCAACATGATGGACCATCTATATAGTCGATGGGCTGATCACCTGTCACCCATGGTTCACCATATCCATCTCGTGTGTGACTTTAAATCAGGAGTGGCTGCAAGTTTTCTTATGATTACTTGTGGCTCTGCCCACCCCATTAGGGATACGGGCGTGATTTATTACCAGAGCAACATTGTAATCTGTCGAAAAGCTCTATTTTTATGATCCATAATCATTAATAGTGATTAGATTTTGTGTGGTTTGGTACAAGTTGTCCAATGTCCGTTGTGGTATAGTAGTAGTAGTCAGTAGAATATTAACTAAGCTCATTTACTAATAGTCTTGTCTATACTTCTTTCGAACCAGTGCAGTGAAAGGATTTTAAGTGCGCCTCAAAGGCTCCTTTCGTGCACTGGACACTTTTTCAACGTTTTCAAACTTTTTATGTTCTACGACATACTGGTTTCCTCACAATGTTTTTCACCGTTTGAGAGTACTGGTATATCTTACTTATATTATAAATGCGAAAGTTTGTTAGTTTGGATGTTCGTGCCTCAATCACGCCTAAACGGCTGAACGGATTTGAATGAAACTTGGAATATACATACTACATGTACTGGATTAACATATAGGCTATTTTTTATCCGGATATCACGCGAGCGAAGCCGCGGGCGGTAGCTAGTTGCATATAAATTCACCAGAAAAATCCATTGATGCACGACCGCAAGACCCACGACCTTAGGATCGGAGGGCACGGCCGCTACCACTACACCACCAGTGCTCTAAAATAGCTCTAGAAAGTCCCTCTTGACAATTTATTTTGTTTACAAGTTACGGTTCGTTTTGGGTATTCAAAGTACTTGAAAGGATTCAGTGAACAGTTAAGAACTCGCGAGTTTTCAAACATTTTATCGTAAATAAGTATATAAAACTTTTATGCGTCTGACTGACGGACTATCGATATGCGCGATGGGCTGTTCACCCGTCACCATGGTTCACCATATCCATCTTGGGGCTCTTGGATCAGGAGTGGCTGTAAGTTTTCTTATGATTACTTGTGGCTCTGCCCACCCTGTTAGGAATATGTATGTATGTTATTCAGTATCCTTAGGATATCTACCAGTGCACATGCCTATTTATGTTAAGTTAGGATCTTTTTGCAACACTTTTTTACTTCATAATTTCTTTTATACATAAAGTACATATTATCACGCCCGTATCCCTAATGGGGTGAGCAGAGGTACTAGTAATCATAAGAAAACTTGCAGCCACTCCTGATTGAAAGTCCCAAGATGGATATGGTGAACCATGGTGACAGGTGATCAGCCCATCGCCCAATTCCTTTTTATTTATCTAATTTATATCTTATTTCCTTTGTGTCAGGCTCTCGCATATAAATACTCCATTCATTCATTTATTTATTCATCCATTCATTCATTCATTCATTTATTCATTCTCGACGACGACCTCTGTGGCGTGGCAGGCGAGTGCTCGACTGAGACGCAAGAGACGGAATAAATGTTTTCATGCTCTGCAAATATTTCTTCCGAGTCTGGGTGTTGTAATATTATGTAATTGTAAGTATGTATTTACATAAAAAAGTAGGTATATAAGTATTCTATCAGCCATCTGGTTCCCATAGTACAAGCTTTGCTTAGTTTGATGCTAGATGGCGCTGTGTGAAATGTCAACAAATATTTATTTATTTGTTGTTTATTCATTCATTCATTCAGTGGGTTGGTTCACTCTTAAGGCACGCAGCGTGAAGATTATGTTTGTGTGAAAAAGCTCAACGCAGACAAAATCGCGGGGAGTTTGTAGTCGTGTAGTCGTAAACATTACAAACAGCATCTAATTTAAACACGTGCAGTCGACACGCGACGTATTCTCATAAATTACTTCAAAGACATCTTTCAACATGGCGAAGCCTTGCTCACTGCTCGGAAAAATATACCGTCAAAAGAAATAAGTACCACTTGCAAGAAGTTTTGAAATTGTTATGTTCAAAAGGCTTTAATTAAGTTTTTGCATTACATGTTTTTCGAACTTTGTAGGTTCTACGACATGAATTTTTCCTCATGATACTTTCCTTAACCGTTTGAGAGTGCTGGTATAGAGCACATCAATTTTTGGAACAGAAAAACATATTGGTGCATGACAGGTTTTAACCCACGATCTTAAGTTCTCAAGCGCTCAAGTAGGCCTAAATGAAGTGGTATGCGTAGTTTTTTTCATTACGAGTAGTTAAGATGACTGAATATAAAATATAGAGGGTCGAGCAAAATGTCATAGCGTGGTGGGGGGTCGAACAATTGCGAAAATCGCCTCACGTCATTAATTGATGCCGATTGGCCGATGTTAAGCCTATCGCCCGAATACTCAAACGCGACTCAGAGTTAAGCACGTCTCAAGTCACGGTTTTTTGACAGTTTTTAATGAAAATCTGTCATTTGAGACGTGCTCAACTCTGAAATGCGTTTGAGTATTCGGGGGTATGTTAGGTTTGTCTAAACACTATGTTCTCATTTACAAGTTTTAAAGTAGCGCCAATGACAGAAGATGAGGAGTAATGGGTTAGCGTGGTATGGGCATGTTATGCGAAGGGAAGTAAGTCATGTTACAAGACGAGTGTTGAAAATGAAAGTGGATGGATACGCTGCTAGGGGAAGGCCAAAAAAACGATGGATATATTGTGTATAGGGGGTATGCGTGTGAAAGGAGTGAGTACTGAGATGATGAGTATGTATGTATGTTCGTATGAGCTAGTGGCCAACTCTAGTGACGGAGTTCTTAGGCCGCCTAAAGGCCTCCGTCATGGCTTGACGACTTAAAAGCCGGGACAGACTGTTTAACGTGCTCTCCGAAGCACGGAAGCGCTCAGCTCGTAATACCACATGCGGTCATCCATCCCAATTTGCGACCGCGCATATAGTTGCTTAACTTTAACGATCAATCAAGAACGCCTAAGCAAGCTACGCCACGAGCGCTTCTAAGGATGATGATGAGTGATGGGAGAAGACTGAAGAAGGAGACATAGTTGTATCGACGATAAGGGCAGTAAAATTATGAATTATAATTTCGCCTAAACCCGATAGCGTATCCGCTGGCCAATAGCTGATGTCGATCGGTGGAATCTTTGTAAACAGAACGACAAAGGCTTATACAAAAGCCTTTAAAAATATCTCCTTCACTTGCAAACGCATTCATTCGTGTTCTGTTTTCAAATACGGATGTCAAATGTTTTTTAGTTCTATTTTCAAAACAACTTTTATTTTACTCCTGTCAAATATTTTTTTACTTTCAAACCAACTCGATTTTTTAAATTCGCCTGCGGATAAGTAAAATGGCGGGTTTTGGGTTTGACCTGTATGTCTGTAATATCTGTGTAGGTATCTATCTGCCCTGGGTTCCCTCGTAACTACTTTAATAGCCGTTTACGGCTGAACTGATTTTGATGAATGATTATGTCGTTAGATTCGGATTTGCGGATTATGACGCCAAAACGTATTATTTAAAAAACTCCAAATTCTCGCTCGTTAGGTATTAAAACAAAAGGTTTTTAAACTTACATGTTTAAATGTAATTTAGAATTAAAAACTGGTCAAGTGAGAGAAGAATTCTCACACAAAGGGTTTCGTATTATCGTGCATGTACATAATTGTCCCTTGTTATTTTTATTAGGTACCTATTTGTTGTAATAGCAGCAATTTATAGAAATACACACTCTCTACTTATTACAGTTCATGAGATACAGCCTGCTGACAGACAGACGAACGGACGGACAGCGGAGGCTTACAAAATAGGGCCCCGTTGGCACCCTTTAAGTACGGAACCCTAAAATAATGAAAAACAATTCCGAGCTTTAGATCTAACGTATTCGGATCCCAGTTTATTCTAAAACACTCGCACATTCTCAGTCGAGTTTTTAATTAATAAAGTCAAAGTCAAAAAATTTTATTACATAAAATCACGGGGATCACTTGGACACGTCCTAAACCTACCTGTTCGTTACGCGTGCAAGCGTGGAAGATACAGGTAAGAAACCACGCTTGGCTATAAAATAAGTAGCTACTTGTTTTTTCTATTTTTTTGAATACCTGCTACTTGTTACCTCCGAAGAATAGGTACCTCTTTGTTACAAAGTTGAGGGTCCACTAATTTTACCGCGAAGTAACACAATTCGAGCTGAAAATGTCGTCGGCAGTTTTCCACAACTTTCAGACAGCGCTAGTCCATCGCCGGCGCCGTGAGCTTCCTGTTACAAGCGGCCGTAACTAAATTGGACTAGTTTTAGTGCGAGAGCCAAAAACTAAGGTCTTTTACCATCAATTATACTTCTTACTTATATTATAAATGCGAAAGTTTGTGAGTTTGGATGTTTGTGCCTCAATCACGCCTAAACGGCTGAACGGATTTGAATGAAACTTGGAATATACATAGTACATGTACTGGTACCACGCGAGCGAAGCCGCGGGCGACAGCTAGTAGTAGGTAAATAAAAATAAATATATATTTGAGGACATATCACACAGCACCATCTAGCCCCAAACTAAGCAAAGCTTGTATTATGAGAACCAGATGGCTGATAGAAAAATTATATACTATTTTTTGTAAATACATACTTATAATACATAATACTACAACATCCAGACCTGGAAGAAATATTTGCAGAACATACAAACATTTCTCCCGCAGCGGAAATCGGCTCTTTAGTCGACTGGCCCCGCTCGAACTGGCCCCTCGAGTTCAGTTGACCTAATGCATGTTTTGAATTGGTCAACTGGCCCCGCTTACAGAATTTGTTATTAGAATAGACAAGAAGAAAAATGTTTCAACTTTTGTCGATATATCATCTACACTAATATTATAAAGAGGAAAACTTTGTTTGTTTGTTTGTACTGAATAGGCTCAAAAACTACTGGACCGATTTTAAAAATTCTTTCACCATTCGAAAGCTACATTATCCACGAGTAACATAGGCTATATTTTATTTTGGAAAAAAATAGGGTTCCGTAAGATATTTGGGTTTTTCGGACACAAGGTGTAAAAAATCAACCAGAAAAGTTACTTATTTTGCGTACGCTGCCTAAACTATAAAAGATAGAACCATAAAATGTTCTAATTAATTGTAGATCTTATAAATATCTACAAAAAAGTCCGCGACACACTATACCCATCTATGTCGAGTGAGGCACAGCAACCATTTTTTTATTTAAAAATCTTGAATTTTTTTTGGACTACATTTAAACGCGTTTATTTTACTCATGCTATTAATCCTTATCAAAATAAATGATTTCATCACTAAGAACAGTTTATGGAGATAATATTTGGTCTTTGAATGATTAAAATTGGACGTTTGGTTTTGAAGTTATGGCGAAATTAAAATATTACGATTTCTGCTGCACGGCCCGTTGCGAAGTGGGCGTCACCAAGGCGGGGGTGCGCGTGCGGGAGGGGAGTTTAGATCTATGAGTAAGGTACCCGCGCGGCTCAGTCGCGAGGTCGGCTCCCTACGCAGCGGTCGTGCGCGAAGTCTATATAGTATAAAAATGAATCGCAAAATGTGTTGGTAAGCGCATAACTCAACAACGCCTGGACCAATTTGGCCAAATCTTTTTTTAAAATGTTCGTTGAAGTTCAAGGATGGTTTTTACGGCGAGAAAAATTAGAATTATTGCTGGAAAAACCCTAAAAATAGCCCTTTTCTTTTTCCCATACAAATGATTTGTAACTAAAACGTAGTCAATTTGAGCTTTATTGCTATGGTATAAAGTTCATATTAAATTACAAGCACTTGAATTATTAATTTTAAGGCGATACGAAGTTCGCGGGGTCAGCTAGTGTATTATATAATTAATCGTCATAGTAGTTAGTTTTAAACGCATCTTATGTAGATTTCAAACAAAATAGAAGAGTACTTGAAACACTCATTACGCGATAACAATTGGAGTGGTGATAACAAGCAATAGGTACCTGGAAAGACCTTTTTCTGCGCCTCTACTGACCCTTGCGCCTCAGTCGAGCACTCGCCCGCCAAACCGCCGAGATCATCTAAAATATTGAGTGCTGGCTCCCGATCTAGCTGTAACTGGATAGTGGCAGTTGGAACAAGTTAGCGTGACACGTGCGGAAGCCCGCGCCAACTCCACGACCTCTAATAGTCCATTACGGGTTTATTGAAAGTTTACCTTACACTCTTAATGATTCTTTATTCTTTCATCATCATCATCTTCCTGCCCTTATCCCACTCTATGTGGGGTCGGCACAGCATGATTTTTTGGATCATGGTGTAAGAGTTTTGGCTAAGGTGTTTTATGACCGGCCGCCTGCCTGACGTCAACCCTCCTTGGGAATACTTGCTTATTGTATCTCATCATGTTGGAGGACACTATCCTTTAGTCGACTTTTACGACATGCTCGGGAAGAGAAGCAGCTGGACGCATTCTATGTTATTTCTTTACTCCCAGTCCAGCAGAGAAGAAAATTATTCTTTATTGTACTGTACATATATAAAACACAGACATAAAGTATATAAGTAAGGACATGCGTAAAGACGAGCTTAACCCTACAAAGAGTTTTCTTCCAGCAAACTTTTGGCTAGAGACAGGTGGAATATAGATGTACATGTAAGTACAAAACATGACAAACATTTAAGTATACATATAAATAAATAGTGAATCAACTACAAACTAAACCATTCCTATTTACCAATCAAAATAATACTCAAAATAAAATGATCTTAGCTCTATATCATCAAAATGTTTTATCGAGCGAGAAAATGATTCAAGTTTTCATCGTCATGAACAACAATGTCAGATTTTAGGGTTCCGTACAAGAATTGTGCCAACGGGACCCTATTACTAAGCATCCGCTGTCCGTCCATTTGCCTGTCAGCAGGCTGTACCTCATGAACCGTAATAGGAGGGAGTTGATATTTTCACAGATTGTGTATTTCCATTTCCGCTTTTCCGCTATAACAATAAATAATAAAAATAAAAGAGAGCTCCATACAAGAAACATTTTTAATGTACGATGGTACGGAACCCTTCGTGTGCGAATTCGACTAGCACTTAACCAGTTTTTATCCTTTCATCACACTGGTTCGAAAGAAGTGACACGACTACAAGAAGAAGCTCATACCCCCGAATACTCAAACGCATCTCAAAGTTGAGCACGTTTCAAATGACGTTTTTTGACAGATTTTCATCAGAAACTGACAAAAAACCGTGAGTTGAGACGTACTCAACTCTAAGTCGCGTTTGAGTATTCGGGGGTTAAATAATCTGTTTCGTAAGAGCTGTTCAGTTAATTAATTCAGGTGTAGCCGAAGTTATTCCCAAGAGCTACGATGTTTACGAACTCTTGGCGGGGCAATTTTGCTCGGAATTTGAGACTTCCTAAAATTGTCATTGCTGCCCATCTCCGCTGAATCTGAATCTGAATCTGAGTGGTATGAAAATTATCCATAAATAAAGTGCGATTTGCTTTAAATGCAAAAGTGACTCTGTCTGTCTGTGTTTAAATTTTTAATAGAACTATATGTAATGAACGTTAATTTATTTGATTTCGTTGTATTTTACTGAATAAACCCACATGTGAGTATAGCTGTGTTTATCTTACCTATTATAAATGTGAAAGTTTGTGAGGATGTGACATTGTTTGTGTCTCAATCACGCGTTAGTTTTTTAAAAGTGCACTAAGAAAGGAATTCCCAAAATTCAATTACAAGAGGACGCGGCAGGAAGATGAAGTTAGTATGATAAAAAAACCCAACGCGGACAAACTGACTGACTATTCCACTAGTAATTTAGTTATCTGATAAAGTCCCATGACGAGGGTATAAAAACCACAGGTCATTGAACCGAATGTACTTCAAGCTGACCCTAAAGTTCATTCTAAAGCTGAGAGATTACGCCCCTATCCAACGATGCTGTCTTTTAGTTAAAAGTTGTAATTGAGAGCAGTAGTGAAGTACCGTCGTTTCTGGCAATAAACGGCTTACAGCAAAACATAAAAACCAGTCAAGTGCATGTCGAATTTGCACGCGAAGTGTTTCGTACATCGTACATGTACTATTTAGGATTCCGTGCCCGAAGGGTGCCAACAGGACCCCATTACTAAGCCTCCGCTGTCCATCCTTCATCCGTCCGTACGTCAAAGGGCTATATCTCATGAACCTTAATATGTAGAGAGTTGGAATTTTCCCAGAATATAATGTAAATGTGTAATATTGCCCCTATAACAACAAATAATAAAAATAAATAAATAAAAATGTAAAAGGAGCCCTCATACCTACACGAAACATTTTTTATCTACGATGGCACGGAACCTTTCGTGTGCGAAATTGACTCGCACATGACCTTTTTCAAAAGTACTTATGGTCGTGTCAATTGAAATCTTTAGCGCTTTTCTCTTTCCGGCGACACTATTAGATTTTTATATCTATAATAGGTATCTTATCTAGTATGAAATAATATCAATTTTGTTTTAAAAAACGAATATAAATTCCTGAACACAGTTGGCTCATCACTACGAGTAGACTGGATGAGCTAACGACGCTTTGCACCGGACTCAGGAAGCATCGGTGCCGTAGATACGACTCGTATGGCTAAATAATATTTACCCACCCACTGGCTAATGCTAAACACAGACGTAGCGATTTGTTTGCACTTAAAGGTACATAAGTAAAGTACATGAGAGCACTGGTGGTCTAGTTGGTAGTGACCCCGCCTTCCGATCCAAAGGTCGTGAGAACAAATCCACTCGTGTACCAATGAGTTTTTCTGTGCGAAAAATTTATGTGCGCTATACCAGTACTCTCAAACGGTGAAGGAAAACATCGCGAGGATCGCTTAGTTAGCTCCGCACGTATTGACCATGTCTTTCCTGTGGACAAGGCCGACTAAGCTGAGAGGATGGAATAGGTGCTGGGCAAGCCTACTCCAAGTTTCATTAAAATCCATTCAGTAGTTTTTGCGTGAAAGAGTAACAAACTTCCATACATCCATACATACAAACTTTCGCGTTTATAATATTAGTAAGGATAAGTGCCATATTGTGAAACTTAAATTAAAAGTAAGAAAAATAACTGTTGGTAAGTACCTAAAACTTTATTGACAGCAATTCAAAATATTGTTTTAACAGGTAATCTTAGTAAGTGCCACGTCATAAAACAATTTATCAATCTCGTTTTATACCCTTCCATCAAATCAATGTTTAGGTAGGTACCTTCAAGTAGAATTCCGTAATAATGAATATTGGAAAACTCATTTTCACACAAAAAGCAGATGAGCTACAAAAGAGGCAGTAAAAAATTCCATTCCTTAGCAGCTGACATCAAATATGTAGAGGTAAAACAGCGTAAGGAACGTACGAATCCAATATTGACAACGTACGGACTGACTGCGGCATAATCTGAGCAATAAGCGGAGTTGAATAAATAAAAAAAAACATGTCAAGTGGGAGTCTTTGCACATGAAGGTTTCTGTACCATCGTCCTTGTACATAAATGTTTCTTGTATGAGGCCAGTTCAGTTCAGTTCCTAATAGTGGCTACTGTGACGTTACGTCACAATTCTGCCAATGTCCGTGTTGCTCTAGCTAGAAACTGGTGGATAATAAAAAAAAAGAATATGGCCGGTAAAAAACAAGAGAGGGTCTGCCAAGAAAATAAACAAAATGATTTTTCTAATAAGAGACATAAAAACATATAGAAATATATAGATAGTAAGTATTTACATAAAAATAAATTGTTTAGTATAGAAGTTATAGTATTATGTATGAGGCCTGTTAAATTGTAAACAAAATCTGATTGTGAACTGTCAGTGTCACTTGGAGAATCAACTGTCAGTGTCACTTGTGTATAGAAATGTCTTGAGCATATTGCAAAAATAAAATAACAAAAGTAAATCCATTCTAAGCTTAGGTCCAAATCCCAACAGGTTATGGACTCAGGGCATCGGGTTTTATAACAAGACATAATTATCACTGAAAGTCGAGAGGATGCCGGGCATAGAGAAAGTAAATTACTAATGCCGGGAGATGTGAAATAATGCGCCGGGACTTCGAAAGCTAGTGCAATGATACCAACTATTGCAATTTTATTTTATTTTTATTGTAGCGGCAATAGAGATACACACTCTGTAAAAGTTTCAACTCTCTACTGGGTACGGTCCATGAGATACACCCGCTGACAGACGGACGAACAGACAGCGGAGGCTTCGTAATAGGGTCCCGTTGGCACCCTTTGGGTACGGAACCCTGAAAACCACAAAAGTGGCTAGTGGGAACTTGGCGAAGACAGTGCCGACTGGGTTTGCGGGTTCAGATTCCGTGCGGGTAGAATTTTTGATACCAATTTTTAAATTACACGAAGCGTTATTATTATTTTTTACTTTTTAAGTTCCTTTTGTAAAATCTGCTACTAGACGCCTATCTGCTATTTTGAGGGTCGCAGTTGGGTAGTGTAAATTTGATGGGCTCAACAACCCACTAAAAAACCACCTGGTGACCAGCGTCGATCCATATCAAGGCCCTCCGGGATGCCAATACGAAACGCACACAACAGCCCCTACCACGAGTAGTACCATTTTACTAGACCAACATAACTCACGGCTCCAACACTTTAAAATCGCTCGTCGCACCGCCCATCGCTCTGCTTATGGCAACGTCAAGATCCTGCCAGTCTCCGTGTGAAAACAGTGTCATGAATTGCAAAAAATACCTTCCAACCCTAAGCCTGTTGGTTTATTTATGACCTGTATTCCCCGGCTGAAATGTCGCCCAGGGAGCTGCATAGTTAAATATTACGATGTAATTCAGTGCTGTGCAAGGTCGAGTTTTGCATAGGGTTTTCCTAGATCGAAAATGTACTGAGAACTGCGGAGATACAAGATAAATAAGTCCTCGGTGGCGCGGCGAGTGCTCAGCTGAGACGTAAGAGACGCGGGTTCTATTCCCGCTGCGGAAGAAATGTTTGCATGGTCTGCAAATATTTTTTTCCGAGTCTAGGTGTTGCACAGGGAATCCTAGCGTGGGGTCAGGACTATGTATGTATGTCACAGTTGGGTATTATTTATTTATTTATTATTTCACATTTCATTCAAATCCGTTCCGCCATACGGCATATCAAAGCACAAACTTCCTCACATCCTCACAAACTCTACGATTTATAATATCAAAACCATCTAGCCCCAAACTAAGCAAAGCTTGTATTATGGGAACCAGATGGCTGATAGAATGCATAAATACTTTTTTTTGTAAATACATACTTATAATAAGACAACACCCAGACCCGGAATAAATATTTGCAGAGCATGCAAACATTTTTCCCGCAGCGGGAATCGAACCCGCGCCTCTTGCGTCTAAGTTGAGCACTCGCCCGCCTCGCCACAGAGGTATAAATCATATACTTGTAGCTCTGCCCACCCAATTAGGAATGTAGTGATTATATATTAGTAGAATAGGATCTTCCATGTAGCTCTGCCTACCCAATTAGGAATGTAGTGATTATATATTAGTAGAATAGGATCTTCCATACTTCTTCCGACTTTTGTTGAGACATAAATCAGTTAGCACCAAATCAATTAACCCCGGAGCTCAGGCTATACTGGATAACCACTAAAACAGTTCGCGGCAAATGTAAGTTGACCCACAGTTAGTTCAGAAGTCAAGTCAAACAACGGAATGTAGTGTTTGCTTGTTCTAGTGTGGTCATTGTTATCCTGCGGCTACATTATCGGGCTTAAGAGCACTGGTGGTCTAGTGGTATCAACCCTGCCTTCCGATCGTGGGTTCAAATCCGGTCGTGCACAAATAGATTTTTCTGTTCAAAATTGTGTGCGCTAAGTACACTCTCAAACGGTGATGAAAAACATCGCGAGGAACGGGCATTTCGTAGAACTTAAAAAGTTCGAAAATATGCGTCAAGTGCACGAAAGCGCCTTTGATGCGCATTTTAAATGTATCTGGCCGTGTCACTAGTTCTTTCGAATTAATGTGAGGCAAGGATTTAAAGTACGCCTTAAAGGCTCCTTTCGTGCACTTTCGAACTTTTGATTCTCCATCCATTGGCCACGCGCAATCGTTTTTATGACGTTACAAAATAACAGAATAAAATTACTAATTAATGGAGCAAAATGCACATTGATTTGTCTGTTTTGTATCAAAGGAAAACAGTACCCGCTACATCACCAATCTTATCCTATTAGGTTATGTTCACACTAAGCGTACAGTCAACGACTGACTGTCAGTTCTGCCTGAATTCACACTGAACGTGTAATGTTTACGTTCCATTCCAAATAGTAATAGACACTAACTCCTCAGTGAGCTACTGAGTATGTGAACACAACCTTAGACTGAAATTCCGATGTCAAAGGAATCTGAACTTTGTTGTTTCGGAGCGAGGGTGCAAATCCGCCCACATCGGGCTGCGGTCAAAAACTTTGACAGCAGTCGGATTGGACGTTCTGAATTAGGAATAGGATTGTGTATAGGATGTTTGTAAACCAGCTGTCTTTTTACCCGACTGCAAAGAAGGATAGTAATGTGTTTGGGGTGTATATAGTATGGTATAATTTGATGAGGTGTCGTTGAAATTGTCTTGAGAGTGTCATACTAACAGCTTATCCAAAATGACGGCATTTGAATTAACTAAGACTAAAATGGTGCAAATTCATCATCATCGCCATCTACATTGTGTAAAAAAATGTAAATATGGCCAAAAACTACCGTAGCTATAGTTTAGGATTGAAATTCAAAATGGCAGCCAGAAAAACTTGCAACACTCTGTATAGCTTAACGGATTAGTTCCAGTCTAACCACAGCATCGAAATAATCGCATTAAAAGCTATCCAATCCAGCTTTATTGAGTTCTGTGCAATCCCATTGAGAATAATATTTATAAGAAGGCGGCAGACGGGATATTGAGTTAAAATCGACCCCTGGTTCACTACCACCCAGGCTCATTGCTTCATCCAACATTTCAAAAGTACAGTACAGTACAGTTTCTTTAACTTGCCTAACTAAATATTATTTACTATCTCGCGCACGATGTCCAAAGATTTACATTCGCGCTCAGAAGTTTCTTGTACACACTTTTTACCAACTTCTGCTGTCCCGATTTTTCTTTTCGATTCAAAGAAATGCTTCTTAAAAGTAACTGAATTTATAAAAATAAAAAAAAATGTTTTGACAAAATTGGCGAAACTCACGCTTGGCGAAAAAAATACTATGCCATAATAATATATTATCAGTCTAACTAAACTATTAAGACATCGAAACTCTAGAGGGAGCTCAGGTTACAACGGTTTCTAAGTTTGACTTATTTCGCTGTAGTTAAAAAACTATACACTAATAAAAATAAAGACCATTTTGAAACGTACAAGTAAAGCCCTTTCATATGACACCCCAATTGTAAAAACTTTTTTTTTTGTTTTCATCACTGCTGGGTCTGAGCATCTATTTTGCACGTCATTCTTTCCGATCCTGCGTCTACCGAAGAAAAATGATAAACTTTTCCATTTTTTATATACCACAAAAATCGGTCACACGTTTCGCTATTCAAATAAAATACGATCAAATGTTTGCTTTTCGTGGCAGTTTCGTGGTTTTCGTGGATAACGCTAGTTTCACTATGAAACTAGTGCGAATATTTGATCAACCTAGTTCCATATATCTAAATAGATAAAACTCCTGAGTTACTAACTGACTGACTGAATCAACGCACAGCCTCAACCATAAGTCCTAACGTTTTAAAAACTAAAAATAAAATCGAATGAAAGATAAGTTGAGTAAAGACAATAGGATGGCACAAAGACTCCTTGGTGCTATCCTATAGAAACTAACTAGTAGATAATGTCAAGATGTTACTGGCCATCAACACTCTTTTGAATAAAAAACGAAGTAATGTCATATTTCTAGATGAACCTCAGAACAATAGAGGAACCTATAGGAACGCCTCGTGACTTTGTTCGCGTTGCGTTTTTTACACAAACTTCATCATCCCACTTCGTTCCCTAGGAGTTGAATTTCGGGAATTCCAATATTTCAAAGTTAAATTTCACGACTTTTAAATAATACTTGAAAAATACCTCGAGACCATTCTCTATGCACCAGTGGAAGAATCATTAAAATCGGTTAAGTATTGGAGGAGATATCGGTAAACATACGCTAAGAAAAAAAACACAGCCAAACATAGAACCTCGTCTTTTTTAAGTCTGTTAAAAAACATGAAACTTGAAGGGTCTATTCCTCTTATGGTATAGGGGGCACTAAGCGGTCGCAGGGGGAAGATGAAGCTTGTATGGAAAAAACTCACGGAAACGCACGGACAAAGTCACGAGGCGTTACTCTAGTTTTCAAATAAAATAAATACACTACAACTTGCGAGTTTGAATAGTTACGAATACGACCTGAAATGTAATGAAAGTTTTACATGGCACAGAAATATACTGGAAGCAATATTTCCACATCTGTAATTCAAATTCTTGGCACAGTTTTAAAATTCATGCTTTTTGTAGTGCCTCTAGCGGGCCGGTTAAATTTCATCCTGCCCGCATTTAGGGGTTGCAAGAAAGTTAAAATAATGCCGAATTAATATGTAGTGCATTTAAAAAAAATACGTTTTGTTTAATAATAAATAACACCCAACAGTCACATACATAGTCCTGACCCCACACTAGGATTCCCTGTGTCGTGGGTATCAGAAACTACGAGTACCATGGTACCACAACACCCAGACCCGGAAGAAATATTTGCAGAACATGCAAAGATTTCTTCCGCATCGAACCCGCGCCTCTTGCGTCTCCGTCGAGCAATCGTCCGCCACGCCACCAAAGCCGTCAATTATGTTTATTAAATAAAAATCAAATAAATTATGTTTATTGAAAAATATGTCACGCTTTGTTTTCATACAAATATTTCTAATACGGTTCTGTGTATCATACAAAAAGTACATTTCCAAGGATTCGGCTATTTTTGCCGGATTTGATCAACTCTACTGCATTACACGTCTGAATATAAACATTTTATGATGCTGCTGCAGCTGTCTAGATAGTGGAGTGCCAATTAGTATGGAGGCGAATATACCGAGTATATTATACAGGGGGTTATAATATAATACAGCTCCTAGAGATGAAGTACAGGGTGTATACAGTATGTATAACATAACTTGAAGTCAAATAGATGCAGTTTTCCAAACATCCTATGAAAAATGAAAAATATGAAAAAAATGTTTATTACTATATACTTACACAGAAAAAACAAATAAGAGATACAATATGCAAATAAAAAAAGAATTTATTTAAGAACACAGCTACAAAGACAAATTATAATAACATTAAAAACTTTAAGGTATATATAGGTATATGCAAATCAAAATATGTAGGTAAATAGGTACATTATTTGGCATAGTGAAACTATCTATCTAGGTAGGTTCTATCAATATTAGTACCTACCTAATATACTAGTCAAGTTTGTCAAGATGTGAAAACTCATTATAGAATTTTTTAAATAATGAAATGTTCAATTCATTAAAGTAGGCAATTGAAAAAGGTTGTTTGTATGTTTGGCCTCATTTAGAATGAGAACGTAACGCCTAAACGGTTTGAATGATAATTATCTGGAATAACATATTTTTTGTCCGAGTACATCGTACATCGAACCGCAATTCTAGTTTTGGTATCTGAATGATTTATTTTACTTTTCAGAAGCAGTCCTTTTACACCCTGGATTGTTAACATTTTCAAGTTGCGTGAAAAATGAAAAGGTGCTCAAAATTAGCTTAAAAATGCTACAAGATGAGCTTAGCTCACTTGTTTTATAAGCACGACGCGAGTTTTCTTTTATAAACCTAGTTTTATGGCCATATTTTTAATACCGCGCGGAGAGTTTAGCATTGCTAACTTGTTAGTAGGTAATTAAACATACATACATCATCACGCCCGTATCCCTAATGGGGTAGGCAGAGCCACAGGATAAGAAAACTTGCAGCCACCTCCGATTCACTTCTAAGATGGATATGGTGAACCATGGTGACAGATGATCAGCCCATTGCCCAAGATGGTCCATCATGTTGGAGAGGGTAATATCCCTTAGTGAACTTTTACGACATGCTCGGGGAGAGAAGCAGCTTGAAAAAAACCATGCAAGGCTCATGCAAGTCAGCATACACATTCACACAAGGAAACTCAATATCTTTGACACGTGTTTCGCCTCTCCACGAAGCATCCTCGGAAAGTTGACTCAGACTGGTTGCACAGAAATTCCTCAAGGTGTTGAAAATTCAAGGATTTCTTTCCTAGTGCACATAATAAGATGAATAAATCCCCCAAGTTTCATACTTTGAGGACTTAGTTTAGGCTATGTTGATTGTTACAGTCAGTAACTTAATAGTTTTATGTATTTCGATAACTAATAGGTCCTGAAAAAACCTTAAACATCGGATTCTGAAAAAAAAAAATTGCACAGTATCAATAAAGTAATCGGACAAAAAATAATGCAATTAAGGGGTAGCATACACGAGGCGGTCGTTAGCGGCTATCTGCCTGCATTAAGGCTAAGCTGTTCGTTCATTAGAGGTACGGTGGTACTGCCTTGAACTGCAGTTATTGGCAATAGAGTAGTATCATAGCTCTGAGAGATAATGTTACATTATCAAGTTTCATAAAATTTTATTACTACTAATAGTCGTGTCACTAGTTCTTTCGAACCAGTGTGGTGAAAAGATTCAAAGTGCGCCTCAAAGGCTCCTTTCGTGCATTTGACACATGTTTCCAAACTATTTAGATTCTACGACATGCCGGTTTTCTCACGATGTTTTCCTCCATCGTTTGAGAGTATCTACTGGTACAGCGCATATTTTTTCTTACAGAAAAAATCCATTGATGCACGGATTTGAACCCACGACCTTAGGATCCCTAATGCAGCCTGAATGCGGGACTGCTACCACCACACCACTGGTGCTCACAGACCACAAATTTTACAACTACGGGAAATCGTAATGTTTTCATTTAATTTTGCTGTGAGCTAGCTACCGCCAGACGCAAAAACTGCTGAATAGATTTGAATAAAACTTGAAATATACATAGAACATGTACAGGATTAACATATACGCTATTTTTTATCCAGGTACCACGCTAGTGAAGCCGCGGGCGGCAGCTAGTTTAAAATAAATTGAATCCATATTCAACAAACATTGTAAATAATATCATATTAGTTAGGAAATTGGTAAGCTGGTAGGAAAGGTCAAAAGTTACAAATATTTATAAAACAATTTGGAATGCCTATGTAAAACAAAATAACAATTCACACCTGCCAACCCCCATTACTTGAAGCGCTTCCCGCGCCTTTATTTAATCCCCGTTTGACAGCTGTCATATTTTGCGCCAATCTGACATTTTATCCCCGTATTATTTTTCGAACCCTAATCCACCTTCATAGTTGAAGTGTGCGATTCATGAATTATTTAGTTTGGGTCGAATACCTTGCGTGATTTTGCGTGGAAATTGATGGGCTTTCTAGTTAAAAGCAGCAACGGGAACGCGAAATGAATTTGTTTGCTTCTTGCTTGGGAAAGCTTTAGCAAATAGATAGATAAACACTTTGTTGCACATAAAAACACAGAAAAAAAAGTCGACTAAGGAGTACCTAGTATCCTCTCCAACTTGATGGAACTATATGGGCGATGGGCTGATCACCTGTCACCGTGGTTCACCATATCCGTCTTGGATCAGAAGTGGATGCAAGTTTTCGGCTTTTTTTCTTATGATTACTTGTGTCTCTGCCTACCCTATTAGGGATACGTGCGTGATAATATGTATGTTTGTATGTAAAAACACAGAAAAGTAAAAAAAAAATCAGTACAATGGGCGGCTTTATCGGTAAGAGCGATCTCTTCCAGACAACCTTTGGATGGGAAGGATAAACAACAACAGAACAAATAGTCTGGTTAATGGTGTCTCCCTTCAGCCCCATTCCATAATGGACCGTAACAGGACAAGTACCTATGTCCTGCGCCGTTCATATAAATATCAGAGTCAAAATTTTAAAGGAATTTCTCTAAAAAGTTTTAAATTTTTGTTCATTTCTGTTAATCTTTGTCCACAGGAGAATGGAGAGGGGAGAGGAGGATGCTGGACATCACACGGGACAAGCCTGTCAAGGTGTGCGTGAGAGTGGTCGTGCCAGTTCGGGATCATCCTAAAGTGAGTCTTATTCGCATGTAAATACAGTTTGTTTTTGAAGGGATCTGAAAAGCTCATCAAAACACATTTAGAAAGAAAGAAAGAAATAACATTTATTTGACACACACAAAGAAAACAAATAACAAGCGGAGAAAGGTTTAAAAAAGAGGTACGGAATAGAGAGAGCGAGAAGGCAGACAAAAGCGACAAAAAAAGTACCTTTATCTACTAAATCTAGTCTAAAACTAATCTAAAACTACAACTCATAACATTTAACTATAAATCCTTTCCGCGAACGAGTCGGTGTTATAATGTAGCCAAAAGGGTTAATTCTCAGCATGTGCTACTTCCAGGTTTAACTGGAAGTAGCTCTGGTTTTCAGAATTAACCCTCAGGGTGACATCGCTATGCGAAAACAGCACGCAAAATGAATAGATAAAAAAACCTAGCTGGTGCAAGTGAGATAATTACATAAAATATACAAGATATAAAACAGAAATAAATAATACAATATAGTACAATACATACATTAGGTAACATTTGCCACAATTGCATTCAATTGTTATGTTTAATTATGCCTTTGACAGTATTAATGGATCTTCCTGGACACGGAACAATATCAAAACAATGTAACATATGATTAGCTGCGTAATGACTGGCTGCCGCTTGAAGCAGGTGTTCGTTTAGTTAAGTCGTGCCTCGCCCGAGGCAAACACGCAAACTCGGGGCGAGGCAAATCCAAAGCGAGCACTTTCTTGGCGTAGCAGCCACGCGAGTCTGATCGGTCAGTCAGTAAATTTTTCACATTTAATTTTTCGGTGATTTTTCAATTATCCTGGCCTCAATCATAAATCTAAAACTTATTATCTACAATAGACCACCAGTGCTCACTTTCCAACGAATATTATCACGACCATCAAATAAAATCATCCTATAACGATTCGCAGTCAGTTATAACCGTAAACCACTCAAAGTGGTACTCTCGGTCAATTTAACTGACAAACCTGTGTCGTTAGCGAGCTGATAAACTGACATAGCATCACTCATGTCCTGGGGTGCTTGTGCATTGTTCTACGATAATTATGACGTAACCGGTCACGATTTTGTGATATAATCGCGTCGACGACGCGGCCATCTATATTATCCGTCTCTTTCACACCTAAAGTGATCACGGTATCTTCGTGTCTAAACGTAAATGACTGTGACGCCGACACGATCGTGTTTGTCAGTGATTACCACACATTCTAAATCGAGTTTGGCTACAATATAGGTACAAATAAGTAGAAATAAATAATTGTGGACATTTCATACAGCGCCATCTAGCCCCAAACTAAGCAAAGCTTGTACTATGGGAACCAAATACCAAGCAGCTGAACGCATGCTATGTTTTTTCTTTACTCCCAGTCCAGCAGAAAAGTGTCAAAATCCGGTAATATTTTTAAATGAGATATCGTACTAGATGAATTGAAGTCAGTTATTGAATCTCGTATAAGAATGGACACGAGCAGTGAAGGTAAAAATGCGAAAACGTGCCTATCCCGTTTCTCTCACTTCTGAACTGGCGGTGAAAAATTACATGAATTTGGCCAACAAAGGGACCGCAAGCCCGCTTTACATAGCGAGCGAAGATATATTTAATTTTACACGTGCGTACATAATATTGTTTCGATTAAGTCGAGACTCTAATTAATGGTAGGGGAACAAAGTTCTGCGATGACGTCCCGCGGTGGGATGTATTGTATGTGCATTATCCTCCTGCTAACCTGGTAATTCGAGTCTCACAACTATATAAATTTGAAATAATTGTATTTTATGATTTTTTACTAATTACATACATTTATCACGCCCGTATCCCTACTGAGGTGTGCAGAGCACAAGTAGACATAAGAAAACTTGCAGCCACTCCTGATTCAAAGTCCCAACAAGGATATGGTGAACAATGGGAAGTTTAATATGAGTAAGTAATACTAATATTTACTTTAATTCGAGCGAGATCAAACCAAATGATCAGCTAGGTTGAATGACACTGCCGTCGAGACCACTTAAGAATGAGAGAAATTAGGTTAGTTTAAGGTCTTTAGGAGTCCGACGAAGTACTTCTGTTGCCCCCGCAGCAGAAGTACAGTAGTTCCACAAATATTGTGCGCCTCGGCAAACTTCGTGCTTTGTATGAAAACCGAATTCATCCGAATATGCAACTAAAATAATAACTGAACCTACCTTTTAAAAATAATAAGTATTTACATACCTATTATTGTATCATCTCTATATAACATATCATAGCGTTAGGTCGTATTTCAGAAGCAAGACAAAAATTTCCGAGGCACACAATATTTGTGGTACGATGACACCTTGTTCATGGAACATTAACTTAAATGTGAGTATAACAATAGATTTGATATGAGTTAAAAGATTATAAAGCCCTATGTGTGTATGTTCATATGAGCTAGTGACCAACTCTAGTGACGGAGTTTTTAGGCCGCCTAAAGGCCTCCGTCATGGCTTAACGACTTAAAAGCCGGGACCGACTGTTTAACGTGCCCTCCGAAGCACGGAAAGCCCTGTACTGGACAACATAGCGCGTCTAGCGTACAAGTCTGGCAACATCCGCAAATAATGTGGATGAAAAGGGTCACGAAACAAGACAAGACGATTTTCATTTGACTCTTCGTATGAAGTAGGCCTTTTCATCTATAATATATCCAGCAACATTAACATCCCAGAAAGTTTTTTACATCAATAAGTTTTTTAGTGCTTTTCTGCTTAGTTATCGAGGCCATGAAAATGTTTTTCTGTGATAAATCACCATCTAATTCAAGAAGTTTGACCTAAATGTCAGTGACCTTGTCCATTTGTTTGACGTGTTGACTGTTGGCGAGAGGTGCGGGTTCGGAAATTGCCAAACCATATTCGCAGCTACAGTTTAAAACTATGTGTGAAGCTATGAGGCCAGTCTGATTTATCTAACGTACTGCTAAATGGTGGCAAAATCTCTAGTACTAATCCGCTTAAACCATTACAAAAGGCTTACCGAAAAGCAGACACGTGCAAAGCCCGCCCGCCCGCAAAGCCATCAAGGCTCATGCGAGACAGTACACACATCCACACAGAGCAAACTTAATATTCTCCACACATGTGGAAGTGAACCGCGAAACATCATGAGAAGGCTGACTCAGGCTGTGCGCAGGCATCATTCAATTCAGTTCAATTTATTTATTGGTAACAATAAAAGGTTACATGTCAGTTTTATAATAAGTAAGTTCATGTGAGCTAGTGGCCAGCCCTCGTGACAATTTAACGTGCCCTCCGAAGCACGGAAGCGGTCAGCTCGTAATGCCACTTGCGATCACCCATCCCAATTATGAACGCGTTAATAATAATAGTTAGATAAGTAAATACATTTCATTAAACAAATTATATTCATTATTATAAATCAAATAAAAATTATATTGATCAAATAAATGTATAAAACATATTAATATAATAATGTCGATATAATAATAATACATATCTAATTGAGAAACTCATCAACCCTATAATGCGATTGATCAATGAGCCAATTTTTTAATTTTAATTTGAAGGATTGCGTTGACGGAGCTTTTTTGATGGTGTGAGGAAGACGGTTAAACACCGGAATTGATCAGAAAAGACTATGCGCCAGATACTTAGGGTTTAAGAAGGTTTTTCTTACAGTGTGCACAACCCTACACCCATCTTGTTACAAATTCTACTGTTATGGCCAATTTATCTCTCGCCTTTGTCGGTTTTACTTCAAAAACTCAGTGAGTTACACTCGGCCGATAGCTGACGTGGAAAATTTGTTTTTCAGATATCCTGCAATTTACTGTCTGAGAGAATTTTCCGTTAAAACAAGGCTATTATTAAGTTCGCATGAATGAAGCCAACTCTGATATTCCCCTGAAAAAGAGACAAAAATTTGTGAATACGGCATTTTGCCCGACTATGCGATATAAAAGGTTATGTGTCTATGTATCATCATCATCATCTTTCAGATGGCACCCACTACTAGGTATAGGCCTCTCTTTGCTCTGTTTTATAGACTATAAGCTGTGGGCTAGCGGCCATTTTCACAATTCTCTCAGAAATCGATGAACACTTTAAACAGCGTTCTTAGAACAGCTCCGTAATGCTAAAGAAATCATTACAAGGTGGAACCAATTCCCTCCAAATGGCTCCGACATTCGACGTCCGTGCTACGGGCACACTGACTATACAACTGCTGGACATCAATTTACTGACAAAAGTGGCGAAAAAACCAACAACACCTCATTTGTCAAAATCCGTCCAGCCGTTTCGGCTACGGAGGCAGCCAAAATAATAAATTGAAAATGGCTTCTTACAGTCTTTTGACACTTTCGTCGTCCAAACAAATACAACGACACATCATTTTTTTTAAATCCGGCTGTTTGGAATTCAGCTACAGCCAAGGGAATGCAGATACATACATACCCACATACATACACCCCAAACACATTACCCTCCCTTTTCGCAGTCGGGTAAAAACATTACCCACGTAACGGTTCACCAGATTTGAATGACACTTGAAACATAATAATATAATGTTTAGTTCATGAGCTGGAATAACATTTAGGTTATTTGTTATCTATGTACAACATGAGTGAAGGTGCGAGTGGCTTACAGTACTCATACATTGTACATAGAACCCAGGATTCCATTCATTCTGAAACGGATCCTTAGTCCAAACAACTATTATTTATTCTGTGGTCCCGATGCTGAATAGTCCCAGATCGTAGAACGTGCTACGAAATAGCGTAGCAGGTGCTACGAGACGTCGAACGAATCTATTCTTGAAGGAAATAAGTAATTTGTACTAGCACAAAGCATTTTAATGGTTTATTTCTAACAAAAGAATGTTAAGACGTGGAAGTTGTGAATCGATTTACAGTCTACAGGTCTGAATGTACGTCTAAACATACATACATATTATCACGCCCGTATCGCTAATGGAGTACGGTAAAGTAATTAGAAAACTTGCAGCCACTCCTGGTTCAAAGTATTAAGATGGATATGGTGAACTATGCCTTCTTTGCTGAACTGGGAGTAAAGAAAAAACATAGAATGCGTCCAGCTGCTTCTCTCCCTGAGCATGTCGTAAAAGTCGACTAAGGGATAGTATCCTCTCCAACTAGATAAGATACAATAAGCAAGTATTCCCAAGGAGGGTTGACGTCAGGCAGGCGGCCGGTCATAAAACACCTTAGCCAAAACTCTTACAACAGCATGATCCTCCTTGGATCATGCTGTGCCGACCCCACATAGAGTGGGATAAGGGCAGGAAGATGACGATGATGATGGTGAACTACGGTGACAGTCGATCAGCCCATCGCCCATATAGATGGAGAGGATACTATCCCTCAGTCGACTTTATATTACATTTTTATTTTATTTATTTAAAAAGGCTTAAATAGTGAAGTCATGACCATGGTTCTACATACGTACATACATATTGTCACGCCCATATCCCTAATGGAGTGGGCAGAACCACAAGTTATCATAAGAAGCCTTGCAGCCACTCCTGATTCTAAGTCCCAAGATGGATATGGTGAACCATGGTGACAGGTGATCAGCCCATCGCCCATATCGTCCATTTTTATTTTTATTCTCTTTATTTTTATGGTCACAAAAACCGCAATTAGTATAAATTGCCGACTACTAATCAGGAAAATGAATAGGTTAGCTTCCCTTTACCCTCCATAATTGGTTAATAAGCCTCTTAACTGACAGAGCCCTTACGTCTGTCTATTTGTGCTGTGGAGCCCAAGTTATAAGCGAATAACCCCCGAATACTCAAACGCATCTCAAAGTTGAGCACGTCTCAAATGACGATATTTTTTTTGACAGATTTTCATCAGAATCTGTCAAAAAATCGTGCGTACGTGCTCAAATCTGAGTCGCGCTTGAGTATTCAGGGGTTAGTCTTCTTATTTATTTTATTCGTGTGTTACTCGTAGTAATAAGTGCGGGGCTAGTAAGTAAATAGACGTACATACCTTGTTACATTTTGTATTTGTATAGTTTTACCGTGGGATTTTTCTATTAGAAACATTTGGGCATACGAGTATTCTCAAACGTTGAAGGAAAATATCGTGAGAACCTAAAAAGCTCGCTTTATTCCTTTTACCACACTGGTTCGAAAGAACTCTTGTCATAGACATACCTATATTTACTTGCCACTTAAACAGAAAAAATACATACATACATATTATACGCCACTATCCCTAATGAGGTGGGCAAAGCCACAAGTTATCATAAAAAAACTTGCAACCACTTTTAATTCCAGGTCTTAGACGAATATGGTGAACCATGGTAACAGGTGATCGGCTTATCGCCCATATAGATCCAAACAATCTTACTTATATTATAAATGCGAAAGTTTCTGAGTTTGGATATTTGTGTCTCAATCACGCCTAAACGGCTGAACGGATTTGAATGAAACTTGGAATATACATAGTACGTATGCTGGATTAAAATATAAGCTATTTTTCATCCATGTACCACGCAAGCGAAGCCACGAGCGGCAGCTAGTACATAATAAATTAAATTAAAAATTGTTTATTCATAACGGATACAAGTTGAACAAATGTTACAAGTAAAACGATGAGACTGCAAAAGTATTGAAACTGTGACACAGTCTCAACGCCCACCTCCTTAACTGAACATGGGAATTTCTGTTTAGCTAGATTCTAATTATCTATCTATGGACTATCTTACTATACTAAAGAATGAAGAAGAAAAACAAAACAATTCATGAAGAACGAGAGAATAATTAGTGCGACGTTCTTGTGTGCTAGCACCGAGAAGGTTGACTCAGCATGCTGGTATTCTGTCGAGAACTACCTCTGTGCAGATTGTACGGCAGGACAAGTCGGAAGGAAAGAACGTTGTTGAACTAATTGGTCTAAGTGCGGATGGTGGCCATGTTTGCTACGCTCCCCACTCGATAGAGGCAATAAAGATCGTATTCACTATCTTATACACCTTTTTCTATTCATACAGTAGGGTTGGGTTCATAAAAATCGTAAATAAAATGAAGATAAAACAGGGTTCTGTACCCTCGTACAAGTACAAAAATGTTACTTGTATGGACCTCCTTTTATTTTTAAATATTATTTGTTATAATACGACGGCCTCGGTGGCGTGGCGGGCGATTGCTCGGCAGAGGCGCAAGAGGCGCGGGTTCGATTTCCGCTGCATAAGAAATGTTTTACATGATCTGTAAATAATTCTTCCGGGTCTGGGTGTTGTGGTACTCGTAGTTTCTGATACTCACGACACGGAATCCTAGTGTGGGGTCAGGACTATGTATGTGACTGTTGAGTGTTATATATTATTATTATTATTATAATGGGAATAGAAATACATACTCTGCGAAAATTTCAACTCTCTACCTATTACGGTTCATAAGGTAGATGCAGACGGACAGACGGACGGATAGCGAAGGCTTAGTAATAGGACCCCGTTGGCACCCTTCGGGTAAGGAACCCTAAAAACTGAGGAATGTTATCCGATATTCTTCTGTTCATGTATAAATTCAGCTTATCATAATATCTTACTAGTTTAAGGCCTTCGTCTACTATCCCTTTCCTTTATATGCTGAGTGGTGGCCTTTTTTGTTCCCTATATTGTAAGTGCCGGCTAGTGTCTTAAAATTGTATATAGGTTTTGGTAACAAAATAAATATTTTTAGTGATGGGAATCGAATCACATTTAATTCGAATGATTCGAATGATGACAGTTAAAACTAAATTCGAATGAGATTTTACATTGATTCGAATCATCGCTTCATTCGAATAGTCGAGTTGATTCGAATCCACGATCTGATTCGAATCAATTTCTTTCTTTTATATGTTACACTAGCGGTCGCCCGCGGCTCCGCCCGCGTGGATGTCGGTTACCGCTGCAAAAAGCCTACCCAGGAAAGACACGGTCAGTCGCGAGGTCGGCTCCCTACGCAGCGGTCGTGCAGCAGAAATCGTAATATTTTAATTTCGCCATAACTTCAAAACCAAACGTCTAATTTTAATCATTCAAATACCAAATATTATCTCCATAAACTGTTCTTAGTGATGAAATCATTTATTTTGATAAGGATTAATAGCATGAGTAAAATAAACGCGTTTAAATGTAGTCCAAAAAAAATTCAAGATTTTTAAATAAAAAAATGGTTGCTGTGCCTCACTCGACATAGATGGGTATAGTGTGTCGCGGACTTTTTTGTAGATATTTATAAGATCTACAATTAATTAGAACATTTTATGGTTCTATCTTTTATAGTTTAGGCAGCGTACGCAAAATAAGTAACTTTTCTGGTTGATTTTTTACACCTTGTGTCCGAAAAACCCAAATATCTTACGGAACCCTATTTTTTTCCAAAATAAAATATAGCCTATGTTACTCGTGGATAATGTAGCTTTCGAATGGTGAAAGAATTTTTAAAATCGGTCCAGTAGTTTTTGAGCCTATTCAGTACAAACAAACAAACAAAGTTTTCCTCTTTATAATATTAGTGTAGATGAGTAGTACGCCTAGAGATGGTTGTAATTGGAGAGGCCTACGTCCTGCAGTGGACTGTTATAGGCTGATGATGATGATGATGATTCAAAAATGTATCTAAGTGTTTTTTATTTATTTATAAGTAGGTATCTATTATTCGAATCATCGTTTCGATTCGTATTGATTCAAATCATCAATCAATTCGAATCAAGGGTTAATTCGAGTCATGATTCGATTTTTTTCCGGATGATTAGAGTTGATTCGAATATTCATTTTCGATTCGAGTCCCATCACTAAATATTTTACTTGCTTTCGTTCCATCCGATCATCACAATTTACCTACTCTTGTCAAAAGCTTGCTTATAAAAAAATTGCTTTACCAGCGGCCATGTTTGCTCAGCTCTCCATTCGATAGAGGAGATACGGATTGTATTCGCAATCTATATCCTTTTTAGGGTTCCTTAACCGAAGGGTGCCAACGGGACCCTGTTACTAAAAGCCTCCGCTGTCCGTTCGTCCGTCCGTTCGTCCGCCGGTTTGTCAGCGGACTGTATCTCATGAATAGGTAGAGTTGAAATCTTCACTGAGTCTGTATTTCTATTGCCGCTATAACAACAAAAATTACCCTATGCTCCATACAAGAAACATTTATGTACAGTACATGTACGATGGTACGGAACCCTTCGTGTGCGATTTAGACTCGCACTTGACATGTTTTGTAAATGCATACTGTAAGGGTTGAGTTCCCAAGAGTCCTGAATATAATAAAGGTAAAATTTTTATCCGATATTCTCATGTGTATAGATTTACTAGACAGAACATTCGTCCACTATCCTGTTTCATAACACGACGAAACGTTACCGTTTGTCAACTGCTGTCAAAAGTTTGCTTGTCCAAATTCTTGCTGTACTTTTTATTACGGTACGGTGGAATGTGGTGGTAGGCAGAAAACCTGTCTACTCATAGTTCACAAACTATATTTTTGCATGTGCCGGGAAGGCAAAACACCTAGTATAGGACGGTAGACATATAGGTTTGACACATTTAGATGTATTAAATTACCCCTCGCGTGATATACCACAACCAGCGAAGAAAACACGAAAAATAACCTTTATTTTATTAAAAGGCGCTATACACACACCACCGACATACCGTGCGGTTCTGCGCGAGCTTGTGACATATCGCTGCAGTCGTCTAACTAAGTCATCCCTAGTCCCTTTCACACCCACAATACTTACATTTCGTTACACACGAAGGAACAAATGACGTAGAAACCTAGCAAAGCGCTCATTCGTGTATATGATTCATACATGGAATTTTCGAAGCATACGTTGTGACGCCGCGTTGGTGACACCGCGTTAATAACGCCGCGTTAATGACGCCGCGTTAATGACGCCGCGTTAGTACGCTAACATAATGTAAAGTCATTTAAGCGCAGTGTCAATAACGGATCGCTATTAATGCTTGCCATAAATCTACCATTAAGTGGCGCCGGCGCCGTTTTAGGAAATGACAGGCATAGTACCAAGCGGTGACGCAAAACCGCACAGGATTTTTCGCGTGGGTGATGCACCTTACGTAAGTAGGAAAGGGCGAATGCTATAGGGATATTTCAGTCGGTTACTTGGCATTTTCACGGCGCATTGAGCTGGAAAACAAAAATCAAGGTTCCTACGGGAAAAAGAACAAAAACAGATAACACTGTCCGTGTTTAATTAAAGTTTAGAACTTTCGGTTCAATTAACTGTTAAACTCGAGAAAAATACTGTGGGTTTTGGTTACGAAGGTTAATCTCCCTTGGGGAGCAAAAATGTTTTTTCCTCAAACAAATCAAATTAAAACATCTTCATCATTATTTATTTTATTTATTCAACAAAATCCACAGCTCTTAGTATTAAAATATTGTATCTTATAGATTCAACATACATCCAAAACAGACTTACATTTTATGGATGTAACTAGTAACTATGTCAACTTATAATCATCCACAGCCCATTCCCCCGTTGCCAGTGCCATCCAACAAGGTCCTGTGCTACCCTCATCCATCTACGCCTACGCCCAACAATGGGCAAAAACCTATGGCCCACGATCTTCACTATATCATCTACCCATCTCACTGCCAGCATCTAAAAACAACTTAAAAAGTGTCTATTCTTATGTGTACTTAGAACTTTTTATATAGTGATTATGCAGTCAACTTTTCGGGCATGCTGTCATCTAACAATGATCTATCTATAGATCGTTAACGGTATTTAGATAGCCCAACTGTGTCTTATATAATTTGCATCTAGCCCCCGAATACTCAAACGCGACTCAATACTTGTTTTTTGACAGTTTCTGATGAAAATCTGTCAAAATATCGTCATTTGAGACGTGCTCGACTTTGAGATGCGTTTGAGTATTCGGAGGTAAATATGTAAATATCTCAATATGTAACCACGTGTAGTAACTTTTCTGTAACATGTTTACTTTGATAATAGGTAAACCTACTGTAGCACAATGATGTACTATAGGATTCGAACTGACTACCTCTAACATTACATACATCATGGACATTTTTTGTTCTTACTTTAAAATTCACAAACGTAGATCCTAGCTAAACCGAATTCAATCTTTACAACCCTTCATCGAATCCGAAACCTATACCTGAACTCCTATTTATTTTTACAGCCCAGCTTTTGTTTCGTCCTGTAAACTCAATCGACCTTACCATGGTTTAGTCATACCATTCTCTTAAAACCCTTCAAACAAAATGCAACTATAGCCCACCGGAATAAAGATCAGAATCCAGGCGAGATCTTTCTTTTTGATGATAATTTTTGTCGTCGTAGTGTAGCTATAAAGTTGTAGTACTTACAATCGAAAATGGGCATTCGGTCTTTAGGAATACGACTTGCAATCGGTTACTATTAGATGGTGCTCTTGCAAATGATTTGGTAACGAACCGTTAAAATGAGGAAACTCGCTTTGGGTAGAAATTCATAGATTTATGACTAGTTCCTGAAAGGAAGCTCACTTTATGACAAACGCGGGCAAGCTCTGCTTTCCCTAATCCCGAGCAAGAGCTCAGAAGGTTACAATTTAACGTTTAGATAGTACGTTTAATTTTAAGAGCTCAAGAAGGATTTTGCTAATATGACAACGATTTTCAGTATTTCATACAACGTTTTTTATGCAAGTAAGAATTTATTTACAGCGATTGCTACGCTAATATAGGTAAAGTGTTTTAATAAGTAGCTAATGGTGTAGAATGGGGGCCTGATTCTTGGGAAATACGCACTTGAGAACGTAAGTTGATTAAACTACCAAAACACTGCCAATATTTTAGAACGCTGTGATTTCCAATTCATGGTCGCCGCTCACTAATCCGTTCTTAACCAGACCGTTTCTCAAAGGTCTGTCTAAAGCTTGTCATTTTGCTTTTTATTCCCTGCTGGACTGGGAGTAAAGAAAAACATAGAAAGCGACCAGCTGTTTTTCTCCCCGAGCATTCGTAAAAGTCGACTAAGGGGTAGTTATAGACGATGGGCTGATCACCTGTCACCATGGCTCACCATATCCTTGAATCAGAAGTGGCTGCAAGTTTTCTTATTACTTGTGGATCTGGTCACTCCATTAGAAATAGGGGCGTGATAAAAGAGTACATTTCTTGCTATATTTATCTAATGTTACTTCATGTTCAAGTTAAAGTAACCTCATGTTTGAACTGTGCAAAATACCCTATATACAAAAGATTGAAAGCTCAACAAACATGAATCATTTTCCGCACAGCTATAACGCGGCGTCCTACGTTAGTGATCTTGAATCGAATGCGAAGCGGCGCGGTGCGAAAACAACAAACAGTCGTCAACTATTAAGGTGGCCTACGTAACAAACGCACATGGGAAACGCTGCGACACGGCACGAAACGAAGCGAATGCGATTAGTTATCTTGATATTTTCACGCAAACTGTGTGGTGCCGTCATTTTTCATTTTCGCACGTAGGACAAAGCCCGCTGCATCGCACCGTATCGCATCGAATTCGCGTACCATCGCGTCGGATCGCTTCGCTATCACGTTCGCTTTGAACCACCTACGTAGGGCGTCGCGTAAGTAAATACGAAGTCAGTGAACTAGGTACCCTCGTTTTAATTGGCTCTGTGTTTGCCTACTGTGTTTATTCTGGTCGAGAGGTTTTTGTACACATTGATTTGGCTTCAGAAAACTTATCTATCCTATTTATAAATTCAAGTACGGACCAAGCAAATAAAAGCGAACGAACCTAATGAGTGGAAACCGCAGCTAATCAATGGTGTTCGCTTTCCTTTTCGGACGTATTGAAACCGAAGTTATCGCTCGTTTCTTAGAACTGTAAATCAACTTCGTTTACATCGAACATCAATTCTATATTAGAGATTGAATATAACATTGTTAAATATATAAAACTCTTACGTTACTGACTGACTAACTGCATAGAAAATCAACGCACAGCCTAAACCATAAGTCTTAGAAACATTCAACTTGGAGGGTACGGTATATTCCTTTACACACTAAGAGAGAAAATCCCGAAATTCAACTTCTAAAAAACGCAGTGGGAAGATGAATTTTGAATGAAAAAGTACCTATAAGCGTACAAAGTAGTAACAGCGCAGGGCATCTGACTAGTCAACCAATAAAATAAACCATACATACTGTTGTTCTTTTTTGTTTCAATAAATAAGTTTTCATTACATACTGAAAATTCAGTATAAATATTCTTATTTTGTTCTAGTTCAATTTCGTCGGCAAGCTGTTGGGCCCTAAGGGAAACTCGCTGAAGAGGCTGCAGGAGGACACCATGTGTAAGATGGCGGTCCTCGGCCGAGGGTCCATGAAGGATCGACAGAAGGTAAACAATCTAACTTTCAAACTGGTTTCCTACGAATCGGTTACTCTACTAGCATAGCGACCATATGAACAATGACGCAAAGTCAGCTGTCAAAATTGACGTTTACAAACACAGTTAGCTGTCAAATTTGACATTTACAAAAACTTGCTAAGTATAAGAATATTTCTTCCTGGTCTGGGTATTGTGATACCAGACTTCGTCGAAGAAACCAATCAAATTCTGAAATAAATCTTATCTTACTTGTAATTTATAAATGCGAAAATTTGTGTAAATGTTTGGACGTTTAGATGTTTGTGCTTCAATCACGACTAAACGGTTGAACGGATTGGAATGAAACTTTGAATATACATAGTACATGTACTGGATTAACATACAGGCTATTTTTCATCCGGGTTCCACGCGAGCGAAGCCGCGGGCGGCAGCTAGTACCTTATATGTTAGCAAAGTATTTTATAATACTTCCGTCATAATGCGGCAGTCGGTTTTTTGAAAATCTCAGACCTACACACTTCCCAAGTTCGGCCAGAGCCCGAGCAAAGATCAATTAATAAACTTTCAATCATGTCATTGTTAATAATAATAATGCTCTGTTTCATACAAGTTTTTAAATATAATATTTATATTATAGTGTAGCTGACACAGCTACGAGTACTTACCTGTATAACAACCTTACCAGTGTCTACTTAAATACCTTTTAGAACGCCAGGATTTCACCTACCAACTGTCAAACAAAACTGTTCATTACCATCGAACTTAACAGAGTCTACCCAACTGCTACAGAGTATGCGAAGCGTAGCTCACGACAAAATTCCTATTTCTGCACTCCAATCGTGCTATACTTATCTCCAAGTCTCCACCGTAGAATCCCGCATATAGTAGGTACTACTACAATGGTACCTAAATAATATATAATTATAATACTATAAAAATAGCATATATGTTAATCCAGCACATGTACTATGTATATCAAGTTGCATTCAAACCCGTTCATCCGTTTAGGCACGATTAAATAACACCCAACAGTCACATACATATTCCTGACCCCACACTAGGATTCCCTGTGTCGTGGGTATCAGAAACTACGAGTACCATGGTACCACAACACCCAAACCCGGAAGAAATATTTACAGATCATGCAAACATTTCTTTCGCAGCGGGAATTGAACCCGCGCCTCTTGCGTCTCTACCAAGCAATCGCCCGCCACGCCACCGAGGCCGAGGATTGAGGCACAAACATACGAACATCCTCACAAACTCACATTTATAATATAGTATAGTAGGATTAATAAGAGTAGCTACTATCCACCGTTTTTGTAAATCTTTACTTTCCTTTTTGCTGTGAAGTGAGGCCCGAACGTGAAACACAAATTAGTACCTAACTTGTAGTGCCTTTGTAGACTAATCTAGAATTACCATTTACCCGTGCCTTTGTGCATAATCGCACGAGATTAGTTTTAGTTTCAACAAACAATTGTATGAATAGTGGATCGCCCGTGTCTTGGCATGAGAATGTATAAAATAAATAGATAGGTATGTAAACAAACGAAGTGACAAACACAATACTTACTAGTTCTGATAGAATCATTAGGTTCTGTGAGGAATGATTTTCGTTTCTGGATAATAACAACTTAGTTCCGACTGGCTCGATAGATGGCGCTGACTGATTGGCAAGCAAACCATATTTTTTGACAAAAACACAACCTTGCTATGGTAATGATCGATCCATTGTCCGTTAATAAGTGGAAAAATTTAATGATTCACTACGGTGGCCATGTTGGCTCTCAGATCTAACATTCTTTTACCTGTATTTTAATCTGTGTAATGTTCAAACAAACAAACTTCCACTTTCCTAGTTTAAAAGTGAGCCGGTTTTGCGGTAATTAGCGGAAAGCTCTGATACAAAGGGTTTCTGTAGGTACTATGAGTTCATTACAATCTACTTTTCTAAAAGTTTATAAACATTAGCTTGCATTCTACTTGTTAGCTCTTTTATTTTTCGGAGACGATTCTTAAATGCAAAAGAATTGTTTAAAAATTAAGTACTTGTATGTGTAGGTACCTATCTATTGGCTTGTTAGTATCTACAGAGCTGAAATTATATTCCACTTTTCAAAGCAAAGGCACAGAAAGAATCTTACTTATATTATAAATGCGAAAGTTTGTGAGGATGTTTGGATGTTTGTGCCTCAATCACACCTAAACGGCTGACTGTATGTACTGGATTGGCATACAGGCTATTTTTTATCCGGGTACCACGCAAGCAAAGCCGCGGGCGGCAGCTAATAACAAATCCATGTTTGTAAACATTTCACAGAGCGCCATCTAGCCCCAAACTAAGCAAAGCTTGTACTATGGGAACCGGATGGCTGATAGAATACTTATATACTGATTTTTTTTGTAAATACGTACTTATAATACACAATATTACAACACCCAGAACCTGTATAATAGGTATTATCATGTATGCATAACTAGTACCTTTTGACCTCGCAGGAAGAGGAACTCCGGGTTTCCGGGGACCCCAAGTTTGCGCACTTATCTGACGAGCTACACGTCGAGATCAGCGCTTTCGCGACCCCGGCTGAGGCGCACGCACGGATTGCCTATGCACTGGCTGAACTCAGAAGGTTTCTAGTACCGGTAAGTATAGGTACCGAGAACTTAAGCGTGGTCTACGCTCAAGTATGCAGTACCGTTATGTACAGGTACCGAGAACTTGAATTAACACTCAGATTATGTGGTACTGGAAAGTACCTTATGTAGTCTCAGACCAAATAAAAAGATTATTTTTATTTGGTCTGAGTATATCGTACAAATAATTGCTACGACGTTCTCTGCTAGACTGGGAGTAAAGAAAAAACATAGAATGCGTCCAGCTGCTTCTCTCCCCGAGCATGTCGTAAAAGTCGACTTAGGGATAGTATCCTCCAACATGATGAGATACAATAAGCAAGTATTCCCAAGGAGGGTTGACGTCAGGCAGGCGGCCGGTCATAAAACACCTTAGCCAAAACTCTGTGCCGACCCCACATAGAGTGGGATAAGGGCAAGAAGATGATGATGAGTGCTACGACGTTTGGTTCCCCTAAAAGTATAAAACACTTGCTGTATTTAAGAAAGATCTAAGAAAATTCTAGCAAAGCTCCACACTTTCATAACGTATCTGCCGCCCCCCCTTGCTCGCACAGTCCCCTCGCTCTCAGGGATTCGCCTGAGTTACATTTCCTTATTAAAATCAACACGGAGACAAAAAACAAAATATTGTTCTCAACATGTTTACAACTGACAAGTTTGCAGTGCAAAGGTCGGAGTGAAATTTAATTTGGTTTTTTTTAGCTTCATAACGTGCACACAATATGGAATGTCGAGTGAGTGCATGCATTAAATATACCGGTAAGTGTACACTCACGGGCGTACAAACTCGTACTAGAATTTTACGTTTTTATTTCTGTGTACTTCACTGTAATTCTAAAAAGCGTTGAATTATTATTCATGTACATTTTAACATTTTAAGCCGGAAAGTTATGTTTTGCTCCAGCGAGTTCAGCGACGCTCACTTCGAACTGAAACAGTGATACTACTTTGCGGCTAAAGTAAGTAGGTAGGTAGGTAGGTAGGTATACCAAAAGTGTCCAAAAGTGAACTAAAATAACCTATAGATATTATTTAGTACACTTTTGGACTCTTTAACTCTCTGTAAAATGCAAAGCTACATTTTTGTATTTATTGTTATGTAGACAACTTACAGCCTTACTTACACCCCGCCTTCAGATCCTAAGGTCGTGGGTTCAAATCCGGTCGTGTCCTACCACAAGATTTTTCTGCGCGTATAACTTATGTACGCTATACTCTCAAACGTTGAAGGAAAACATCGTGAGGAAACCGGCAGCTTAGTTAGCTCCGCACGTATTGACCATGTCTCTTTCCTGTAGACAAGGCCCACTAAGCTGAGAGGATAGAATATATTCGGATCACTTTTGATCGGGGTTAAAAAGGCCACTTTATCAGATCTACTTGAATTGAATTGCGTGCGGTTTACTAAAATTCCGACCAATTTACGGCCAAATATGAATCTGCTGCTGAATCGAATTGCGTACAATTCGGACCATTTCACGAAAATTATAGGAATCTCTTAGGATTTGCTATTAAATCGAAAAATGAATTGATATCTAGATGAATTGCTCAAAGTGGCCTTTTTAGTCTTGCGTTTGAATCCCAGCTATGATCGGTTCAACCGGAAAGTCAGAAAAAAACATCACAGGTATTTTATTAAAAAAAAAATATGTGAACTCAAACACTAACTTGTTCAAAACGGTGAACGAAAACATCCATCATTAGAAAGCCTTCAGCTTCGCCTGTTTCTCGAAAAATGCTATAGTATCCATAAGACTTGGTTTCATAAAATAGAAATTGAATACCAAATATATTACCTATAGGTATCCTCACGATTCGTTGATAGGATGGGTTCCAGTGAGCCCTTATCAAATGCCGAAAATCCGAACCTATCCATATTCCAAATATTATGCGCAAAATAGAAAGCTCAAGTTTGCCAAGCGAAAATTATGGAATATAGGTTTCTGACGTAACATTTTCAATTTTCGCGCTTACAAAGTGTTGGTTGATAGCGAAATCAATTTGTCGTAAGCTGCCGATGTCATGAAAATCTCGTAAAACACACCCACCTGGGTAATAGACTGAAAGTAGGGTTTAGATTACGGAATGAATTTCCTTATACCTACGCTGACGAACTGCTGTGCGTAATATTCGCACGGATTTATAGTTTTGGTTTGTCTTTGATAACAAAACGTGAAACTTGCGAATTTTTTTATGGATGTGGTGACAGGTGATCAGACCATTGTCTATATAGATAAATAATAAATAAATATTTGAGGACATTATCACACAGCGCCATCTAGCCCCAAACTAAGCAAAGCTTGTATTATGGGAACCAGATGGCTGATAGAATACTTAAATACTTTTTTTTGTAAATACATACTATACTGTAAATACATACATTATAATACATAATACTACAACACCCAGACCCGGAAGAAATATTTGCAGAGCATGCAAACATTTCTCCCGCAGCGGGAATCGAACCCGCGCCTCTTGCGTCTCAGCCGAGCACTCGCCCGCCTCGCCACAGAGGTCAATCATGGTCAATAGATGGTCTATCATGTTGGAGAGGATACCTATATTATATACTTACATTGAGTATCCTTTAGTCGACGCATTATATATTATTATATGTATATAGTAATAGGGTTATGGATGTCTATTGTAGATTCAATATAAATGTTACAAGGTAGTCAGGTACACATACACACATGAATATGGTTAACAGAAAGTAAATACCTACCTATTAGTAAACCGTGACGAATTACAGACTTATCAAAAACTTTCAATGTCACGTACCGATTTCATTCCGATGAAATATGATTTCCAATGAACATAAAGCGAGGATTTTTTTTACAAGCATTGAAATAACTCCAAAACATACAAAACGGACATTTTAAAACCAATTTCTCTTCGTATCACCTTTGAACTTTGATCAAATAAATCTCGTTCAAAATCCAATCACGGGCATACCCTTCGGAATTAAACTCGTATTGATTGATTACACACAAGTGGGGAATTCACACTCGTGTATTGATATTTAAATGTACCTACTGTCAATTATGGTTTAAACTAAAGTCCACAGCACTACTAATACCAGTCGTGTCATTAATTATTTCGAACCAGTTTAGTAAAATGATTTAAAGCGCTTGAAGGCTTAGGTTGCTTCGTGCACTTGACACACATGTTTTCGAGTGTTTTAAGTTCCGTTTGAGGGTACTGGCATAGCGCACCTAAAATCGAACAGAAAAATCGAGACATCGTCGTGAACGAATGTGGGCATGTGCAGCGAGGCCTATACAAGCCTTGCTCAAACGTGAATAGAAAGAAACAAAGAAAGAAAATACTTTTATTGGTTCATTATTTCATTACGGTTGAGAGCACTGGTGGTCTAGTCGGTAGTGACCCAGCCTTCCGATCCTAAGGTCGTGGGTTCAAACCCGGTCGTGTACCAATGGATTTTTCTGTGCAAAAAATTGATATGCGCCGTACCAGTACTCTCAAACGGTGAAGGTAAACATCGTGAGGAAACCCTCGGCTTAATCAGCTCCGCACGTATTGACCATGTCTTTCCTGTGGACAAGGCCGACTAAGCTGAGAGGATGGAATAGGCAAGCCTACTCCATCTTAATTCGTCCCGGGCACTACGGCGTCCCGTTTGTGAAGGTAAAAGTTGCCTCCTGACGCTGCATAAATCATCTAATAGAGATGGTAAAAGGCCTTAGTTTAGATGAATAATACAATTCATGATAGAAATAATGCATTTATCAAAAGTGAATTTTCGCATATTTGAGTCAGTGACAGTGTTCGCTACAAAAGTTATAGAATATGGGGACTAGAACACATTACATTTTATCCAGCAATTTCTGTGCATCAAATCCATGAAAAAAAAGAATACTGATCTCCTTTTACAATCAAATAGGCCTTCCAGGCTGCTCAGACCTTTTCAGACTCAAACAAATATTCTGTAAAAATGTTATATTTTCTCTAGACGAAAAGCTTAAAATTTTATCCAGTTCATTCTTTAACGTCGTAAAATTCGTAATTTTTCATAAAACTTCCCACGCGGCTCAGGTGTCCCCATAAAGCAAAACAAGCTGTAAGCTGTAACCCGATACCATCAATTTAATGCGTTGCTTTACGAGCCAATCCGTCGTAAATGTTACTTTGAATTATTAGTAGTGCGGATTTTGTGGAGAAATGGGTAAAACTTACCCCGTGGTAACTGAACTATCGAACATTGCCCCCGAGACTACTGAACCAGTAAACAAAATAATAATCTGCCGACCAATTCACTTGTATTTGGATTAAATGTAACATAGCTATTTCGGGTATAGTTGAGAGCACTGGTGGTCTAGTGTTGGTGACTCCGCCTTCCGATCTTCAGACGTGGTTTCGAATTGGGTCGTGCACCAATGGATTTTTATGTTCGAAAACATTATGTGCTAACTAGTACTCTCGAACGGTGAAGGAATACATCGTGAGGAAACCAGCATATCGTGGAACTTAAAAAGTTCGAAAATACGTATACCTACTTCAAATCCTTTCAACACACTGGTTCGAATAAACTCTAGAAACGACTAGACAGATAGATTCCGGTCACGTTAATATATTTCCAAAGTTTTATTTAAATCAGTTTAGCCTCCAAAACCGGATAACTCAAATACTCAGAATAATTCTACGTGTATAGAACAACATTTTGGCTATTCTTTTATATCTGAATCACGCGATTGAAACCGCGGGCGTCAGCTAGTATTTAATAAGCCTTGATTCAGCTATAGGCAAATATGGAAAGCTACAGTTCGCCATATTCACAAATAACGGTTTATTTCGCATCGGCCATATTACAAAGTCTGCAGACGACCCTGGCTCTGACATGGTTGTTTTACTTGGCACGTCTAGAAATCCATTTGAAATAGTTTGTAGTGATGTCCAGCATTGTATTCTAGTATTGTCTGTGTGGACATTAATTTAAATTATAGTAATGCAAGATATAAACACACAATACCTAATAAGTAGATCATGCACAATTGAATATGATCCAGCATGATCCTTGGATCATGCTGTGCCGACCCCACATAGAGTGGGATAAGGGCAGGAAGATGATGATGATGATGATGCACAATTGAATATGACATAAAAATATCGCAAAAATACGCAGAAAAAAGATCTCTACTTTATTTTCGAAAAATAACTTTCGAACATTGATACATGAAACTAGGTAGGTCAATATGTTGCATTGCATTTGAATTTGCGGTATAAATTCAAAAAATAAGAAATACGATTAATCCATGTTGTATTTACTCCTGTTCGTTACCCGATCAATTTATACCTTGTTTTTGATTGCCTGACCATAACATACCTATTTTTACCATTGTTAGTTGTAAACTGAACCAGCAATAACACAAACCTTAGTGGTTTTTAGTTGCTAAGTACCTAATTATTGTTACATTTTTTTCCCTTGTAAATCGTTAATAAATAAATTAAAAAAAGCATGGAAGTTATAGGCAAGAAATCGCGCTAGGCTATTGTTTTTAGAAAAATTCTCCCTTTACAATCATCTTTATAAAACGAGTTGGAGCATTATTTAAATCTATTTAAGAAATATAAACGTAAATATTTGAGCTAACGTTTCACATCCCTACTGTTTTCTTTTGGTTGTCTGCTTGCCGCGTGCAATCTCTCTTATTCACTACTCTCCACTCAACAGCTTGGCATACTGACTACATTAGTGTACAAGTAGGTAGCTAGGGACTATTGTGTTTGAGACTTATTCTTTTCATTCCCTATTCGATTGAAAAGACTTTATTGAATTGTTTACTGTGAATATATTTTACGAATTGAATAGAAAATCTCTCTCCAACAACACCAACAAATTCGAATCATGCAATCTGTCAAGAATTCGGAAAAGCCACGAATACATTGCTTCTCTGCTGGACTGGGAGTAAAGAAAAAACATAAAATGTGTCCAGCTGCTTCTCTCTCCGAGCATGTCGTAAAAGTCGACTAGGGAATAGTATCCTCCAACATGATGGACCATCTATATGGGCGATGTGATGATCACCTGTCACTATGGTTCACCAAATCCATCTTGGGATAGTGCAAGTGTGTGTGTGATTGCAAGTTTTCTTAAGATTACTTGTTCTGCCTTGGACGAATTATTAGTCCTAGGGTTCTACCCACGCCATTAGAGATACGGGCGTGATATTATGTGTCTGTAATAAACCACGTGGTGGGTAAATCAGACAGACACATGTAAAATGAGCGTGGTGCTATCGCCACCATAATTGATTTCTAAGTTTAGTTAAATATATAGGTACATACATAATTATCACGCCTGTGTCCCTAATGGACCGGGCAGTGTGTGAGTGGAGCATGTGGTATTAAAATTTGATAACACGATGTGTATGACTTTTCCAAGTGTACGGCTGTATCATTATGGAATGAATAAATCAATCTGTATCTGATGATTTTTATGCAATACTTGCAATATTTTTAAGTAAAATCATCTGTATAATTTTATCGAAAAGTACATTATTGCATATTAAAACGTGAATTTAACATGCACTTCTTTTTATTTCACAAGTTCCACTACCGCAACTAGGTCGTTATGAAACCCGAAACTCCCAACTTCATCTTCAAAACATTCATTTCACGTTGAAATGAATTCACAAACGATCAACAATAACATCCTGAAATACGACTTCAAAGTAAATTCATGTAAATTTAGCAAGCTTCTTGAACAAACTCCTGTTTCATAGAAAGCGGTGACCGTCATACGAAAAAACGTAGGGAATTTATTTAGTACTAGCTGTTTTTAACCACTTGAAGTCGCCAGTTAGAATGCATCCAGCTGCTTCTCTCCCCGAGCATGTCGTAAAAGTCGACTAAGGGATAGTATTCTCCAACATGATGAGATACAATACACTGTCGTTTGTCGGTGACGGTACGGTTATGAAATAGGGAATTAGGTAAGATAAGATAAAGACAATGTTTATTAACAGAAATAAACTCACAACTAATACACATATAATTAACAAAATATAAAAGAAACAACAATAACTTTGATCGTAGTACCGCTAAAATACGTTTAAATTATGACGATGATCGATTCTTGAAGCAAGAAGAGCGCGTCATATCTCTTGGAAGCAGATCGTTGAGTAAGTGTTGCACTTCGAGGCACATTTTAAATGAAGAAAGTTTATATTACCTGATGGAGGTGCTGCATTTTGGTGCACGTACGCCTTCCCCAGTTTTATTTACAGTCGTGAAGACTTTATAGGAGTCGTGATGATGACTTCTAAAATGTTCAAGGCATGTTAAATAAAACCGGTCAACTAAGGCCTTTTACCATCAATAAATAAATAAATAACACCCAACAGTCACATACATAGTTCTGACCCCACACTAGGATTCCCTGTGTCGTGGGTATCAGAAACTACGAGTACCATGGTACCACAACACCCAGACCCGGAAGAAATATTTGCAGAACATGCAAACATTTCTTCCGCAGCGAGAATCGAACCCGCGCCTCTTGCGTCTCCGCCGAGCAATCGCCCGCCACGCCACCGAGGCCGTCAATAGTAGATTTATACAGCGTCAGGAGGCAACTTTTACCTTCACAGACGGGACGCTGTAGTGCCCGGGACGAATTAAGATGGAGTAGGCTTGCCCAGCACCTATTCCATCCTCTCAGCTTAGTCGGCCTTGCCCACAGGAAAGACATGGTCAATACGTGCGGACCTGACTAAGCCGCGGGTTTTCTCACGATGTTTTCCTTCACCGTTAGAGAGTACTGATGTAGCACACATACATTTTTCGCGCAGAAAAATCCATTGGTACACGACCGAATTTGAACCCACGACCTTAGGATCGGAAGGCGGGGTCACTACCAACTAGACCACCAGTGCTCTCAAAGTCCAAAAACCTGTCAAGTGCGAGTTGAATTCGCATACAAAGGATTCCGTACTATCATACATGTACCTACATAAATAATTAGCGTGAAACAAAACAAGCAATGGACATAATAACGTTAAGAACTAGTGACACGAGAAGGGAGTGTGTGGAGAGCTTTGGATATCACTGAATACGTTAAGTTTGAAACATTTCCAGTAAATTGCCAGTCCCCTGTCTCATCCCACTTAATATCTTCGAGAACTTAGTTATTGTAATAATAGGGTAGAAAGTTTACTGCTAAGTTTCCTAAAGGGAAAAACGTTTCCGTGTGTCTTGTCTAGCCTTGGTAAGTTTGGTAACTTTTGGGAATATTTATAGATTTTATGTAAGAGCTTCAAGAATACTTGGGCACTTGGAAACTCAGAATTCACATAGTTTATAACCTGGATGTGTGCAATTTTTCGTATTCGGGTAGACACGTTTGTTACGGACAGACGATAGTGTTTTCATCTTACTTATATTATAAATGCAAAAGTTTGTGAGTTTGGATGTTTGTGCCTCAATCACCTCGAAACGGCTGAACGGATTTGAATGAAATTTGGAATATACATAGTACATGTACTGGATTAACATATAGGCTATTTTTTATCCGGATACCACGCGAGCGAAGCCGCGGGCGGCAGCTAGTACAAATATAAATCTTTCACTCGAGTAACGATCGCTTATCTTCATTATTCTGAAAATGTTATTTCTTGGTCTAGATATTGAAGTAGCCGGTACCTAGGTAATTTCTGATACTCACGACACGATAAATTCTATTGTTTTGTCAGAACTATGTGACTGTTGGGTGTTGTTCTAAAATGAGGCTTATTTCCAGGACTATAACGACGACATCAGACAGGAGCAGATGTTGGAGATGCAAATTCTGTCGTCGGGCAGCGACCAGCGACGCATGTCTCCCCCCGAGTCCAGGAGCGGCAGCGAGGAAACCCTGCCTTTGAGGGACGAGCATAAGCACAGGGTATGGGAAAATGAACCTTACTCCTAGTCATATAGCGATTATATCAGTCAGGAGCAGAATGTTGGAGATTCAGATCGTGTCGCGTGTGCATGTCTTCGCCAGAGTTCAAAAACGGCAGCGAGGTTAGCCTTTGAGGGATGAGTACAAGAACAGGGTAAGGGAATATGAACCTAATTCCTAAGTAGGTACATAGCAACACAAGTTCAGACGGGTACTCTTTGAGGTTGCTTTGAGAGACTAGTATCTACAAGCACAAGGTAGGGGGAAATTAATCTTACTACTTGGAATACCAACCGTCCAGCAAAGAGACCTTTTGAGAGACGAGCACAAGTCCAGTGAGGAGACCCTGCCTTTGAGAGACGAGCACAAGCACACGGTGAGGGAATATGAACCTTATTCCAAGGATCATAGCAACTGATTTCGTTTTACAAACTCAAACACTCCACTTACTCAATACCTCGTGTTTTGTACCTGCGTCTGCTTTGTATTTATTGCGACCAATGAAATTGGCTTTGTCACATTTCTTCACTATGTAACAGAAGACATACTTAGCAATACTTTGAGCATTGTTTGAGGAGTTTTTAATTATTAGGAGGACTATAATTTTTCTACAAACTTGGTGAGTATCAGATTATTTATTACATTAATACAGCTAAAATGATTAAATTTATTTACTTAATGTACAAATAAAAGGGAGAGTTGTTTGTTCTATCATATATGTTAGATGATTTATACAGCGCCAGGGGGTAACTTTTGCCTACACTAACGGGACGCTGTACCTAATGCCCGGGACGAATTTAGATGGAGTAGGCTTGCCCAGCACCTACAGATACAATCCTCTCAACTTAGTCTGCTTTGACATCGGACGTCGGAGTTGACTAAGCCACGGGTTTTCTCAGGATGATTTCCTTCGATGTTTGTGAGTTTCGAACTGAAAAATCCTTCGGTGCACGACCGGTCTTGAACCTGCAACTTTATCTAACACACACACACACACACCTTACTGTGACATAATTTTATTTACTATTTGTTGTTTCTATTATATTTTCTGGATCTTAGTTACCACCTTATTTAACTACTTTCTATATCCCGCCTAGGCCTATTTTTTTATTCTCGGTGAAGACCTACCCGAGAGGATTAGATTGAAAATCAATGCTGCATGGCTGTGTATCAAGCAGCAAATACTGAATTTACTCCCATTGTCTCTTACAATTACTTTGTCATGTGAAAACTTTAAATCTTAATACTAACAATCACTATTGTAATAGGTATAAGGAGAAAATAAATGCTTTTTATTTTTTATTATCTCAAACACTACAATAAACTATGTTAATTCAGAAACGAAGCTCTGTGCACACGCGTTACATTTCAGACTGCTCTGTTAATAAGGGTGTATGAACTGTCATTCTAAGTTACCTATCTATCATTTCGACCCTCGACCCGCGACTCGTCAACCAGACCCCACACAAGGGGCCAATCTTGCCAACACCACAGAACTAATAACAGTATAACATACTAAAGTTCCACTCAAATCTAAAAGAGAAAACGTCTCCGTGTGTACATACTAAAGTTCCAATAAATAATAAGAGGTAAAGTTTGTAGGTATGTTTTATGTATGTTTGTTCGAGGATAACTTTCAAACCGCGCGTTGCCGTTGATCTGATCAGAATGAAACTTGGTAGGTCGATAGGTTGAGAAAATAAAACTTCTTGAGAAAGCTGGTACTAAATAAACTGTTTAACAATAATCTATTATGTTAGTTCTATTAACAAAATATAAGATCAGCGCCACCGGGTAAGTAGGTTCATTATAAATAAATCACTTTCCGCTATGAACCCAACCTGTGTTTTATTAGGTTATAGACCCAGGTGAAAATTGTGTGAAATAAATTATTATAACGGACAGTAGGTATGTACTAAGTTTTGTGGTGATTAAAATGACGTCGAACTATATACTCGCACACAACGCAGGGAATCCTAGTGTGGGGGTGGCTGAATTTGATTGTCAAACGCGAATCATGAGACAATGCCAGCTGCAAGCGATCACCACGCCAGGCTTATAAAAGCTTAAGTTCATTAACCCTTAGTACACACCATTAGGCTCTTACTACCCCATATTGAAGGTATAAGATTACCAACCTAAAATGTGTTAACACAACCAACATCCATGGTAAGTAGGTACCTACTGCTCGCTTACTTCAAAATGCGAAAGTTTGTGAATGTTTTCTGTTTGTTATTTAATCACGCAAAAATGGCTGAATAAAATGTAATCGAATATTGATTACCTTCACACCTTATGAGCATATTGTTATATGCAATTTTCTCTACCGAAATCGCTAGTTGAAGCTAGCACAAAATATGTATTTGCAGATCATTTATTCAGGCATTGTCCTAGGTTTCAGCTTTCAGCATTTATCGCTCACCTAAGACACCAGGAAACGCCACGCAACGCGACGTGTTACACAAAAAAGTATCCTATATGTTATTCCTGCATGTGTACTATGTATATTCTAAATTTCATTCAAATCCGTTCAGTCGTTTAGGCATAAATCATTTTACAATTTGACGAAAGTTGGCTACATTCAGACACGCGGGATCCGTGCGATTGGAAATCGCGCGTTTTGAACCGCTGAATAATTGTGTCATGATAATTATTCAGACAGTTACTAAGCTTGGTGTGCGCGAGTAGCGTCAGTTTGGAAATGGAAGTCGACGAAGAGTTAATAATGTTTACGGTGGTTGATCATAAAAAAAAGGAAAGAAAAAGGCGGTATCCGGTGCATCCAGTATTAAGTGACCGACTTGTACATGATCAATTCGTGATATTGTATCCCAAATTAAGAATGCTTGAGGAAAAAAAATACTATTTGAGAATGTCAATAAAATCTTTCTTTTTATAATCTTTTTGAACTGATCAAGTAAAGATATTTCGAGCTCTGAAACACATTTGAGGGCAAGCGCATCACCAGAAGAAAAACTGAACGCTGAGGAAAGGCTTCGTAGTAATAGGAAAGCGCGGGCGCTGCACGATTCTAATTTCTGAACGAATACCTACATAAATAAGACCCACGCGATTCTGAAACCATGTGATTCCCGCCGTGTCTGAACGCGTTCTAACGAGTCAAGTCGCGTTGTGTCGTCGCTTCTTGCCGCTTTCCGACAGTCAATGACAGACAAAGACAATATGCTAGGTGGTAAAACCTTGGTAAAACCAAACCCGTGTGCAAACCACCGGTTTAGGAGTGTTCAAATGCCTTCAAGATACCAAGTTAATCCAGATAGAGTCTAAAGGGAGTGAGATAGAGTCCATTGTTCATTGCGAGTCCATTTGAAGTGACACGCACATTCAAGCGACCGTCATTTCGGCGAGATTAGTGAGGCGATTAATCAATTGAGTGCGGGTAGTTACCTACTACCTTCCTATTCGAGTAGGTAGAAACTCACACAATTTGTCCTACCTACCTATTACAGGATACTCATACAAATTGAGACGGTAATGACAGGCTTCCATAAGTGATTAGTATCATTTCTCTTAGGAAGATAGGGGTAAGTCAATAAATCATTTATTTGTTTTGAGGGCTTGCTAGTACTCGTAGTAAGAAAACAACCCTCTATTCAAAACTCCAATAAAAAATTGTATCCTTGGGAGCGCAGGTCATTTGAAGCAGTGACACCAATTTGGGCACTATTCAACTCGACTCGATTTGAGGTCCTTGGAAAGGTCACAATGCTCGTAATAAAGGCTCAACTTGGCCCTCGCCCAATCGCACAAAAATTGTGTGACCGATCTTTTTATTCTATTGAGTATTCTCGGAGCCAATGAATGGGGTGAATGAGAGCTAAGAAATTATTTGTGATGCGGTATGATTTTTTGTGGTACCATAGAACTGTATAAAACGTCTTTATGAATAGCAATTCCACGGGGTTTTATCGTGTATTTACTTTTGAATTCCCAACGTGTAAGGTGATTCTTTTTTTGAACTTACGCCCGGTTCAAATATAGCAACTTTTTCAGTCAAAAAATATTTGGCCCATTTCGGCTGAAGATAACAAGGTTGCTATGGTAATAAACGATTCATTATCCATTAGTAAAATATTGGTATATGGAATTAATTTAACCAATAGTTGCTCTGTAGATAAACGCAATATTGACGACACAAGAGAAAAAGTGGTTTGACAAGACTTTATTTATACTTGCACATACCCACTCTGAGTTCGCCTCTACGAAGCGTCAATCTTATCCAACCACTTTAATTCTTACACCTACACGCACTAAGCCTTTACCACTGAAAAATGTACCTAACCAAAAAATTTGTCGGACGAACTGCCCTGAAACACGCAGCGATAGAGCAACGAGCTTGATTCCTAGAGCGACTATCAGTGGCAGGCATTTTTTTTAGACCGCAAAACCTGGAAATCTCGGGGAAACCTTTGCCCAGCACTAGGATTATCCTGGCTGACAACAACAACAAAAGTGACAAAAAAAGCAAGCAAATCTTCATGCGAGACTATTAACTTTGATACAATTTGTTAAATCTTCCAGATGTCAGGCATCCAGCAGTCTCCTGCACCAGCGCCTCTGCCGGGGATCATCAACGGAGGGAACCGTGACTTCTCACCGCCGGCACCTACTTCTGCTCCTGAGCACATGTCTCATCATCAGGTCAGTACAACAACTGTTTGTCCATGCAACGGCAAATTTTTTTCTGTCCCTTTCACACTTATAGAATGCAAATACTTGGACGCAAACATGTTTATTTAATATTACATACATACATATTATCACGCCCGTGCCCCTAATGGAGTAGGCAGAGCCACAAGTGATCTTTAAAAAAATTGCAGCCACTCCTGATTCTAAGTCTCAGGATGGATATGGTAAACCATGGTGACAGGTGATCAGCCCATCGCCCATATAGATGGTCCATCATGTTCGGGAGGATACTATCCCCTGGTCGACTTTTACGACATGCTCAGGGAGAGAAGCAGTTGGACGCATTCTATGTTTTTATACTCCCAGTCCAGCAGAGAAGTCTGTATATAATATGACTGTAAAGAAATCTTACAAAATAATGCGACCAAAAACCTTTAGGACACAAAGGTTCTCAAATGACTACCATAAACTGAAGCTTTTCAGGCTACCGCCTTATTTCTGACGTACTGAGGACATTATGGACATTATTCTTAGAAATCTGGATCTTTCGCTCTAAAAACCTATAAGGGAAGTCTATACCCATCAACGGCTTTCAGTATTTTTATAATTTAGGCTCAGCATAGGCAAGAGATAGTATTGACGTCAGGCAGGCGGCCGGTCATAAATACCTTAGCCAACTCTTACAGCATGATCCTTGCCGACCTCACATGGAGTGGGATAAGGGCAGGAAGATGATGATGATAGGCAAGAGATAGTATAAATCTTATAATAATTTAATCTGTATTGTGTTGTAGCTGGCGACTGGGCACGGGGTGTTGGTCAGCGGGGGAGTACTGCAGCAGCCAACTCACCACCTGCTCGCGCAGAACTCACTCCTCGGTTAGTATTGTCCATTTTGTAATGCCTACCTAGAGAACACTATGAGTGGGTTTTAACCAACTCATAGTTTTTGAAAACAACATTTTTCACTTCAAAACAGTGTGCTCTACACCATATTCTTAAAAAGTAAACATCGTAAGGAAACCGCCATGTCGTCGAACATAAAAACATCAGAAACATCTGTCAAGTGCACGAAAAGAGCCTTTAAGGCGCACTCTAAATCTTTTCACTACACATTTTTTTAAAAGAACGCAGTGAGCATACAGAGCACGGGGTGCTGGCTAGTGGGGGAGTACTTTTCCTCAATCCTACTAACATTATTAAATTCGTAATATTCTGAGAATGTGGGGGTATTCGTTAGTTTGTGCCTCAGCGACTAAATAAAGAATGAACTTGGAATATGCTGAGTTTGTGACTAGGCTAATTGTGACAAGGCCGACTAAGCTGAGAGGCTGGAATAGGTGCTGGGTAAGTCTACTCCATCTTAATTCGTCCCGGGCACTACAGCGTCCCGATTGTGAAGGTAAAAATTGCCGCTGACACTGTGTAAATCATCTACTATAGATGGTAAAAGGCCTTAGTTTAAGCTAATTTATGTTAAGGTTCAGTTTATTTTCTGGTTATATCCGAGCGAATACAAGGGCGGAAGCTAGTTTTGAATTTAAGTAACCTGTCAAAGTTGATAAATTAGCTAACTTGATGCATTAGTTCGGCGGCTGGTTGAATGGGTTAACTTGTAAATTGTTTTAAGCTCAAACTTTCGCTCACCAATATTTTGACCGACAGTTTATTTAAACTTTAGACGCTTTTGACTTCAAAGTATATTTATATCGACTATGGAATCATCGTGCGTATATGCATGTGGATTCTAAGATATTAATTAAAATATGAAAATTACACACGACCGATTTATTTTTGCCCTGACGCTTAATTGACTTTTTTTATCTGATAAAACCTATGTTCTACAAAAAAAGGTTAGAATACACAAGAGTTTGCTGTCGTCACATTACCAATTTCAAGCAGGTTAGCAGATGGCGACGATATCCTGGGCCTTACCCGCTCTGTGCAGCGTCTAGCCAAATATACATGTTTATGAGTGTGGGGGTCAAGCAAAATATGTATGTTTACAAGTGTGGGGATCTAGCAAATATGCATGTTTATGAGTGTGGAGGTCAAGCAAATATGCATGTTTATGAGTGTGGAGGTCAAGCAAATATGCATGTTTATGAGTGTGGAGGTCAAGCTAAATACACATGTTTGAGTGTGGAGGTCGAGCTAAATACACATGTTTATGAGTGTGGAAGTCAAGCTAAATACATATGTTTATGAGTGTGGAGGTCGAGCTAAATACACATGTTTATGAGTGTGGGGGTCAAGCAAATATGCATGTTTATGAGTGTGGGGGTTGACAGGTGGTGGCGACATCCTGGGGCTTAGCAGCCCCGTGCTGGGCGGTGTTCTTCACGCGCACCCCGCACTTCGCGGCGTCAAGCCGGCGGCCGTTCACGCGCTCGCCACACAAGGTCGGTACGTCCTTACCTTACCAACAATCCTATCATCACACTGGCTCTTTCAAGGTTCTTCCATAATACATCATCTAGTCACCATGAGGATTGGATTAAGGAAATCGAAGATTAAAATTTTTGACGACCACTTAATTATGTTCTAAAAGCTTGCTTAAGGAATAACAGGATGTTTGATGTCACAAACAGACCTACAGTAAATTCTTCAGGAATACCTAATATAGTCCGAAAACATAACGTTTATTGCAAACTGAAGTTAATAGGTCCTGTTACTCATATTGGAGGCTTACAGCGTGATCCAACGAACCACCTGTGCCAGCCCCACATAGAGTGGGATAGGGGCAGGAAGATAATGATGATTCATATTAGAGGCTTTCAAGTTACAAAATAGAGAACCAGATTGAGCAGCGTTTTTTTAAAAAAAAACAGTGACACAAATAATACCTGCTTTCCTCCATCCTTGCCTTTCATTTACCTCAATAAAATAAACTAAAAATCATGGCTTCATCTCCGTGTCGTCATAATCAGTTTATAAATCACATTCCACTGCTGGACCAGACCCCAATACACTGAACGCCATTCATGTCATAAAATAAATAAGTAAGAAAAAAGTGAAATCACACAGTTTCCATTATTGAAAAATAATAATTTGCAAACGTCACAAAATTGGATAGCTAAAAATCATTTTACGAAACTTCAAAGGTATTGTTACAATCACAACTTTCTAATCAACGGGCCTTTGTAATAATTAAATTATCGAGTGATCAAACGCCGACGTCTGAAGTGAAATCAATATAGTGTCTTCGAAAATACGGACTTGTAGTCGCCAAAACAATATGCCGTTGTTTCAAATATGACCTGTGATTTTTGTGAAATAAATAATTATAGGGTCGGTTCAAAATCTAAATAAAGCCCGTTTTCTATATTCTACTAACGGACGACGGATCGTTCATCACCATAGAAAAATTGTTATCTGTCGAAGAGCGCACTTTTTTCCAAAAATAAAAATGAACAATCTGCCGTTATCCGTAAGTAATACACAGTGCACGAAAGAGCCTTTGAGACCCAGTTTAAATCCTTTCACCACACTGGTTCGAAATAACTAGTGACATGACTAGTAGTAGTAGAATGTAGGAATTGGACATAGTTATTAACTCATTAAACAAACGAATGCCGTCACTTCAAATAATTTTAGAGTTGGTTAAAAATCTAGTTAAAACAATGAAACTATTAAATTAGGTATTATTAAATACTAGGTCTATTGTCATTGTGTACATAAATAAACATACCTAATCATAAATAAGATAAACTTTAAAAAATATTTATTTTAATGAAATAAAAAAGAAACAACTGAGAATTGGTTAATAGTAAGTTTATATCTGTTAAAAAATAAAATAATAAAGAAAAATCAAATTGTCTCTTTTAGAAACCACAGCGACCGTTCAGATATTTTGCAATTAATTGAACCGTCTCGGCCGTCAGACGCCGTGCTGGTTTCTTAATTGAACACAATTTCTATCTACGACTTTTGCGGATCAGTGACACTTGAAGCGTTAACTTTTAGGTTCGTATTATTTTTTTTCCAGCGTTTTCTTTTGTTTTACTTGTGCCAGCATATTTTTCTTTCAGTCAAGAATGACAAATAGAAGAGTGGAAATCATTTATATTTTTTTCATTGTTTTAATTTATAAAATAATTAGTTGTAGTTTTCTCACTCTCAGTTCTTTTGTTCATTTTCTGAAAATACTATCAGTTACGCCCCGGCTACATTTCACGTTACTGCGAACTTTTTTGAATCTTCGAAAGAGATCTATCTCAAGTTCGGCGACAAGTTCACTAAAGCCCAATAATGACCGTTTCTTCATTGAACGACACGACATGTATGGAGGGCACACCAGTATCGTGTATTGTCGTCCAATGAAGAAGCTACCAATGTAGCCGAAGGGTTAGGATACCTTCAAATTTGCCGCGCGCTGCTTTGTAAATCCATATAATGGACGCGCGTCTGCATCGCTGCACCCAAGCTACATCCGCGCTACAGCCAAGCTGCATCCGCGCGGCATTTGCTGCAAATTTGAAGGTTAAAGAGACCGCATGTGTTGGTGCAGGTGCGGCGGGTGCGGGCACGCGCAAGCGGCCTCTGCTGGGCGGCGCGCGCGCAGCTATGTCGCCGACTAAGCGCGCCGTGATGACCCTGCTCGCTAGGGCTAGGGCCGCCACGCACAAGCACGCGCCGGCCTGGCCTGCACCGCATGAGTAAGTTTTATTATTTGTTTGTGTTTGGCCGGCATGTTTTATTTTTACAATTTTTGGAAAACTTACTATATTACAAAAAAAAGTATAGTTGCATAGTAGATTATATGCATGCAATTTTGTTGTTTTGTTTAAGTTTTTTTTAGTTATTTTCATATCAAGTGCAGAAATCTGTCTGAAAAAAGGAAACTAAAGCTGGTTTATAAAACATTATATAGTTAAAATTCAAAAATTGCCACTCCGCTCATTAAAATAAGTAAACTAAATTATGCACGCAACCTGCAGTGTGCGCTATAATGCTTATAAATATAGTGTACTACCCTACACCAAACAAATTAGGTATGTGCCAGGGTTGTCAAAATGTAAACAGAGCAGAGCTCATACTACGTGATTTTACGGACGAGTATTTTACGAGCTTACCCGACAGTGGCGTTTGCATTTTAATGCCGGGATAATCATGAAGCGAGTATCTATAGTACTATAGACGAAAATATGAGGTAGGGCTCTGGTCAAAAAAACATGTGACTGTATTGTTATTATTTTGTGTTATAACCGATAAACACTTTTCAGAAGTAGCTGAAAATGGCTACTTAATACCTAATTTTAAGAAAAATTCTTTGGAACACAATCCTTGTTCTGTTATGGAGGCGGGCGTTGACTCTGCTACACAATTTTAACTTTTGCAGTTCAATGTAGCATTTGTTTTATGTACACCTGTATTTTTTGTTCCAAATAAATAAATCAAATATATATAATATCTTGTCCGCGTTGAGATTTTTCATACAAACTTCATGCGTCCTCTTGAAGTTGAATTTCGGGAATTTCATTCTTAGTACACCCCTACACATAGAGAAATATACCCTCAAAATTTCATGCTTCTAGGACTTTTATAAATACTAGTTTGCCTTATGTCATTACTTCCCAGAATTCGTTCCTTATTAGCGATACTATCGAATGGTGTAATAGTGTTTTTTTTTTTTAAATCAACGGGTACGATTTCTGTCTAGGAATATTGATTTTTCAAAAATCCAATGATGCAGTTTTAGTGAGTTTTAGATTTCATCAAAATCGGGCCCGAGACTTCTTTGAGTAGGTACTTTTCGCTATTCCTCATAGTTTCGGATTTGGCCATGCACGCCCACTTGAAAAATTCACCCTGTATATTTAGATACCTGCGTACATACGAGTACATTGTATGAAGACTTTTGGGTGCGTAGTGCACTCTTCATAATGTTAGCACAATGTTATACTCTCATTATAATCACCACTCTGCTTTGAGAGTGGAGATGACGCAAAATGTACAGCGTCTTCTATGTAAAATATTTTAATGAAATAACTTTAATATTAATTGCTATTAGGAGAGGCCTATGTCCAGCAGTGGATCGCTATAGGTTGTTGGTGAATATTAAAACTAGTAATTTGTCTCACTAAAATTTAGGTATATATTTTTCTATAATTATATAGAAATATAGCAATTATGCCAGATAAATAACTCTTAAAAAACCAACACTTTTGCTATGCTTTTGCCATTAGAACATAATGATATAGATAAAAAAGTACATTAATTTAAGTTTTCCGTTTTATATAAAATCTAGTCATTGATTTATTATTTTTGGTTTGTAATTCAAATAGTAGGGAGGAACCATGGATTATTTAATACGATCCAGACAATCTTTTTCCCTTCATGAACTAACATAAAAACCCGTCAAGTCCGAGTCGAATTCGCACAGGAACGTTTCTGTACTATCGTACATGTACATAATGGCCCTGTTAATTTTTTTAATTAATTTTATTTTTATTATTTGTTGTTATAGCGGCAATAGAAATACACACTCTGTGAAAATTTCAACTCTATATCTATTACGGATTGACGGACAGCGAATGGCTTAGTAATAGGGTCCCGTTAGCACTTTTCGGGTAGGTACGGAACCCTAACATTGATGTATTCAGAAACTCGATTTAATGTAATTATTTGTTTGTTTCAGGCACACAACTCTTCTACCAATGATAAGAGATGACTTCGTAGCAGGAGTGGGGTTAAATATCAATCTAGCATAATCATAAAAAAAAATATTATAACCATAAATTAGGTAAATTATAAATCTAGTCGAATTTTAATAAAGTAGCAACGATTCTAGTCAAAATTCAGTTTCAATTAGATTGCAAATGGCCTTAAGTCCGAATCTAAATGCACCAAATAATAATAAATAATCTTTTTAATATAAATATAATTATTATGTGCGGGTCTGTTACTGAAATGATTTTCTTAATTTGTTACTTTTTGGTGAATTTGGATCAAAGTCAAAGTCAAAATTTATTTATGCCTTAAAATCACGGGGATCATTTGGACACGTCTGAAATCTACGTTGAATTAACACCGTAACTCAACCAAGTGATCTTCTTTATAATATTTTAAAACAAATGAAATGATTTAATACCATTTTTAAATAATGGACCACAGTGTATTTATATTATATCCTATGCCTTTTAGACGAAATTGTTGTATAAAATATATTTATATCAATATTTATAAAAATAGTTGTAAGTCAAATGTTTACAGACGAAATAACTATCTTTAACTAACATAAATTATATTTAATATGGCTAATAAATCTAACAGAATGGCTATAAAATTATATTATAAAGTATTTTAATACAAATATCATGTAAAAACTATTCACAGAAAAATATAAATTTGCACATTTATTAATTATTACTGCGATAAAAATGAAAAAAAAAACTATTTTAATTTAAAAATTTTATGTTTGTAGAAATATATTACTACTACAACTAGACTTATTCTGGTTATTTTGAAGCAGTGTGCTGAAAGGATTTAAGTGCGCTTCAATGGTTTTTTTGTGCATATGTTTTCAAACTTTTTAGGTTCTACGAAAAGTCGGTTTCTAATGTTTTCCTTCACAGTTTAAGAGTACTAGTAGCGCACATAATCTTTTGAAAATAAAAAATCATTGGTTCATTCACGACCGGAATTGTACCCACGACCTTAGGACCGGAAGGCGGGGGCTGCTACTACTAGGCCACCAGTGCTCTCAAAAATAGTGTATTGTTTTGAGACCATTTTTGAATTATGACTGTTCATTTATTAAGAAAATTATAAACAATAAACAGTATAATGTACATTGTACATAAATGTACTTCATTGTTACTTGGCATATTTAAAAACAAATATTATGTTTAAATCTAAATAGTGTTTCTGACAAGATCAAATTTATCATAAAACGAAATGAAAAAATATTACGACCTCTGATATGAATAAACGTTTATGAATTACAAACAATGATTTAATAAAATGCTATTAAACTAATAAAATCTTATTAAATATCGCTTTAGACCTCGTCTGTGTTTTGTGATATTATGTAGGTAGATAGAAACCACTGTACCTATCCTGTTTTAGCAAAATGTTAAGTATGTAAGTATTTATTTATAAATTTATATTATAAGTAATTTAGATAATTTAATTATAAGTTATTAAATAATTGATTAAATTTTTCCACGAAACTCTGCAAATAAAATAAAAATTGCTTATACATACATATATATTAATGTTTTACTATGTTTATTTATTTAATATTGTTGATTTATCAGCAGAGTTTCACATTAAAATAAAATTGTTTTTATATAAATGATTATTTTTTAAGAAACTAGAACTCTATTGTACAAATGCTACATTTCCCAGTTTAATGTAGAATATTTTAATTATAAGGTCTTATTATAATTTCAAGTCTCATATAACACCAACTTATTGTAATGTTTGATATATTAAAATTATTATTATAAAGTCATTATTACAATCAAAATGATTATGAAGTTTCTTATTTCATACAATAATTTCCGCAACTCATAAAAACAGAATCGATCATCATGAAAAGTTAATCAATGTCACTAATTTTATTGGATTCACTCTTGTCCAAAAAACATTGTACACCAAAATTAAAGTTTTCACAAGAAAGCTAATGATTCCTACGACAGTTTTTCTGTATCTCCTCTGGTTTCGAATTTCCCCATACTTTATCATAAACACAATTTTCTATAGTTTATACTTACGAAAATTATTCAACTCAGAATGAAGTATAAAATTTCATAATCACTATCAATAGAATTCGCACTTAACAATAAGAACAACAAAAACCTAATATTATTTATTTACAAAATATAATGTAATTATAATATACCGAATAAAATGAATTCAAAACAAAACAGTGCTTTTTCTTGCATCTAGAAACTTCAAAGTTTCCCCTACCATAAACATTAAACCAAAAAAATATAATACCATAATTTTTTTTTATTTTATTGCTTCTAAGGTTTAGACTGTGATTAGTGAGTACCTAAAGGAAAGGCTACATCTAAAAAAACCAGGCACTACAGTGTCTCGTTAGAGTATGTAAAATTTAGTGACGTTTGTCTTATATATTTATTTGCTGGCCTCACAGCTCAGTGGCCTCTCCCTTTTGAATTGTAGGTTGTGTATTCGATTCTCACTCAGAATAAACGTTCGTGTGATGAACATAGAGATTATTGCTGTCGTAAAAATAGTCACAGATACCTCAGCGTCCACTTGGAAAAGCCTCCTAACCCTACATAAATCATCTAGTGCAGTCTTTTTCACGAAAAAAAAGTCCCGCGAAAATTGACGGTACAAAAAAAAACTACGGCAATTTCCCGTTACATGAAGACCACAGCGCCCCTTCCGGACCCCCTTCGCAACTTCTTTCGTGAAACGGACTATATACCTACTCGCAGATGGTACTAGTAATTGCATGCTTTCTAAGTGAAAAGAAGAAAAGTCTGTTACATAGTCTGTTCATTATCATAATGTCAGTTTGCAACTCCATCCTAATTGAGATTCCAGCGAGTTCATATTGAATAGACGAACTAGTTCCATAACTTTCATAACGTGGAATACAGACCGAATGGAGATGAGACCTGGACAAAGTTGGATGGTAAATTGAATAATTTACAATCAGAAGTGAGCTTTGATACCATCATCTCTTGCTCAAAATGTCTATTCAAAATTTAATTTGGGTTCAGAACCAAATTGTCTCTAATAAGGTAGGATACGTGGTTGAATTAATGCTATTCATACTAACATCATATATCCCAAAGCTGTCTACTACATTTCCATGCCTGAACTTTCACTACTCACTGCTGAACAGTTTTCGATGATGGCAAGGAGATAAATTGCGTCTTGAAAAAGGATATAGACAACTTTATGACATCAAAAAATGCTAGTAAATAATCTATATCATGAAAACTAGTAAAGACCGCTTCCATACAAACTTCCCAGTTACAAACTGCGGAACATACATAATTTTTTCGAACAGTAAAATCCATTGGTGCACAACCCGGTGGTACCCGGATAAAAAAATAGCTTATAATGTTAATCCAGTATATGTACTATGCGTATTCCGAGTTTCATTCAAATCCGTTCAGCCGTTTGGGCGTGAGGCACAAACATACATCGTCACATCCGCACATTCACACATCCTTACATCCTCACAAACTTTTGAATTGATAATATTAGTAGGTTGTGGTACCATGGTACTCGTAGTTTCTGATACCCACGACACAGGGAATCCTAGTGTGGGGTCAGGACTATGTATGTGACTGTTGGGTGTTATTTATTTACGTGGCAAGAGTTTCGGTCAAAATTCTTGCCATATCCAATCTTGGTGGGAATTTTGTGAATATACCAAAGTATCGACTCTACAAAATCAGAGCTTTGTAAAAATCCTGCGTGCCTTTCAAGGGTCACAAGCACTTGCATCATTCAAGACAATCTTCATTTTCTTAGATTCAAGGAGCTTTTATACCGCAAGCTATCTAAGCTATATAGAACGAAATAGTTAAGGCAAAAACTTTATCCACTGAACTAATATCACAAAGAATATATTTTGAATCAGGAGTGGCTGCAAGTTTTCTTATGATTACTTGTGACTCTGCCCACCCGGTTCGGGATACTGGCGTGATAATCATGTATATTTGTAGTGTGCGGGCGTATGTGTGTAAACGGGCGGTGCGATTGGCTTGAAACTCGGTTTGTTTACTATAAATACAAAATAAATGGACAAGGTGTATCAGGATCTTTCAAAACAACTCCTAATAAGGGCTAAAATGGGTGTCAAAATTTGGATGAGAACTTTTTAACGGGCGGTGCGAATGACTTGAAACTTGGTTTGAAATCTAACGCGTACGAAGTCGCGGGCAACAGCTAGTAATAGTATATATTACAAACACTTGGTGGTCTAGTAGTATTAACACCCTATCCTAAGGTCTTAGGTTCGAATATGAACCAGTGGATTTTTTAAATCATAAAATTTATGTGTGCTACTAGTACCTACTCTCGAATCTCTCAAATGGTGAAGGAAAACACCTTGAGGAATGTTTTTCTTCCGCCATGTTTGTCCTGTGGATAAGGAGTCGTTCTCGCCTCTCAGTAATAAGGTGATAGAAGCTTGCAGAGCAAGCCTATCTAAAATCGACCAGGGCACAACAGCGTCCCGTCATTGTAGGCAAAAAGCAGCTTCCAGAAGCAGTAAATCATCCAATAGGTATATTCATCCAGATAAAGGCCTTAGCTTATCTCCGACTGAAGGCACCTATCCTGCGATAGGGCCGAAGGGTGTGATAGGGTTTTATAGGAGTCTATTCTTCGTTTATGAACCCTGCAGGCTTTCGTCCGACGTTACACAATCGATGCTCGCGATAGTTTTGTACACTTTCCTGATAAGTTTTCGTTATTTTGATAGAAGGATTTGTGTTCTTTCACAAAGAATAGTGTTCGAGAATAGTTTTTTTTTGTTTTTATTTATCTTTATGAATATTATAAGGACCGTGACTGGCACAAACAGAGGGAGGTCTATGCCCAGCAGTGAGTATAGCGAAGATACCTAACACTCTAAATTAGGATTAGGAAATTATAGGTCTCACAGATCCTGGTGATCTGATGGCAAAAAAAAGTTAAAAAAATAGCGATTTTCATATGGCAACAAAAAAAATGTCATTTGTCAACTGAAACGAGGAATTGTTTTTGGTTTGGCTTCAAATTTCCTTTAAAAAGTGGTGATAATGTCGAAGAAACCTCTTCGATCGCAAGCAAGAAATATTGTTTTTTGCCATCAGATCCTGGTAGACCTATAATTATTATTTTTGTACAAATCACTAAATTTTAGGTAGTTTGAAAAAAATACACAAAATTCTACAAAAGATGTGCTTAATCACTCGACTTAACTTCAGTGATCGATTGTGAAGATATTATTTTTTTTTCCTTTATTTGGCCCCGTTTTATTTATATTATTATGTATTGTTATAGCGGCAATAGAAATACACACTCTGTGAAAATTTATTTGATTTATTTAATTTATTTTTTATAAATTAGTTTGACGTCAGGCAGGCGGCCGGTCATAAAACACCTTAGCCAAAACTCTTACAGCATGATCCAAGGATCATGCTGTGCCGACCCCACATAGAGTGGGATAAGGGCAGGAAGATGATGATGATGACTCTATGAAAATTTCATTCTCTACCTATTACGGTTAATGAGACACAGCCCGCTGACAGACGGACAGACGGACGGACAGCGGAGGCTTAGTAATAGGGTATTGCCTGAACTCTATTTTCTATCTATAAGCAAACATACTCGTATATGTAGTAAGTAAACAGAGTTCTAACAAGAAGTTCAAAAGTCATCTAACTTTATAATATGGTAAAGAAAAAAACCACGATATTCCATTTTGTAAAGCTTAGACAAGTTGCAAGCGAGGGGCCGAGTACATTAGCGATAAGCGAGGAAGTCGGCACGGTCGGGCCGGGCAGTTTCCGACATCGCCGGGACACCGAGGAGAACAGGTATTATTGAATACACTCAACAACAAAGATGTAGCACTCGTGGCGTAGCTTGCTTATCGTTGAAGTTAAGCAACCCTGTGCGCAGTCACAATTTGGATGAGTGACTGCAAGTGGCATTACGAGCTGAGCGCTTCCGTTCTTCGGCGGGCGGTTTTTAAGTCGTTAAGCCATGACGGAGGCCTTAAGGCGGATTAAAAACTCCGTCACAAGAGTTGGCCACGTAAGTGAGTTCGTATGAACAATCATACGAACTTACTTTAACAACAAAGATGGTTTAGTACCTATTATAATAGAATACCTTGATAGCGTGACAAATGAGTTTCCAGCTGAGATGCAAGTCTTTTGATTCTCGAAGAATAATGCTCCAAAGACAAAGGTTAAAAGGGGTCTAAATTTTAATAAAACCATTTAAATCTGATACCGACTGTACCGGGTAAAACTATCGCCAGTTACCACTTATCTGTGCTTTTCGATGTGCACTTTATATTTTACTCATAGCCCGAACATGTATTTGTGTTACGGTTCCTTTCTTGGTCTCCCAACGTTAAACTCTTTCACTAAGGCAGCGGTTTTTGAGAAGAGACTAAGTTTAGGTAACTTAGTCTCTTCTCAGTCAAAGTAAAATTTTATTGTAATCTCACTTTATATCTAAATACCTTAGTAGGTACTTGTATGTACTTAATATATAATTTTCATTCTTTTAGTTTGCCCCATGCATATCTACCTATAGATTGCTCCTCTGCTGGACTGGGAGTAGAGAAAAAAAATTGAATGCGGCCAGCTGCTTCTCTCCCCATGCATGTCGTTAAAGTCGACTAAGGGATAGTATACTCTCCAATATGATGGACCATCTATTTGGCGATGGGTTGATCACCTGTCATCATGGTTCACGATATCCATATTATACTTTGAATCAGGAGTGGCTCCAAGTTTTCTTATGATTACTTGAGGGTCTGTCCACCCCATTAGGGGTACGAGCGTCATAATTATGTATGTAGTTTGGCCTATGTAAAATAAACCCGCATATTCTTTGTAAATACAACAACCAGACCCGGAAGAAATATTTATAAATAAATAAATAACACCCAACAGTCACATACATAGTCCTGACCCCTCACTAGGATTCCTTGTGTCGTCCCTGTGGTATCAGAAACTACGAGTACCATAGTACCACAACACCCAGACCAGGAAGAAATATTTGCAGAACATAAAAGGCATTTCTCCCGTAGCGGGGATCGAACCCGCGCCTCTTGCGTCTCAGCCAAGCACTCGCCCGCCACGCCACAATGGTCGTCAAAAGTATTTGCCTACTAGTAAGAATAACATTGCAATATATTCTGTTTATGTGATATATTTTAATAAACCCAATTGAATTGAACTTGTTTATCTTTATTAACAGGATGAAACTTACAATTAATCCTACTAATATTAGGTATTATGCGAAAGTTTGTGAGGATGTAAGGATGTGTGGATGTGACGATGCATGTTTGTGCCTCAATCACGCCGTAACGACTGAACGGATTTGAATGAAACTTGGAATACACATAGCATGCGTGCTGGAATAACACATAGGCTACTTTTTGTTTGGATACCACGCGAGCGAAGCCGCATGCGAGTACAAATATAATTTACAAAAGAAACAGTCAGGCTATCTAAAGACAGTTGCAAACGGTCTTTATAGACCGACTTAACTTTTAAAGACGGACTTATGATAGCTCAACTAATCAGACAGTGGAAGCGTGCCCAAAACGCTGGCCGCATTTACGCGCTAAAAACCAAATAAGAACCAGCTCTTGGATCGCGCATCGCTTCGGTCAGACGCCCTGAAAGAATTTTATTTGTTATTCTCATTAGGGTCAAAACACAAAACTGTAATGTGACTTCGCATTGCAGAAATTTCATGCAGAGCAACGCTCACTCATTACGGACTGCGCGCCGATTCGCAGTTTTGTGTTTGCTCTAAAAGCTGTTTTCTGTAACTTGGACCACACAACGAACAGGAATTTAATCAGAGCGAGTTCTGAAAGCGATTACAATAATGTATCGATATTTGTTTCGCTTCAACAATACTGTTTAATTTGTAAAGTTAACTAACGTGTAATCTGTGTCGCAGTGTTAATCAGACTACCCGCCGATTAGTTTATGTTTCATCCGTGAAATCAAATTAATTTATGCCCGACTCCGATATTCTTCTTACGGACGACGAATCGATAATTACCATAGTAACGTTGTTTTTACCCGACTGTGTATAGTTAAGTAATAGAGCCGCTATATTGTTTTTTTTTGACCCTTCAAAAGACAAATATTATGATAGTTCCTTGTCAATACATTTATGAAAACTTGATGTACCTACGGTCATAAAATGAGTAAGTAGTAGAAAAATAGAGATAATCATAGTGCTAATACTAGAAATAAGGATAAACACACTGTACCCACGATTAGGCTAGATAAAGTTGACACATCAAAGTGTACCTACGCGTCTATAAAAAGTCCCAAATAAGATGACAAATCTGACAGTTGATAAATTTAAAAATCGAATTGTGTGCTAGCCAGTACTCTCAGACGGTGAAGGAAAAAATACATACATAAATATCACGCCCGTATCCTAAAGGGGTGGACAAAGTCACAAGTCATCATAAGAAAACTTGCAGCCACTCCTAATTCAAAGTCCCTGGATGAATATGGTGAACCGTGGTGATAGGTGATCAGCCCATCGCTCATATAGATGGTGTTATGTATGACGTATGTATTTACTTCATCTTTTAAGTCTCATTATTTTATTCTAGTACGGATTCAAAATTCCGTGCTTCGAGGGCACGTTAAACAGTAGGTCCCGGCTTTTAAGTCGTTAAGCCATGACGGAGGCCTTTATGCGGCCTATAAACTCCGTCACTGGAGTTGGCCACTAGCTCATACGAACATATATACATACATACAATAATAATAGTATGGAAGCCCAAGATGTAAGCTGCAAGCACTTACCGTGGCATCTCTTAACATAACATTTCCATTAAGCAACAGTAATTAGCATCGCATCAAGGATGATTTCCACCTGCCTCTCCTACAGAGAGGGGTAGGGGAGGGGTCTTTAATTAAATTTGTTATGTTGTGTATGTGATTGATATATGGCTAACTAGTGGAAATCTCCGCGACTTTCTCCATGTCAAGTTTTTGCGCTGCATTCTCCAGGTGTTAAATTTCGGGAATTCCTTTCTTAGTGCATAAGAGGAATTTGCCGTTCAAGTTTCATGTTTCTCATACTTATGATTTAGGCTGTATGGATATGTCAAATTAGCGTCACGAAAACTATACATTGATTTTGAATTCGGGGCCAAAAATAATGTAGCTAAGATACCTTGGCAAATATTTTATACTAGTCTTATTATTAGCACCTAAAACGGAATATTTACTATGGATAGTTGGTTTTGAGTTCTTCCGTGATTGTCTTGATGACCGCGATGTCTTTCCGTGAAACTCAAAAATGTTTATAAATATGGTTAAACAGTTAAAAAATTGCATCATAGAAACTATTTAAGGCTAGAAATAAAATAGTTTTAACTTTAAATTAATTTTAATATAGGTATAGTATAACCATTACAAAGTATAAATAATCTAATGTTTTTGGTCAGTTAATACTTATTTAAACTATTTCAATAAAGCTTGTTAAGAATTATACATAAATATCAAGAATCATCATTTATTGTAATAAATAATGGACTAAAATTAATATCAAATATTAGTTCTATCTAATAAGCTTACTTTCCAACCTCATCAAAAACTCCTTCACAGCCTCTATGTCCAGTGACATTTGATCCATTTTCACATTTAAAGTCTCTATAGCACTCCGCGACTCTTCAACGTATGTTCTAGTCTCTCCTTTCAGCTCCGACACAGCATCATCTATATCATCCAAATGATCAACTATATCATCGTCCTTATTTTTACCAATATTCTGTACACTTGATTCAGAATTAGCAATTTTTTTTCCTTTGACTATAGTCTCGTACATTTCTTCCATCATCGTCTTAAAAACTATTAAGTCTAGTTCGTCTTCTAGCTGCTTCTTCTGCAGCTGAGCTTTATTGAAAATAGCATCTCGAATTCTCGAAGGTAGGACCTTAGAGTACTTCCATCTTGGTTTTCCGGGACACAGCATCATCACGCCCATAACTTTCCTCTTATTCTTCAGAGTATTATTAACTCGCTGTGGAAGTATCTTGTTGAACAACCTGTTGTATACAAGAGTGTCTAGCGTTCCTAGAAACTCCACTTGCTTTGCTAGCCTTCTTATATTGCCTAGAACTTCCAAATCGTTGATATCATTGACAGCCACACCAACCAGCAGATTCATTAGCACTATAGCGGCTAGAATCAAAAAGATCAGGAATATTATCCTGACTATGATCAGTGAAGTGGCCAGCTGTTCCGAGTGAGCCTCGTCGAATAAAGCTCCGTAGTCGAACTCTGAGGTCATCATGACGATGGTCTTGACGAAGGCGGCCCAGGGTCCTTCGAAGGGTATCTGGGAGTGGAACTGGATCATGAAGCTCATGGAGAAGCCGACGACCAGGAATGTAAAGGTCAAGAGGATCTAGAAGGAAAAGTGTTTTTTAATCATCAGACTTGACACATTAAATTTAAAGTGCCACACAATCGTACCTTCACAACATTCGAAGCCACCTTCCCAAACATAAGCACGTAGTACCCCCAGTTCGGAAACCGTGAGAGTAAAAACATCATCTCCAGCCAGGAAAGAAGTAAAGCTAGCGTAGCAATATGCCGAGGCCATTCGGCATTGTTGTCTACCACCATGACTGTGTAGGGCAGGATCACGGCAAGGGCAAGGGAACCAAACTTCACCCAGGTTTCTAGATGTAGGAAGAACCTACTGCTTTTGACGTTCATGTACAGAAGTTCCTGGGAAAGAAGGTGACTTTAATTGTACCTAACTGTTGTTGCATAGATTTATCATCATTGCTAAAACAAGATACCGATTTTTTAATAGTGAATTAGGTTTATCTGAAAATTTAAGTTCCACTTTCTTTTGACGTATGGTTTTATAACAAGGACATTTTTATTTAGACATAAGATAGGGTTTACATAAAACAACTGATACCAAATTATTATCTCACCTGAATCAACACCAATAATATAGTGGAATAAAGAATATAGCTCCAAATAATAGAATTTAACCACGCTGGGGCCTCCGCTTTCGTATCTCGATAGAAATACACTGATATAATAAAAGCAGTCAACGAAAACAGAAACATTCCATACAACATTATAATTGTATAGAAAAACGGCAGCAGAGCCTTCCATTTTAGGTATAAAAAGCTTTCCACCAACGGATGAACCAGCAGTCTTCTCTGTCCATATCGATTCCCAGTCTTTAATAAAGCCTCTATGACTTTCATCTGTTCCAACTCGCAGACCGTTGGCATGAGTATTCCATAGTCGACGGTAACCTCACACGCAGGATCTTGAAGATCCTGTCCATTACTCGAGATGTAGGAATCAAAAACGTCTTCGATAAACTCCGTGGGTTTAGACAGGTTATGTACAATCATATCTATAGCTGTTCTTCTATATTTCTTCGGGCCATCAGTGTAGCCAGATAGATCAGCTCCTTCCTTCAATAGAACAGTAATAACATCTCTGCTGCCGTGGTGACTGGCTGTGTGGAGAGGGTACCATCCCATACTGTTCACTTCATGAACCGTTGTGTTGTCGTAGGTGAGTATTAATTTGGCTATATCTGTGTAGTTTTTCACAGCTGCTATGTGTAAAGGTGTCGATGCTTTGTGGGGGCTGCAAGTTGTTCTACAGCGGATATCAGCGTTTTTCGATAAGAGAAGCTCAGTGCAGTCTACGTGGTTATTAGATACTGCAAAGTGTATAGGAGCAAAACCCCTTTTGCCGCCATCGGTTAGGGAATTGATCATAGCTTTTCGTACCGCTTCATCGTATTCAAGTAACTCTTTCAATATCCTTGTGTGGCCATGTTCAGCTGCTACATGAAATACGTTCACCTCTCCTGGTAAAGTAATTTTCAGCGATGCTCCTTCGCTGATAATTTTCTTAACGCATTTGTGATGCCCATTTTTTATAGCTTTGTACAATGCAGTTTCTCCTTCTGAGTTCTGATAGTCGATAGCGTCATTTTGTTTTGCATAGCTTAGAATTTCATTGAGGACGTCGATATCACCAAGAGCTGCCGCTGAGTGTATTGGAGTCTCGCCATCATTAGCCTGAGGATATTGAACTTTATTACCTTCTAGATCATCATTTAAAAGTAAGTCGGATTAGATATAATGCTGAATTTACCTTTAACGTGACATCGGCCCCCGACTCTAAAGCCACACACACGCCTGGCACCCATGCGGCTTCAATTGCTGCCTGAAGAACTGTGTGGCCGTCTTTATCTTTTACATCTACAACAGCTGACATGGGGTCTGCGTGTCTGTACTCGTGGTTTGCTAATACCTGAAATACGCAAAATATTTAATCTAATTGAACAGTTTTACCGTGTATTCTCGAAACCTCCTCAAGGACTTTCCCTAGCCATAAAATAAATTATTCATATCCTTAGTTCCTTTTTAAATGTAAGTCACTGGAAGATTGTATATTTACCTTATTATACTAAGTATTCGTTTTATTTCAGTTCTAGTTACTCTACTTTTATTAGTAAGCCAAAGTTTTAAGAAAATTGATAATCACCTGTAGTTCCTCTTCTAACTGCTTCTTAACACACACATGCAGCGGCGTCAGGCCGGCTCTATTTAGACTGGTGATGCCCGCACCAGCCTCCAGAAGTTCCTTTATCGCCTCCATATTTGCCAATTCGACAGCGGTGTGCAGCGGCGTGTCCAGGTTACTGAGACCCTTCGGTCGCATGGTGTTGTATTGACCGCCGGCTTTGAGCAGCATTCTTATAACTTCTACGAAACTGAGGAATAAATTTGAATTTGATAAACATACCTTGAAAATTATGAAGAAACTTGGCTACAAATGGCCCTGTTTATTCATCACTTGAAATTACAAAATAATGTTGGCAATCCACAACAAAAAGATTAAAATGAATTAATGTAAATATTTTTTATACACATTTCATTAAAACGTATCACGTTGAAACAAGCATACAATGGGTGACCCTAAACAATCATGAATAAAAAGAAACGTAAGAATGCCATCTACCTACCTATAGATAGACAACATAACAGACTCACTGTTTCCCCATTGACCTCCTCGTCGTAATAGTAGGCGTACTCGGCGACGTCGAGCGTCGTACGGCCCTCCACGTCGGACGTGCTGGGGTCATCGCCCGCTGCCAGCAGCAGTATTAGTAGTATCATGTGCCAGACTTTAGAATGAGTGACTCACTATTTCCCATTGACCTCCGTGTTGTAGTAGTAGGCGTACCCGGCGACGTCGAGCGGCGTGCGACCCTCCATGTCGGGCGTGCTGGGGTCAGCACCCGCAGCCAGGAGAAGCCGGGTGCAGTGCTTGCGGGCGCACGAGCTGGCCACGTGGAGAGGCGTCCAGCCCGCTTGGAATAGAGGCAACTAAAAGGCAATGCAACTCTAGATCTTCGAACGTTCAATACACGTTCCACTCGTTCGTTCCTTCGATTCTAAGTGACTATGGGGTGACCAAGTTCAGGTATAAAAATTCCAGATCTTCTTTGCGTCGTAGCGCTTTGGGTAGATGACATTGAAAAAATTGCGAGTAAAACCTGAATAGGTAAATGCGGGCCAAATCGAGAAAAAGCATTGAAACCCAATACCATGATAACATGACATTTCCACATGACGGTAACCTCACGTTTGTTTTGCTCCTCAGCTATGTTCGCTGTAGTATTCTAATATATCTAGCGTGCATACATTTTTCGAATAAATAAATCCACTGGTGATGGAATTCTTCAATTGCTCTTTTTGAGTTTATCTGTAGTTTTGGCTGACACGTTACAACTGGTGACGAGAGAGAATTTTAATAGTTTTTCAAACTGTGTAACTATTAATGGATTCTTCTTTCATTGTAAAAACAATTAACTTATCAACATACACTCCCTTTGATATCCCTGCATTTATGGTCGATGTTATCCTTCCAGGTCTTGGGCAGGGTCATCACCACGTCCCCCATGTCGCATCGCACCTTCGTCAGCTCCTTGATCTTCGGACACAGCTTCTTGACGTCCTCCTCTGTTTCTGAAGACATGCTCTCTTCATCGATCCTTTCTTGGACATCTGTAAAGAGAAATATGTTTATCCTTCTTTATATTTTTTTTTGGTTTGGTTTGTACGTGTATCTACAATTTATTTTCAAATCTCTCTAAACTTAAAGTTTTTCTGAAAATACAAAGTAGCATTAAATGGCTCACTATTATATATGTTCGTACTTTATTTTTGTATTCTATAATGTGCTATAAAGAAGAATGAATCCCTTTAATTATTGTTTAAATTAAATTTTCTCTATCCTAGTGTAAAACTAGCTTAAAAAAGGAATTACCTACTCGTGACTGATCAAATAAGTCCAAACAATCTTAAAGTTCCGTTGTTCGCCTTTCGTTTATGAATAAATCAGCTTGCATGTTGAGACGAACTTTTTTGGACATTCTTTATTTATTCCGATCTATTAGATACAAAATAGGCTAACTTATTGATCTGATTCAAGTTTTCAGACCACAGATTCCGTCGTCGTTGTACTCAAGAATAACAGAAGTTCTACGATAATCTAATTCTGGACAGAAAAGTATCAATTTTGTTCAAAGTTTCAAAAAAACAATACTCTCTGGGTCTCCTCTTACTACCCCGCTCTATAACCTTAATAAAATGTATGCTGGAATAACATAATGGATACTTTTTATCGGGGTACCACACAAGCAAGGCCGCGGGCGGCAGCTAGTACTTCAATACAATATTACGCTCGCTGGCTGATAAGGATTCGCTGTTATAGCTGGCTGGAAATTCTAGTGACATTTTCTACTGTCATCTATCTTGCAATATCAGTGTGTCAACTTGTCACGCTTTTTGTTGGTGTTTTAAGCAGTTTTGTTTACTATTTTTAGAAAGGAATTATATCTTTAACAAAACATGGAAATCGCGCAAAATTTCATGGTGAGTATTTTGCAGCAATATCTGAACGTTTAAATCAAAAGACTGTCTTTAGAATATCTTGAATAAAGAGTCCCCGAAACGGTAATTTGCAATTGACAATGATTATCGGGGCATGCAAAGCCGGAGACCCACGTTTTGGAGATCACGTTGGAGCAGCCGAAGGATTCATCATAAGATAGACGAGGACACAAAGCGCAAAGCTTTGTAGTAGCAGTGCAATCGGAATCAACTCGGTCGCTTACACTTGATCCCTAAGATTTTATAGGCTGATCGTACAATTTCAGGGTCCCGGAGCGACAGAAACCATGATGAGGATCAATGAAAATGGAAACGTAGTGGGAACCATCATAGTCAACTGCGAAGGTATTGTTTTACGCTTGAATTATGTTTAAAGTATACTTATTCTAAATTATGATTCTCACATTGCATTCTTCATAGATAAATATAAAATAGGATACGTAGGAGATACTAGTAGGGGAGGCCGTATCTACGTAGTGAAACTTTTTCGGAGGGTGAGCCGTTCCGGCACTCCCCTCAATGTTCGGTCAGTCTGCTTCTTACAATAGCTGCTGCATCAGTGTTCCTTTAATCCGGTGATTCTACGGCTCTCGGCCTGGTGACCCAAGGCTTTTGTTATCGGAGACCGCATCGTCCGCCACCGCTACAAACAACTGAACAGCGGCGAGCGGGGTGGGGGGACGAAGAGGCCGACCCACACTCCACTCAAAATCACGGTCCCTTAAAGGCGCGCGTTCTTACGTCCAATACACAACCAGTTTATACAGTCCACTGCTTTTTATTTTCTACCAAAAAAGAAACCCTCAACACTTGTATACATACACTGCATAATGTATTTTACAGGATTTCCCGAAACTACTACATTGGACAGCTTGACAGCCGCTACGTATTCAACGCATATGAGAGCCCTGTCTGCGCACGCGTCCAATGCTCTCAAAGAGATTGTAAGCATCCTATAATTGTAATAAGTCTGTAGTATCCCACTGCCGAAGGCCTCTCTTCCTTCTCTTCAGTCATCCATGTTCTGGGACACTGTGGCCAGGCGGGCTGTTAGTTATTTTATACATGCCTAGTACCTTTCTGCATTATTTGTGGCTAGGATGGTTTTAAAAGTATGTAAAGATACCAGGGAAACGTACACTAATGGAAGGTATAGTATAGGTCGCGTCATATAAAAAGTATAAAAAGAAGCCGTGGAAAAAAGTTTGTGCGTACTACTTTTGCGCACAAAAGATTTTCCTAATTTTCTATGCAGGTTTATTTTAGGACAAAGAATAATAAAACTGGTCAAGTGTTAGTCGAATTTGCACACGAAGGGTTCCGTACCATCGTACGCGTATGATGTCTCCGTTGTAAATACCGTTAGATTATAATCTATCTCGCGAGATTGTAAACTGCCGAAAGATTGTGAACCGTAACATATTGCTTACAATTTAAAGCATTAAATACCTAATATATAGAAAAATACTTTTCAACGCAGGTAAATTTTTCATGACGCGATCTATGTATACCAACCTAATTCCACAATGCATACCTACTAACTTGTATCTGAATAGGGTCGACTGACAGTTAGGTGTGAGAACCTAATAGTTTATGAAAGGTTAAATTCCAGGATGTGACAGATGAGCTGGTGGTCCTCCGCCTGGTGTCGAGGAAGACGGAGGCTGTTGTGGCTCCAGACGATGAGTTCCATCTGATTGTGGTGATGCGACGAGCATGAACGTCATATGTTTAGATTGATCTGTCAATTTTAGTTGTAGCGTTCGTCCCTTTGATTAATAAATTGCATCAAAATATTTTTTTAATTAACTTGTGTGGAGTAGCTATTAAGCCTACAACGTGATAGGTTATGATAATTGAAATTAAAATGTTGCAAGATGATTTGCGCTTATTATATTGCCAAACCCAAAAGCTTGTTATTTAGCCTAACCAATCTAGTTAGAGACCCAATGGACTAGCAAAAGTGACTCCGCGTGCACCAGTTAATATTCCTATTCAAAAAAAATATGTGCGCTACATTATTACTTTTCATGGATAACACCAAAACAGAAAGAGGCCAATGCCCAGCTGTAGGTGGTCTAGTAGTAGTGACCCCGCCTTCCGATCCTGGGTTCAGTTCCGGTTGTGCACCAATGGATGCAATTCGAAAAAAACGGTGAAGAAAAACATCGTGATCAAACCGACATGTCGTAGAATCTAAAAAGTTCGAAAATATGTGTCAAGTGCACGAAAGAAGCCTCAGAGGCGCACTTTAAATCCTTTCACCACACTGGTCGAAGTCAAAGTCAAAGTCAAAAAAAAATATTCCATAAAATCACGGGGATCACTTGGACACGTCTTAAATCTACGTTGCATTTACACTTCGTAACGCGATTAAGCGTGGAAGATACAGGCAAAGAAACCACGCTTGGCTATTTTTCTGTTTCGAAAGAACTAGTGACACGACTAGATAGATAGATTCCACGACAAATTTATGTGTTTGTCTAAACACCTGGCTCACCTTCTGGGAAGTCGAGGAGAATAGCCACCTGTTTCGCATGGCCTGCGTACGCGGCGAGATGCAGAGGAGTTCTGCCGAGCCTGTCTATCCTTAGCTTCTCGGCTCCAAACTTGATGAGCAGCGCCAGAGACTCGCCGCCGACGATGGCGGCTTGGTGGCAAGCGGAGACCAGATCCAGTCGGCAGGTCGCGTTTGGATTGGCGCCTCCGTTGAGCAGTCTGTAGAAGACATGATTTTAAGAACAGACTCACTGTATCCTCAAGTAAATAAATAAATAACACCCAACAGTCACACACATAATCCTGACCCCACACTAGGATTCCCTGTTACGTCGATATCAGAAACTACGAGTACCATGGTACCACAACACCCAGACCCGGAAGAAAGATTTACAGATCATACAAACATTTCTTCGAACCCGCGCTTCTTGCGTCTCTGCCGAGCAATCGCACGCCACGCCACCGAGGCCGTCAAGTAAAACGTTCTTTCTACTTTCCAGGCTCTCAAGATTATTATTTTTTATTACTCATTATGATGATAGGTATACAAGCGATGGATGGGATTGGCTCATGCATTTTTCGTAGTGTTTGAAGGCTGGTTCATGTGGGAACACCGCCCGCACCTTGTCCGATCCTCATCCTCTTGCTGATGATATACAAAGTTGCTTCTTTACCTTTCCACCTCGTCATGGTTCTGAGCCTCAATAGCCTCCAGAAGCTCCGTGTTGAGCCTCCTCAGCCGTCGGTCGCTCCGTCTCCATTGCTTGTTGCCGGCAGCCTCCTGCACTGGAGTGTTCACGGTTGATGATGCTGATGATGGCGTCCGGTCTGGCAGAGGCGGGATGGGCGGCCGCGAAGGTGGATGCCTGAAAATAGTATATTGTTCTCAACATGGTACTACAAAACTTTGGTTTGGTTGTACCCTTAGATAAGTAGTCTACATTTTATTTGGGTTTTACCAGTAGTTGATAACAAAATAAAATGTACATTTTGTAGCTTATGTTGATAGGTACTCATAGACCTAGCAGCTCAAACATTGTGCGAAATAAAAGACCGGTCAAGTGCGAGTGGAATTCATAATGTTTCTTGTAAGGGGCCCCCTTTTATTTTGTTTATATTATTTGTTGTTATGACGACCACGGCGGTGGCGTGGCGGGCGAGTGCTCGGCTGAGACGCAAGAGGCACGGGTTCGATTCCCGCTACGGGAGAAATACTTGTATGTTCTGCAAATATTTCTTCCGGGTCTGAAGTACTGGTATGTATTAAAAAAAAAGTATATAAGTATTCTATCAGCCATCTGATGCCCATAGTAACAAGTTTTGCTTAGTTTGGGGCTAGGTGGCGCTGTGTGAAATGTCCACCAATATTTATTTTATTTATTTGTTATAGCGGCAATAGAAATACAAAGACTGAAAATTTCAACTTTCTACTATTACGGCTCATGAGATACAGCCCGCTGACAGACAAACGGACGGATGGACAGCGGAGGCTTAGTACTAAGCCTCCATCCGTCCGTTAATAGATATTTTAACACATTCATGTCAACGTCCCGTTGTCTACTTAATCCGTCCCTTTTACACCAACCAATATGTAACTTTTCTGTGTTAGAGACGATGATATAAAGGACTGCAACGCCGACGCGATTGTATTACAAAATCGGAACACCGATCTTGAGAACTATGAACGAATACTTAGGATAAACGTACTGTGTTGCTGTATTAAGAACGGATAAGTTGGCAGGTCGTGGAGGTCGCAGCCTCCCGTCAGATATGCCCTCAGGTCTACCATTAGCGTGGCCGGTGAGAAGTGGAAGACGGTTCTCTACATCCTCTGGCTGGCCCCTTTCTACATCTGCAAGATTTATATGGTTAGTTTGTTTTATTTTGTTTAATTACATACATATTATCACACCCGTATCCCTAATGGAGTGGGCAGAGCCACAAGTAAACATAAGAAATCTTGCAGCCACTTCTGATTTAAAGTCCTAAGATGGATATGGTGAACCATGGTGACAAGTGAACAGCCCATCGCCCATATAGATGGTCCATCGTTTTGGAGAGGTTTATCCCTAAGTCGACTTTTACGACTTGCTGGAGGATAATTAAAGCTGGACGCATTCTATATTTTCTCCTTACTGAGAGTCAACAGAGAAGTAACAATCATATTGTAACACCTACAAATTGTTTTTTACAAAACTTCTAGCTCTAATAGCTCGTCTGAACTCATTCGAGTTGTTTACACCATATATATTGTAATGTAAACACACTACTTACTTGCCTCGACACATTGATGAAAATATTCCTTTTGTACACATTTCGAACGTTTCACTGCTCATATACTTCGAATTGCATTGCTTAGAACTCATTAAACTATCTATTGTTCTTCTACCACCTCGTGGCACTTATCTACATAATATCAATGACTTACAAGTGTATTAAAAATCATAACTTTATCATCTATTGTCATTGTAAATTGTAATATCAACAGCAAGATCTGTAGAACTTGAAGTTTTAATTACCAATGTCAATAGCTTCACTGATATACATCAACATTTGTCGAACTAGAAATAACGACAAATAATTGATATAAACTTCACTGATATTTCACTAACCTAACAATTGTATTTTCGGATATATTATACGCTAAGAGCACCGAATACAACATGACGCGGTCGTGTTGTGATAGCGCGAATTCTAGCAGCCATCCTAAGAGTAAACTAAACGAAGGTCAGTGGGTACTGTGTCTTATGACTAATAGATAAATAGGCAAATCACTTATGTCATCGATAAAGCATGAGCTAAAAATAATTCCTAAACATCGTGATCCAGTTGTGTCCCCCGGTCGGTCATGGGTTCGAATTCGGAGCATTTAACGTATTCAAGCTAAGCACTTTACAGAGCCATACAGAATCGTTTAGCACTTTTAAATTAAATTACAAACCTTTATATACTGGCATCGTGAAAAATCGCACATTTGTGAATCACTGTTGTGAATACTAAAATTCTATTCATTATTGTCTTGGTTTTTCAATAAAATACACAATTCACACATGACTTAGACTCACAAATAAGTATCTAGCACTGAGCAATTTCTTATCTCTTCATAATGTAGAACTTAAAACTGATAGAGGTGACCAAGAATATTATATAGATATCATTATTTTTATCATTGCATTTATTTTGTGAATGAAGTGAGCATAAAATTTATACACCGTACCGTAGCAAATTGAGATCCATGGTATGAGAAATTGAGATATATGGTATCCCTATGGGAAACAGGCGTGATATTATGCATGAACCTCAATAATTGTTTTGTCGCATACCAATTGTTTTGTCACCAACCTATTGAATCAGTACCTACCTACCTATACCTAGAAGTTTTTTATTCATAGTTGTTAGGTTATTTTGTTTCTTGATCGAAAGAGTGCTAGTGGCCTGTGTCATACCTAATAACCAAAATACATGTCTTTATGTCTTAAAACTAAAAAAAATCGTTATTATGCATGCAAATTCCGAATATTTCTACACGCAAAACAAACATAGTTCGCTAATCAGAAACGCGGCCCGCATATCTATGAGATTATGACGTCTATTTGTTATCTATTGATAAGCCTAAAGAATATAGATTAGACTCGATTTCCTTGTACTTACTGATAATAAAAGTATAGTACATTTTTGGAATTTTTTGCGAAAACGTGTGGTTATCTTGAGATGGATGTCGGTAGTAGTTATGAAGATTGAGAAAGGTATGTTAAGATGGTTTGGTCATGTAGAGAGGATGAATGAAAGAAGATTAACGAAACAGGTGTAGGTATGAGGCGAGTGTGAACGGTGCCGTTGGAAGGGGAAGACCTAGGCGTACGTACCTGGACCAAATTAGCGACATTTTGGAAAAGGGTCAGGTTAAGAGTACCCTAAACCTACGAACATGTATGAAGAATGTTATGAGAGTGGATGAAGCGAAAGAAGTATGTCGGGATCATAGTAAATGGAGATCCGTGATCTCTGCCTACCCCTAATTTTCTATAATTAAGCAGTTTATGTTAGATATTATGTGGATTGGATTAATGTATACCTAGGTATATCATGTTGGTTACTAAAATAAATAAATAAAATAAAAAGGGATGGGAAGCCTTTGCCCAGCATTAGGATCCATACCTACTTTACTATTTTTCGATAGTTTCCTCTGCGTAAAGTTTTGCATTCATTACATGTGCTCCTTATTACGCCTTCATTATTCTGGTTTCCAGCCACCGATTTATTATATTATTCATACTACTTACCCCCGAATACTCAAACGCGACTCAGAGTTGAGCACGTCTCAACTCACGGTTTTTGATGTGCTCAACTTTGAGATGCGTTTGAGTATCGTGGGTAAACGTTTTTGAAAGTGGAAGACCCCCACAATTACAAAAGTGAATACAACAATTTAGTAAGATAAAATAAAAGCCACATAACGGGATGATACCTGCGTCTCATTGTTAGATCAGTTACTTACTGCAGTAATCAGTAAGTTTAAAAGGATGTAAAATGAAATATTGAAGTGTTTTTTTCCTTGTAGATTAAAACACAGAAATTGTTTTATAGTTTACCTCTAATATACATATTTGTTTAGCTTACTTATTATAAAGTACAATAGTTTATAAAAAAAATACTTAAATGTTTAAACTTCTTCGAAATCTAATAATTTTTTTCTTTCAACTTTACAATAAAACTATAGATTGTATCCAATTTTGTATCCATTGCTTCTATTTGATTTCTCATTGTTTCTAAATCTCGCTTTAAAACGCCATTGTATCCGATTCTCTGTTTTACTTTCTCCAATTTATCTCTCTGAATCTCTGGCCTCTTACCGCCTCTACTATCATTTATAACAGCGTCGAGAATATTATCAATTTTTCTCTGCAAGTTTTCACCGTCTATCTTATCATCGATCATCTCTTTCTGGGACTGAGCCTTGTCAATGATCGCGTCCTTCACATGAGTTGGTATAGCCTTCCAGTGGCTCCATAAAGGTTCACATGGCTTCAAGGATATCTTAGACACGCTCCGGGCAAATTTCAGTTTGTACTTCAGCTTTTCCGGTAATATTCTCATGAACAACTTGACGTTTACTAGCGTTTCCAAAGATGCCAGGAACTCTACCTGTTTTTCCAATCTCATGATGTTACCTTGGACTTCCAAGTCATTGAGGTCGTTGACCGCCACGGCTACCATGAGGTTCATTAGAACTATAGCCGCTAGGACCAGAAAGATGAGGAATAGCAATCTAATGATAATCAAAGATGTGTGCAAGCTTTTCGCATCTTTCTTGTCTACTAGATCGTCGTAATCGAACTCCGAAGTCATCATCACCATTGTCTTGACGAATGCAGCCCAGGGGTTCTCGAAAGGTATATGTGAGCGGTACTCGATCATGAAGCTAAGGGCGAAGCCAATAACGAGGAACACGAAGGTCAGGAGAATCTAAAAGAAAATACTTTTTAACCGAACGATAATGATCTTTAGTTGTGTATTTACAAAGTATTCTGAATATCCCCTTACCTTCAAAACTTTGTTCGACACTTTCCTGAACATAAGTACGTAATAGCCCCACTTCGGAAACCTGGATATCAGAAACGTCATTTGGAGCCACGACAGCAGCAACGCTATGGCGGCAAAGTGCCTCGTCCAGTCCTCTCTGGTGCTGAATATAGCTTGGGGCAGAACGATGGCAAGGGCGACGGAGCTGAACTTGACCCATGTCTCCAACTGAAGAAAATACCTCCTGCTCACGTTCATGTAGAGGATTTCCTAAAAAAATTAAAGAGTCATTTCAAGTCATTTTCAATAAAAAAATAAATATTGTTGACATTTCACACAGCGTCCACTAGCCCCTAACTAAGCTAAGCTTGTACTATGGACCCCAAATGGCTGATAGAATATTTAAATACTTTGTTTTTTTTTTTAACACGTACATATAGTACTCGTATATAATACTACAACACCCAGACCCGGAAGAAATATTTGCAGAACATACAAACATTTCTGCCGTATAGCAGGAATTGAACCCGGGCCTCATGCGTCTCAGCTGAGCACTCGCCTGCCACGCCACCGAGGTCGTCACCACCACCGAGTAAGTCCCCTGTGTTATATTTTATTTGTAATAAACATATTTAGACAGTACAGTCTGTGAATTTGATGGCAGATTTCGCAGCAGTTACGTTTTGATGAGGTGATGAAGATATTATTTTAAGTACCATTGTGCTCACCTGTAATATAATCAAAATAATTGTGAAATAAAGAGCATAAGCCCAAGTTTTATAGTTCAACCATCTTGGTCTATCAGCGGCATCTTCAAATGGATATCGTGGGGACTCTGTGGTTACCTCTGTACTATTCATAGAATCTCTGTAGAAATACACCGACAATATGAAAGTTGTTAACGTCATCACGAACAGGCCATATATCACCAACATCGTGTAAAAGAACGGCAGCAAAGCTTCCCATTTCAAACACAAAAAACTTTCTACCAACGGGTGTATCAAAAGTCGCTTTTGGTCATACGTATTACCAGTGTTCAGCAATGCTTCAATGACCTTCATTTCCATGTCATTGACGCCGCCTGAGTTGATATGCTTATTTGGAACCAATATCCCATAGTCAACTGTAACTTGGCATGTCGGGTCCTGCGAGCACGTATCATTACAGTTGATGCACGAATCGAATATCTCACATATAAACTCTGTGGGCTTCGATAGATTGTTCATGAGCAACTGTATCGCTGTCTTCTTGAATTGACTTTCAGAGCCTGTGTAAGCGGAGAAGTCAGAACCTTCCCATAGAAGTAATTTGATGACATCCCTGCTTGCGTAGTAGCACGCGGTATGCAACGCGTTTAACCCAAAATTGTCTTGAGCATACATCGACGATTTATTGTTCTTCAGAATTAGCTTCACAATCTCTACGTTGTTCTTCCTAGCGGCAATATGGAGCGGTGTTGACCCCTTTTGAAGTCCACTTGCTGCTTTTAGATTAATAAAAGCATTCCGGGACAGGAGTAACTTAACGCATTCGATGTGGCCCTTTTCGACCGCATAGTGTATGGGTCCATAGCCTCTTACACCGTCAGCTGTCACATGATTGATCATGACTCGTGTGATGGTGTAGTTGTAATCAAGGAGGAATTTTAACATATCAGTCAGCCCGTGCCTCGCTGCTATATGGAAAATGTTGGTTTTGTCAGGAAGTGTTATTTCTATGGATGCTCCTTGTTTGAGAATTGTTCTGGCGCATTCAATGTTTCCTTTTATGACGGCTTTGAATAGAGCGGTCTCTCCTCTTTGATTTGGCTTGTCAATTGCATTTGCATCTTTAGCAAATACCAGAATTTCTTTGAGGATATCGAAATGACCTAGATCTGCTGCGGAGTGCAGTGCAGTTTCACCTTTGTGTGACTGAAAAAATAATAACTTGTATGTGAATTGTACAGACAGTCAAGTGTTAAATATTTGATGTAACTTCTTGATTTAAAACAATTAAAAAACCACACCCTAGAAAAGATATTAGCACCAGCTTCTAATGCAAGGCAAACCCCCGGCAACCAGTTAGTTATAACAGAGTAATGTAGCACGCTATATCCGTCCTTATTCCTCACATCCACGATGAGAGCTGATGGTGACTGGGACTGAGAGTAACGGAAGCCGCAGTAGATGAAGGTCTGTAAGAAGGTAAAACATTACTTAGAAACTTGATAAATCTAATAGTTTTATCTATAAGTGGATGCAACAAGATCTCCAAACTAAACTGTATTAATCAGGCGGTGCTTTGTGTCAGTAGTATTCACCAGTTTCGAAAGGTTAACTTGATAATGTAGACTGTGGATGTGAGTGAGTTTGTGTCTCCTTAAAGACTTGGCTTACCTGAAGATGTTGCTTCAGCCGTTTCTTGACACACACGTGCAGTGGCGTCTGCCCCTCGCGGTTTAGATTAGCTGGACAAGCCCCAGCTTTTAACAGCAGTGCAATACTCTCAAGGCTTTCCAATTCAACGGCGGTGTGGAGTGGAGTGTGTAGGCTGATGCGTTTGTGGATGGAGCTGTTGCGACATTCAGTGGCCAGTAGCATCGCGACTACCTCCGCGAAGCCGAGACCTGGCAGTACCGGCCTGATACCAAAGGATTACTTTTAGACTTCCCTTTGCTTTATATTTATTTTCTTTTACAGTAATTTCTACAAATAAATAAGGCTCTAATTACTCTAAACCCTGCCATACTTTAGAATTTTTCTAAGGTGAATCTAAGTCTTGAATGCCTCAATATTTGAGATAATGGCTACCGTGCTTGGCAAGAGGGTTGCCCGCCGATGGGAGCCCAGGGGAGATGGCTAAGTTTGATAAGTGGAGGATGAGAAAATAATGAATTAATGAATTTTTTGAATCACTAGCTCCCCTTCGCGACACCCTTGGTGCTTGGGGCGTCAGACTCATAGTTCTGAACCTGTTGTTCAAGAGTCAACGTGCTTACTGTTTATTGGTAATCTGTGTATAGTAGGCGCTCCCGGCAACATCCAGCGGCGTCCTGCTGATGACGTCACGCAGGCAGGGCTCCGCCCCTGCTGCCAGCAGCAGACGCACACAGTGGTGCCGCGCACTGCAGCTAGCTGCATGCAGTGGCGTCCAGCCCGGTTGGAAGAACGGCAACTGCATTTAAAAAAAATCTTGAAACCTCCTACCTTCTAAAACCCTTACCTTATAAACCATCTTCTCTGCTGGACTGAGAGTAAGGAAAAAGTTAGAATGCGTCCAGCTGCTTCTCTTCCCAAGAATGTTGTAAAAGTCGACTAGGGGATAGTATCCTCCCCAACATGATGGACCATCTATATGGGCGATGGGCTGATCACCTGTCACCATGGTTCACCATATCCATCTTGGGACTTTGGATCAGGAGTGGCTGTTTGCAAGTTTGATTCTTTTTATGATTACTTGTGGCTCTGTTTACCCCATTAAGGATACGAGCGTGATAATATGTATGTGTTCTTAGAACCTCCTCAGAGCTAGGACACATGGTCACGTTATGGCAGGTATGTCGGAGGGAGAATAAGCTAAAACAGCAATTGGATATAAATTTAAAACTTTTGTTTACTTCTCTGCTGAACTGGGAGTAAAGAAAAAACATAGAATGCGTCCAGCTGCATCTCTCCCCGAGCATGTCGTAAAAGTCGACTAAGGGATAGTATCCTCCAACATGATGAGATACAATAAGCAAGTATACCCAAGGAGGGTTGACGTGAGGCAGGCGGCCGGTCATAAAACACCTTAGCCAAAACTCTTACACCATGATCCAAGGATCATGCTGTGCCGACCCCACATAGAGTGGGATAAGAGCAGGAAGATGATGATGATGTTTACCCGAGAGCCTATAGAAATCCTCAATTTTGTCCTACTTGAGCAAAACTCTTACCTGCTCCGCAATTCTGCTGCAATTATGTTCTATTCCGTCTCGCCACTCCTTGGGCACTTTGATGCTCGTCTCGCCGAGCTCGTAGCGCGTGTTCACGACGTCTTTAAGATTGAGTTTACGAACTTCATCCTCCACTTCTAGTGTCACCTCTCCATGTTCCAGTTTCTTTTGTATTGCTGTTCAACAAAAACATGCACTAAAATTCCCTTGATTATTGTTATTATTATACCCTCAAATCTTTGTCACCTTCTCAACAATATACACACTTCAAAAAAAACTTACGATCACTTTGAAATATCTTTTTGGTTCTTAAAAATATTATAAACTAGATATTGCCCGCGACTACGTACGCGTTAGATTTAAAACCGAGTTTTAAACCATTCGCACCGCCCGTTAAAAAGTTCCCATACAAATTTTGACACCCATTTTAATCTTTATTTAGGGTGGTTTTGAAAAATCCTGAAACACCGAAAATAAATGTTGCTTTTTATCAAGATAACAATTCATTGTATATTTTTTTTATAAATTAAAAAAATATATGTCAAGTTCTCAAAGTGATCGCAAACTTTTTCTGATATGTGTACCTAATCCAGATCCAGTATAGACACTATAAAATCCTACTAATATTATAAATGCGAAAGTTTGTAAGGATTTGTACCTCAGTCACGCCGTAACGGCTGAACGGATTTGAATTAAACTTGGAACATATATGTATGCTGGAATAACATTGTAGGCTACCTTTTATTCTGGTACCACGCGAGTAAAGCCGCGGATGGAAGTTAGTATATACTGAACTGAAAGAGGGTTTGGTGACTGTAGGTTAAAAAAATAGGGTAAAATGTGCTTCATAGGGTTGACTCACCTTCAGGAAGGTCTAGAAACAATCCCAAGTGATAGACATGCCCCGCCCACGCAGCCACGTGGAGCGGCGTGCGCCCCATGCGGTCCCTTCTGTTAATTCAAACCAAATGATATTTCATCCAAATATTCACCCAGGTTCAGATCAGAACGATAGTCTACGTAAAATAGACTACAAAATAATAATAATATAATACAAAACAATCTTTAAAACTACTTATTTACAAAGACAAACTACAATAACATTAAAAACTTTAAGATAATCGGTATAATAATAAGAAATGAAAATAAGCTCAGTTTTTTATCTAAGTTCGCCTACAGATAGAAAACAGAGCTCAGATCTTTAAAACTTACAACTAATACAAATATAATTCACAAAATACAAAAAAAACAGTCGGGCTATCTAAAGGCCGTTGCCGTTATTAATACAAAATAATATACCTAATATAAAATAGACTACAGTAAAAACCACAGAGTTTCTGAATTGCGTAGTACCTCCAAACGAATCTGGCGAGAGGATAGATAAGATAACAGATAACACCCAACAGTCACATACATAGTCCTGACCCCACACTAGGATTCCCTGTGTCGTGGGTATCAGAAACTACGAGTACCATGGTACCACAACACCCAGACCCGGAAGAAATATTTGCAGAACATGATTTCTTCTGCAGCGGGAATCGAGCCCGCGCCTCTTGCGTCTCTGCCGAGCAATCGCCCGCCACGCCACCGAGACCGTCAATGATCAATGTGATTACCTGTTTTTCTCGGCACCGTATTTAAGGAGCAGCTGCAGGGCATTGTCTCCAGTCAGCGCTGCGATGTGGCACGCTGATATGAAGTCCACGTGACAGGTCGCGTTCGCGTTCGCGCCCGATTCAAGAAGCCTAGAAGAACAAGCACAAACTAAGGCCTTTTACCATCTATGAATTAAGATGGAGTAGGCTTGCCCATCACTTATTCCATCCTCTCAGCTTAGTCGGCCACAGGAAACATAATACGTGCGGAGCTGACTAAGCCGCGGGTTTCCTCACGTTGTTCTCCTTCACCGTTTGAGAGTACCTACAGTACTGGTATAGCGTATAGCGTACATAATTTTTTTACACAGAAAAATCCATTGGTACACGACCGGATTTGAACTCACGACCTTTTAGGGTTAGGGTTGACGTCAGACAAGCGGCTGGTCATAAAACACCTTAGCCAAAACTCTTACAGTATGATTCACGGATCATTCTGTGCCGACCCCACATAGAGTGAGATGAGGCAGGAAGATGATGATGATTTTGAAATCGATTCCCCGGACCGACGTTACCTTTCTACTTGTTCCACATTCCCGCTCTCCACGGCCTCTAACAGCTGTGTATTGAGTCTGCCGATGTAGCGGGTGCTGCGTCGGTGCGGCCTTGGCAGAGACTCGATTTTCGACAGCATCTGATCCGTGCTTATGCACTTCGTCAATGGATCCATATTGCTGAAAGGATAGTTATATTTTTTAACCTATGCCGTCCCAATACTGGGCAAAGGTCTCTTCCCAACCAAACTTCATCCATCCCGGCCAGTGACGGATTAAGACTACTTGATGCCCTAAGCAATCTATGCCTGTGGGCCCCCCTATCCGTATGTCAACTAGAATCGGTCTTTAAACCTTCACCGCCTAAAAACATTCGTTTTTTGTAAAATAAGATGATGAGATGTAACGTGAGAGTGAGACGTGATGCCCTAAGGGGGGATTTTTTTGTGCTTGTTCGGTGCCCCTTCAGACGTGATGCCCTAGGCAATTGCTTAATTTGATTAAGGGTTAATCCGTCACTGATCCCGGCCCTTCGAGGTCTCCTACCATCGTCTCTCGACGAATACGAGATCGTTCCCTAACGCTTTCTTGGTCGACCACGACCTTGCTTTCCGCGATGTTACAGAACGTTCAGCATGTCTGTGTCATTTATAACGTGAGCAAAGGTCAATTCTTTCTGTACGAGAAAAATATGTACTTCCTCGACTGCACGAAAGGAACTTTTGAGCCGCATTTTAAATCCTTTGACCACTGGTTCGACAAAAAACTAATGACATGATAAGTAGTTAGTAGGAGTTCACTCACAAGCCGCTGCCAAAGACGCTCTGACTTCTATAATTGCGTAGTGAGGGCGGCATTTCTGGTCTCTCTGCCTGGCCGGCGTCGTCTCCCTCATCGATACCCTGAGTGTCTTCAATGCGGCGAGGCTCTAGAGCGATGGAAACTGGAAAACAACATTACATACCCACTTGCTTTTTATTATTTTAACGATTAAATTCAATTCAATTTATTTATTTATCAGAAAGTAGGTTACAGTAGTTAGGTATCTTACCTTATATAGGCATGCAAATTTTTTGTCATAATATTAGAATACTTAGTGAAATATATAACTTTATTAACAGAAAGAAACTGACAACTATTACAAATATAATTTACAAAATACAAAAGAAACAGTCGGGCTTTTTAAAGGCCGTTGCAAACGGTCTATAGATAGCTCACTTGATCCAGCTCATCAGACGGTGGAAGTGTGCCCAAGACGCTGGCCGCATTGCCACGCTGAATGGCAATACTGATCCGTTGAGCCAAATAAGAACCAGCTCTTGGAAATTTATATTACATGTCAAAATTAAATACTACGCAATACAAAACAGTCAAACGGTTGGTCTACAAATAATTCCTGAGGTCATCGTTCAATAAGTCGGTAACACTGTAATAACATTGATTTTTAAAACCCGACAGTTGATTTACTTTTATGTGGTATCTTGTTGTAAATTTTTAGGTATCATACGATCATCGACGACCTCGGTGGCTTGGCGGGCGGGTGCTCTCAACGCTGATAAAGTCGCGGGGCCTACGACTAGTTTATATAATACTAGCTGTTGCCCGCGACTTCGTACGCGTGTAGTACATTATTTTGTTTTACATTTATTCAAAAGTTTTCGCAGCGCACGCCGAAAACTATTTTGGGTTTTCTACCTTGGGTTACAATATTGCAATTTTCTTACGTATCCCTAATTTTTTGAAAATATATTATAGCCTATACTGGTCCCTGATAATGTAGCTTTCTATTGGTGAAAGAATTTTTGAAATCGATCCAGTAGTTTCGGAGCCTATTCGTTACAAAAACAAAAAAATATTTCCTCTTTAAAATATTAGTATGATGAAACTGTTTATCTATCATAATACTAATATATCGTTACTCAAACTATACAAAATACAAATATCTTACCATGTCGCTGCACAGTTTTTTTCTTCGTGCCTTTTAATGCTGTTACTATTTGATCCATTTTATTTTACCAAATTACTTTATCGCACGACTTTTTAAATTAGAAAAAAACATGTGTCCCATAGGTATGCGTTGTATCACATCCTGTTATACATGTAATTGCTAGTTACCTACTGCATTATGAATTTTTCCTTGTATGTTTCACCAATAGACAGGGAACTGGATAAAGTGTTCCTTACCTCATCCAGAAATATAAAACTTTTTTTTTAAATTTAAATTTTAAATATTTGTGGACATTTCACACCACGCCATCTAGCCCCAAACTAAGCAAAGCTCGTACTACGGACACCAGATGGCTGATAGAATACTTATATACTTTTTTTGTAAATACATACTTATAATACATAATACTACAACACCCAGACCCGGAAGAAATATTTGCAGAATATACAAACATTTCTCCCGTAGCGGGAATCGAACCCGCGTCACTAAGATACCCCGCATCTACGGCAGACTTTTATTTAGGCATCATTTAAACATTTGACTAAACTTTTCGTCTACATTGTTTGGTCTAAATGTACATACATACAATACACACACACACACACGCACAAATTATGCCCTGTTGCCCAGACTCTTAAGTCTTCTAAAAGCGTTCTCAGGGTAAACTCACACTCACACGCTGCTACCCTACATACACGCCTACATTATTTTACGTAAGTTAAAACTATAGTTTTAACTTAGCATAATAATGTAAGTAGGTACTTTTGGATCTTTGGATTGATCGTGTCTCGAGGACGTTACTGGCTGCAACACAGTTTTATACTTTTGCCGTTATTATCGTTTACACATGTTTTAGTTTTAATTTGTTTTCTGTTCCAAATAAATATATTTGTATCTCAGATCAAATAAAAAGAATTTTATGAATTCTTTTTATTTGGTCTTAGATTTAATTTTGTATTTGTATTTTTAATGTTGCCAGACTTGTTAATGCAATGTCAACGTCAACGTCTCTTGACATTGCCCAATATCTCTAGCGACACTTGTCGCGGGACATTTGTCCCTAGTGAATATTTATTACCTTTTCGATGTCCAGACGACATGGTACTTTAATATTTGTAGAATTCGATTTAATATTTTACAGAACGCTGGCCGCAATGGGCTACGGTGCGATCGGTATTTGCTAATATCATCTGCGACGCGCCGGCATTCCTCGGAACATGGAGGCTTGCTAATATTCAGCGGAATTCAACGTTCAAACTATCCCGCTATTTCATTAATATATTATTCCATTTAGGTTTCCTAGGTCCACAAAAACCGTCACATCAGTGAGTTTCACCAAAACATACTCGCTTTATCTAAGTACCTATTTAAAATATGGTATTATTATCAATTTTAAGAGCTAACTCTTGTTGCCATGATGCACTTCGCTCCGTTTTCCCTCTCTATCTCTAATGCGGTCTCCTTTGTTTCTGTACATGCCATGACAACTTTAATTACTACTATATTTTTTAACTGACTCATCTAACCATAAGAAAAGTGCTATTGGACACATTCTTAAATATAATTTACTTTATAAAACTAGGTCAAAGTCAAATTACTAATTGGTATTAATTTGATTGTAATAGTATTAGAGTACAATTAATTAATATTTTTAGTACACTAATTATAAAAAATAAAAATCTAACCTTAGTTAGTTATTGGTTAGATTTTTATAGGTTAGACTTTGACCTCCACAATATTACCCACTAACCACACGTCACAACTTTCACAATAAAAGAGATATTCGTGTCGATTCTGTAGTGTATTTTTCTAAACCTAACTTAATTTGAAAGTTCTAAAATTATAGCGATCCCTGTTATCTCAATGTACCTATAAGAAAGAAACGACAATGCTTTTAGTAGGTACTGTCAAATTAAATTAAGTTTAAGAAAATGCCCAACAGAATCGATACCACTGTGCAATTCTTGAATTAAAACGTGTATAAGACAGTTTCTTTTTTAGAATGGATAGTAATAGACTTTCAGTCCTACCCTCCGATTCGATTTTACATTCCTCCCACGATTTCGATAAGAACTACCCAAATAAAAAATAGCATGTCCATCCAGGTCATAAACTAGGGAATGTCTATTCGAAGATTCGAGCCGAATCCGTTCGACCGTCTGATGAATAGGAAGAAATACACACAAACCTTCGCATTTATAATTTATGTCTGATTAGGTAAGTATTGCTTGAAAGGTAAATATTATTCAAGCAATGATTCCCGTCCTTATCGCTTTAAAATTCATTCCGCGAGAGCACTCAGCTGGATACGTGTCCCGACTGGCGATGGTACCGCCAGGGTTTACTGATTGCTTCCTGAATCGATGCCCGATGGAAACGTACCATGATCCATCTGTTGCTAGAGTCGTGTTCAAATGATTGTTCACGATTTTAGTTCCGTTTTTATAACTGACTAGCTGTTTCCCGCGACTTCGTACGCGTGTAGTACATTATTATGTTCTGTAATCAATAGTTTTCGCAGCGCACGCCAAAATTTACTTTGGGTTTTCTACCTTGGGTTACAATATTGCAATTTTATTACGGATAGCTAATTTTTTTGAAAATTTATTATAGCCTATACTGGACCCTGATAATGTAGCTTTATATTGGTGAAAGAATTTTTGAAATCGGTCTAGTAGTTTCGTTACAAACAAAAAACAAAAAATCTTTCCTCTTTATAATATTAGTATAGATGGCGCTGTGTTTGTCCTCATTCTAGAACGCTATCAATGCGTTTTGCCATTTTAATTAGGGAGAGATCTCTATACTTACCACGTTCTGAACAAGCTCGCAATCATACCAGAACGACTACGCTGACGGAGTAGACGTTTTGGATAGTTCCCGTTTCTATGGAACATGACATCATCGGACAGAATAAGATTTTTTTTCTTATTTTGACTATGGAGCATGTAATACTTTTATTTCATTTACAACCCCGGTGGCTTGGCGGGCGAGTGCTCGACTGAGACGCAAGAGGCGCGGGTTCGATTCCCGCTGCGGGAGAAATGTTTGCATATTCTGCAAATATTTCTTCCGGGTCTAGGTGTTTCAATACTATATATTTACAAAAAAAAAAAATAAGTATTGCATCAGCCACCTGGTTCCCATAATACAAGCTTTGCTTAATTTGGGGCTAGATGGCGCTGTGTGAAATGTCCACAAATATTTTTTTTTTCTCAAATTGTTGTATAGGACAAGGTAAATAAGGCCTCGATCTAGGCCGAGTTCGATCGACGACGTCCGACCATATTTCGGCCGATAAAGGATTTGGTGTAATCGCACCGTTAGGTAATCTACCTACAGGACAGAAGACAAAGGATCGAGAGATTGTATCAGTATTCTATTTAAAGTTTTGCCGATACAATACTTACTCTGCCCGTGCTGAGTTTCAGGGTGAGATAACATTGTAATGGAGTAACTAATAAAATTATGTTAGGGAATCTTGCAAGATATAATAATGAAAGGCTTTCATCTTACTTATATTATAAATGCGAAAGTTTGTGAGTTTGGATGTTTGGATGTTTGGATGTTTGTGCCTCAATCACGCCTAAACGGCTGAACGGATTTGAATGAAACTTGGAATATACATAGTACATGTACTGGATTAACATATAGGCTATTTTTTGTCCGGGTACCATGCGAGCGAAGCCGCGGGCGGCAGCTAGTTTGTTATAATCCTACTAATATTGTAAATGCGAAAGTTTGTGAGGATGGGATCACGCCTAAACGGCGAAACGGATTGGAATGAAACTTGGAATATACATAATACGTATGCTGGAATAAGATATAGGCTACTTTTTATCCGGACACAACGTGAGCGAAGCCACAGGCGGCAGCTAGTTTTTTTATAAAATCATTTTGGCAGGAAAGTGATGCGTGGAAGGAGAGGGAGGCCTTATTTCCCAGAAGTGGGACAGCATGGGCTAGTAAAAAAACTTAATCATTTTCAAACGTCCTAATGCCCAGTTTCAATATTCTACTTACGGACGACGTTCATTAGGTACCATAGCTACGTTGTTATCTGTTCTCCGTTGTCTGAAAAACACCGTAGGTACATTTTTTTGCAGAAAAACAAAGTTGCTATAAGTAGTAATAAAATTAACGATCTGCGTCTGTAGATATTGGAACAGGGCATAAAACTACGCCGAAAGCAGTGAGTACTTAGATACCTCTACTATATTATTAGACCAGTTTTTTTTCTTATAATAACAATAACCCTTCTTTTACTTCGTGTGGTCATGTTAAAAATAACATGGTGTCAGCATGGCCTCATTGATTTAACCGATTTCTACGCGTATATTTTTTATAAACACTAAATTTTTTTGTAGACATTTTACCTAGTTTTACCAAATGACGACGAAATTTAAAAAAGGCATATCAACTGCAAATATTCCAAAGGTAAGTTCCCCATTTGTATCTTCATTTTCCTCGGAAAATAATAACCAAGCCTCAACGGTCTCTTTTATAAGGAAACTAAAAGAGCTTTTCGCGAAGTTGTCCGTATTGAGTTCTTTTTTATTAAAACTTCTTCCCGCTGCGTTCTTCTGGAGGTGGATTTCGGGAATTCCTTTCTTAGTGCACCCCACAAAATAAGAGGAATATACCCTCCAAGTTCTAGGACTTATGATAAGGCTGTGATTGTTTGTTGATTGTCACTTAGATGTTATTATAATGTGCTCCCAATATTTCGCCACTTCCACTGCGTCCTCAGTGACAGCATAAAGGTGTCTCCAGAACGCAGTAGCTGTCTTAAAGCTGTTAGAACGTAATGTGCAGGACAGCAGATGCAACATGGATTCTGGATCAACACAATGCGTTGCCGTCTCCGAGATAAATCCCCATTTGCTCATGTTGAGCTTACAGCGACCCACATTTCACACAGCGCCATCTAGCCCCAAACTAAGCAAAGCTTGTACTATGGGCACCAGATTGCTGATAAAATACTTATACACTTTTTTGTAAATACATACCTATAGTACCTACATAAGATACTACAACACCCAGACCCGGAAGAAATATTTGCAGAACATACAAACATTTCTCCCGTAACGGGAATCGAACCCGCGCCTCTTGCGTCTCCGAGCACTCGCCCGCCATGCCACCGAGGTTGTTTATATGTGTTTAATTATTTATATTATTGTTACCATTTTTCGACGATGTCGTGAAGCATGTCCAAATATTATTATTTTTGCAGGAATTTTGCGATGAAACAGTAAAAAGAATAAGTCGTATTGAATCCATCCACACCGTGATTGGAACCATGTTTCTACGAAACGGTAAAGTTGGTTGATCAAAAGCTAAAACAATATCAAAGAACCATAACGGCCGGTTACCATATTCTACTAACGGACCACGGATCGTTCATAGTGATGATATTCATCATCATTTTCCTGCCCTTATCCCACTTGGTGGGGTCGGCACACCATGTTTCCCTCTTCCATTTTCTCCTATCACTCGTCATCTCCGCACTCACTCCTTTCACACGCATATCCTCTTTCACACAATCCATCCATCTTTTCCTTGGCCTCCCTCTAGCAGTATATCCATCCACATTCATATTTATCACTCGTCTTGTAACATGACTTACTTCTCTCCGCATAACATGCCCATACCACGATAGCCTATAACTCCTCATCTTCTCTGTCACTGGCGCTACTTTCATTTGATTTCATAGTGATGATATTGTTCTGTTAAAATATGTATATGTATGGCGCTTTCCGACAAATAACTACATCGACTAGACGACGACTCGTGACGTAGGTACTAAGAGCGATGAGCATGGTTTTAATGTAGGTGTGTGCGTGAGCGTGTATGTTTACTTGCAGGAGCACGGTTTTGTGTGGCTTCACTTTTGTTGTTCGCAACGCGCCGTCTTTTCTTTTTTTTGTCTGAGGCCTAAGGATATTAGTCAAAGGCTCATCTACCTAAGAAAAAAACAAAAATGAAAGTTTTCAGGTGTGGTGCAAATGTACACAGTTCCAGAGACAATGGCACAAGGGTTGATCAAAAGGCTTCCCATCTTAAACTGTGCAATGCACCGGGCTCTTACTGAAATTGTAAGTATTTTTATATCTACATAGGTAGGTACATAATTATCCTATTCTTAGTCGACTATTACGACATGCTCGGGGAGAGAAGCAGCTGGACACATTCTATGTTGTTTTTTTACTACCAATCTAGCCGAGAAGCTAAACAAGTCTGAACCTGTCTAAATTAGTCGAGTTTATTAGTTGCCGCAAAACTTCTTTGCTTTGCAGACTCTTCATGTACCTACTGATGCTCGAGTAGGTACAGTTTACAAGTGAGTAGTGTTTTGACAGATTCAGACTTATTTAGCCATTGAACTAGTAAGCCGACAAAAATAAAACAAAATGGATCGACTCAACTTAATTACTCAAGGCTAGTCAAGTAACGAGTAATTTAGCAACTAAATGTGACTGAACATCCAAAATTTAGTCGAGTAGTTTAGTAAAACCTAATTCAGACTATGGTTTTACTTATTATTATTAGTATTTTAGTCGAGTAGCGAGTAATTTAGCCCAAAAATCACTAGTAGAATACACTAAAATACTAGCGTACCTAGACCGAACTAGGCTTTAGCGCCGTCGCCACCCAGAAAACCTAACAGCCATAGATTTAATAATTTGACATTAGGATATCCAAGACGAGTTGGTCGCGTACCGCGTACTGACAAAGGGAGTTGAGTTCGTGGTCGCTGGCGGCCAGGAGTTCGCAGCCGTGGTCGTGCACAAGGCTAAGAGAAAGAAGCGAGCCCTGATCCCCAGCGGGAAATAGGTAAGTTGACCGAACGAATCGGACAAAGAAGGGTCGTGGAAACGCGCGGATCTACGATATCAAAAGTTATGATATCGACGGAAGAAAGCGATTTTGTCGTATCTCAAAATATTCAATTTTACACCAGAGCCAAAAAATCTTTATTTACCTCGGCCTCGGCGGCGTGGCGGCCGATTGCTCGGCAGAGACGCAAGAGGCGCAGTTTCGATTCCCGCTGCGGAAGAAATGTTTGCATGTCCTGCAAATATTTCTTCCGGGTCTGGATGTGGTACCATGGTACTCGTAGTTTCTGATACCCACGACACAGGGAATCCAGGTGTGGGGTCAGTATGTATGTGACTGGGTGTTATTATGTTATTATTTATTTATCCAATACAATTTTTTGCAGAAAACATTGTAATTCAAAAAATGAAGATCATCAGTAACTTACTAAAAGACAGTCAGGATGAGTGGTTAGTTAGTACGGTAAGTTCCTTTACTAAATTTGACAACTGCATGTAAAACCCATATTAGGATGATAAACAGAGGATAATCCATTCGTTCGTCGTGATTACGTGCAGGACCAGATATTTTTTCAATGAAATTATTATGAATAAAAACTTTTATCCATTTAAAATAATAAACTGACAGACAACCAACGCGTATCCTAAACCGTATTGTATTAGAATCATTCTTTTTTTATTTTTTTTTTCGGACGGAATATAATGCTGTGGGTCTCAGATGACCGCTGGCAGCGTTACCGGGCTTTGGTGAGCGCCGAGGGCGCGGCACAGAGAAAAAAGGTTTTTGTGGCAACTAGCGCAAGGGCACCACTTAGGTACGAACCTCGGCTTGGGCTGTTGCCTGAATGCAGAATCTAACGGCTGCGCCCAGAGGGGGCGAGCGAGATTACAGGAGGTGACATCTTATATAGAAGTGCACTATGAAATAAAAAAACCCGAAATTCAACTCGTAGAAGCTGGAAAATGAAGTTGTAAAACAAAGTGAAAAATGTGAAAAACACAATGCTGACAAAGTCGCGGGGTGTTCCATTAATACATACATACATAATATCACGCCTGTATCCCTTATGCGCCACAATAAATCATAGAAAACTTGTCTTGCTGCCACTCCTGAATCAAGTCCAAGATGGATTGGATATGGTGAACAATGGTGACAGGTAATCAACCCACCGCCGATACATATCGTCACTGGAAAGGCAAATTTACGTAAGCGCCAATCGAGAAAAAGTCGTTTAAAGTTCATTTTTTTTCGTTTTTTAATCATAACTTTCTACCTAATTATCGAATTTTGATGTCGTCAACGTAAGATTTCATTCTTTTTTCGTTTTCTATGTCCAGCAATTCATATTGTTGTATTTGGACTGCTATTTTAGGATAATAACTCAATATGCCTATTTAGGCGCCATTTTGGCGCTTACGTAATTTTGCCTTTCCAGTGACGATATGGTCCATCATGATGAGGAGGATACTATAATAATATCCCTTAGTCGACGTTTACGGCATGGAGATAGGAGCAGCTGGACGCATTCTATCATTTGTTCTTTACTACCAGTCCAGCAGAGAAGAAATTCCAGGCAGAAAGTTCCATTATCTTATATTATAAGAATCTTTGTCCTGACTGACTGACTGACTGACTGACTGACTGACTGACTGACTGACTGACTGACAGACAACGCACAGCCTAAACCGCTGGACGTAGAGACTTGAAATTTTCAGTGTAGGTAAACCTTGGTACGTAGGAGTGTACTAAGAAGGGATTTTTCAAAATTCAACCTCTAAAGGGGTGAAAAGGGATGAAAACCTGGAATCAATTTTTGGTCTAAAACTGCACATAACCTATATCAAATTAAAGACCCGATTTTTCTCATTTATTTGATGTCATAATTACCTGCAAATGATGTCATAATTACCTGCAAATTCTTTATTTTTGGCATGTTTTTCATGAAAAATAGAATACTTTTATTTTGACATATGACAGCGATGATGCCAAAGATTAGTAATAGATGATACAAAACATATGGAAAAGGAACTGTCAACGTCAAATTACCTGTGAAAGGAAGCATAAATTATTGCTGGTCTAATAAGTTTCTAATCTTGATTATTCATGGAGTTCTGACGTAATTCTACGTCTGAAAACTAGATGTCGCTGCTAATTCTAATCAAATTTTGACGCGCTATCGTTGCGTTTTGAAAAGTTTACCTTAATCATGGGCGCCGGCAAGGGGGTGCCAGAGGGTGCACTTGCACCCCTTGGGAATCTCGGGATCAACAGGAATTATTGAAACTGTATTGCGCTTTCTCTGTTAAGTTCATCTCATTTATGCTGGTGCCATCTGGTGTAGAGTAGCGGTACTTTAAAGGGTGCGTTCAGAGAAGTAATGGAAATCGATTAATATCGATCCCGGTACTCCTGGCCCACCAATTTAGAATTTTTAAATTTCGATCGTCGTGAACAAATAGGTGTGAGCCGTGACGACTGGGTACCTATATAATAAATTCATAATGAATAGTCAGAAATTTGTAAATGTCTCGAACATTCAGACTAAAATTTCATCTTTTTATTAACAATCATATATACGGTAAAGATTGTAAGAAAACTAAAATCTGCACCATCTGGAAATTATTTCTGCCGGCGCCCATGACCTTAACTCTCAAAATTTTTACTAAATTCACCGAAATTTCTTAATTTTTTGATTTAGGTATGTTTGTTACTCTTTCACGCAAAAACTACGGAATATACTTACATACCATTATTCATATTCGTTCGCTAAAGTTAGCCATTGCTTAAAGTTAGCCCTGTCACTGTTTGTCATTATGAAATGGTAAGAGATGGCAATACTTTAGTCATCGTTTAGCGTACACTATATTATAATGAATAATGAGGATAGTAGGTACCTACGTGTGCTGGAATGGGACATAGGGTACTTTTTATCTGGGTACCGCGTGAGCGAAGCCGCGGGCGGCTGCTAGTTTGTTAATAAAAAAGGTACCTACCTAGTCATGTTTCTAAACATTCCTACCATCCGTCGATAAGACCGACTTGCAGATGAACAATAAATATTTGTTTTGCAGACTTCACTTATAAACAAAGTGAATCCCATCGTAGATCGGGTGATGGACGACGAGTCTGTCGAAGGGGTCGTCATGACCAACAGTGAAGGTAACACAAACTGGTACACTCTTGGCTACCAGGTACTACTTAGTTCTAGAACCAGTGTGGTGAAAGGATTTCAGGTCCGCCTCAGAGACTCACACTGGTAGGTAGGTAGGTACTCTGCTTCTAAATAATAAAGAAATAAATATTTGTAGACTTTTCATACAACACCATCTAACCCCTAAGCAAAGCTTGTACTATGGGAACAGATGGGTAATAGAATACTTTTTTGTAAAGGTATACTTTTAATAGTAGGTAATACTACAACATCCAGACCTGGAAGAAATATTTGCAAATCATTTCTCCCGCAGCGGGAATCGAACCCGCACCTCTAAAATCTCAGCCGAGCACTCGCCCGCCACGCCATCGAAGTCGTCAAAACTACTACTCTTCTATGTTTGAACTATCAATGAATTAAAGTGCGTCCCGAAGGAGCTCTTGAAGCATGCTTTTGAACTTTTCTACGACATGCCGATATTCTTACTATGTTTTCTTTCACCGTTTTGAAAGTGCTGGTATAGTGCGTATAAATTCTTTGAACAGAAAAAAATATTTTTGCACGTTTTCCAGGTAATCCAGTATTGACAAACGTGAGCCTTAGAAGTGCAATGATGTATGCATCGAACCTGCACCGCTACGGCGTGATGGCGCAAAACTACGTAAAAGAACTGGTAAAGTTTCATTGATGTTATGAGCAACGCCAGTGGGTAAGAATATAGCATTCAAACACACATAATCGAACTTATTTCCACGTGTTCAAAACCATGGGCGAAAATTAGTTAGATAAAGTCAATAGACCCTCTTTCCTGGCGTTACGAACAGGATGTAGGTACCTAAATTCAATGGACGTGTTCTATTGATCCTACAAGATCCTACTAAAATATATAGTAGGTTACACTTTGAACTTTCTCAAACATTGTATTTCCGGTTTCCGGTAATAAAATTGCCTCGAATCGGCCTGTAGCTGCAAATCACCTAGCCGGGGGAAGTTTTGTCGTAGTCCTAGAACGTAAGTCAACTAGAAATTATAAAATGATTCTAATTTTCACCATAGGATGTTTTGGACGAAGTGCTTATCGTACGCTTGAAGACGAAAAAGATTGAAATAATGCTGGTCCCAGACCCAGACTTCAACATCATTGTCGTGCAACATGCTCGACATAAAAAAGAAGCCAAAAAAACAAGAAGATAAAAAAAACTAGTGACTGTTATGTAGTATCTACTCTGTACTATTTTACATATTTTGTACATAGAAATGTTTGAGATAGAAATAAAAAATATTACTTAGCTACCCGGACTTTCAACCATTTAAAGCTATTTAGTAGGTAGACTCATAATAAACCCTTCTTTCTACAAAAGTAGAAAACAGGTGTTAAACCATCGCATCCGTCGACTGCTGTCGACTGCATCGCTGCATTTATTAGCGAAAGGGAATCTTCAAGCTCAAAAATCCTCTACTTTTTCTTCTTCTTTTATTTTTTGGCCTCTGCAGCTGTGTTTGCCTCAATCCAAGCCTTTTTTTTTCAAAATTTACCGGAATTAGACACTGACAATATAATTTTCTGACGTTGACACTCATTGAAATCAATCAATGTATCATTCACTCACTCATTCATTCGGTCGCTGCTATTTGGGACGCCGGATGACGCGTGTGATTTTATTTTTCATTTTGACTTAGAAAAAAATTGAAATCTTGCCGAAGTCTAATTATTTTAGCATCCCCTAGTGAAATTAAGCATAATGGCCGATAAATACGATAACGGCTACAACAGTAGTGATTTCAAAAGGAATTCGCAGCAAGACGCGGGCGAGTCACATCAAGATGGCGAGGAAGGCATCAAATTGAACGATAAAGCCGGTGAATACATGAGAGAATTGCTGTCAGAGAAAATCAAACTGTCCAATGGAAAATTCCCGATATCGACAAAACTTATTGACCAAGGTAAACCTACGAACATATTTTACTAAAACCGGCTGTGTGATAATTCGTAGTAGGTATAGCAATAATGAACTTTCCTCTACCAAAGTAGGAAGGTAGTTGGAGACTCATAATTTTACATCTCATTGCTAACGGTAAAATTATGAATCAAAGGTCATGTCCTGACCAAGCAAGTTTATTGACCTTATGACTTACTTGTTGCCTTTGTTGGCCAATATAAAAAGCATGTGTTGATAATTTGTTCAGGAGACTAAAAGATCATGATTGTTTTATTATAACAGGTTCCATAATTTTCTGATATTTTTTTGTTAACAAAATACTGCATTTGGTTTTATTTAAAGGAAATCATAGCTCAGCCTTCTGCGCTGTAGGTTGTACGTTTGATTCCAACCCAGGACAAACGTTTGTGATGAACATGTTTGTTCTCTTATTAATTAACCATCTAGCTCCCGTAGTACAAGCTTTGGTTAGTTTGGGGCTAGATGGTGCTGTGTGAAATGTCCAGCAATATTCATTTATTTACTTTTGTTATTTCAGAGGTCTCAAAAGTGCAGGCATCTGGCCGAGCTCCAGGAAGGGACAACAGATACTTGGATGTATACCGGGAAAAACCAGCCAAGGTGTCGGTCAAGGTGTTGGTGCCTTTGAAGGAGCACCCTAAGGTATGATTAAGCCTAACTTATTGTAGCATACTTTAGTATATAAGCACAGAGGCAGACCACTTGCCGAATGGTCAGACTAAAGGTCATAGCCAATTTACACGACTCTGCTACCACCCGACTAATAAATAATCATTCAAATATGGATTTTAAGTCGTGGCCTTGCGATATAGTTTACATTGACAATATAAATTAGCAGACAGCTCGGTGTCAGCAAGCTTCCAGCCATCAGACTGCTCGGTAGTCGACGTCTCGCTGGCCGCACGTAGACGAGCGGTCGGCGCGGCGTCCGCGCGCTGACTGCTAGCAGTCGCCGCGGCGCCCAGTCGGTAGACGAGCGAGCCTCTCCCGCCGCGCGCAGCCCCGCGACCATTTTCAATAAACCAATCGCGAACTGTGTCCATCGCGAAAAGCGAGACCGGTCGGCGCGTGGACAGCTGGGCGTCTGCTAGCTGTCGATGCGTGGACAGCTGGGCGTCTGCTAGCTGTCGATGAGCGGACCGCCAGCAGTCGTTTAAAGTTTAGGGTGGTGTTGGGTGGGAGCGGTGTTTGAGCAGAGTTATGTAAGTGGGCTATGATCTTTAATTGTAGGGGCAGTAGGAGAGCAGTATATGCTCTTTGGTATACCAGTGGAAGAGGCCTTAACCCAGCAGTGGGTGTCACCGGCTGTATAGACAGATCAATTAAACCCATAATGCCTATCCACAATCTTGAGAAATGATCTGCCAGTAACCTTTATTACACTGAAATTCTGACCCTGCTATGTATTTTATTTGTTCCATATATAACATCACATTGGTTTTCTACATTAAAACCACCAGATCTTCAATACTGTAGTTTATTTCCAGCTTTTCTACAATATCAATTCTTCCTACAACACCATCAGCTTCGAATGACCAACCAAAAACGACAATGTCAAAACAGTATTCTCTAATATCAGATCCGTGTAGGAACTAGGTATTTAGTAAAGTATTACAACAAATAGGTTAAGCAGTAGGGTTATCTAAATATTGTTGTGTTACACATAGTTCAACTTTGTGGGCAAACTGCTTGGACCCAAAGGCAACACAATGAAGCAGCTCCAAGAAGAGACCATGTGCAAAATGGCAGTACTGGGCAGAGGATCAATGAGAGACAGGTAAATATGTAGTCCTCTATTCAAGGATTTGGGCTACTTATATTTATATTTCAGCCAAACTGGATACAATTTATGTATCAAACCATCAGTACTCAACCTAAAACTTTATTATTAACATGTTTAGGGAACTATAAGTAGTACTTTAACTATTATAAAGTAAGATGTAAAAACGAATGCTGTGAGGTTTATTTACCTAAAACTAAAGTGATTTCATCGTAATAACGAAAAATACACTACGGTTTGTTTATATAAATTAGGACAATACATAATACAGCGGATTTCTTCAAGCGAACTCCTTGACAGTATTTGTATATTCACAGACAGAAGGAAGAAGAACTCCGTAACTCTCTGGACCCTAAATACGCGCATCTGACGGATGAGCTTCACGTGGAGATCACGTCCATCGCGCCACCGGCCGAGGCCCATGCGAGGATCGCGTACGCACTAGCAGAGGTCAAGAAGTACCTTATACCTGACCCTGTTGATGGTCCATTGATGTGGGGCCAGCCGCCTATGGAGAGAGGTAAGATTTCATTACATACATAATGTATGTACTAGCTTTAGCCCGCGGCTTCGATCGCGTGGTATCCAGAGAGAAAGTAGTCTATATATTATTTCAGCACACACACTATGTATATTCGTAAGTTTTATTCAAATCCGTTCAGCAGTTACGGCGTGATTGAAGCACAAACACATCCTCACAAACTTTCGCATTTATAATATTATGTATTTTGTAAATATGTACATACTTATAACAGGTGTATGAGGCGAGTGTGAATGGTACCGTTGGAAGGGGAAGACCTCGGCGCACGTACCTGGACCAAATCAGCGACGTTTTGGAAAAGGGCCAGGTCAAGAGTACCCTAAACCAACGAGCATGCATGAGGAATGTGATGAGAGTGAAGGAAGCAAAAGAAGTATGTCAGGATCGTAGCAAATGGCGATCCGTGATCTCTGCCTACCCCTATGGGAAACAGGCGTGATTTTATGTATGTACATTGTACATACTTATAATTGATTTACTGTTACTTCTTGGCTAGACTGGGAGTAAAGAAAAAACTTAGAATGTGTCCAGCTGCTTCTCTCCCAGAGCATGTCGTAAAAGTTTTGGTTACCAAACCCTTCCCCCCCCCCAACCCCACATAGAGTGGGATAAGGGCATGAAGATGATGATTATACTTATAATTGATGTTTTCACAGACATGATGCCACCCGCGGGGCGCGGAGGCCACGGACGCGGGCCCCCCAGGGCTCCGCCCAGGATGCCGGCGCCTCCGATGCCGCGCATGCAGCCTAAGACCAAGGTTATCAGCATCCTGGACCGCGCACGCTCCGCTATGGAGTCCAACTACAGCTATGATGACCCCTATGGAGCACCTGAGCCTCCGGTAACTATCTCAATTGTATGCTTTTGATATTTGTTCCTGGTGACCTGGTGTTATGGTACCATGGTATTCGTAGTTTCTGATACCCATGATAATGAATCTTAGTCATTGTCACATCTAAAAAACATGATAAAATTATAGGGATATTGTCAGACATTATGAAATAATGGTTGAGAAAGTATTTTTGGGGACTGTACCCTTTATCTATCCATTTTTTCCACTCAGCTGTAATACTTAATCTGATCTGCTGCTAAATTGAATTGTGAAAGATTTATCAGAATTCCTACCATTTTACAGCCAAATATGTATCTGAATGGAATGAATATGAATTATATTCCATATGAATGGAATTGCGTACAATCCTATCCTACTTCCTACAATATTATAAATGAGGATGTTTGTATGTTTGTGTCTCAATCACGCCTAAACGTCTGAACAGATTTGAATGAAACTTGGAATATACATAAGTACATGTGCTGGATTAACATTAGGCTATTTTTTATCCAGGTACCACGCGAGCGAAGCCGCGGGCGGCAGCTAGTATGCTATAAAATAGAAAAATGAATTTCTCAAAGTGGCCTTTTTAGCCCCGCTGATCTCCAGATAAGCGTGGTGTCTCGCCTGTCTATCTATCTTCCACATCTGGTTGCGTTACGAACAGGAGTAAACTTTGATTTAAGATACTTCAAAATGGTCCTTATTTAGATTTTATTGAGTAAATGAAGAAGTTAGATTCATTAAAATGTATCTACAGATGCGAGTGGCCCCGCGTCAACAAGACCAGGAGTTCTTCTATGACCGTGCTCCGGAACGCTTCTACGAGGACGATCCTTATTACAAAGAGGAGACTCGCAATGAATACAAACCGTCCACTGCTCGCGAGGTATTTACTACTCGTATTATTAACACATCATCGTCGTCAACCTAAAGTCACTGCTGGACATAGGCCCAATATACTTTTGAATCAATACATACTTCTTGTAGTATTCATTGTTTGGATGTTTGTCAGGAAATATAAATTATTGATTGATACCCAGAACATGTCGTAAGTATCCTCTCCAACATGATGGGCTGATCACCTGTCACCTTGGGCCACCATATCCGTGACGGAGGCCATTGTGCAGCCTAAATACAAGAATTGGCTCTTACGAATGTACTTACCATTATCCATCTTGGGACTCTTCGCATCAAGAGTGGCTGCATGTTTCCTAATGATTACTTGTGGCTCTGCCCACCCCGTTAGGGAGACAGGCGTGATAATATGTATGCATGTACTACGTTAGCAATGATATGTTAGAATAAATGATACGCTCCGTCCATTTACTGTTGACCATTTTCTTCCAGGTGGGAACCCGTCGCCCTCAGGCTGGGCCACAGCGCCACCATGGCGGCGGTGGACACAATTCGTACGCCAGGGCGCAGCCTTATGGCCGCCCCCAGAAGTAAATATCGACAGATATTACTAGCTTGAATTCACTATGCGGGCTGGTTTGAAAGAATCAGTTACTGGTAGTGGCACAATTGTTAGTAGTTGTAGACTAGACATAGTTGCTTTTGCATACAATATTTTTTTAATCATGTTATTTGAATATGTAGTTTTTATTATTATGCAAATAGTTGGTATGTGCAAAATAAATACACAGTTCGTCCTAGCTTGTCGTAGAACCGATTTTATTTAAGGTGCATGCACAAAGTTAAGACTGCATATCTGCCGTCCGATTTCTAAAAGGCCGCTAAGTGACAAACCCAAAATTTTGGCTATGAGCAAAAACATGAGACATTTTGTTTTCTAGACTTTTTGAAGATACAGTTTTTATTGAACTACCAAAATGTTTTGTATTTATATTTGTTTTGTGTTTTGTATTAGCTTGAAGTATACATATATATTGCATTAGAATACAAATTTATCTTTTGATTTTATATTTAACTTTTTGTGTTTTAGTAATGTAAAATGAGTTAACCGTATTTTAGAATTGAAAAAGACCAAAACGGGTGTAGATAATGGTGTATGTGAAGCTCCAAATCTCAGTACTTATAAATGATAGAAAAATATGACGCATACTGGTCGATAGAGAAAAAGAAGCGCTTTCGCCCAGTACATAAAAGTCAAATTTGAACAAATGTCACTTAACGGCCTTATAGTAATCGGACGGCAGATATTTTCTCTTAATTATATGTTCGCCAGAATCTTAAACAACACCTGAATTGTTCATGAGTGCAGAGCAACCTTAAAAATGTCGTATCTTGTATGACGAATTGCAAATAATTTTACAGGTCTGGGACGAAGCAGCGCACCCAATAAACAAGTAAGTGCTATTCTGGTGGTCTAAAATATCATTAAAATGCAAAACAACATAAAACTAAGACCGAAAACCAGAACTGTGCAAATTTACTTTCAGCTAATATTTTAATTTTAAAACTAATTTAATATTAATTTTCCTCTGGACCAATAAGTTGACGGTTGATAAACTACTGATACGGTAGACAATTTAAAACCAATCTTTTAAAGTTTTTATTGTAAAATAAAAAGCAAGTAAATTCTTCCAACAAAAAAACTTGTAAAATGCGTCAACGCATTGATTTATTACGTTCGAATAAGAACAAAAGATTTATTTTTATTTCTATTATAAAATGTGTTTAGGGTATGTAAGTTTTTCGAAAATTAGGAACCTAGATTTTAAAATAACTTCAACATGTTTTACCTTTAAAAGTTGAATCATATGGATGGTTAGATATTAGAGCTAGAATTTTAATAAATAAAATAAAAACCAACAAAAATATATTTTAAACTTAAAAAATGGCTTTAGTTCCATTAGCACGTTGAAACATGTTGAACAGTAATTATAAAAATAATTGTATTCAATTTTTGTGTGACTATGTAATAAATAAAACTGGGAAAAAATACAAAATTGGACTTTAATTTCACTGGTGATAACAGAAATTGCTTAAAATGATAGCCCCTCAGGAAAACCTAAAGATAACATAACTTTTATGAAGAAACAAAATTTAATTATGCCAATACTTATACAATTTTACTTTCATTCAACTTTATGACCCATATACCAAGGGTCTAGGTAATTAAAAAAAATTACATAAAAACAAGAAAGGCTGATTTCACTGTATATTTTTAAAATGTGGCATAAAAACTGGTGCTTAAATGAAACAAAAATGTAATGTTTCTTGCTATAATGTACATAGGTACCTATTATAAAAAGTTTTTTATATTCTGCATGTAAAAAGCTTCCAAAATATTTCAATAGACCTTAAATATTGCCTATGAAAATATGAGAAAACATTGGTCCATGAAAACGATCAAAAGCAAGAAAAACAACAAGCAGCAGTTAAAATGAAGATAAAAATTTAAAAATGAACCAAAATCTCTACTCACTGCAGATGGACTATTTGAAGAATTTGGTAAGTTGGTTTGCACTCATCGTTTTTTTTACTCATCTAGGTACCACAAATTCCTTTAGTAAATTCCAGAAAAAAGGCCCATAAGCGGCCTCAAAACTCCCGTCACAAGAGTTGGCCACTAGCTCATAGGAACTTGCTTGCTTAGAACAAATTGAACTTATAGAAAGTCAAAACTTGAAATCTACCAATAAGACCACTTTCTCTAATATTTTAAAAACCTAATAAAATAGGTACTTTTTGAAACTAAACTATTTGACAGTTCTGAAATTGTCCCATTCTCTGTGGAATTAACAGGACAGTTATAGCAGACAGTTTGTGGAATATTGAAACCTGGCATTAATCATAATTCCCCTAGCTTAACACAGAAAATTTTATTTCCTTATATTAGTTTTTTGCAGGCATTTTGTTTGTGTGTATAAATATTGTGTTTGTGTCCTAACCCAGATTGCTTTTATAACGCCATTTTGAATAAACATCATCTTTCATCTAACAAGTTGTTTTATTTTACTATATTAGGGTTTATAGAATTTGAGTTATAGGTAGGTACTTTAAGCCCGGAGATATTAACTTCTTGGCAGGTTTCTTGAAAACAAGCAGTCTTTGTATACAAATTATTTTATTAATGACTTGAGAAAAAATAACTTTTAAAACATAGAACTACAAACACATTTTAGCTTACAACTAATCATATAAATAAAATAATTTCTAAACTAATATTGCAATCATCAAGTTGCAACAGTAAAACCATTTATATGAAAAATAAAAGAATGTGGGGTTTGCAAATTAGCTTAGAACATTAGTCTAGAGTACAAATTTAAGAGCCGATTTTACCATTCAAACTGAACCGCTGTCACTGGTATCAGTTTTCAATTCATTTGACAGTTCTTGAATTTAGTTCAGAGCTAACACAATTTTGAACCATGAAAGCGGCCCTTATTGTTGAAGTGATATATCTACTACCAGTGATGTTAAGTACCTGCTATGCTGTTAATTTGGGGCATTGTTGTGCCTTATTTTGGTAGGTACTGTTATTTTTGGCATCACCATTATGTGAACTTTGCAATATAAAATTAATGTTTTGTGGTTCAAGTAGCAATTCATTCACTGTGCATTGGATTAGAGTGCTTTTCCACAGTTTTTCAGGTTTTAGTCTGATGTATTCTGTATCACAATAAGGATAAATTCTCGATCTGGCGCAATCAGAATCTCATGCCTTCTACTCCGCACCCGCAGAAATGTAAGCTCATTGGTAGAGTCCTAGAAAACAAACAATAAAGAATCTCATACTTTCACCGATCTTCATTGAAAAGAAATACCAAGGTATCTCTAGCCAAATAAAATTTACAAATGCATGTATGTACTAGCTGTCGCCCGCGGCTTCGCTCGCGTAGTACCCGAATAGAAAATAGCCTATATGTTATTCCAGTACATGTACTAAGTATATTCCAAGTTTCATTCAAATCCGTTTAGGCGTGATTGAGGCACAAACTTTCGCATTTATAATTTAAGTAAGATTAATAATCTGAAATTAGTAACCTAGTGAGCATTGACAAAAATGTTCTTCACACCTGCTGTTAGAGGCAATAATTTGTTTGCATTTTATTTCTTATTGAATTTGGCTAGTCTTTAGTAACTGCCTTAGTTCGACAACACTGATTCGGAAGAACTAATGAAACAACCAGCAGTACGAGTAGGTATACTCAGACCTGTGAAATGGAAAAACATACCATTTCTCTCACAACATTTCTGGCTTTCTCTGTGAGCTGTCCAATCAATCCGGAATAGAGAACAGATGTTGCATTGTCCAATGAACTTTTAATTGGAATCCCTAGAAAAGAGTAGAAACGTTATAGCATAAATTTAAAAATGGTTTTTCGAAAGTTACTAGGTAAATATCGATCAAACCTTCGTGGTTCACAATGACGACACCCATAACACCTTTATGGGCCTGAATTCTCTTGATTGTGTCTTCAACTTCGGTTGCCTGGAAATGTAAGAACAGAATTCAGTTTCACTAGACCAACATTGGCAGAAAAGCTAATTGGAAACATATATTTACCATTTTGAAACCGTGAATTTGTTTTCTCAGCAGCCAGCCAGCAAGCGATGCGATGACGAATAACGAAACGAATCACGATTTGATTGATTGAATAAGTGACGGTGACATCAGTAATAGATTTTGACAATAACTGCTGACTGCCGCGATAACTGAAACTTCACTAATAAAATACTTTTGAAAAGAACATTATATTGCTGCCTTATTGCTGCGTAGAAAAAAAAGTTATTCTATATTCTAGTTGATTCCACAATCCGCACCATTTTTGGTGTTGGCGGACATTAATTCTCAAAAACTCTACAAGCGTCTGTAAAACGTATAGCAAAACAAAGCATGAATAAACTGAACTGAATAAAAGCAGCAAGGACTGTTTTTTTCCCTTCGCAGCAAGGATTGATCGTCTGTCTAGTCATTTAAGTCATATAATCAGAAAAAAAGAAGTAACATTACAGCCGAAACCAAGGCGTTACATCTAGAATTAAGTAGAGGTACATAACTTTAAACAATAAAATCAAATAAAAAATTAACTAGACATCCTAAAATCTTCTTACTTATATTATAAATGCGAAAGTTTGTGAGTTTGGATGTTTGTGCCTCAATCACGCCTAAACGTCTGAACAGATTTGAATGAAACTTGGAATATACATAGTACATGTACTGGATTAACATTATAGGCTATTTTTTATCCGGATACCATGCGAGCAAAGCTGCGGGCGGCAGCTAGTAAAATAATAAAACATAATTAAGTTTTGTTGACATTACATGATGGTACGGAACCCTTCGTGTATGATCATATACCACCTATCAGCTTGTTTGACTGTCATTGTCATTCGTGACGTCAAAGTCACGCACGCAACGCACGTCAGTCAAATAAGTAGGTTAAAACTGTCAAATCTTCCGCAGGTGTTTCGATGATTTTGGATATTTTCAGAGAAATTTTCTAAAATTTCTTACATTTCTGGGCGTTTATAATGGCAGATCAGTTATTTATTCACGATGATATCAAGCTGTAAGTCCAACAATTAATTTGCATTATTTTTAAACCGCTAACTCTAATTGTTTGCGCTTCAAAACACCACAAACCTTGAATTCCCAAATATCCCTGAAGCCTTACAGTTTTGCCGTATTCTCGATGCCTATCCAGAAAGCTGAGAACCTCTCTTGCGTGAACGTTTTATGCGTAGCCAATTTTATCTCACTATAAAGTAAAGTACTATCTGATTTTTCTCTAAGATACCCCATACCTACGTGCATGAAATCTATTTCATCTTTCCTAATTAATACAAAATTATCATCTATCAACGTCACTTGTTTGAAGATAAATCATACATCAGTACTTACTTACCATTAGATTGTGTACCTACATTAGTACAAAGTTTAGGTACATAAGTGTCCGTGTAAGGGTGATTTTAAGCATGTCCAAATTATTATTATATACATACCTAAAATCACGCCTGTTTCCATAGGGGTAGGCAGAGATCACATAGCTCCATTTACAAATTATTAATATTTTATTTTTTATACAACGTGTAACATAATGTCCCTATAAGCCCGAAACGGGGGTGTTCTATACGTCATTGCGAACAACGTTTGTTCAACGACTTTTAAAATTTCAAAGGTTTTCATTCATGAAATGTCTCTTAAACTTTGCTCCAATACGTAACTTGACACAACATGAGGCATCCCTATTTACAGCTGTTTTTTGACCTTTAAGTGTGAACTCTAGATGAAACAGGTAACAGAACAGACACCATTAGTAAAATGCCTACCTACTTACCTAATAACGAGGTGACCTTGGTATTTATTGGTAATTAAAATGTAAGGTCACATCACGACTAAAATCCCTAGGCACCGTAAACATCCTTTCAGATCTCTTTGTTAAGTACCTAGTATAGGAGATAGGTACCTTACCTACTCAATTTTGTACCTACCTACTCGGGCCTTAAAGGTATCCTCAGTGGGTGCCAAGGAGTGTGAGAGGATGTCTACCGTGCCTGAGGATAAAGCCGTGATACCTACTCAATTTTGTACCTACCTACTCGGGCCTTAAAAGCATCTTGAGTAGGTAACAAGAAGTATGAGAAGAGGTCTACCGTGCCTGAGGATAAAGCCGTGACCCTATTCCACTTTAGTTTTTCCAACGATGTATTATTCCAATATTCATTGGAGCATTTTTCAATGCAATTTTGTACCTACCTACTTGGGCACTAAAGTCAAAGGTTGTGACTTATCTGTCTTACTAATCTTCATTTTCATCGTGAACAGCCTATTTGTCATTGGTTGCATTGAAACAACAACAACAATAAGTGGGATGGCACCTTGCCCTAATTGGCTGTCGGTGCCTTTGCTAAATTCAAAATCCGCAACCGTCAACCGACACCGCACCGCAAGCGTTTGTTTAATAAAATCAAATTGGTTCCGTAGGTTTATTTGTTTTTTACTTTTCTTGATTGAACTACGTAATTGTTGGTAGGTTATTATGTAAGTAGGTAGGTACCTAGTAGCAAATGGGGATGGAGCACATGGTAGCATATTGGTATGAACCCCGCCTTCCCATCCTTAAGTCGTGAGTTCGAATCTATGGATTTTTCGATTCGAAATTTATGTGTGCAATATCAATGCTCTCAAGAGGTGAAGGAAAACCTCGTGAGGAAACCAGGCATGTCATAGACGTGTGTCAAAGTGTACGAAAGGAACCTTCAAGGTGCACACTAATCCTTCCACCACACTGGTTCAAAAGAGCTAGCGACACGGACACGACGACAGTAGTAGTAGTAGTAGTAGATGTATGGTGAAGTTTTTTTTCCTTTTTTTTCCCAATCGGTATTTAGTGGGTTACCCCAGACAAGGAACCCTAAAAATTCGGCTTTCGGCAATAGGTACCTACTTTTGGTCGCAAAACAGATCGGTTTTTATCAGTCGCAATTAGCATTCGTTCCTTGTAACAACTGCAACAAGCAATCTCTCGGTTCGCGTAACTAATTAACGATACGATGTCGGCTTTGTACTCAAACGGTGAGTATTATGATATGGTGTTGTGTGTGTGTGTGTTAGTAGCTACTTAGTAGCGGCGCGTCAGCTCTACAGAGAGCGTTATCCAGGGCGGCCATTGCCATCTTACGGGCTATTTTCTGGGATTGGTGAACCGTCTTCTCTCGACGGGATCTTTCCACCGGCGCACCAGTGAGGGAAGACCGGGAATTCGGTGGTGTGTTGTACCTACTTCCTTTTGATGGATACCGAGTGCCTACTGTGTGTGTCAACAGTGATAAAATTCAGTGATAGGTAGGTATGATGATAGGTACCTAACCTATCACCCTACCTAGTAGGTACCCCATTAGTACCTAGCTTACTAATAAAAAATGACAAAAATAATTTTGTGATTGTGAATGTGAATGTGTACCAGTAATACCAACCTAGGTACCTACATACCTACCATGTCAATTAGCCGTGTTCCGAGCCAACCAAGAAGAAGGGAGAAAAGGTATAACTTAACTTTTCCTGTACCTAGGTCCTTAGGTAACTACCTAGGTAGATGTAGGTAGGTAGTTGTTTTTTTATGTGTGAAAGATATCGTGATTTTAATCTTCGACTTTAATTTCTACGTAGAATTAAAAAAATTGCAAATTCTTACGAAAACTTTGGTGATTACACCTAGGTACTTTTTGAAACTTGCCGCGCGTTCAATTGTCTGCGTATGTGTGGGTCCGACGCGATAGGAGGGTGGGCGTGTGTTTGTTACCTACGCAAATGGTAAACAAACACATAGGGTTGTCACAAATTTCTCATGAAATAATTTGTTTTTAATTGTATTGGAATTTCAAATATGATGTATTGAACTTTTGCACACGTCAATGTATTCAAGTGCTCGGTCTGAATACACCCCTTTCGGGCTTATAGGGACATTATGTTACACGTTGTATATATTTTCACCAATTTGAATAAATGAATATAGATTAGAATAAAAAGTAATTATGTTTATAATTTTATAGAACTTTCTTGCCCTTAGGTACACAACTTCAGATAAATTCTACTTGGAGCCGACATACAATCCGACTGAAATCTTGGTCATTGACAGGATAACTGGAGAAGCTTCTGTCAAAGGTAAATTTTATCCTAAGATATAAAAAGTACATTATTTTACTTGGTAGTGGTAGATGGTCTGTGGATATACAGGCAGAGAATGATGATGATGATAAAAATATATTGAAGTAAGGTATATACTAAATTAAAGTTGTGTAGATACTTTTTCAAATAAAACTTTTTCAGAATTTGGCTCAGTGAAGATCCCCATACCACCAAATGCATACAGGCCAATCTGTGGATTTCTTGGCTCAATCAAACTCATCTCGGGATTATACCTTATTGTGGCTAAATATAGAATATTGGTAAGTAATTTTATATGCTGAATGAAAGCTAAGAGCATGACTACTGTTCAGCCGTAGAGATGATCTGAACTTCACCATTGGTATTTAAAAAATTACGCTATACCAATACTCTCAAACAGTGAAGGAAAAGATGTGAGGAAACCGCGGCTTAGTCAGCTCTGCGCGTACTGACCATGTCTTTCCTGTGGACAAGGCCGACTAAGCTGAGAAGATGGAATAGGTGCTGGGCAAGCCTACCCCATCTTAATTTGCCCCGGGCACTACAGCATCCTGTTAGTGAAGATAAAAGTTGCCCGCTGATGCTGTATAAATCTTCTACTAGACGGTATAAGGCCTTGTTTATTTAAAAAAATATTGATAACAAACTATACAAAATTATAATAAATTGAAAACCTCTGTTTCAAAAAGTAAAGTTTTACAAAAAAAAAACTTTACTTTCCCTATGCAAATAGAGTACAAATACTGATTTCTTTTCAGGTTGGCAAATTGAATGGTCATGATATCTTTCAGCTGGCTGGAACAGAACTAGTTCCATATGCTAGGTCCACAACACATCTTACAAATAAACAGGTGATACACTGCACATTTTTATTTAACTTTTGATATGATTTCTGTTGAACCTGTTGTGGCAATCAATGGCAATTACGTATAAGGTGGATCCTGAATTCTGTAAGTAATACAGATATGTTTCGCAGTAATCTAACCTAGATGGCTGGTTATTTAGTACATCTGCATAAACTTGTTTGTGTTTTCTTGATTAGGTTTTGATTCTTGATAATAAAATCACAGAGATCATTTTAAGTAAGTTCGATTGAGCCATTGGCCACTAGCCAACGGTTTTGATTCTTGATAATTAAATCACAGGGATCATTTTAAGAAAGTAAGTTCGATTGAGCCATTGGCCACTAGCCAACTCTAGTTCAACTAGGAATAATTTAGAAATGTTTTAGAACTTTGAATTAACACCTGTTTGTAACGTCTCATAAAATAAAAAGTATATTAATTATGATTGACTTTCAATAAGTTGTTTTAACTTTAGATCGAGGACAACAGTACGTATGAGCGGATGATCCGCGCTGCGTTGGACGCGCCCGGGATCTACTTCTCCTATGGTTACGATCTCACGCACACATTGCAACGGCTGCATTCCGTCACGCCCGAATTCCACAAGGTACCCCGTACCCTAAGTCTTTCATTATATTGATTAAGCTTGAGTTTTTCCTTACTATACTCGCTATTGAAGACATGTTTAGCGGCGGAATGAAAAGGTTCGTCAGTTTTAAACTGATTCGTTTGACGTGTCGCGAGACATGTTATCTTTTGAATCCAAGGCACAGAACAAACTGTTGCATAGAAAATTATGTTTAACTGCTTAACAACAAAGTTCAAATTGACGTGCAACAAAGTTGTTTGACAATTTATTGTGTCAAACAGGATAGTATGTTTTACTGAATTAAAACTATAATTGATTCTTACACTAGTGCAAGCTAAAACCGATCTCAAGGTGACGAATCTTTTCATTCTGTGACTGTACTTACATACTGATCTTTTTTGGGAAAGAGTTATCGCTATTTTTAGAAAAATCATTGAATTGAAATATCATTCATGTCAACTTACATTTTTCTTAACTAATCAACAACGCGTTGGGTCCGACATCGAAAGGACCAGTTTGTAAAAATTTAAAATAAGAGACTCACAGGACCGAGGAAGCTGTCGAAAAGGCCTGCACCCAGAAGATGGCGATACCAAGCTGAAATGATAGTATATTTATGATTGCAAGCGATTAACAGTCTAGAAAAAGTTATTTCTCTATACATCGCCGAACCCTTATGTTGCCGTCTTGTTCTTTCTACAATAAGAAAGAACGAGACGACAACATTTTGCACATGTTCGCTTGCAGGGTTCGGCGATAGTGTAAATGACCTATCAAGGTGTTGTTCGATTTTAGATGTCGCTGGCGAACCGCGCGGACGCCAGGTTCTTGTGGAACGGGCACCTGCTGAGAGACTACTCGCATCAGCAGTTCTCTAGATTCGCCTTGCCCATCATACAGGGCTGTATCCTTTTACACAATACATTACTTCACTGCTATGCATAAAAGTAAAATTATCATATTTATTTACAAAAAAAAGTAGGTATATAAGTATTCTATCAGCCATCGTGTGTCCGTAGTATGTACAGGCTTTGCTTAGTTTCGGGCTAGATGGCGCTGTGTGACATGTCCCCAAATATTTATTTATTCATTTCCTGTTCGTTTCGTTTCCCCGCCGTTTTCCACCAGTAGTACTTTCTAGTTATGTTACAGTTTAACTAGCCTTTCTGAAAGGTTTTTTATTTAAAAGTAAACAAGTCCCTTTGCGTATAACGAAGTTGCTAACCGCTAGTGCAAACGCTCGTCTAAAAATCCAGGGCGGGCCTTTGCAGTGGGACAAATTAGGTTAAATAAAAAAAAACCTTGACTCTTGAGTCCAGTTGTGTCGATAAACCACATAACAGTGAACGGGCACCAGCTGACCTGGTCGCTCGTGTCGCGGCGGTGCGTTGAACGCGCTGGCACCAGGCTCTTCATGCGAGGAGTTGACGCGCAGGTAACTAATCTCACTAACAAGCTGATTTTAATATCCCCTGACCCCCGAACAGAACACAACAAATCAATCGGACCTGTGAAAGTTGGAAAGATTCTTTTGTCAAATGATCTTCAAATGCCTCAACAAATCTGCATAAACTATAGCTAAGAACCGTCTCAATCACATTAGCTTTCAAACAGAAAAAACTGCACTAAAATCGGTCCATTTGTTTGGGAGCTACAATGTCACAGATAGACACACTACAAACTTATAACACTGGGTAGATATTCCCAGCTTCACTTCAGTTTGCTAATTTATTATTGATCTTTCCAGGGCAATGTGGCAAATTTCGTAGAAACGGAACAGATAGTCGAGCGGGGCGGAGAGAAATCCTCCTTCGTGCAGACCCGAGGATCAATCCCTCTGTTCTGGAGCCAGTACCCGAATATTAAATACAAGCCCAGCATGACGCTGTCCCACGAGGACCACGTGGCAGCGTATACCAAGCATCTCAGGGACCAGCAGCAAAGATACGGCAACCAGGTGTTGGTCAATCTGGTGAGTATTGCCTTGCAAACTCCCTTTCATCCCACCTACCATCCGCTGCCCGATAGCATGCGCTGCAAAGAACTACTTACAAGACGCATCCAAGTAGACTATGTTTGTTTTGGTGACGAGGCTGCAGGCCAAAGTGGGGGATCACGCTTCCTGATCACGCCCTTTTCATACGAAACCGCGTGCGTAGCGTGCCACAGTGGAGTGTTATGTAAATAAATAACACCCAACAGTCACATACATAGTCCTGACCCCACACTAAGATTCCCTTTGTCGTGGGTATCAGAAACTACGAGTACCATGGTACCACAACACCCGGAAGAAATATTTACAGATCATGCAAACATTTCTTCCGCAGCGGGAATCGAACCCGCGCCTTTTGCGTCTCTGCCGAGCAATCGCCCGCCACACCACCGAGGCCGTCAAATATGTATATGATTTTTATTATCAGATCGACCAGCACGGACGCGAGGAAGCTTTGGAGCGCGGCTACCGCGCCGCTGTCGCCGCCGCCGCGCTGCCCAACGTGCGCTACGAGCCCTTCGACTTCCACGCGGAGTGCCGCGGCATGCGGTACCACCGCCTGCAAGTCCTGATAGACCGCATCACGCACGAGCAGGCGAGTCACCCACCATACTATATCTCCTATTATGCCCGATGGACTGATCACCTGTTATCTTAGTGGTTCACCATCATCATCTTCCTGCCCTTATCCCACTCTATGTGGGGTCGGCACAGCATGATCTTTTTTGGATCATGGTGTAAGAGTTTTGGCTAAGGTGTTTTATGACCGGCCGCCTGCCTGACGTCAACCCTCCTAGTAGTGGTTCACCATATCCTTCTGGAAACTTGAATCAGAAGTGGCTGTAAGTTTCGTTTTAATTACTTGTGGCTCTGCCCTCCCCATTGGGCATGTATAATGGTAGATGATAGATAAAGCTTTATTTGACACAACATTATACAGACACACAATAAGGTACAAAAATGAACAACATAAAAAGTCAGACTGAGTCATGACAGCCAGACCCGAAAGAAATATTTGCAGAACATTTGTCCCAGTTCAGATTTGAACCCGCACCTCTTGCGTCTCAGCCGAGCATTTGCCCGCTACGCCACCGAGGTGGTCATTATTGTGAGTTATAACTCACAGGTAAACTATTGTTCCGCAGACTGAATTCGGCTACTTCCTGTCTCGAGGCGGCACGGTACTGCTCCGCCAAAGCGGGGTCTTCCGCACGAACTGTGTGGACTGCCTCGACAGAACCAACGTGGTGCAGAGTCTCCTAGCCAGGCTGCAGCTGACGGCCGTGTTGAAACTCCTCGCAGTCATATCCGACGACACTCCACAACCTAACTTGGAGTACCTATTCAATAACGTAAGATATTGTGCACTATATTGTGATGGAATAAGACTGTAACTATTTTTCCTACTTAAATAATTGAAGATGTGCTAAAACTAGCGTGATTGTTCGAATTGCTATCGAAAATACTGTTCTAAAAATAAGTAGCAAGTTTTAAATTTGCCTAAGGCCTTTTTACCATCTATAGTATGCCTCCTGACGCTATATGATTTATACAGCGTCAGGAGGCAACTTTTACTTTCCGAACGAGACGCTGTAGTGCCCGGGACAAATTAAGATGGAGTAGGCTTGCCCAGCACCTATTCCATCCTCTCAGCTTAGTCGGCCTTGTCCACAGGAAAGACATGGTCAATACATGCAGAGCTGACTATGCCGCGGGTTTCCTCATGATGTTTTCCTTCACCTTTTGAGAGTACTGGTATAGCGCAAATAAATTTGCACAGAAAAATCGATTGGTACACGACCTTTGGATCGGAAGGTGGGGTCACTTCCAACTATACCACTAGTGCTCTCTTTTTTTTTTACATAACTAAGGTTTAATTGACGGCCTCGATGGCGCGGCGGGCGATTGCTCGGCAGAGGCGCAAGAGGCGCGGGTTCAATTCCCGCTGCGGAAGAAATGTTTGCATGATCTGTAAATATTTCTTACGGGTCTGGGTGTTGTGGTACCATGGTACTCGTAGTTTGTGATACCCACGACACAGGGAGTCCTAGTGTGGGGTCAGGACTATGTATGTGACTGTTGGGTGTTATTTATTTATTACTAGCGACGCGCCCCGGCTTCGCACGGGTGCAATTCTGATTTTTTTTTCTGATTTTTTTTCGGGATAAAAAGTATCTTATGTCCTTCTCCTGGCTCTAAGCTACCTCCCTACCAATTTTCACCCAAATCTGTTCTGCCGTTCTTGAGTTATAAGTGGTGTAACTAATACGACTTTCTTTTATATATATAGATTTATTATTAATTCCCCAGGTGTGGGCGGACCACGCAGACATGATATCCACGCAGTATTCCGGCACGGGCGCGCTAAAGACAGACTTCACGCGCACCGGGAAACGCACACACCTCGGCCTCATCCGCGACGGCGTCAACTCGCTCACCAGATACTATAAGAACAACTTCAGCGATGGCTATAGACAGGTGAGACTCAATTTATGCCATTAATAAATACTGAATTAATTAATTAATAATTAGTGAATACTGAGATGACGAGTGATAGGAGAAAATGGAAGAGGAAAACATGTTGTGCCGACCCCACCTAGTGGGATAAGGGCAGGAAAATGATGATGATGATGAATAAATAATAAATATTTGTGGACATAGCTTTGCTTAGTTTGGGGCTAGATGGTGCTGTGTAAAAACACAGATGGCTAATGAAATACTTATATACATTTTTTTTTACTTGATATTTTTGTCTTATTTTTACTTTTTATACGAAAACTACAAAATGAATAAAAAAACTGGTTTCAACAACTAAATAAATAATTACTTACCTAACAAAGTCAATATAATCTGAAAATATGGTAAGGTTCCCGAGAATCAGATCAAAACATAGATCAATGTTTTTCAAGATTTTTTTAATCGTGTTTTTTTTTCCTTTAGCGTGTGTTCACTTTCAGGGACCAAAGAGAAAATGTTACATTTCATTTTCTTTTTGAACATTACATCAACCAACAACAGAGTTCTACACCGATTTTGGTCAGTAGATCCGCTATGACTTTTGACCTCTGTGGCGTGGCTAGCGAGTGCTTGGCTGAGACGCAAGAGGTGTGGGTTCAATTCCCGCTACGGGAGAAATGTTTGTATGCTCTGCAAATATTTCTTCCGGGTCTGGGTGTTGTGGTACCATGGTACTCGTAGTTTCTGATACCCACGACACAGGGAATGCTAGTGTGGGCTCAGGATTATGTATGTGACTGTTGGGTGTTATTTATTTATTTATTTATTTATTTATTTCAGGACACAATCGACCTGCTCCTAGGAAAGTACACAGTGTGCGAGGGAGAAGGCAATACTGTGCCCTGTCCGCTACGCCGTGACAGAGACTGGAAGTATATCACTGTGAGTACAATCTCTCCTTTACCTACAAACTTAAAGGCTTATAACGTCGGCGTATAGTGAAAACCTCGTAGATACAATAAGCAAGTATTCCCAAGGAGGGTTGACGTCAGGCAGGCGGCCGGTCATAAAACAACTTAGCCAAAACTCTTACAGCATGATCCAAGGTTCATGCTGTGCCGACCCCACATAGAGTGCGATAAGGGCAGGAATATGATGTCATTCTAAGGTGTACAATAAAGTATTTTCATTCATTCATTCTGGGAGACCCTTTAAAAAAACTTACGTAGCCAGTTTGAAGTGGAACTAGGCAGGGCACGTCTGCCGTATGTCGGATGACCTATGGGCGAAAACCACTACCGAGGGGGCTCCTAATGGTGGTAAACGACATCGTGGCAGACCAAGACTGAGATGGCGGGATGACTTTGACTCATTCATGAATTGGTCCTCCAAAGCACAGGACAGAGAAAGGTGGAAGGGGGATAGGGAGGCCTTTGCCCTGCAGTAGGACTATATGGGCTAATAATAATAATAATGGTTCATCAATCGTTGTTGTTTCAGTTCCCGTCAGTGTTGCTAGTCGCGATGTCGATGTTCTGCGCGAGCGCAACTCTCCCCCAGAGATACACCAGTGAAGTGCTTCTGTATCTGATGTTCTGGGGAGCTGCTGTTGGCGCTACTCTCACATTTATATTCAGGTTAGTCTATGGCATGGTGTGATGAAAATAGACGTTTATTATAAATAAATAACACCTAACAGTCAAATACATAGTCCTGACCACACACTAGGATTCCCTGTGCCGTGGGTATCAGAAACTACGAGTACCATGGTACCACAACACCCAGACCCGGAAGAAATATTAAATAGAACATGCAAACATTTCTTCCGCAGCGGGAATCGAAACCGCGCCTCTTGCGTCTCTGCCGACTAATCGCCCGCCACGCCACGCCACTAAATATTGTGTGTCTTGAGTGATTTTATAAGTGCCTATGTTATAAAATAGAAAATATATATCGCGGGTCATTTCGACATACATTGCTAGCTGAGAAGTACAATAAAAGTGAAACGTGAAGGTACTCTCAGGTTACTGACTGATCAACGCACACCCTGAACCATTTGTATAATCCGCTCATTTTATAGGGACACACTAAGACAAGAATTCTAGAAATTCAACTCCTAAAGTATGCAGCTGGAAGATGAAGTTTGTATGAAACAAAAAAACATGGCACACAAAGTCGCGGGGCGTTCCACTAGTAATTTGATAAACTTGTGTGCTCTCCAAGTACGAGTTTTAATAAGAAGCCTACAATAAATGGCGCAGCCGGTGGGATTTATAATAATATTGTAAAAAAAAATAGGGATTTATTCTATTTTTATTGGTTATTGCAGACACGGCAAGGAGTTCTGCGACTGGCCGAGGCTGGACGCGGGCGGGCTGGCCGCGTCGCGCGCGCTGCCTCCGCCTTCTTTATGATCCACCAACTGCCGCTCGTAGTTATCGTATGACATCTCCTATATCCTCACCTCCACTGGGGACTAGATTTTGTGACTCTTGTACGCGACACATATGTTCAAAGTTTGACTGAATACGCCCGCAATGTTATTTAAGTAACCTGTGACCAGCCGAAATACAAGGCTTTCGGCGTTTTCTATCTCATAACGCGCTGAATAAAACATCACTTTCGGTGCAGTTTGGTTTGTTATGTTAAATGGAAATACTACGGCAGAAAATTAGGCTGAAGTGTCGGCGACGTACAAATTTTTTTAGTGTGTCACTACACTAAGTAAAAATGTCACGGAATGTCACCACAAAGATAGCATTGTTACCCTCTGGAGATTTTGGAGTTACCTCTGGAGACTTTTCTGTCTCCCCAGGGAGTCGTGTGACGTCACCTTCTTCAAAATAAATTTCATAAACTTAATCACTGTACATTACATGGGCTTAAGACAGTAGCGGATCCAGGATTTTGGTTTGGAAGGGACTTGATCGGTATAGATAGCTTTTACCAATTTAAGTAGAAGCTTTGGGAAAGGATTGAGCCCCTTAGAATCTGCTACTGGTTTGATACGAGTACCTTGTGTAAATGATACCTTACTTCATGTCACCTCATGAAAGTAGAATAGAACAAATTGCTGGCTATAAACTAGCTATCGCAGCTACTTGCAAAGTATTGTATATCACCATTACTTTTTCCCCAATTTTCTAGCATAAAATCTTTTCTTACCCCTTTTCAGGGTAAAGTTTGGTTTTAAGTTATTTTCAGAACAATCCTATGCAATGTAAAACTTCCCTCTATTGTACAAATGACTAAGACTTCAAAATAATGGCTGAAACAAGAAACTATGTTTGTCTCTTTCTAATTGTGAGAAGTGAATTATTTTCATAGGATGTATGCAGTTTTATATTTCTTGACCAATCGTTATAAAATATGATATTTTGAGAAGTATTATGTAACTTGATATAATATTATAGTATTCCATTCCTAGGACATTCTCATAAATCACTCTCTAAGAGATTTCATTCGTAATTTTATCAGAACTTTTAGGCATTGGGCTTCCTACATTCATTCATTTTGAATAGTTGTAGTTTCTTCATTCCCACATAACTTTTGCATTTAAGATTGCATTCTAAATATAATTGATGTCCTACCTACTTAAGCTTTTATTAAAATGGATTTCTGGTATTTTCTGTTTGTAAGGTGATGGAATTGACAAAATAACTAATCACATGAGCATTTTAGTATTTTTTTGAAAAAATACAATTATAATTAACCCTTCACACATCTTTAGAGAGATGGTCGACATCTACTATTGGACAATGTAGGCTATTACGCAAAGTAGTTTTTCTAACGTCGCTTTTCGACAGATAGCAATGTTGCTATTGAAATGTACGGCATTCATTTTATGGATATTAAACGGATCTTGATACGATTACGGATATGAAATTTCTTCGGTTAGTTTCGGTAACGGATATTAGATTTTTGATGAATCACCGAATGAAGAATCACTGAAAACTTACAAAACTACTGAACAATAAGCTGTATAGGTATTTTACTATACCCTGGAAAAATACTTAAACACTTGGGAAGGTGATTCTTTAAAACATGTCTCATTTAGACTCCGCCCCTATCCGAAATCGGATTCGGTTACGGTTACGGTAAGATTTGTTTCTGTTACGGTTACGAGGCTCCATAAATTTGTAACTTTCCCAAAATTAAAATAGCATAAAGCTGAGTGGTGACCTTTATTACGTCACTTTATTAATTTTATTTTTTCTCTTGTAATTTAGTAAACCTTGCTTGTGTCGTAAAATAAATTTATTCGATTCTATTCTAAAATGCTCATTGTGATGAAGTTCAACTGAGTTGGGATACGATTATTGCGATGCGGCTGTAAATATGTAAGGAATAAATAACATTGCAAATTCTTCTTTTTTTTTTGAAGCAAGCGACAGCGACACCGCGTCAGATACTACGAAAATGTACGGTCCGTCATTTGCCGCGTCATTAACACTGCGCTTGAATGACGTTGTAATAACTCGTAATGATTATACATCGAGCATTTAACTAAAGCTCGATGTGATTATAGTAATCGATTGTAGCCATCGAAAGTTAAGTTAAGAAAGGAGTGCAGAGATGACGGCTGACAGAAAAGGCAATGGAAGAAAACATGCTGACCCCCTATTCTCTATGACCAAACGAAACTTGACAGCTCGAAACTTGCCTCGTTGCGTTTTTGCAATACTAAATTGTCTATAGAATACGATAACACGGTGATTTCACAAACGTGCCCGCATTTTCCCGCGTTACGTTTTGTTTGGTCTTAGTGAATACTCACAGAGTTGGGTAAGGGCAGGAAGATGATGATAACTAACGTTTTTTTATTATTTTTTTATTTTAAAACACTGATTTGCAATGTTATTCTTTTCTTATGTTACCTATTTAATTAGATTTAATTGATTTTTTTAATCTTCTATTGTGAAATTGTGATGAACTTAGTTAGGTTGGTACTTATTTATAATTTTTATTGAAACAATTTATGTATTATGTATTATATTCCAATAAATGGTTGATCTAAACTAAATAATGTAAGTTGTATTTTATTTATAGAGGTAGGTCTTACGAAGTACCTAGAGAGCTTCTGATAATTAATTAACCCCCTAAAGTAGTTCCTGCTACCTACTTAGTACATAAAAACATAGTTACATCAAGTATAATCCTTGCAAATCTTGCAAAACGTGATGCTCTGTGGGCTGACTAGGTAGGTACCTGACACATCATATTTTAAATTGCGAATGTTTGTTCCTGACTTCCACTGACGTAACGATAACGACTGAACGGATTTGGCTGAAAATAAAACCCGGAATTACACATGCTCTACATGTTTTTTATCCGGGCACCATGTGAGCAAAGGCGCGGGCGAAAGCTAGTCTAAAATGTTTTATCATACCTACTAGAGATCCTATAGATAACGATCTAAATCGAACTTTCCTGCTTCCATCTTAATGTCTGAAGCTGTCTGACAGAGTCTGACGGTCTCGACGTCGTCGCTTTGACTGTCATTATGACGTTTCTGTCATTTCTAGATGCGTTTTGAAACCATGAATGGTGATGTCCCTTTAGCGAATAATGTTAAATTAATAAGTTTTTATCAAACCAAAGTAAAATATAGGTTACCAACAACGTTACTTAAATAATAATATTTCTTGAATAAAATGTATTGATTATAAAAACTAACTTTTTATATTCTTAATATTTTTCGCATATTCGCTCGCACCCTCGAATAAGGTTTCTAAACGCACTCACACGCTTTTCGTTTTGGTCGTCGTCGGGAAAATGCTACTGTCGTAGTGAGTGGCAGGCAAGTGTTTTCCATATCGCGAATAACAAAATGCCGCAGTTTATCATGTTCCGTCGTAAATATATGGTGATTCTGTGATGAAAGGAGAACAATAAAAATAAATGTTTTTATCGCTCAGATTTAAAATAGCTACTGTTCAATTTTGCTAGAGATGTGAAGTCGGGTGTTTTTGTGATATTTTGCGTAGTCTCGGCGCCAGGATGTCTGATGAGCTAGAAGCTAGGATGTGGGACGATGGGGCTTCCAGATACGAGTCCAGGAGTCGCGGTGCTTACTTTGAGTCTGCGTTTGCATCGTCAGAACATCTGGATAGGGCACCATTGCTCTCAGAAGTAAGTAAATGTTGATATTTTTTTTGTTTGTTCATTTTAATTTGTGCAAAACCTATCAAGGCTCCAAATGTTTCCTCAATCATATAAAAGTATAATATAAAATATTCGCCATATACATATAGCTATTATTATATACACATGCTTTTATTTACTGTATTATCTACTGTTGTTTTATACAGAAAAATATTGCTTATATCAGTCAAACAGTCTGAATAGTTACCAAGGACATAAGGTACCTTAATTTTTGATAAGATATAAGTTATAAAAATTATTCTTCTGAACTACATTATTTGGTTTGTGCTTATCAGCAACAGATAAATAAAACAAACTGATAAGTCAGTAGCATGATCTGTAGATATAAAACATACTACCTATTTCAGTTTAATGGAATTTAGCTGAATTAATTGGTATTCCAGGCTACAGCCAATACCTTGTAACAATAAAATTATATATATGTATATAAAAAATCAGACATTATAATAGTACTTTTAGGTAAAATGATTCAAATTATCAAAAATAAAACTATTACCTGTAGCCATACAATGATTCTCATGCTGCTTTTCACACTCTGCAGTAATATTGCATTGCAGCAGTCTTTGCTGGTCACATCTCCTAGTGGTCTCCTTTGATTCCTTCACACAAAAATTGATTAAATAGGAGGCATAATGAAGAGCGACATAACAAATTACATGGTCACTCTATATCGCTGTCTATTTCTCTTGATACAAAGGCATACTGGCTGAAATATATAACTACTATCTTATCATCATTGCTGCCCTTCTGACAAAGGTTCTTCTGGTTCGAAAAAGAGACACAACTGGATAGGTTGCTTGTGCTATCTGTGTTGGATAACACAAACAAAGGAGGGCCTAATTGAAATGCTAATTCGGTCCTATCGTGTAGGTACATTCCTATTTTGAAGGTCCAGTGGGTACCATGTTTTTGATAGGAGGTTGAATAGGTCCTATAGTGAAGGTAGGGTCCAATTATGAATGTCCAGTGGGTACTGAACCATTCATGGTAGGAGAACAAAATTCTGCACTGACATCCTTCGGTGGGGTGTAAAGGGAGGCCTTTACCCATCAATGGGCATAGACAGGCTGTGAATGATGATGAATCCTAAGAAACAATTTATTTTTTTTAGCTCTTTCAATTATTATATTGATATTTACATATTAATTAAGTTTCATACTGTTTTTATTAATAGAGACACTATTTACATCAATGCCAGCTTTTCAAACAATACTGAAATAAAATAAATATTTTTAATACCTATTGTTAATATAAATGTATTAGTGTGAAGAACACTCATGATTATTTCAGCATGAATTAATTACTGCCAAACTATTACATGAATTTATAATTGGCAAGTTATCAACAGTCATCATGTGATATGATTATTAGAACTTTTTGCTTGCTGCAATTTTTGTTGATGATTGTTGCTTACTTTTCATATCACCAATATTTCTGATTTCCATTCCTCACAGATAATATTCCACACTTATATGTTACTAGCGACCCGCCCCGGCTTCGCAGGGTGATAGACATATACCATCGTGGACTTGATCTATAGAATGAAATTCCTACATATGGATGAAAATTTATTATAGCCTATACTAGACCCTGATAATGTAGCTTTCTATTGGTGAAAGAATTTTTGAAATTAGTCTAGTAGTTTCGGAGCCGCACACCAAAAACTATTTTGGGTTTTCTACCTTAGGTTACAATATTTAAATTTTCTTACGGATCCCTAATTTTTTTGAAAATTTATTATAGCCTATCCTGGACCCTGATAATGTAGCTTTCTATTGGTGAAAGAATAGTACGAACAGTAGTTTCGGAGCTTATTTGTTACAAACAAAAAAAAAACAAAAAATCTTTCCTCTTTATAATATTAGTATAGATATGTTTCCAATTAAAATTTTCAGGTCACTAGCTAAAATGATTTTATTGTTAGTCAGTAATGCAGCAGTAGCATTTAAATTACAATTTGAATACAATATCTGAATGAAATGTCACACTACATGGACATGGGATGTTCACTAACTTGATAAGAATCTACTTTGGAACACAATCATCCCACATACAAATCCATACTAATATTATAAATGTGAAAGTAACTGTCTATCTGTCTGTCTGTCTGTTACATTTTCACGCCTTAACTGCTGAACCGATTTTGATGAAATTTGGCAAAGAGATAGATTGCGTGCCGGGGAAGGACATAGGGTACCTTTTGTTGCAAAAATGATCCTGGAGGGGGTGAAATAAGGTATGAAAGGTTGTGTTAAGCAGTGTCGGGCGCGGTCTTTACATGGATGGGTGACCGCTTGGGAACCGCGTGATGTTGACTTTTTGCACTCTTTTTTTTCCACGTTGAAGAAGTTACGGGCAACATTCAGTTTATTATAAATTCAAATGTGTATGTATGAGGATGTTTGAATGTTTGTTGCTCAAGCACAGTATAAAACTTTAATGGATTTAGATAAAACATGAAATAGTTACCAACATAGTGACATGAATTAGGCAATTTTTACTCTTACATACCGTGCGCCATGATGAACCATCTATGTAAATGGGCTGATCACCTGTCACCATGGTTCATCACATTGGAACTTTGAAGCAGTAGTGGTTGCAAGTTTTTTTATGATTACTTTTGGCTCTGCCCACCCTATTAGGGATTACGGGCGTGATAAAAAAGTAAGTAAGTTCGTATGAGTTAGTGGCCAACTCGTGTGACGGAGTTTTTAGGCCGCCTAAGGGCCTCCGTCATGGCTTAACGACTTAAAAGCCGGGACCGACAATTTAACGTGCCCTCCGAAGCACGGAAGCGCTCAGCTTGTAATGCCACTTGCTTAACTTCAAAGCAAGCTACGCCATGAGCGCTTCATGGGCGGGATAATAGTAATGTTTGTTTGTATGCATGTATACCGTGCGAAGTCATAGGCGGGAGTTAAATTAAAGAAAAACCGTTGTATAACTGACTGGCAAACAGAGCTAAGCTTAAACCGGCTGCTAGAAACCGGTTTTGGAAGTATCTAGGTTCTTTTTCTAGCCTTGTAGTATCTTCTAAGCAAAAGGTGCATTAAAGTCCAGTTTCTATTATTCAACTAACGGGTGTCGGATGGTATTTTACCATAATAACATTGTTTTTTGTTTAATAGCGTCAGAAGTTGACCAAAAGACCTTGCTAGGGTTTTTTTTGATGACGATTTTTTCAGCTAATAACAATTTGTATTTTTATGTGCGTTCATTTTTAGGGTTCCTTATCCGAAAGGGCACCTTATTACTAAGCCACCACTGTCCGTCCGTCTGTCCGTCTCATAAACTGTAATAGATTAGTTATGTGTCAGGCTACGCTGATTCTCGTAGTAAAATGTTAGCTTTCTTCTACCAATAATTTTATGGAATCCGTGGCTATGACTATCCGTCATCCGTATTCATACTTCATACTGTAAGTAATAATATTATAAAGAGAAAAGATTTTTTGTTTGTTTGTAACGAATAGGCTCTGAAACTACTGGACCGATTTCAAAAATTCTTTCATAATAATAAATTTTTTTGAAATAATATATTTTCAAAAAAATTAGGGATCCGTGAGCAAATTGCAATATTGTAACCCAAGATAGAAAACCCAAAATAGTTTTTGGTGTGCGCTGCGAAAACTATTGATATAAAACAAAATAATGTACTACACGCGTACGAAGTCGCGGGCAACAGCTAGTTTGATTATATGAATTGAATTCTCTAGGTATGTGCCTACTAAAAAGTTTACCACGGCAGCGAATTCGCTTACGGCTCGCTCGCTTCAGTAAGCACAGCCCACCGGGATACCCTTTACGCTTAGGGCGATAATAACTGTCTACATCCCCTTATTCAACACTACCGGGCTTCAGCAAACTTAAGTACATAATGCAGATGTTGAATGATAGAATTATGTCTTCCTGTGTAGTGAAAACTTGTAACAGCATCAAATCACATAAAAAAGTCTCACGGAATCACTTGTAAGTACCTCAAATAACATCGTTTCTTAATTATTATACTATGAATTTTAGGTTACTTAGAACACACAACCTCAAAACCTTCGACACACACATAGATAAAAAGGTGGCTTCACTTTTGTTGTTCGCGGCGCGGCGTCTTTTCTTTTTATTTGGTCTTGGCTTATGGCGCTAATACTGTCTCCATGCCCTTATTCAACACTACCGGGCTTCAGCAAACTTAAGTGACAGATGCAGCCATATGACTTGTCACAGGATACCTAGACAAGGACGAAAAAGGAATATTAGCATGCATTCGATAGTATACCTACCGGCTGTTTTGACATTCGCCATCACTGGTTTGTCCGTGTCGTGCTAAGAGCAAAGTTAATAATGCACTGTATTTTTTGTGAAAATGAGTTTGTTACATATTCGAAATCTACGGAACGAAATCTATCTGAATATTTTTTCCTTTTTTTTTACATGTTTTATAAGAAATTATTATTATTATACGCATAAACAGCGTACTTGCATAATTTTTATCAGCTTCCAATTTTGTCACCTACATTTTAAATAAATAAATAAGTATTTGTGGACATTTGACCAAATATTTCTAACCCCAAACTAAGCAAAGCTTGTACTATGAGCACCAGATGGCTGATAGAATACTTATGTGTTTTTTTTAAAATACATACTACTTATATTACTACAACACCCAGACTCGGAAGAAATATTTGCAGAATATACAAACATTGCTCCCATAGCGGCATAATTGAACCCGCTCTTGCGTCTCAACCGAGCACTCGCCCGCCACGCCACCAAGGTCGTCAAAGAACGGGATGATATTACTTCACACTTTTTTAACAAATTAGAGGCGTTTATAACTGAACTCGTGGCAATGGACGCTCACTAGATTATAGGAATGAAGCCCTACTTAGCCATTTTATCGGTAATTGTAAATGTGAAAGTTAATTAAGTAGTTCAATAACATTGTTATGGCTGAACCAATTCAATGTAATTGCAGTTATTATGACTGGCATCTTGCAAGTACATTTTTAACTATCTACAAGCACAGAATTAATAATAGTAGGTACTAGCGTACTTGACCACCAAATAGGTAGGTTGAAGCGCTCGTGGCGTAGCTTGCTTAGACATTCTTGATTGATCGTTGAAGTTAAGCACACGTTGTGCGCGGTCACAATTTGGATGGGTCACCGCAAGTGGCATTACGAGCTGAGCGCTTCCGTGCTTCGGAGGGCACGTTAAATTGTCGGTCCCGGCTTTTAAGTCGTTAAGCCACGACGGAGGCCTTAAGGCGGCCTAAAAAGCGAGTTGGCCACTAGCTCATACGAACTTACTTACATTATTGTAACTCGGAAGTTGAGCAAAGTCTCATATTTATTTATTTATTTAACTTATCTTAAAGTAAACATTTTGTTACACCAAAATATTGTGCCTGGAAACCTTATGTAAGACATAAGAAATAAGAAACCTTCAGAGAGAAAACGATATGAGATACGAGAAACTTAGATTCCTAAAAAGAGTGCTAAGGTCGAAGAGCTCATAAGAACACTTCGTCTATTGGTAGCGCCTGCGGTAGTAATTTCTCTGTTCGATAAATTTATGTGCGCTATAGGTCGGTAAAGGAAAACATCGTGAGGAAACCGGTATGACGTGGAACCTTGAGAAAACATGTTTATGTGAAGTGCACAAAAGGAGCTTTTGAGGCGTATTTTGAATCCCTTCACCACACTGGTTCGAAAGAAGTGACACGACTAGTAGTAGTAGTGATAAGAGGCTGATAAGGCATTGTAACACAGGATGTCAAATACCTACCAGCCGACATGACAGACACTACACCATTTCCAGTTATTTGATAAGAATTAAACAATTAGTTTGCTTCATTATAATTAGCAAATATTTAATTAGTATTGATTAGGTTTGACATTAGCTTTTGATTTAAAATCTCCCGTTTTTAGATCAAAGGTTATGGCAAACTCGTGACACAACAAGTATTAATTTACAAGCTATTATATTAGCCTCAGGCTTCTTACGTACACCTTACCTACACGTTTTTTTCAAACTTTTTAGGCTCTATGACACGCCGGTTTCCTCACGATGTTTTCCCTAACCGTTTGAGAGTAGCGTAGAGGTATAGCGCATATTTCCTCGTACAGAAAAATCCATTAATGCACGACCGGATTTGAAACCACAACCCGGAAAGCGGAGTCGGTACCACTACACCACCAGTGCTCTTGAAGGACTGTAGACACGTTTTGAATTACTTTTTTAGATGAGACGGCCCGTTATCCGTACCACACGAGCGAAGCAGCGGAACGAAACTAGTATATTATGATTGCATGCATTATTATACCAAACAATAACATTCGAAGCTATGATAATCCTGAGACGTGACGTACTAGGTTCAGTATGGCCTTATCGCGAAAGTCATAAAATTGAAAATTGTTTATTCATGCTCATAAAAACAGTATAACTAATTGGTCATTGCGGTCAACACCTTGGTCTACCATTATGAGGGCTTATGAAAACGTTTCCGACTTTTGCTTAAAAATTTGCAATATAAGTAATAAGCAGACCAGTTGGTGTCTATGTGCCTATGCATGAAACGTATGTAGTAGATGAGCACTAAGGAAGGATTTTTGAAAATTCATAAGATAAGTAATGAGACATGCATACTAATATTTTCACGTCTACCGTTTACGAGAACACTAGTGGTCTAGTTGGTTGACCCCGCCTTTCGATCCTAAGGTCTTGGATTCAAGCCCGGTCGTGTCCCAATAGATTTTTCTGGTAATAGGGTCCCGTTGGCACCCGGTACGGAACGTTCGGGTACGGAACCTTAAAAATGGACGAAATCGCTGGCAACAGCTAGTCATCAAATAGTTTAGCCCGATAAATTGGAAAAGAAAATGGTGATACAGTCGTGAACCTGTTTACGTAAGCCCTGTACCACATTTTCATAGCAACTTTATGATAGATCGCATTTTCGTAAATCAACCTTCAATATTACGGCTCACGTCCCATGTATCGATCGGCGCTGATGAGGTACATCACCTCAGCATAATTATTCATGACTACGCATTATGCAAGTTATACTGCCGCTGACACCGGGTTGTGGCTAATGGCTCTAACCCTGTCGCCTGTTGTCACTCACATAAGCTGGAATACGCGAACCTACAAAGTGTAGAACGACCTTTGAAAATGATTATGCAAAGTTTTCCAGATGGCTGATAGAACACTTACCTTTATACTTTTTTTTTGTAAATACAATAAACTTATATAATACTACAATACTCAGACCCGGAAGAAATATTTGCAGAACATACAAACATTTCTCCCGTAGCGGGTCTCGAAGCTGCGCCTCTTACGTCTCATCCGAGCACTGGCCCGCCACGCCACCGATGTCGTCAGGATACGAGGATTAGTTCAACTTCGGCGAATTTGTCGCATAGGATAGGCATATGATTTTTCACGGGATAGTCAAAGACACAAAACGCGAAGCTTCGCAATGTCGCGATAATGTAGCCGCTGGGTTATGGTTTCATGGAGCTAACTCTGAAATCACGCGTTCTTGACTTTCTGGCTGCTAATTATGATATTTAAATACATTTATCAACAATAGTAAACATAAGCGCTCGTGACGTAGCTCGCTTAGATGTTCTTGATTGAGCGTTGACGTTGTGTGTGGTCATAATTGGGATGGGTGACCGCAAGTGGCATTACGAGCTGAGCACTTCCGTGCTTCGGAGGGCACGTTAAAGTGTCGGTCCCGGCTTCTAAGTCGTTAAGCCACGACGGAGGCCTTTAGGCGGCCTAAAAACTCCGTCAAAAGAGTTGGCTCATACGAACTTACTTACTTATCAATAATCAATCACTATTGATTTCTATTTGTATTTACCAATGTTGGGAAGATGCCAATGTTCGTTCAAACCTACCTAGTCTAGTTTGTTATGAAAACGAAACCGTGATTTTTTAATTTACTTTTTCATTTTCAACTTTCAACGTTACATTGCAACATTAATTGCACTCTTTGTATGTACCTAGTACCTAGTCTTTTTACAGCGTGATCGTTAGCTGGCGACCACACAAAAAATTGTGACGACAACCCCAAAACATTTTTTACGAGGTTAGAACTACCCTCAATTGTATAAAACTTAAAAGTAAAAACGTTAAAACTCCACAAAGCATTCAGTCTCGCTAGGAGTAATAGTGTTCTGTGATTCAGTCTTCTGCAATCTGTCGTTCCCATTGTATTTTTTGATATTTTGCCAAAATGAATAAAACCGACGTAGTAAGTAGCGATACCAGCCAAATAACTTACGTAAGTTACAAATTGTGGACAATAAGAGGTATTCTTTGTTGAGGCGATGGCCTGTGCTTTGTGATTTCGTTTTTGTACGTTAGTTTTGAACAATAGATTTTGAATTTCCGCTCCAGTGTTGATACGAGAAGCGTTTATTACCAAAGTACAATACCGTAACTTTGCTTTTTTCTTCGTTTTGGTATTGAGGCAGCTTCAGCAAGGAACAGATACCAAACACATTTCGTTTGCATTGTAGAATATAGTTTTTATTGTGCATGTGAAATTAAAGTTTTGTTCAGGGAATCATCCGATCCCAAAGCCGTGGATTTGAATCCGATGGTACACCGAAGTGTTTTTATTTTTTTTAAATTCGGCGAAAGAAAAGGAAACCCGTCATGTCGTAGAACGGTCGAATGCATGTCAACTGTCAAGTTCAGTAAAGGAGCCTCAGCAATTTTGTTCACGGTTCTGGTTCAAGAGATACATAGACTGCACAAATAGCACTTAACTTAATGTTTTCTTTCCTACATATTTTATAACTATACATACAAAATTATCTAGGGTGTATATTTGCGGTTGTATCAGAAAACCTGAAAACCTTCGTGAAAATGTAAATGTTTATCGGAGTGTAATGATCGATTTTACGCGTCAGTGCGAACCCTGTCGGGGGATTCATTTGTATAATGACGTCGCGATGCTTGTGGAATAATTCCTGGAGAGATTTGCATAATATCTTAGCCAGTGTTTTTTTATGTTATGGAAGGCAATTTGCCATCTCGGCTCTAAACCCCATCAGAATAAACAAACATAATGTGATTTTATGCCTCAAGTACTGGTGAAAAATAGCCAAATTCGCTGTTTCATAAAAACTTACGAGTAGACCGTGATGATCTTGATAATCACACTGTAATATTATGAATGCGAAAAGTGAGAATGTTTGTGCCTCAATCACGGCTTAACGGCTGACAGGATTTAAATGAAGCTTGGACTAATAGACAGCTGACGACAGCAACTGACTTACAAAATAAAGCCTTCCTCGATTTATCTACTAGTATTATGTTCATAAGTTAGGTTGTATAAAATGGTATTTCGTAAACAAACGTGTACTACAACAACCATGGTTTTGTTTTAGAATGTTGATTTGATGCGTTTCGTCCATGATCTTTGATGCTCCATGCGGGCCCGTCGCTTATAATGCAATATCTAAAGTGCCGCTAATAAGGTGAACAGATAAAAATTATAGATGATGGTAGAAAAATCACACACAAATTGGTATTGAACCCTTTATTTTAGAGCTGGTGATATCATTTTCCGCTTGTCTGATTCAACAATGTAAACCTTTCGGGTCAGCCCGAGCGTAGTCGTTCGTTATAGGTTAGCTACGTTATATTAACAAAAACTGATCTCATAACATCGTTTCAGCACAAAAACTTTTGTTACAAAATACCTTTACCTTTAAATATACCTGGCCTCAGAACAGCAATTTAACTTTTTAGCATTCTCAAAGGTTTCCACTATTACCACTTATTGAAATAATTAGTTCGTATGAGCTAGTGGTCACCTCTTGTGACGGAGTTTTTAGGCCGCTTAAAGGCCTCCGTCATGGCTTAATGACTTAAAAACCGGAAACGACAATTTAACGTGCCCTCCGAAGCATGGAAGCGCTCAGCTCTTAATGCTTTGCGGTCACCCATCCACATTGTGACCGCGCACACCGTTTCTTGACTTCAACGATCAATCAATAACGTCTAAGCAAGCTACGCCGAGCGCTTCACACACTTCACACACTTCAATGGTCCATACGGACAATCTCGGCACAAAACTCAAAGTTCTGGCATATTTAATTTGTACTAGCTGCCGCCAGCGGCTTCGCTCGCTTTGTACCCGGATAAAAAATAGCCTATATGTTAATCCAGTACATGTACTATGTACATTCCAAGTTTCATTCAAATCCGTTCAGCCGTTTAGGCGTGATTGAGGCACAAACATCCAAACTCACAAACTTTCGCATTTTTAATATAAGTAAGATTTTTCAATATTTGCTTTGTATTTTTGGCCGTGACGGTGTCGGTCCGGTAATGGAACGGGCGGAGACTCTTAGTTTATACAATATACAAATACAAATATTTTATTTTACAAAACTTATGCCTACAAACTTAGTGATGCACTTCTTCCTGTGTTAATTTGCACTGTGTTACAGGAAGTAAGTCCTTCCCCAAATGAGTAACATATAGTTTTTTTGAGCCTACTTAATAATATATATTTTAGTTTAGTCGGCCAAATACCTATGAGACTAGTTTTTTGACATGATTTCCCTAAGCTTAGTTTATCTTCTAGCAAAGAAAAGCAACTTCGTTTACGTAGGAAACTTCCCCTTGCTTTCTCTAGGACTAGGATTTTTCTTTATGATCCCAGCATTATTAGACGGCCTTAGTGGCGTGGCGGGCGATTGCCCGGCAGAGACGCAAGAGGCGCGGGTTCGATTCCCGCTGCGGAAAAAATGTTTGCATGTTCTGTAAATATATCTTCCGGGTCTGGGTGTTGTGGTACCATAGTACTCGTAGTTTCTGATACCCACGACACAGGGAATCCTAGTGTGGGGTCAGGATTATGTATGTGACTGTTGGGTGTTATTATTATAATAATGTTTCTTGTCCCCAGGAGACGTACACGGACGTGCCCGTGACCCCGCTGGCGGAGGCAGACGAGCATTGCCATTGGAAACAGGTGCAGCCGCCCAGCGCCATCCCGCAGCTGGTCGTCGCCCTTGTGCTATGCGGATTTTTCATGGTAAGACTTTCAAGTAGAACACATAGAGCACTGGGGTAGCAGCACGGAAATTAACACAATCCAAAAGAAATACAAAGTTTCTTCTTCTGAATATATAAAACTCTTATGTGTACTGACAATCAACGTATAGCCTAAACCATAAGTAGAAGCATGAAACTTATTCATCTTGGGTATAGTGTGCATTAAGAAAGGAATTCCCGATATTCATCAATCAAATAAAACAAATTTTAATGAATCACCTGATGATGAATTAATGAAATGAATAAAATAAATAAATTTTATATACCTAACAACTTAAACTTTCAACAGTTTACAATGAAGATTATTCTATTCTATTCTATAACTCCTAGTAGACGCAGCAGTAGTTAAGTTTGTATGGAAAAATAACTCAACGCGGACAAAGACACTGGACATTCCAATAGTCAATTATAAATCGATAGCTCGGCCCGGGGGATACGCTTTTTCAATATTCTTTGATGTTGAGGAGCGTCGAGGACATACATAATCCAAGAGCTGTCATTTTGGCTCATGGCATGTCGTAAAAACTAACGGAACTTCGTAAAAATATGACATTTCTTCGAATTGTGCCTATTTGAAACACTTACCCCCGAATACTCAAACCCGACTCAGAGTTGAGCACGTCTCAAATAACAGTTTTTTGACAGTTTTTGATGAAAATCTGTCAAAAACTCGTCACTTGAGACGTGCTCAACTCTGAGATGCGTTAGAGTATTCGGGGGTTTGACCCTTTCACCGCACTGGAGACAAAATATTTTACATAATTGTCTGATTGTTTGCTTAGATATGCGAGCTGATCGGCGGCTACCTGGCCGGCAGTCTGTCTATAATGTGCGACGCTGCACATATGCTAAGCGACTGCGGAGGCTTTGCACTGGCGCTACTGGCTTTCCACTGCGCGAAGCGACGGCCCGACGTCCACATGTCGTATGGATACAAGCGAGCTGGTAATTATACCTGTCCTAATCTGTAGAGTAGAGTATACTCTAGCGGCTAGAGTATACTCTACTCTACAGATGTCGTGCGCATCTGCGGTATCTCCATCTTAATTCGTCCCAGGCTCTACAGCGTCCCGTCTGTGAAGGTAAAAGTTGCCTCCTGACGTTGTATAAATCATCTACTATAGATGGTAAAAGTGTCAAAGTCAGTTCTTCAGCAATGTATCACATGTTGTACATTTTGCTTAAAAAAGGGCCAGGTCAAGAGTACCCTAAACCGACGAGCATGCATGAGGAATGTAATGAGAGTGAAGGAAGCAAAAGAAGTATGTCAGGATCGTAGCAAATGGCGATCCGTGATCTCTGCCTACCCCTATGGGAAACAGGCGTGATTTTATGTATGTATGTACGTACATTTTGCCTAACTAAACCTATTTTACTAGCCTTCAAAAATCGCAGCAGGTTGTTCTTTTTTCCAGAGGTCCTAGGAGCAATGGTGTCCGTCCTTCTGATCTGGATACTAACGGGAGTATTCGTATACGTGGCGGCTGTGAGGCTGCACACGGGCGAGTACAACATCGAGCCGGACATGATGATGATTGTGTCCGGGTGCGGCGTCGCCTTCAATGTAATACTGGCAATCGTACTGCACGGGTGCGCTTCTGATGTTGGTAAGGCTTTTTTACTATGTTCACTGCATTTTTAAGGCTCTGCATTTATTTCTACTTGTCCTCGTCAAAGTTTCAAGGGGAGAAATTTTTGCATGCTTTGCAAATATTTCTTCCGGGTCTGGGTGTTGTAGTATTATGTATTATAAGTATGTATTTACAAAAAAAAAAGTATATTATGTATTCTATCAGCCATCTGGTTCCCATAATACAAGCTTTGCTTAGTTTGGGGCTAGATGATGCTGTGTGATTATGTTCTCAAATATTTATTATTTAAAGTCAAAGTCAAAAATTTTTTATTCCATAAAATCACGGGGATCACTTGGACACGTCTTAAATCTACGTTGCATTTACTCCTGTTCGTAACGGGATCAAGTGTGGAAGATACAGGCAAGAAACCACGCTTGGCTATTTTTTTGGAAAATTATCCCTTTACAATTTGAGAGAGAGTTTGAGCATTGTTCAGTCCCAAGCATTTTTGTCTTCGTCATCATATCAGCCCACATCCGCCTACTGTATAGGCCACTTTAGCTCGCCATTCTATCCGGCCCTGCGCTAACCGAATTCAGGGGATTATCCTACTAATCCTACTAATTATAAATTTAAAAGTTTTTGATGAAGCTTGGAAGTTTGTTTTTCAATCAAGAAGTAAAGGATGAAGGGCTTTAGATGGATCTTTGAACGTACAAAGCGGGCGAGTGCTCGACTAAGGCGCGAGAGGACGGGACTGGAAAATTTAAATTAACTTTACATTGAAATTAAGTAAACTTATTATATGATGTTTTTGTTTTCATTTTTTGAACCAAATAAATAAATAAAAATGATTTCCAAACACATTCGATTTAACTGACAAGATGTAGTGGCCAGTTAAGTGATAGTTAAGAGGTTCCATAAGATAATCAAAGATGTCATAAGCACTGACTTGTTTATATCATTAACAGGGAGCTTTTACGTAGCTTTGTTACTGTAATTTTTTTCCAAAAACCTAAACAAACTTTTTTACTGTGTACTCCGAGGGTCGAGTGCTTTAAAAATATCGTTTACTAAAATGTTTGCATCTATATGACTGTTGTTGTAATACTTCTCTGCTGGACTGGAAGTAAAGAAAAAGCATAGAATGCGTCCAGCTGATTCTCTCCCCGAGCATGTCGTAAAAGTTGACTAAGGGATATAATTAAGGGATATCCTCTTCAACATGATGGACCATCTATACGGCTGACGGGCTGATCACCTGGCACCATGGTTTACCATCTCCATCTTAGGACTAAGATTAGAAGTGGCTGCAAGTTTTGTTATGTTTTCTGGTGGCTCTGCCCACCCCATTAGGGATACAGGCGTGATAATATGACTGCTGTTGTAATTTTCAGCGCATCACCACACACACGGGGGCGCGGCGTGCGCCCACGGCCACGCCCACACACACACTCACACTCACACACACAGCGAGCCGCGGTTCAGACTGTTCCGGCGCGAGCGCAAGCAGAACGGGAGCGTCGTGAATGGAGACTACTCTATGAAGGACCTGGCCAGCACTGAAGCCAACGTCGTCGGGGTCAACACTAGGTAAGGTGCAGCTGTTGGTGACATTTGTCTCATTATTTCTCTACACACACATACACATCACACACACTTACATACATACATACACACTAACACACACACACACACACACACACTCACACACACACACAGCGAACCGTGTTTCAAGTGTAAAACACAATTATCGTTGTGTAAGACAGAACAATCAAACGTCAAGATGACAGCGAATTAGGATGTTTTAGCCACCGATATTATGTCTATTCACTTTGCAAGCTGGCGCTAACTAATGGACTATTCTTCTTTTATAATATACAAAAATTTTTACTACCAAAACTCTACTTCTCTGTTGCACTGGAATTAAAGAAAAAACAGAATGCGTCCAGCTGCTTCTCTCTCCAAGCAATATAGTGTTCTCTCCAACATGATGAAATCTATTATGAGCGATGGGCTGATCACCTGACACCATATCCATCTTAGGCCTTTAAATCAGAGGTGGCTGCAAGTCTTCTTATCTTTATTTGTGGCTCTGCCCACCCCATTAGGGATGCGGGCGTGCTAATTATGTGTATATGTATGCAAAACTCTTTTAACTGACCTAATATCTTCTAGTTTCTTCGTATAATTCCTTTTTTATTTTAGACTTCTTTACGCACACAATTATTTTATTTTGTTACTAGAACTTTCATTGTGAAGCCTGTTCAAATGGTATTTATTTCTTACAGGAACATTAACCTCAGAGCGGCTCTGATCCACGTGATCGGCGATCTAATACAGAGCTGTGGGGTGTTACTGGCTTCTGTGCTCATCAAGTTTTACGTAAGTTAAACCTGCCGCTACACTATCGCGATACTGCGATACTTTGGCCTTATTTTCTTGTCTATCTTAATCTTACTTATATTATAAATTCGAAAGTTTGTGAGGATGATTGTGCCTCAATCCAGGTGCGGTCGCAGCCTGTAATTTTAGGGGGGGATCACTAATAATAGAATATGTCGAGAAATCAGATTTTATTGCACAGTACACAAAATTTTATTGCACATATTAAAACAAATGAAAGCCTTCTATTTTTATTGGCATCGCGGGTAGGAGCAGAAAATTGCTTTTTATATTTTGAAAATTTTTAGATTTTTCAATTTGACGTGAATAATTGGGGGGGGGTCATGTCAATTCTGGGTCAGTTTGGGGCTAGATGGCGCTGTGTGAAATGTCCACAAATACTTATTGTTTATTTACATTTGTCCCCTAGTGAATACGAGGCTTCAGTGTGCTATGTTTTGTTCCAGCCAAACATGAAGATAGTGGACCCTCTCTGCACGTTCGTATTCAGCGTGCTGGTACTCCTGACTTCCGCGCGGGTTGTTCAAGACGCACTTTCAATGCTCATGCAAGCCGTGCCAAAACACTTTAGGTAACATCACTTATTAAAGTCTCATGGTTTCATACTGTTCAAGCATAGACCTTTGCTTTCATTATATCACAGAATCACAATTAGTTAGCTTTAGCATTTGCTATTTAATTTCATTTACGCGTTTTAGATCCGTAACCTTCATTCGTTTGATTTGTGTCATTCCTTCAAACAAACAAACATAAACCCTGTTATTAAAGAGTGGTTTCTCCTAACACAAGCATATTTATTGCTTAAATGGAGTCTCCAAAACCTTGTTATATTTTTATACTAAGCTAAAGAAATTAACATTTACATTTTCATTCATTTCATTTTCATTCCTCTCTCGATTCCCATCTCTCAAAATGGACGTGTGCCTTTTTTTTTACTTTTCCTTAAATATAATTTATACACGCAATAAGAAACGCTGGAGTTTAATTTAATAAACGAATTAGGCTCCCTTATGTTCTGACTAAACCGGAACACATACCACTGTATTGGTTGGCTGGCAGGATATAGATTCACGCTGCACCCACGTCGCACCCAGGCAGCACTTGGTCGTCAAATACAAATATGCTTATTTGGAACAGAAGACAAATTAAAACTAAAACATGCGTAAACTATACTGACGGCAAAAGTATGAAACTCTAGCGCAGCCAGTAAAGCCCTCGATACACGATCAATCAAAAGTTCATATTATTGTGCTAAATATAAACTATTTACTGTTATTACTATACATAACAATAATATACCTACGCTCTGATTCAAAAACCAAGATAATTTATGTAAACAAAGAAATATCATGATATCACTGATGATACTCCGATGATACCAGTGTCGTAAAATATTTTTTAATAATATTACTTCATCATTTTATAAAGTTGTTAAAGAAATGAAATAAAATATAACAAATAGCATAAAACCATTGCTATTTTCCATTCTGTGGATATTGAATGAGATGAGATGAATTAGAAAATAAATCCTACCATAAGTACCTATTTAGAAAAATCCAGTAATCTTTTAGAAACTTTTATTTCAAAACAATTTTTTTTATGGTAACACCTTTGTTTACATCAATTATCTTGGTTTCTGAATCAGAGTATAGGTGAGTTTATGTAGGGTAGTAGTGTCAGTGTTGAGTTTTCCCTGAGAACACCAGACTCTTAAGAGTATGGGCAACGTAGTAAGGAGTATAGCGATGGGTTGTATAGGTACCGCGCGTGCGTATCGGCGCTGCAGCCACGCTACAGCCAAGCTGCACTCTGGCGTTGAAGGCGTTTTTCGATAGTCCCTATTAACAATGTTGATATAAATTTGTTGCCGCACAAACTGACGAAATAACCATGATTTTCAATAAAACAAAATATTGTACACCATAGAATTTTTTTAGATTCTATTTATGTAAAGAAGTGAATATTGGTAAAAATGAATATCCGACATTGTTAATAGGGACCATCATCATCATCTCATCATCTTCCTGCCCTTATCCCACTCTATGTGGGGTCGGCACAGCATGAACCTTGGATCATGTTGTAAGAGTTTTGGCTAAGGTGTTTTATGACCGGCCGCCTGCCTGACGTCAACCCTCCTTGGGAATACTTGCTTATTGTATCTCATCATGTTGGAGGATACTTATCCCTTAGTCGACTTTTACGACATGCTCGGGGAGAGAAGCAGCTGGACGCATTCTATGTTTTTTCTTTACTCCCAGTCCAGCAAAGAAGTATATAGTTTTTATTAAAATGTGTGGTGCTGTGCAGGTACCGGCGCTGCAGCCAAGCTTCAGCCAAGCTGCACTCTGGCGTTGAAGGCGTTTTTATAAAACTGTGTGATTGTGGTGCGCAGGTACCGGGAGTGCGTGTCCGCGCTGGCGGCGCTGGGCGGCGTGCGGCACGTGCACTCGCTGCACGTCTGGGCGCTCTCCACGCACCACGCCGTGCTCAGCGCGCACCTCGCCATCGGTACCTAACATAACTATACTCCGATTCACAATCCTATATAATTTATGTAAACAAAGAAATGTCATCATATGTTACTGTCATAATGATAAGGCAGGGGTAAAATACATTTTTTTACTATAAATAAATATTTCTGGACATTTCACACAGCGCCATCTAGTCCCAAACTAAGCAAAGCTTGTACTGTGGGAACCAGATGGCTGATAGAATACTTACCTTTCTTTTTGTAAATACATACTTATAATACATTTTGACGATCTCTGTGGCGTGGCGGGCGATTGCTCGACGGAGACGCACGAGGCGCGGGTTCGATTCCCGCTGCGGAAAAAATGTTTACATGTTCTGCAAATATTTCTTCCGGGTCTGGGTGTTGTGGTACCATGGTACTCGTAGTTTCTGATACCCACGACACAGGGAATCCTAGTGTGGGGTCAGGACTATATATGTGACTGTTGGGTGTTATATTTTTAGGTTCTTCGACATGCAGGCTTCCTCACGATGTTCTCCTTCGCAGATGAGCTGGGCGACGGTGACAGCATCCTCCGCGAATGCCAGAGGATCGCCCGCAACGACTTCGGCGTGCAATCAGCGACCTTCCAGATTGAGCGATACTCACCTCGCATGCTCACCTGTACCCAATGCAGGGAGCAACCGGCCATACATCCCCCACATCCCACCACGCTGTCGCATTGAGCCACCTCCATCAGGACGCTAACGCATTGAACCCGTCCGGTTGAGGACTGAGGTAATGAATTCTTAAGAGTTTTTAATCACTAGAACGCATTGAAACATCTCCACAAAATGTACTCGTAGAATTGTTTTTTATTTCTCTGTCATCAGAACGCAGTCGCATTGAATTAGTGTCGTTTTGGAATATTTATGAAAGACGGAAAGGAGTAAGGTTCATTTGTATTGGATTGACATTTTGAAAACAGAATGTCTAAAAGCAGTCCTCCAAAACTTGTATACCCTCGTTTTGAAAAAAAAAATATGTTATCTGTGTGTGAAGCGCAATGTGAAGGAATAAGGAGTATGCATGTGATACAAATGAGGGTCAAATATTGTTTTATACATCAGAATTAATATCTCTATCAATATTTTTGATTATAGTTTATTTTTGAGCAAGGAATTAATGTTTAAAAAGTGCAAAAAAACTGGGAAATTCGGATATTTCAAACGCGACGCTATTGTCCGGAGCGTATATGCAGACTAACGTCACGTAATAGTCTATGACGTCAACATTTTTAGTGCCACTGAGTGTGTAGTTGTTTGGTGTTTTGCCTGTGAGTGATAGATTATGACGTCACACCACACGCGCCAAAATGGCAGGCGTTTAAAGTGCCCGAGTCTATTGGCTATTTAAACTTGTTTTTAAATACTTTAAATTACTTTTTCTGCGTTGATTATGTAAACTATGGAATAAAAATACATGCATATTCCCTCTTAGGATTATGATATCGATGAAAATAATACCGCCAGGCGACTCTGTGGGGGGTATTTAAAGGTAAAAAACTTGCCTCTTACTAATTAGGTAAGTCTTCTTTAGATTGACTTCGAAAGATTGATATTTTGTAGTATTAGAAAAAGTTTGAATTGTTGAAAAGTTATAATACAGCTATGATTTTTCAAACGATGTGTAAGTACCAAATTGTTTTCCATAATTATAAGATTAGTGCCAATTTTGTATTATTAATAGCTACGATTGTTTGATCTAAATAAGTATTTATTTTTAAATTATATCGGACATGTTATATAGAATTAGATTGTTATAGGGGATTAAGGTGGAAAAATTGTATTTAATTAAATTATATTAGGACTTCAAAATATTATATACAACTTTAGGTGCCACCCACTGTTGGGTTAAGGCAAGAGATTACAAAAACCGGTCCAGCGAGTCAAATTCGCACACGAAGGGTTCCGTACATTAAAAAAAAGTTTCTTGTAGGGGGGCTTTTTATATTTTATTTTTATTATTTGTTGTTATAGCGGCAATAGAAATACGCACTCAACTCTACCTATTACGGATCATGAGATTCTGCCAGCTGACAGACGGACGCACAGCGGAGGCTTAGTAATAGGGTCCCGTTGGCACCCTTTGAGTACGGAACCCTAAACACCAATTTAACAAAGCTATTTGGTAGGGACCTCTGTAGGTTTTCCGTGGGTACTAGACCTATATTTCATGAATTTGAAACGATTTTGACTGTGTAGAGATAGTATTTTATTTATTTTCAAACTATCTTGTCCCACTTCTTGGTAAAGGCTTATTCACTCCTTTTTTTTATATCTCTGCGTCCCTTAATGCAGTGGGCCAGCCTGGAAGATGCACATTTCTCCTTCCGCCATCTCAGTATTAGAGATAGTATTGAAGTAAGTAATATTGATTGATAATGAAAGCACTGCAAAATGTTATACCTTGGTATAGGGTGAATCTAAAACTTGACCATTATAGCTACAGTATACAGCTAATTCTTCATTTGATAACTTTAAAATTAACTCTGTCCTTTGTTACTACAACGGATAGTCCATTAGCATCATTGTTATCTATCAAAAAGCGCGATACATTTTTGACAAAAAAACAACGTTGTACGATAGTTAAATATAAGAACTGGGCATTAAGCGAAAAATGTTGATTAAAAAAATATCAACAATCTTAAATTAGGGTTAGTTTACAATAATGTTTTATTTAACACAAAAAATGTAGTATTTGTATTGTAAATAATTCCATTATTGGCTTCTGATATAAAGTCTTTATGCGATAAACAGGGTGTGTGTAGTCAAATTATGTAAATGACCAGGAAAAACACTAAATGCCTTCTATGGGCTCCTTCCTGGTAACAAAGTAGACGAAGCGGGAAACTTATTCCACTGTCTTATAAATATCCACCATATTCTTTTGAAGTAAAGCTCAAATTACTTTGCACGAGCTCAGATTTTTGCATCACATTTGAAGGATCACATTTACCGTTGTGAAGAATTTTTGACTCTATTGAAATGGAATAAAGTTAGTATTTATGAATCATTGGAAATCTTGTCTACTTTGCATTTGGAAGATGCTCAAATATTCTTGATTTAGCTTATATTTTTGTAACATTAAGTTGACGAAATTAAGATGTAAGTTAATTAGTAAGTTGTTTTAAGTTAAATTATTTGACAAGTACAAGAAAAAAAGCAGTTTGCATTATTTAACAGTATATTCGCTCGTATTGTCCAGAAATTATGCAAATATTATATTTTATTATTTAGGGTTTTGTACTTAGTGTTAAGCGTTCAGCTCATTTAGATTCATGCTCAAATGTTAGTTAATTGTGATAGTGTTTTTAGTCAGTATTATTTCTTACATTCCTGTTAAGTGACCGTCTTCTAGAAATTTACTTGAGCTATTATTATTATTAGCCAGTTTTGTCCCACTGCTTGGGCAAAGACCTCCTTTTTCCTTCAGATTTTTCTCTTGATAATGTCGGCCATGTCAGCTATTACTTAAAAACCATATTTTTGTCCTAGTGTGTGGTAAAAACTGTCAGGTGACCGTTGGATAAAATTGTTTATTTTATGACCAACTCTATTTAGCTCAAGCAAGGGTCTAAAATACGGACGTTACAGTCCATTTCAGCTAGCATGGGTTGGGTGACAGCTGTCAGATCTGTACTTATTCAGCTATTGTCTCTTTTTCACCTATGTATATTTTTCTATTTTGGGATACCTCAATCACGGAGTACCATCGATAAACAAAAAAAAGGAAGCTTTTTTAGTGTAGAAGAAATTAATTTAAGCCTGAACATAGTTAAAAAAGTTAAATTATATTTAAAAAAATTGTTACGTGATAGAAGTGTTACTTCACTTTCTACATTGTTTTTAGCAAAAAAACACGAGATATTTTTTTCGTTGTCTAGTTTCTATCGCGTATTCTGCTGTCACCTAACTCATACTTAATGAAAAAGGATATAGTAGTTTAAAACACGCACTAGTCTAGAATAGGGCTGCTGTAGAAGTCCAATTTAAGGTATAGATAAAAACATGCGCCAAAACTAGATTTTGATATCTCAAAATTTGAAAGTACGTCTTCCGCCCGGTTCCCATATTCTACCTACGGGTCGTTCATTACCTACCATAGCAAAAGCATAAAATAAATAGCAAAGTTTTATTTTTTTATCTGTCGAAAGGTGCCATGCCTTTTTTTAACAAAAATCAACGCTTCCGCCAAATATTCCGTCGCGACGGACGGTAGATAAAAGACTAAAGGAACCGTGCGTTAGCAAATTAATTCCTTGACGGGGCCTCAGTAGACCATTCTCTTACCATTCCATTATTTACGCCACTATAATATAGATATTAGTATAATATTACTCTGTTGTATTTAGTGTATGGATTGTAACCATTGTACAATAATTGTTGTAAGAAATTATTGTGATTGAAGGAGCCATCACGCATACTAGAGGCATTTTAGGAGCTCATAATATGTTGTTGTAGACTAGTAATGAAGGGGTCCAAATTAAGGCCCTGTTTTTGACATTATAGCCCATCATTTATTAATACCATCAAAATAAGACCGTCCAAAATCAAACTTGAAATAAAATTCTGCTCGCTTTTAGTGATGTACTAACCTATAAAATGTACAGCTTTTAAGTATACAGTTCTGAAGTTTCATTCGCTTTGTGGTTTATTTTGTAAGTTTGAGTAAATACTTTCCACGCAAGCGTTTGTAACGCCACGACCGACCTACTATGAAAATGTATGAACATCATTCGAGAGCGCAGTGTCAATGTTGCGGCCTCAGACCAAATAAAAAGAATTCTTCTTGTTCTTTGGTCTGAGGTTGCGGCCGATAACGTTCCATACATTTTCGTAGTAACTCTATCGCGGCGTCACAAAAGCTTGCTTCGAAAGAATACCTTTTTAGTTTTGAGTTTATGAAAAAGTAGTCCTCCAAATGACATCACTTTATTTTAAGGATTCTAGCTCCATAACGAATCTTGTCTTCTTAGGGTAAGTGCAAGCAATTACTTGACAACGTTATCTAGTGTAAGCAACAGGTTCAATTTAATAAGATTTTGTACATAATAAAGTAAATAGTATTAAAAATCCAGGCTATGTATAAAATTGAACATAATTATCGCCAAATTGTAACCAAAAACAAAGTATTTTTGTATTTAAAGGAACGTAAACGTAATTTGTAATAATATATTATTGAAGATGTTATTTTTATTTAATTTTTGTTGTTGTAAATGTGTTGTCCGTCCCCCTGTTTGTATTTTGTTGTAACTTTTATCCATTGTACTGAGAATAAAATGATAATTATTGACAAATCTTTATTTTATTTCTACAAACCTCTCTAACAATATTTTTGTTATCGAAATCTAAAACAAAAATGCTTTCATAAATCTATTTGACAACTTTATTTTAAACTAGCTGCCGCCTGCGACTTCGCTCGCCTGGTATTCGGATAAAAAATAGCCTATATATTAATCCAGCACCATTACTGTCTATTCCAAGTTTTATTGAAATCCATTGAGGCACAAACATACAAATATCCTCACAAGCTTTCACATTTATAGTAGGATAAATTATTTTATCATTTTTTCTGGAAGGATACATGTAATTATGTAATATACTTAGGTGAAAATTGAAATAAAACAACAAAATAACTACTTATTAATAATTTATTAATCTGAAGGCGAGTTCCAACACATTTTATACACATTTCAACATACATACATCTTTATTCTATTACTAAGGGGGTTACTGTATTTACAAGCCAGCTTAGTTATTGAAAAATAAGAAAAAATATATGCTTGGGGTACTTTTTAGGTCTAGAATCCGAATGAGTCACAGTCATAGTCTTAGCTAGGAATGTAATTGTTTGACGGCCTCGGTGGCGTGGCGGGCGATTGCTCGGCAGAGACGCAAGAGGCGCGGGTTCGATTCACGCTGCGGAAGAAATGTTTGCATGATCTGTAAATATTTCTTCTTGGTCTGGGTGTTGTGGTACCATGGTACTCGTAGTTTATGATACCCACGACACAGGGAATCCTAGTGTGGGGTCAGGACTATGTATGTGACTGTTGGGTGTTATTATTATATGTACCATGGTAGGTAGCAAGACTTTCAAAGCAAGCGTTCCATACATGTGTGTTAGTTGACTCTGACGCGCGTCTTGCAGCGCTTGCTTCGAAGACCTTTAGAGAGCTGGTTTAAATGTTAAAGCACCATGCGAGCCAAGCCGCGGGCGTAAGCTAGTAAAATACAAAGGTTTGCGTTGACTACACCGGATTGTAAATACAGCTTGAAACCCAGTAACTTTGTACGGATTAATATCACAAAGGCAAACCTAATATCGTTTTTAAAGCTATACGTAGTATGATCGACATTGGGTAGAATTACTGAGATTCTAGCAAAGGACTTCATTCAATGGGGTCGCTCCTAACTGCATCCATTAGGGGACAATTATATCTGCAATTTTGGGCTTAGATCTCTTTTTCATGGTGTAGCTACTACAGAATTCAAGAACTATGTTTTTAGGCCATGGCCTACATAATAGCAGAATGCACGATAGATTGCATAGCGTTTGTGGGCCCCAGTAGGCATGCGTAGGTAATGTATCGATCGTGAGCGAGTTCATAATCGACTCACACTTGACCAATTTTTGGGGTTTCCGTGACTACAACCTTTTAGAAGGCTGAACCCGTGCCGATGTTATTATGATATATTTGACGGCTTCTTGTCGATATATGGAACAGAAGGCCATAGAGAGCAAACGATCATCTCATTGGTCAGTTTTTACCGACAGCTTTAAAACCTAGCGCCATCTAGGAAGCCTTAAAGAACTAAAACTTATTTTTATGTTCCTGCAGTAAATGATTTTTTGTACCTACCCAATGTCTATTAATCCTATTCAACAGAAGTGTCTTAACACTCTCAATGTGATTAATATTATGTACTTACTTAGGATTGTTTTTATAATTCACATTTAAGGGTATTCGCCCACTACACCGTTACAAACCCGGACTAGGTCAAAAAAGCGAAGTTCAAACTTCAATATACTTTAGGATAGAATACAATATACTATAGGATCACTTGAAATCGTCTTCAATCTGCGTTGAATTTACGCCTATTCACAACGCGACCAAGCGTAGAAGATGATACAGAGCAGGTTAAAAACCACGGCTTCTTCTGTCAAAAGCTTGATAGTCAATTTTTGCGTTGCTTTTTTGTGCCGGAAAAGTGACGGCCCGGTTTTGATCAGGTTAGAGGGCGAGAACTTGAAAAGAAAACAGAAAAACCATCTATTTTCATATAGATACCAATTTAGCTAAAATAGACTGCATTTATAGACTGTTTTCACATTAACAAAAATATATTCCATTTAGGTTTTGTAAGTACTTATCTGTGATTTGTGGATTTCTCTTCTTCGATAAGCTATATGCTTTTCTACGCTTTTATTTCTATCAAAAAATAAATGCATGAGGTTTCCAAAATCATATATTAATATCTAGGTCTTATATATTTTCTGTTATATATATTTTCAATGGCAGATGAAGATGAAATCTTAATTATATGGACAATAGACATACCTATAGCCAGTTAAGGGTCTATACCCACAACCTCGCTACATAACTGGATCACCAATGAAGCTCAAAAAAAGCAGTCCTGTTTTTTTTGTGCTTTTTTTGTTCCGGGACAGTGACAGTCCGGCTACGGATCGTGATAATGGGCAGTGACCCTAATTTACTCTGAAAACGTTTGTGCGTATCTACTCAAGCTAAGTCACAAGCATTTTCTACTTATGTTTATATTATAATACCTATTCATTAAACAAAAAACAGTTGGTTTTTTGCATTTACAAAGCTACACTACTTGTGAGGTCACTGAAGGTCACTGGATCCTTTCACAACACTGGATCTTTTCACGGCCCTCAAGAACATCAGTGACATACCATTAATAAATACATAGGCACTTAAAAAAATTCTTTACATTATGTACTATGTATAGTTAAAAAAAATTAACACAACATTATAAAAATAAACTTGTTTAGTTTGCGCCAAGTAAGAGGAACCCAACCGAAAAGTTTGAAAGTGGTCAGTTTTTCTCACAAACGTGTTTGCCTATTGTTCAAGGTAGCCTATTTATTTATTCTTCTTCATAAAATGAACATTACACTTGAATGAAACAATAGGAAGATCCTCTGTACGTAGGGTTACCATTTAGAAATTTGTAAAGTTCTGACAAAGACACTTCAATAAAAGTCACAAAATGCAAACAATGCGAGACAAGATTAGTTTAATTTTATTAATTTTATTTGAGATGAATGAGAAGTTATCAAACAAACATTAATGACTCATTTCATATTACTTAATTATGTAAGCTTCATTACTAGTCAGAAAAGTCCGGACAAAAGGTAACCCTATCTGTACGCAATAGTATCCATGTTTTTTTTCCTGCGGTTTATCTCACGTGGCGCGGAACTAATGAGGAACATTCTTAAAAAATCGATTCCCTGCCGCTAGATAAGAACTAGAGCGTTTACCGGAAACTCCAAAAGCCACAGAGGAAATGAACATATGATTGGTTCGATTATTCTGGCACAGATAATATGCAACGCGGTCTTTGTATGTCCGACTGTTTCTTTTGTATTTTATAAATACTTGTATTTGTTTTATGTTTCTTTCTGTTGATAACATATTATACTAAAGTGTTCCGGTTTCTTAGTCTGTGCCTACAGGAAACATTTTATTTTTATTTTTAAGAATGTTCTCAATAAGGAGTATTTAAAACTTTTAAATACAACAAAATGAGATTCATTACCTATTTAAAAACAAAAACTGTTTTACAAAATTGGCGGGTAAAATTATTAGAAATACTTGTAACTAACATAATAAATATTATGTAAATTTTATGCAAATAATATAATACTGTAAATTAGTATAATTAAATTCCAAAATCACTTAGTTATTCGACAATAGATGGTGCTGTCAAATCTCAAATTATTTAGCTACCATCATCATAAATAGGCAAGAATGTGAATACAAGCTTCCACCCGCTGCTTTATTTTATTGTATTATTGATAGTAATGGGTGTCTGAGAAACTTCCAACGTTTAATAGTTTGCTGGAGATCACGCATGATGCAAACGACATGAGGGCAGTCGCGATACTATTCATTAATCAACATTAAAAAACATACTATCGTTTTGCCAAGCACATTTCGTTTCGCACTCATTTTCTGACACAGCTTATTATGATGTCAAACGAACGCTTTTGATTACATTCGAAAGTTGAAAATTCAAATTATTTATAGCACGATCGCCCTCTAGTTGAGTTTACAATAACTTAACTAACCCCCAAATACTCAAACGCGACTCAGAGTTGAGCACGTCTCAACTCGCGGTTTTTTGACAGTTTATGGTGAAAATCTGTCAAAAAATCGTCATTTGAGACGTGCTCAACTTTGAGATTCGTTTGAGTATTCGGGGGTTAGAGAGTACATATAAATAGGTAAGTATTATGCATAATTATAAAATAGAATAGATATCGGTCTAGACGTAACACAACAGAATACTAAAAAAACATCATCACAAATTCTTATTTTAATATAAGTAGGATTATAATTATTTATTGCAATCATTATTACTATTTAATAAGTCTAAAATGTAATATAGTTTTGTTTTCTCACTTCATTATTGTATTAATCTGCTGTGGGAATCACCAAACAACCCATATCATATATAGACAAGTATTATACTGAACTAGGAAATAATGTCTGGACAACCTCGGTGACGTGGTGGAATGCCCATGTGGTGCGTGTTCGATTCCCACTGCGGGAGAAAGGTTCGAGTTCTGCAAATATTTCTTCCCAGTTTGAGTATTGAGGCATAAGTAGCGAATCGAAATCCTTGGTCTCTGCCTACCCTTATGTATGTATGTAAACTGCACACATATTGTGTCCATATATGGTATTCGATTAGGATGTCATCTATTCGCGCTCAAGACTTTGACGAATTCTAACGGGGTAGTCAGAGGCACGTCCACGGCTTGTCGCAAATCTATTTTGCTCCAAGCATACCAAGTGGTCAAGACTTTACTTCCCTTCTACAACTTTTCTTCTACTACTTGTCTATATACAATGGTCGGTTAGGATGTTATTGATATGTCTACAAACTCTACTCAATCACAGAATTCATTCACACAGACTGCATGAGTTATACCTACTTAAAGCTAGTTAATTGTTTTTCATGTACTGAAGAAGATATCTTACGGCTAATTTTACTGACTGCCGGGCTGATATTTTAGGGTATCCCGAAGGGTACCAATGGGACCCTATTACTAAGCCTCCGCTGTCCGTCCGTCCGTCTGTATCTCAAGAACCGTTATAGATAAGTAGAAATTTGAAATTTTCAGTGTGTATTTCTATTGCCCCTATAACAACAAATAATAAAAATATAAAAGAGGACCCCTGCCATAGAACGCTAAAGTATACTAGGTGTTTGGTTAACGACGGTGATGACCTCGGTGGCGTGGCGGGCGAGTGCTCGGCTGAGCCGCAAGAGGCGCGGGTTCGATTCCCGCTGCGGGAGAAATGTTTGTATCTTCTGCAAATATTTCTTTCGGGTCTGGGTGTTGTAGTATTTGTATCAGCCATCTGGTTCCCATAGTACAAGCTATGCTTAGTTTGGGGCTAGACGGCGCTGTGTGAAATGTCCACAAATATTTATTTTATTTATTTAACAGATCGATCATAAGAAATTCAGTAACCAGCAGCCCAGCTCAAGTGGTATTGGACCGGCCATGTCTGTCGTATGTAGGACGACCAGTGAGGAAAGACCACTATTGGTTAATTACTGAACCTATTCTGAAAAACCTTTGACTAGTAAGAAGCTACTCTATCCCTAAGTGATAAAGGCTATATTTTGTACGCATGCGATTGAAACCGCTGGAGCAAAATTAGTTTTAAAATATCAGCTTCAGTACATAGAATTAGTACATTAGTAACTACACAATTTAGGCAAGTAATTAGACTAGTCTGAGAGCTGTCCAATTTGGACTTGTACATTATATGAATCTAACGTTTTGTGGAATGATTGTGTACTATTGCTCTGTCACTGTAGTTTTGTGATTTCCATCTGAAAAATGAAGAGGTTTTCAAATGTCAACCTATGCATCATACAAAAAAATGGAATGTACGAAACAATTAAATTTATACATACATATTACCACGCCCATAGGGATATGGGCGTGATAATATCCCTACCCCATTAGGGATAAAGGGGTAGGCAGAGCCACAAGTAAACATAAGAAAACTTGCAGCCACTTCTGATTTAAAATATAATTCAAAATATATTTAATTCAATCTAGTGGTACCAAACATTTTATCAGCTACATAAAGAGTGGTCAAGTAATATTTCTGACATCATCATCATCCTGACCTTATCCCACTCTATGTGGGGTCGGCACAGCATGATCCTTGGATCATGCTGTAAGAGTTTTGGCTAAGGTGTTTTATGACCGGCCGCCTGCCTGACGTCAACCCTCCTTGGGGATACTTGCTTATTGTTTCTCATCATGTTGGAGGATACTATCCCTTAGTCGCCTTATACGACATGCCCGGGAAGAGAAGCAATATTTCAGACATCAGACAGTCAAAGCCTAATCAAACAGGAAGAGTTTCAATCGTGTTCATATTGTGCCTTATTCTTTTGTCATAAGGTTCAATATCGCACCGTGACCGCCTCGAGCTGTGAGCCCAGCATAAGCGATGCTGAGAGGAATAGTTTCAATGTCGATTTCGTACCTTATTCCCTCGGCATAAGGTTCAATATCGCGCGGTGACCGCCTCGAGCTGTGAGTCCAGCATAAGCGATGCTGAGAGGAATAGTTTCAATCTCGATTTCGTACCTTATTCCCTGGGCATAAGGTTCAATATCGCGCGGTGGGCGACTGCGGCTGCCGCACGGCCACGCCCGCCAATCGCTCGCACACCGCTTCTAGTTGTGCGTCCAGCATTAGCGATGCTATCTGATCGTCTGTCAGCATTTCCACGCTGAAACAATACAGTATCATATTTTCTATAGATGTGACAGAACGCAAAAAAATATCAGCGACCGTAGCGCCATGTCAGTATTCGTTTTCCACCTTTCGGACCCAGAAGATTATACGAGAGATAGTAAAAATGAACAAACATGGAATCCACACGTTGATAAAGCGAGCGACCGTGGGCTGATCTTAGAGATAACCTACTAATATTATATAGAAGCAGCAGGACGCATTCAATGTTTTTTTCTTATAAAGAGAAAGTTAAAGTTTCTTAGAGACCATCTCAGACCAAATAAAAAGAAAAGACCCCGCGCCGCGAACAAACACAAGTGAAGCCACCTTTTTATCTATGTGTGTCTAAGGTTGTGTGTTCCAAGTAACCTAAATTCATAGTATAATAATTAAGAAACGATGCTATTTGAAGTACCTACTTACAAGTGAAAAGTGATTCCGTGAGACTTTTTATGTGATTTGCTGCTGTTTTTACAAGTTTTCACTACACAGGAAGGCATAATTCTATTTTTAAGACTTGTGACGTACTAAGAGCGATGAACATGGTTTTAGTGTAGGTGTGTGCGTGAACGTGTATGTTTACTTGCAGGAGCACGGTTTTGTGTGGCTTCACTTTTGTTGTTCGCGGCGCGGCGTCTTCTCTTTTTATTTGGTTTGAGGAGACCATTTGCACTTTTTCTGCGAAAAGTTTTGAAAGCGCGTGTTTGCCTTGAAAATGGATGACGTTGGCAAGGAGAACTCACCTCGCCAGACTGTCGGTGTCGGAGTATCGTTCGTCGGAGGCGGAGGAGCCGTCGCGCGCGGGGGAGCGCCGGGAGCGGGGGGAGGCGGCGCGGCGCGGCGTGCGCGGCGCCGATAGCGAGCCGCGACGTTCCCCGAATAGGGACAACCCTGGAATATAAGTATATTGCTATAAATATAGTATAACTAACCTAGGAAACTTTTTTTTTGTGAAACATCCTTGACAGTGTGTATTATGTGTTCTGTTGGCGTTGCCTAATAAATAAGGTCAGAAACCTTGGGATTCTAAGAATCTTCAAGTTCTACGGCCAAACTTTCGGGTTGAAAGAAAGAAAGTGTTTATTTGCAAGAAGCATGGTAATGTAGGTAGTGTAGATTACAGTTCAGGATAGTTTTGCTCGAACACACTTCGCCAGCTGGCATGCAAAATTTATTACATAGGTACAGAAAATTATTAAAGTCAATGAAATTTAATTTATTAATTAATTATTGTATGTCATGCATTCTATTCTTCCTTCAGCGTTAATACCAGGGTCAGAAACTTCGGGTTCTAAGTTCTGACCTTTAGGTTTTACTGAGGCACTCACCTTGAAACATCTCCTTGACCTTCTCCCCAGTGTCATGCAGCAGGGCATCGAGGCTCTGCCGCCGCCCTTGCTCCAGCTCGGCGCGAAGACACGCACTCCGGTCCGCTGGGCGGATGATGCGGCGCGGCGATGCGGCCGACACCTTCGACTCCATCGGGCTGGGCGGGGAACCCTTTTCGGGGGTGGAGCGGGGGCGGAGGGAACATTTCTCGAAGCTCACCTAGAAGTTTAAATAGCGACTCAGAGCTGAGCACGTCTCAACTCACGGTTTTTTGACAGTTTCTGATGAAAATCTGTCAAAAAAGTGTTTTCGCCCGCGGCTTCGCTCGTGTGGTATTCGGACAAGTAGCCTATATGTTATTCCAGCACGCATACTATGTATATTCCAAGTTTCATTCGAATCCGTTCAGCTGTTACGGCGTGATTGAGGCACAAACATACATCACATCCACACATCCTCAAAAACTTCAGCATTTATAATATTAGTAGGATTTATATCCGGGATTCTAACTCGACCTGGAAAGTCGGGGTACTTCAAACTAGGCTAAAGCACTTCACACGCGGCAGCTATAATGTATATTAATGTACATTACATCCGTAAAAATAGTATCCGTGTAAAAATATACATTATAGCTGTTGTATGGTCTCCTGATGATTTCTATGAAAAGATGTAATGAGATGTATTGTGCTCTCAGACCAAATAAAAAGAGAAGACGCCGCGCCGCGAACAACAAAAGTGAAGCCACACAAAACCGTGCTCCTGCAAGTAAACATACACGCTCACGCACACATCTACACTTAAACCATGCTCATCGCTCTTAGTACGTCACGAGTCTTAAAAATAGAATTATACCTTGTGTAGTGAAAACTTATAAAAACAGCAGCAAATCACATAAAAAGTCTCACGGAATCACTTTTCACTTGTAAGTACTTCAAATAGCATCGTTTCTTAATTATTATACTATGAATTTAGGTTACTTGGAACACACAACCTTAAAACCTTCGACACACACATAGATAAAAAGGTGGCTTCACTTTTGTTGTTCGCGGCGCGGGGTCTTTTCTTTTTATTTGGTCTGAGATTGTGCTATAATATACATCTTTACATTATAGCTGCCGTGTGTGAATTGCTTAACCTTACTAGATCTTCTAGAATCTAGATCTATGATGTGGTTAATACCTCCTCCGGGCTAGAGTACTCCAGGTCTATCTCGGTCCAGGTGTCGCTGGTGTCGAGGCAGTGCGGGCGCGACACATCGACGCGGCGTAACCACTCGCGGACATGCGCGTCGGTGTGCGAACACAGTTCCTCCAGCTTCTCGCTCGCCGGCGTCGTCGCGTCGCTATTGTCTGTGGTAACCGATTGGTCTACATCTGAAAAACATTACATATATAGGTACGCTGCAAAATTAAATTACTGTCACTGTGTAATCTCCCATATCTACACGAACAGACACACACGCGCACACACCAACACACGCACACAACCACACACACACAAACACACCAACACACGCACGCAACCACACACGGCGCGGCGCACACACACACACTTAAAGCAGACATATTTTTGTTTTAATTATTTTATTGCTTTTGTATAATCTATTATTGCAAGCTTTGTAATTATGATATCAATTCTTGTGTATACCTAAAATAAAAACATTTTTGGTTAAGGGGGTGGGCGTTGGTGGTTTTTCTAAAACTACTGTCCTCGTAGCTATCATCGTTTAGAATTAGTTAATAAAAACCTTTGTAATCTTCATTCCCAATAAAAAATATTTGATTTGAAAGAGGGGATATTGAATGTAATAACTATTTAACTTCCTCCGTAGCGTCAGAGACTTAACTGGCACAGCTTGGACTTGGTACTTGATGCCTCAGGTTAAAAGAGAATAAGAGCTGCTCAAGTCAGAAATGGCCACTCACTAGGATCCCCATTCCTAGCAGAGGTCCTCCTGGAGCGGTGGCGGTGGATCTCATCAGAGATTCTCTCCAGGTTCCTCAGCGCCGAGGAGTACTGCTGCTTCGCCTCACAGACGGACACCTCCAGGGTCTGGATGCGAGCCTTCTGCGCCTCCAGGGCTGTGTTGATGCGGGCCTTCTCCTCGAAGTATGGCCTAAGGTTTGTTAAATGATGAATTTTGGAACAAATATGGTCTATTAGCACATAAATTGGGATATTTACCGTGATTATATGGTAACATGTTAACCGGTTTATATCCTATTTTACATAATACATAAATTATCACGCCCGTATCCCTAATGAGGTGAACAGAGCCACAAGTATAATCATAAGAAAAATCAGCCACTCCTGATTCAAAGATGGATATGGTGAACCATGGTGACAGGTGATCAGCCCATCGCCCATAGATGGCCCATCTTGTTGAAGAGTATACGATCCCTTAGTCGACTTTTATGACATGCTCGGGGAGACAAGCAGCTGGACGCATTCATGGACGCAGTCCTATTTTAAGTGCTAATAATATTCATAAACCACGATAAATAACATACCTAATAGTATATATTTTTGTTTGGTTTTAATAGCGGTTTCTAGTGTAATTAAGGTTCTTTAAATAAAAAAATGGTCTGTCCCAGGTAGAGATTAATTGCAAAAATTTCTTCCACCTAGCACATTTCGGCACTCGCACACCATCCCGCAGAAGTCGTCAAGATTAACAGCAGTACCATCGTCTTATTTACTGTTACCACTATTTGTGTCAAACGTAAGTAAGTAAGTTTGTATAATCTAGTGGCCAACTCTTGTGACGGAGTTTTTAGACCACCTAAATGCCTCCGTCATGGCTTAACGACTTAAAAACCGGGACCGACAATTTAACGTGCCCTGCGAAGCACGGAAGCGCTCAGCTCGTAATGCCACGTGCGGTCACCCATCCAAAAGTGACCGCGTACAACATTGCTTAAGTTCAACGATCAATCAAGAACGTCTAAGCAGCTAATGTTGTTCATACTCAACCCACTATTAAATTATTCAGATACATAAATGCTGTACCAAGGTTTCATTTACATGATTGATATAGCAAGGTCAGTCCAATCAGGCAATATTTACTGTAACCCAATGCTTGCCTAGTTAAAATGGTTCTGCATCATTAGATAGAATGTACTATTAGGATTGTTATTGCCTTGAAGATAGATGAGACAAGAGACGTGCGAGTTCAATCCACGCTAGAGAAATGTTTGTTCTGCAAATATTACTTCCAGGCGTTGGGTGTTGGTATCATGGTGGTTTCTAACACCCACGACAGAAGGAATTCTAGTTTGTAGGCTTTTTCGGAGTTTTTTAGGATTCCGTACCCGAAGGATGCCAACGGGACCCTATTACTAAGCCTCCGCTGTCCATCCGTCCGTCTGTCAGCGGGCTGTATCTCATGAACCGTAGAGTTGAAATTTTCAGAGTTTATGCCGCTATTACAAATAAAAGTTAAAAAAATAGAAGACGCCCTATACCAGAAACATTTATGTACAAGTACGATGGTACGGAACCCTTCGTGTGCGAATTCAACTCGCACTTGACCAATTTTTATCATACCATCGATATTACGTCCGGACCTCACGAGGAACTAGTGGAATGCCCCGCGACTTTGTACGCGTTGACTTTCTCTATGCAAACTGTATTCTCTCATTGCGTCCCACAGGAGTTAAATGTCGGGAATTCCCTTTTTAGTAATAATAACGTTTATTGATAGAATTACAAAGCTTTTAAATCTAGATTAGTAGACTTAGTGCACCTCTTCACCATAATAGAAATCTACCTTCCAAGTTTAATGTTTCTAGGACTGATGATTTAGGCTGTACGTTGATATGTCAGTCAGTCAGTCAGTCACGAATATGTTATACATATATAATATTAGGTTGGAAATTTTATTTATTAAAAAAAATACCACGTCAAATATCAAAAGTTTTTTTTCCAAAACATGCACAATTATAAAATATACATTAACAAACTTTAATACGAAGACTATTCTGAAATAGTCCTGTTCGTGGAGACCTGATCGAACGAAACGCAGTCTCAAAACATGTACAAAAGGTATTTAACAATAAACATACAGAGTCTACAAAAAAAAAACAAACAAACATGCAAAAGTTAACACATTGAGTGAAAAACATGCAAAAACTTTACAAAATAGCAAAAAAACATGCAAGTTTACAAATTTCGCAAAAAAAACATTCATAACTTTACAAAATGAATAGAAAAACATGCAAAAGGATAAGCGAATGCGCTACAAAGCTCGGTCCACAGCTAAAAAGCTATAGAACCAGCTTGATGTGAGAAAGATGAGTTACATGCAAAGGTAAATAAAATCAGTACCAAACAGCAAGGTGCGTCGGCCGGCGCGCGCCCTGAGGAGAAACGAACTCTGTGCAAACTAGTCAAGCAGTGAAGGCTCGGTCATAGCTCTTAAGGACTTACCTCCGAATACTCAAACGCGACTCAGAGTTGAGCACGTCTCAATTCCCTTTTTTCTGACAGTTTTTGATGAAAATCTGTCAAAAACTCGTCACTTGAGACGCGCTCAACTTTGAGATGCGTTCGAGTATTTGGGGGTTATTCTACTTATATTATAGATACTGGACGGCATCGGCAGCGTGGCGGGCGAAAATCTGAATGTCACATTTATCGAAACCAATAAATAATACCCAACAGTCACATACATAGCCTTAATCCCACACTAGGATTCCCTGTGTCGTGGGTATCAGAAACTACGAGTACCATGGTACAACACCCAGACCCGGAAGAAATATTTGCAGAACATACAAATATTTCTCCCGTAGCGGGAATCAAACCGCGCCTCTTGCGTTTCAACCGAGAACTCGCACGCCACGCCACCGAGAACGTCAAATTGATGTAATATATTTGTCTAAAGGGGGCTCTATAAGAAATTGTGTTAAGAAACTATATCAGAAATATAGCGAGTTCCTTATAAACTGTGACCGCTCTTTGTAGTTATACGTTCATTGACGAATGACGACTGACATTATCGCCTTTCTCATATCATAAGCTCTCATAAGTGTCGCGACACATCTGCTGAAAGTGAGGTGAAGGTGAGGAACGATAGTTCGGCTAAATACGCTCGCAATGTTTTTTACGTGCCACGTCATTCGAGCAGAAGTGTCATTACTTAAAAAACATTGCGAGCGTATTTAACCAATTTTTCAGCAGATGTGTTGCGATAGTAAGGCAGGCTTTTAACAATCAAGTTTGCAAGAAGGTCATAATGTCCGTCGTTAAAGCGCACGCTTAGGCATTAGTTGAGTTTAGACGAGTATATCTTTGATATAATAGTAATGCTTCATGCCACTTTTATGTTTATGTCATCTTTGTAATCAGTTTCCATCAGTCCGTTGTCAATCAAACTTCTGCAACATAAATAGCATTCATATTTGACGGTTTCAATTAGAAACTGCCGAATGGAGGCATATCACAAGCAATACTCAAACACTCGTCTAAACAAGTTGATAATTACAATCAAATGCTGAAAGATGTTATCTGGTTTTGCATGTAAAGACAATAAGGAATTAAAGTTTAGCCAAATAAAAAGTCCCCAAGTATTCTAAGTTGTATTGAGTTGAGATTTGAGTGTGATTCAAACACAAATATGAGAGCACTGCTGGTCTAGTGGTAGCGACCCCGCCTAACGATCCTAAGGTCGTGGATTCAAACCGACCAATGGATTTTTCTGTTCAATAAAATCATGTGCGCTATACCAGTAGGTACTCTCTCAAACGGTGAAGAAAAACGTCGTGAGGAAACCAGCATATCCTTTCACCACACAGGTTCGAAAGAACTAGTGACTAGATGGAACACAAATATACAAATATCGAAATTTTCGCATTCATAATGTAGGATGTTTTCAGCATTTAATTGTAATAAAATAAAATAGTACAACTTGTAAAGTATCTACATTTTGTTAGTAGTTTAACTACTTAAGCAAAATTTAGAAATGATCGCTTTTAAAACACTTTTTACAAGCCTACAAGGACTACATGTCTGAATAAGAATCTAATTGGGAAAATCAAAATGCAATAGACTATTCAAGAAACTAAGCTATTGTGAAGTACTAAGAAAATCTACAATTTTATCTTGTTTTTTTTTCTAAACTTAGGTGCAAATAGAACATCGTTGATGGTGACTTTTACTAGCGATGTTCTACAGCTTTCGTCCGTGGCTTCTCTTGCTTGTTATCCGGATAAAGAGTAGCCTACGTCATATTCCAGGGCACAAACTATGTTTATTCCAAGTTTCAGTCAAATCCGTTATCATCCTCACAAACTTACTGGTGAATTAGTAGGGCTTATCTATGCAAAGGTAGATAAAATAAGTCGAATGTGATTTCATAAAAATATTTCTAATTTTGAATTTTAAAGTTGTTGTTTTTTTTTACCCAACTGCGAAGAAGGAGGGTTGTGTTTGGGGTGTATGTATGTTTGTGAGTATGTGGGTATGTATGTATGTGTATTCCTTTGGCTGACGCTGTAGTCCAAACGGCTAGACGGATTTTGACAAATGAGGTGTCGTTGGATTTGTCTGGACAACGAGAGTTTGAAGTGTCAAAAAATCCAACATGGCGGCTGTTAGAAGCCATTTTCAATTTATTATTTTTGCTGTCTCTGTAGCCGAAACGGCTGGACGGATTTTGACAAATTAGGTGTAGTTAACTTAAGATGTTACATAACTATAAACGTAGACTAAAATGGTAAAAATTCATCACCATCATCATTATGTGTCACAAAATCAAGTATGTCAGACCTACTATGCTATTTAAATTCTACACAGTCGGGTGTTTTGTTCTTTGAAATAAATACTTGTTTCTAAGATTTCTCACCTGGACTTGGCGATGTGCCGCTTAAGTCCGCTCTGCAGTTGCTGTACGAGAGCGGACGCCGCTCTGTGTGAGGCGGATTTCGTCCGCTGAATGGCGGTAGTGGAGGCACGGTCTGCCTCCGCCTGGCATTAATGTTACATGATAATGATAAGATAAGAAAATACAAACAAAAATAAATGCATTACCTTCTACCAATATAAGTTGTCTCAACATCATCACCAGCATAAGTATGGAAGTCCACTACTGGACATAGGCTTTCCCAATATACTTAAATGACTAGTTATATCAGAAATAAATTAAATAAGATAGTTATTGCAATTACGTTTACTTGCAAGTCAAAGGCAGTTGCAACACAAAAAAGTCATAGTTGACAAGTATGATAATCCTTTATCTCACCACTCTGGGTGAAAACTATTATATAGTTTATGAAGATCTGTTGAGGCGTTTGAATATCATCAACTCATTTCCTACTTGACAAAACTTTCACAGGTCCGATTGATTTGAGGTGTTCTGTTTGGGCGTCAGGTGTTATTTAATTCTTCAATTTAATAGCTTATAAAGAAAGCGTTGACTGGATGATCTAGACTCCTTCGAGAGAGAATGGTGGGAGACCTCGAAGGACAGAGATGGTTGCCAGAGTAAGAAGACCTTTGCCCAGCAGTGGGACGATAAAGGTTAATAAAAAAAAAAGCTTTTAATCTAAACTTATCGGTACATTCTTGCCGTGACTGTGGCATACCTGATTAACCCTATGGGTCGCGTGGTTGAGCATTTCCTGCCAGGCCGGGTCAAGCGTGAGCCCGCCGTCGGAGCCGGCCGCGAGCCGCGCCAGCCCTTGCTCCGCCAGGTATACCATCTCGCGGGCCGCGGAGTGAGCGCTGTTTGCTTTGTCATATGCGATGGTGGCCGTTTGCAGCTCTTGTGATGTCTGGATGATAGAAAGTACTTTAATGCACACCAAAATGTCTGAAGATAATGAAAAGATAAGTCCCTAAACATTTTCACAGTTAGCATAATTAAAGAAGCTTTAGCAGTGTGCCAATAAGTTTATAAAGAGTATAGGTACGGTAAAACAATATTAAGGTATTGTTACCAGCTTAGATTGGAGTAGAGAGAATGTAACGAAATTCAAAATATGAGTAAGAAGGTGAAAGAGGTACTTCAATCATGTAGCTGAATTTAATTTACAATATTTATAAGCATCCATTCCCAGCTATACTGTACATGGTATCTGCCCTGCAGATAAAAAGCCCTATGTGAATTTCCAAGTCATTAACTGTGTATTCAAAGCTAAAACCATCCAGTTGTTATGGAGATGAGTGGGAACAAACACAATAGCAATTACATTTATTTACTCTACACTTATTACAAATTGTGAAATGTCCACGAAAATATTAGATATTGTAAATCAATATCTAATATTTTGGTGCACATTTCACGAAAATACGAATGTCCACGAATATATTAGAAAATAATAATAATAATAAATGTTTTATGTGACATTTCACAGGGTCATCTATTCCCACTATGGGAATCAGTTGGTTAATAGAATGCTTAAGACGGCCTCGGTGGCGTGGCGGGCGATTGCTCGGCAGACGCAATAGGCGCGGGTTCGATTCCCGCTGCAGATGAAATGTTTGCATGTTCTGCAAATATTTCTTCCGCGTCTGGGTGTTGTGGTACCATGGTACTCGTAGTTTCTGATACCCACAATACAGGGAATCCTAGTGTGAGGTCAGGACTATGTATGTGACTGTTGGGTGTTATTTATTATTTAAATTACTTTTGCAGAGCATGTAAACATTTCTTCCGCGGCGGCGGGAATCGAACCCGCGCCTCTTGCGTCTCAGCCGAGCACTAGCCCGCCACGCCACGCCACGGAGGTCGTCAAATAGGTATGGTAAACCGAACTCGCGCCTCTTGCGTCTCAGCCGAGCACTCTGCCACGTCAAATAGGTATGGTAGTACTCACAATATTAGCCCTAAACCTAGCTTCATAATAAGGCCGTGCTTTGTGCACACTGGTGCCTAGCTTCTTCGTCAGCTGCTGGATGCGCAGGTGACCCTCCGCCAGCAAGCGGCGGAATGCGAGCCTAGCCTCATCCAACTCAACTTCGAGCCGGTTGATCTCATCTGTGGCTGTGTTTAGACGTTCTAGCTCTATCTGCAATATGGAAAACAGATTACAAACATACATACTTATCACGCCTGTATCCCTATTGGGGTGGGCACAGCCACAACTAAACATAAGAAAACTTGCAGCCACTTCTGATTTAGTCCTAAAATGGATATGGTGAACCATGGTGACAGGTGATGAGCCCATCACCCATATAAGTGGTCCATCATGTTGGAGAGGATACTATTCCTTAGTCGACTTTTATAACATGAAATCAGATTAGAATTATTTTTATAGGAGATAGTGCTAAAAGATTATGTATGAACTAAAATGATTCATCAAAATTATAATTGTATTGAGGTATAAGTTTCGTAATGTATTCCATTCATGATCTTTTGATTATAATCATTTCATAAACTTACAACAAACTTACAAATATTATTAGAAGGTATACAGACAGGTGTGAGTTGCTATGAATTAACTAACTTGTTTTTTGGTAAAGTTATTTAAGTACATATAACATAAAAAATAAAGAAGCAAAATATATTTAAGAATTATGTAGGTATGTAAGCATATTGGTTTTATATTCTAATAGGAAAGTTCCGCACAACTATTCAAAAGTTCATTGCATAACATCAGAACAGCTGAGCTGAGAACTTCAAGACAAAAGGTATTGTTTCACTAACTCTATCATTCTATTTCTGAATGTGACCTCACGCTCCGGTCCGAATTTATATAAGGAAATATAATGAGCAGTTTCAGCTTTATAAGATTATGTCCGAAAAAGTATTCTTGATTCAATTTATGTTCAAAATTATCGATTTACCTGTACTCGAGGATCCAGAGCTTCCGTGCATTCTGCTCCGCTATCGTTCATTGTAGCAGACGCATCTTTAGTTTACATACAATGACGAATTTCCTTGTTTATAACTTGTATGTAAACAAGCATCGTTTTCAAGAGAAGTTTTCTAAGAAAAATAAAAGATTTTGATAAAATTCGCAAAACCACCCCTATCGCCGCTCGCTCGGCTCTCGCTTAACCAAAGACAAATGTTTTTATTTTTTAGTCTAGTAAAGAATGACAGTGACAGTTTAAAGGCAACGGTCTATCTCTTAAATCTATTCTTTATGATTCTTTATCAAAAGCTTGGAAATCTTTAGAAAGCTCAAAAGCTCGATACTATCCATCCATTCACAGAATAGTAAGTTCTAAGCATCCATTATAATACATTCTCACTCTTTTGGAACTGCAGATATTGGGCCTCGGGTGTACCGTACCACCAATACCACCTATTGCCCGCTCGTTCAACCCTTTGAGACTTCATAACAAGTCTTGAAAACTTTTGACAATGACATTGACATCATTCAAATCAACAACCCACATGTCATGAATGCGTGTGAGTTTTCAGTTTTTAGTCCTTAGGAACTGAACTGAAGTGAATATAACCTAGAAAAACAATAAACAATTATTATAATATTTTTTTAAGATAATGTGTAGATTTTAGGATTAACAAAAATGAAGTTTGTCGAAGGGTATCCTGATCTTATCAAAACCATTGAAGATGGCGAGGAAGTTGAAGATTTGTCTGAGGAATCTGACGAAGAAGTCGAGGTTAGTTCATTTTCAAAGCTAGTGAGCATACTGAAACTATATTTTACTAACATACGTACTTAATATCACGCCTGTTTCCCATAGGGGTAGGCAGAGACCACTAATCTCCATTTGCTACATTTCATTATATTGCACCTTTTATTGTTCCAGTATCAACCCTCTAAACAAAAAGTCAAGAGGAAAGCGGATTTTAACCCCAAATTTCAATTCGTTTCTTCGGTCGAAGAATACAACAAGGTATGTATTTTTGTCTTCATTTTACCCCTTGTCCTTATAACGAAGACTGTCCAAGTTTCATGCATTGATCATCAGTTACTATTGTACTCCTGTTTTTTTATGTTAAATTGTATTCCAGCATTTTCTATTTGGATATATAAAGCAGATAGAAAACGCTGGAAAAAAGGGAGGGAGGCCTTTGCCCTGCAGTAGGAAAACACAGGCTGAAAATAAAAAATTAAATTATATTCCAGCAATTTCATGAATATTATGTATCCTACTGGAACTCCAATAACATAAAAAATAATGATATTATCTGATTAAATCCTCTTACCACACTGATTCAAATAAACATGACTAGTAGTAATCGTTTAATGTGTGACTTGTTTAAAATTTGATCTTAATAAAAAAAACTAATTTTTTAACATTTCTTTTTCGAAATAAAGGGTTAAAATCATTTGTAATAATGTATATTCAACAGAGTCCATGGGATAACCTACACAAATATGTCCGCCGTAATGTTAAGAGGACTCTAGATGAAAGGATCGAGAGAAAGCGAGCTCAGGTGAAGGTGGAAGGAAGTCAGGATGTGGACACTGACTCTGATGTAAATGGTAAGACCTTCTAGGACGACCTCTATGGCGTGGCGGGCGAGAGCTCGGCTGAGACGCAAGAGGCGCGGGTTCAATTCCCGCTACGGGAGAAATAAAATAAATAAATAAGTATTCTATCAGCCATCTGGTTCTCATAGTACAAGCTTAGCTTTGTTTGTGGACATGGAAGGTTCAATGGAACAGACTTTGTTGTCACTAGACGTAAGTTCCTTAAAAAAAACTAGGAGTATCTAAAATGTAGATTTAAGATTTTAAATGTTCTATATGATTTCGATGAATAAAGAATAACAACTTTGACTAAATATCATTTATATTTCATCTACAGATGGTGATGAGGATGTCAATGAGCTTGAAATATCAGACGATGAACTTAAAAAGGATGAAATCAAGACAAAAGATAAGAAACTAAGTAAAAAGCAAAAGTTAATACAGGTATGTATATTTTTGTAAACCTCTAATATATATTTTTATTGTTCTGGGATTACTTGCGGCTGATCTTTTGGTTTAGAGTAGGTTGTTTAGTGCAATGCCTCTTTATTTTTATTATTTGTTATAGCGGCACTAGAAATACACCCTCTGAAAATTTCCACTCTTTACCTACTACATATGGCCCGTGACAGACGGACGGACGGACAGCGGAGGCTTAGTTACAGGGTCCCATTGGCACACTTCGAGTACAGAACCCTAAAAAAGACCTCTGTTCCAGGAAATAAAAGAAGATGACACGGAAACCGGCGCGCGGATAGAGTACGACTCTGATTTCTTCGAGGAGCCCCCTCCATATGATGAGAATGCTTCATTTTACATGATGAACTTATCCAGGCCACTGCTCAAAGCCATCGGGTCAATGAACTTTGTACATCCCACTCCCATCCAGGCTGCTACTATACCTATAGCTTTGCTAGGTATGTATTACTAAGCTTTATGTATTACTATACTGTCTATGTATGGATATTACTATTTGTGGCTTTTTAAAATACTGAGGATAGGAATCTCATGTTCAAGGAAGTTATTTTGACCTTAACAAAGCGAGATTTACGTACTATGCGATTAGGTATATGTTGCGATCGCAATTCCAAGGTCAATCCTACGCAATTTTGCACTTACAGTCTTGTCGTCTAGCAGCTTACAGTAATACCACAAATATTGTGCGCCTCGGCAAACTTCGTGCTTTGTATGAAAACCGAATTTGTCCGAATATTAATGAACCAACCCTTTAAAAAAATAAGTATATAGATAATTATTGTAACATCTTTAAATTACATAATCATCTTCGCGTTAGTTCGTATATCAGAAGCTAGATAAAAATAGCCGAGGCGTACAATATCTGTGGTACGTACAGTTTAAACTACACATGAGAAAGACACGCAGGCAAATACTTTTGTGAATACGCACAGTCAAGCTTTTTGTGTTTCGTCTTAGCGCGAACTTTGTGGGGTTTGTGTTCACAGCTTTGTAACAAACTTCATTTGCTACGCTAATTGGAATTTGCTATTATTTCCAGGTAAAGACGTGTGCGCGTGCGCCGCCACAGGTACCGGTAAGACAGCTGCGTACATGCTGCCCATTCTGGAGCGACTGCTGTACAAGTCGGCTATGGGCGACAGGGTCACTAGGGTATTGGTATTGGTGCCTACGAGAGAGCTGGGCGCTCAGGTGAATACTGAAAGAAAGAAAGAAAAATAATTTATTTTGTTTCCAAAACTTAATTTTAAGGCACTTACAATATAGGGCAGGGGTTCCCAAACTGATTTTGTCTACTGCCCACTTTGAGAATAAATTATTTTTTAGCATCCCCATTTTTTAACCTACTTAAAAACAACTATAACTTCACGTTAAATTAATTATTGTGAGCTATATTAGCGGAGATTAAATATTCATTCTAAACGAGACTTACTATAACCCGCAAGAGTTACTTGAGATCTGAGCGCAGTAGGTAGTACACAACGGCGCTCAGGTCTCAACTTAACTCACACTGGCTACACCTGCCAATGAGAATGAATCCCAGATAATATAATTTCAAAAAAATCTTCTAACACGCAGATAACGTGTTCAGTGCCGGTTTGAGTTAGTTTAAAATAAATAATTAACGGTTTACAGGTTCACGCCGTGACGAGGCAACTCACTCAATTCACAACAGTCAGTGTCGGCCTCTCTGTTGGTGGATTAGATGTCAAATATCAGGTAAACATCTATACTATAAGCTATCGTCCGACTTGAACCCAGGCGCGGTCCGAAGGGGGGGAGGGGGTCACAGGGGACATGACCCCCCCCCCCCTCAAAATCGTCTAATTGAAAAATCTAAAAATTTACAAAATATAAAAAACTATTTTCTGCTCCTAGCCGCGATGCCAATAAAAATAGAAGGCTTCCATTTGTTTTATAATGTGTACAATAAAATCTAATTTACTCAATATTCTATTATTAGTGACCCCCTCCAAAATTTCAGGCGGCGACCGCGCCTGCTTGAACCCTTTGTTCGAAAGAAATTAAACGAGCAGTACAGTTACCAATTAACAAAGCTTGATCCACCGCTTATTCATTCCCGAGCGCTCAACATTTGTCTGGATCGATATTTGTAGAAGTGTAAAATTTTTAAAACAGGTATGATTGACACAGAACACGATATACAAAGCTGGAATTTGCCGATTGTCTCTTTCTAAAGTCTAATGTTCATACTACTGCCTATATACTCCGTTCCATAAGCGGCCGTCAACGTCCCGGCAAGAAAGGGCAGTATATCTATAAAGTCGTGTCAATAGTTTATTCAAATCAGTGTGGTGAAAGGATTTAAAATGCGCCTTAAAGTCTCCTTTCGTGCAATTGACACATGTTTTTTTAACTTTCTACGGTCCTACGACGTGCAGGCTTCCTCACGATGTTTTCCTTCACTGTTTGAAAGTAGGTACCTACTGAATATAAAACCCATTGGAGCATGGATGGATTTGAACCTAGACTCTACCACCAGTGCTCACCAGTCACTAGACCATTAATTGTGGGCAGAGTAACAAGTTATCATAAGAAAAGTTGCAGCCACTCCTGATTCAAAGTTCCAAGATGGATGATGACCATGGTGACTGATTGTCAGCCCATCGCCCTTATAGATGGTCCATCATGTTGGAGATAATTCTATCCCATAGTCGACTTTTACGACATGCTCGAGGAGAGGAGCAGCTGGACGCATTCTGTTTTTTACTTACTCCCAGTCCAGCAGAGAAGTAAAGTTGCCAAAGATACCAACACATATAACATAAATGGAATGTGTGATAGGAAAGCGTGTTGCGACGAAACCCTGACATAGTGATCGCGACGCCCGGCCGACTGATCGACCACGTGCGGAACACGCCCTCATTCGGACTGCACTCCATAGAAGTATTGGTATTGGATGAAGCTGACAGGTGAGATAACAAAATTATATTGTAGCTCGGGCCTTTCGTCCATAGAGTTTCGAACACATCGGTAGTATGAATGAATGCGCCCACATTCTCTCCGCCATGGATTCGTCGACGAGTGAGACAGAAAGAGTCATGCGATCTCGCTCCAACCGCGCGCTCGGCAACAGTTTTACGAGCAGGCAATATTTTAGTTTTTAGGGCCAACGGGACCCTATTACTAAGCCTCTGCCGTCCGTCCGTCTGTCAGCGGGCTGTATCTCATGAACCGTAATAGGTAGTGTTAAATTTTCAAAGATTATGTATTTCTATTGCCTGTAACAAATAATAAAAACAAAATAAAATAAAAAAGGCCCCACTCAAGAAACATTTATTTATTTAAATTTATAACTCTCCATACAAGAAACATCTATCTACTGTTGAAAGGCCTTTTACCATCTAGTAGATGATTTATACAGCGTCAGGTGGCAACTTTTACCTTCACTAACGGGACGCTGTAGTGCCCGGGACGAATGAAGATGGAGTAGGCTTGCCCAGCACCTATTCCATCCTCTCAGCTTAGTCGGCCTTGTCCACAGGAAAGACATAGTCACAGCAGAGCTGACTAAGCCGCGGGTTTCCTCACGATGTTTCCATTCATCTACTTTGACATTGACACACTGTTTATTATCATAATTATATATGAATCACCCAGGATGCTAGACGAATACTTCGCGGAACAGATGAAGGAGATAATCCGTCAGTGCTCGCCGAAGCGACAGACCATGCTGTTCTCGGCGACCATGAGCGAGGAGGTGAAGGACCTCGCCGCCGTGTCCCTGAAGAAACCAGTTAAACTCTTCGTGGACAGTAACAAGGATGTGGCCTTCAATTTGAGGCAGGAGTTTGTGAGGTAAACCTGTTTTCCAGGAGTCTTTAATTTGAAGGTTGCTTTTAAATTGGACACACGGCAGAGCGGCAAATTCGGAAAAGAAGAATATTTTAATCAGCAGTGTTCAATCTGAGGGTCGCATTAAATGAATATCCGCCAGCAGCTACGTTTGTGCGGTCCGTGTATAAAAATTGGTTTCTATCGTTTTATGAAAGTCTATGACTCAGTCTGTCAGTGAGTCAGTACACCTTTATCTTTGGCATAATCAATGTTTTCAAAATTATTTATATCTAAAGGTTTTCTCAATTTGTCAGAATACGTCGCGAGCGCGAATGCGACAGAGAAGCCATCCTCGCTGCGCTCGTGTGTCGCACGTTCCGCGACCGCGCCGTTATATTCGTACAGACAAAGAAGCAGGCTCACAGGCTTCATATCGCACTTGGCCTGCTCGGTATAAAGGTAATAAAATGTTTTATTCTCGTAAAGTTTTTGAAGAAGTAATGTTGTAGTAGCGCACTTAGTTTGAATTTTTTTTTACTCTTTCCCATTTTCTTACACACACTCATTATCACGCCCGTATCCCTAATGGGGTGGGCGGAGCCACAAATAAACACAAGAAAATTTGCAGCCACTTCTGATTTAAAGCCCTAAGATGGATATGGTGAACCATGGTGACAGGTGATCAGCCCATCACCCATATAGGTGGTCCATCATTTTGGAGAGGAACTATCCCTTAGTCGACTTTTACGACATGCTCGGGAAGAGAAGCAGCTGGACGCATTTTATGCTTTTTCTTCTCTTCCAGTCCAGAAGAGAAGTATGAATATTAGAAGAGATTTAATTCTTTCACCATACTGGTTCGAAAGTGACACAGTATTGCTATTTCCAAAGGTGGCAGAACTTCATGGTGCATTGAATCAGCCGCAACGTCTCGACTCGCTCAAGCGTTTCAAAGACGAGCTAGTGGACGTTCTCGTGGCCACTGACGTCGCGGCCCGCGGTTTGGACATCCCTGGCGTAAAAACTGTGCTCAACTTCACTCTGCCGGCCACACTTGAACATTATATCCATAGGGTAAGTAAAATGGTTCCTTACGATGCAGACCTAGAGTTGGACATCCCTGAATCGAGTTTCAACTGAAGTTTTGAACTTGTTTTATGAAAAAATATATTAACACTATATGTGTAGTTCGATCAGTTTCTTCGTTGATGCGGGAAAGAAAGAAATTCCAAGCATACAAACACACTTTTGCATCCTACTAATATTATAAATCCTAAAGCTAGCTTTGCACTAACTTTCGTTTATAATAATATTAGTACATTATGTATAAGGCCATGCCATGTCAAGAGTATCCTAAACCCTAAACGATCACGCCTATTTTCCATCCTGACATAATACTCTTGCTTCGTTCACTCACATGACATTCTTATGCAGTTAACTCGTCGGTTTAGGGTATCCTTGGCTTTTCTCAAAAATGACACGGTCTTGATCCATATACAATGTATGTATGGATAAGTGCGGCTACGCGGCACGCGGCTTAGTCAGCTCCGCATGTATTGACCATGTCTTTCCTGTGAACAAGGCCGACTAAGCTGAGAGAATGGAATAGGTGCCGGTCAAGCCTACTCCATCTTAATTCGTCCCGGGCACTACAGCGTCCCGTTTGTGAAGGTAAAAGTTGCTTCCTGACGCTGTATAAATCATCTACTATAGATGGTAAAAGGCCTTAGTTTATGGATAAGTATGTATTTTGTTGTAGGTTGGTAGGACGGCGCGTGCGGGCCGCGCCGGCGTGTCCGTGTCGCTGGCGGGCGAGGCGGAGCGGAACCTCGTCAAGTCGATAGTCAAGCGAGCTAAGCGACCCGTCAAGTCGCGAGCAGTACCCCCCGATATAATCGCCAAGTACCGCAACAGGCTGAGCCGTCTTGAGCCGCAGATAGGTCAGTCTCTCTCAATCTAGTCGTATCACTAGTTCTTTCGAACCAGTGTGGTGAAAGGACGCCTAAAGGCTTCTTTCGTGTAATTGACTCATCTTTTTCGAACTTTCTACGATATGCCGGTTTCCTTACGATGATTTCCTTCGCCGTTTGAGAGTAGGTACTGGTACAGCGCACATAATTTTTTCGAACAGAAAATCCCATTGGTGTACGACTGGATTTGAACCCACAACCTTAGGATCGGAAGTTTGAGCCACTACCACTAGACCACCAGTGCTCGATAAGTAACTGAAACCTGGGGGAATCATAGTCAAAGATTGTGAGCCATTGAAAGCAAAATCTGTTGCGCTGAAAAGCTGAAGCGAGCGAAGCGATCAAACAAATTCGCATGTAAACCTTACCTTCTACCAATTGTATTGTTTGTATTTCAATAAAGTTGATGACCTCTGTGGTTTAATGCCTCTGAGATGTGAAAGGTTCAGTTGCCGCGGCAGGAGAAATGTTTGCATGGTCTGCAAATATTTCTTCCTGTCTCTGTTGTTACTCATAGTTTTTGATACCCATCACGACACAGGGAATCCTAGTATGGAGTCAGGATTATGTATGTGATTGTTGGGTCTTATTCATATTAACTTAAACCTCCATAGCCTCGATCCTGGACGAGGAGTACGCAGAACGGCAGATGAATAAGATGGAGAAGCAAACGGAGAAGCTAGAGGTGACCCTGAAGGAGGAAGCTCCGAAGCACGTGCTGAAGCGGCAGCACGAATGGTTCCAGACCAACAAGGAGAAGAGAGAAGAGAAGGAACGACTGGCTCTGACGCGGCATCAGGGGAAAGGTAGAATGTTTAGGAAGATCTTTCTTATGCTATATTTTGGCAGATTTTTCTACAGCACATACGGGCGTGATAATATGTCTGTAAAATAATACTCAACAGATGCTCAAAAGCAAAAAGGAAAGAAACGCAAGCGCGAGGACGATGATGACTCTGACGACGGCGGCGGCAAGAAGAAGAAGAAGCAGACCAAACACAAGCCCAAGGATACTCCTGAAGAGCGGGTCAATAGAGAGATGGAGAAGGTAAATATCTCAGTATCAAAATACACAGAATGAAGCTAAATAAATACATTTGTTTGGACTTCAGAGACGGAAGCTATAATGTAAAGATGTATATATTATAGCACGATACATCGATTTGACTTCAAGGCGGACGAATGCTCGGCTGAGACGCAAGAGGCGCGGGTTCGATTCCCGCTGCAAGAGAAATGTTTGCATGCTCTGCAAATATTTCTTCCGGGTCTGGGTGTCGTAGTATTATGTATTATATCAGCCATTTGGTTCCCATAATACAAGCTTTGCTTAGTTTGGGGCTAGATGGTGATGTGTGATATGTCCTCAAATATTTATTTATTTATTATTTACATCTCATTACATTCCATAGAAATCGTCAGGAGACCACACAACAGCTATAATGTATATTTTTACACGGATACGATTTTTACGGATGTAATGTAAATTAATTTACATTACATCCGTAAAAATCGTATCCGTTAAATTAATTTACATTACATCCGTAAAAATCGTATCCGTTAAATTAATTTACATTATAGCTGCCGTGTATGAAGTGCTTTAGATAAACCCTTACCTGCTTTGCAATTTACTAATATACATTTTGTTTTAGGTGGCACTTCTGCAATCTCGCATGGCCAAACGTAATAAGAAGCAGCGCAGAATCCGCACGGTGGAAGACGACGACAACCGACCACAACTTACTAGCACCGCCAAATCCAGGAAGAAACAGAGCAACTTTACCAACGACTTGGTCGATACCTCCCGTGCCACAACAAAGAGGCTTAGGTACGAGGCAAACAAAGCTCAAAAAGGCAAGGCGCCAGGGTTCAAGGAAAAGGGCAAAGGCTTTGGCAAAGGAAAGAACCCTCAAGGAAAAGGACCTCAGGGTAAAGGGTGTACGGTGGGAGGCAAACCTAAGGGCAAGACTTTTGGTAAACCACAAGCGTCGAAGAAAGGAGGGAAGAGGAAATAAATGATTGTTTTGTAAATGGTTTAGTTTTATTTTTGTATTATGTTGGTAAATAAGCTAACGTAGGTACGTAGTAGGTTGCGTAGGTATAGTGTGTACCCATATACATAAAAAATTATTTATTTTTACTTAACACTTCAGCTAAACTGGAAACACAATTTATGTAAACAAAGCGCCCATACTTAGCCTAAATCTTAATTTATCATTACATATTATTATTATAGAACTATATAGGTACATACATCATTTCCCATAATTTATGGGATTTATTCTGAAGAAGGGTTAAAATGAGTCAAAAACAATCGTTCAAAGATGTAAAGTAAACGGCTTCGTAGACACCATTCACTGAGTAAATAATCACTTCGTTTTAATACCACTGAGCTCCATTTTTCACGACTACCTAACCTACATTCCTAGTAAAGACAACTGAATTTAAAATAGGTTTTTAAAAATCAGGTGTTGAATTTAAAATATTTGAATTTCGCTCATTGAAAATGAACGAATGAGTGAAGTGACATTCGGCGAGACGCGCAGTGCATGGGAGGCCAAAAGGATTCATAGACTATTATGTTTGACATAGACAACACAAAAGTAAGCAAGCGTCTTTCTTTCAATTTCAAGCGGATGTTGTTTATGGCTCGGCATATTCCTTTGGAAATTGAAGACGTAAATAAAATTATAAAAATATAAATTTTTCACCAAAATCCTGCCATATACTATTTGTTTCACGTAGATCTTACTATGTACGTACTAAATCACCTATTTGCAATATGATAAATGTCCTAAGTGAGCGAGTAAAGTGAAGTTTTTTTTCGTCCATTATAGCGGGAAATCTACGTAGCGACGCGACTATCGTGATTATCCGTGGCGTGGACTGCCTGAAGTGTCGTAACAGCCGTGTTATGTGTTCAAATAGGTATTGGTAGTTGGATCTTGATAAACTTTGTTAGAATTGACAATGTCGGAGGAAATGGCGGTTTCTGATAACGCTACGGGGGAAGATGCTACTGCACAGAGTGACGATGCCACGGTGGAAACTGTTGCCGAGGAAGCCGTCTTGCATCCAGAGCAGCCCATCGAAGGTCCTTCTGAGCAACCAGAAGAACCGCTGACAGTCCCAGAAGGTAATTTGAAACTTTGGCACATAACCTATTATCTAATTTGTTGACACACTTTTGTACTGTTCCTTCCATATTTCTATTCAAGTAACCTTTTCCTTCTATAAAATAGTAGCGTTGCAATTTAATCCACATGCTGTTGTTTAAACTGTTGAAAGTGAAACCCGGCTAAAAAAGTTTGACTATATTTCCTGATTTCAGTAACATTTGCAAAGAAACATGTCTATGTAAATTTCCACTTTCATTGTAGTGATTAGCATGTTTGGGGCCTATTGTGTTTCTGATTTGAGTTTATTGTTGTGAGTGTGATTTCTCCTATCGGGCAGGTATAGCAATGATGATGTCATACAAGCAGAGTTGTAACTTTATGATACTGTAGACTTATTGCTAGTGAAAGTTGTAGATAAATGTATGTTCATACTGATTTATGATGAAAGCTAACAATTTCTTACTTAATCGTTAAAATCGGAGAACATTTTGGACTTGAGATTTGACACTCGGAAACTAAGAAGTATGTCAATAATAAAACTCGTCTAGAATTAAAGTTTGATTTTAAAAAAAATAGATTTATTTTAAATCATACAGTATTGAAATGCCGGTAAAATTAAGCTTTAATGTCCGAAAACAACTCGCTAATGGTAAAGAGTCCTGTCTCATCCTTTCCCGTAATCATTTGTGTAATTTAATTATGACTGCTAATTTGGTATATTAACTAAATAATTCAAGAATTAATGATTGTAAATGCACTAATTGTTCTAATTTTGAACATTATTATAAAAAATCGGAATGGCTGCAAGTTTTTTTTATAATTGCTTTGCCCACCCCATTAGGGATGCGGGTGTGATAATATGTATGTGTGTATCATGAAAAAACTGTTATGGCAAGTTGCTGTATTTTTTAATTTTGTTTCTATTAGTTGATGTTGAATAAAATCATATTCTTTTTAGATGACATTTAATGGTCATTTTTGAAAATACTATAGAAAATCATGTTGGTTGATTATTATATTACATCGCATGGGGCCCATATTTTTAGAAACATTCCTTCTTGGCTTGCAAAGATATATCCATATGACCTATACTTCAGCCTAAAAGACTTACTTTTTCATTACATGTTTATGGTACTTATAGGTAGTAACTAATAGTTAAATTAAGGTGTATAAACTTATGTTGCGAGGTTTATTTACCTGAAAGTAAAGTGATTCCATTGTAATAACGAAAAATATGCAATGGTTTGTTTACATAAATTGTATCTCCAATGTGTCTGAAGTATAGACATTGATTAGTCAAGTATGTATTACATCCAAGTACAATTCTCGGGGATTCATGCTTGCAGCATAGAGAGTACCGAGTACCCTTATGCTACGATGGTCATGAATCAAGCATGTCTAAATGAATGCATGAATGAAAATACTTTATTCTAACCTTAAAATAACAAAAATAAAACCGTAATATGCTAATACAAGAGTACAATTGGTAGTTTTACTGCTTAAGAGAGATCTGTCACAGACAACCATGCCAGGGAAAAAAATAATATTTGTTGAATTGTCATGCAGCAACAGGGCAATGTATTAAAAATGAAAATCGCCATTTATGTTTATTTGTTTATGTGATTTTTTTTTAGTACCTAAATTTTTTTAAATTTTGATTTAGTTATAATGTTAATAATAATTTGTTATACGTAATAAAGAGTTTATCTATCTATCTTAGCATGAGCACCAAGAATTTCTTTTCTTCCTACAACGGAAGAGCTATTTCTCTCTAAGAGACCAAAAAGTACAGCACCAATGGGTTCGCCGTTGCTATTGAAAGGATTTGTCTACCTAGAAACTCTTTTCTTGTGACGCCATGTTTGGGGGTGTAGAAAAGTTTATTTTGTCTACACTCTAATGTCATTTTACTCTAAGCGTTTTCCCGATGTTCATGCCAAGCAGGCTGGAGCTAAACATGGGCTAGTTTTTCAAACAAAGCCATGAGTAGTCTAGTAGAGAATATTACATGAGAAACTGAGAAACATAGTTTCTACGTTATAAATTCACATATTTATCTCTATTACAGAAACACCTCAACTAGATACTGTCAAGTTGGAACCTGACTTGGATAATGAACCAGAAAAATCAGAGCCCCAGGTCAAAGATGAGGTGGAAGAAACAGAAGTGCCACTTCTGATGAACATCAAAGATGAGTTTGAGGCGACAGACAACATGGAGTACCCAGAGGAGGATGATAAGAGGGGCATCAAGAGAAGAGCCTCAGATGCCTTTGATGATGATGTGGAGTTCAAAGGATTTGAGAAGATTGAGGATTTTCCCCAGTTGGAGTATAGCCTTATATTGGGTAAGTTGACTTTGACTATATTCTTGTTTCTACCATGAGTTTTCTCAGAGCACAGACTTGTTTGCAACTGTTGTGAGAAAACATTAAACTGTACAGTGCAGAAGATAAAAAATAATTTCAGAGTGTATGCTCACATTTCCCGCTAATCAATCTTAGCTTGCCCCCTGCTCACCGTTGTTTAGGATGTTCATAGAACCAGTACTCATACAAACTTTTTAGAGTTCTGTACCCAGAGGGTGCCAACGGGATCCTATTACTAATGTCTATCTGTCCGTCCACCTGTCAGTCTGTCAGTGGCCTGTATCTGATGAACCGTAATAGGTAGAGAATTGAATTTTTTTGTGTGTATTTTGTAATTTCATAATGTCGTATTTAGGATTCATCCTTATCTACAGCCCGTTAGTGCCCACTGCTGGGCTGCTGGAATTACAAATAAACTAGCTGCTGCCCTAAAAATAGCCTATAATGTTAATTCAGTACATGTACTATGTATATTCCAAGTTTCATTCAAATCCGTTCAGACGTTTAGGCGTGAAAGAGTAACAAACATCCATACATACAAAATTTCTTGGTTATAATATTAGTAGGATAAGAATAAATATAAATATGATAATAAATTGTTTTCAGAGCGTCTGGAAGCCGAGGTGAAGGCAGCCAGCAAGGGCTTCAGGCCGGTGAGGACCGTGATGGCTACACCCTCCGCTCCGTTACGCGCCACCAAACGACCCCGCAAGGATACTGGTAATACACTGATACAGTTAGCTGGAGGACAATGCACAATACAACCCACTGTGGGACTTCAGTGCAGACCTTTGTCCCACCACCAACAATTAGAATGAGAATGACATGCTCGCAAATGGTGGATAAAAATACTGGTTATCACCCGACATCTCATAGAGCCTGCAGGAATTATACAGGAGAGCACTTGTGGTCTAGTGGTAGTGGTAGTGACACCAATAGATTTTTCTGTCTGAAAAATTTATGTGCGCTATACCAGTACTCTCAAACGTTGAAGGAAAACATCGTGAGGAAACAAAGGAGCCTTTTTGAGGAGCACCTTAAATCCTTTCACCACACTGGTTCGAAAGAAGTAGTTACATAACTAGTAGTAAGTAGTACAGGAATTACACATGTTTTAAAAGTTCCAAAGGTTTGATAATATTAGCTGTGGTTATCACACAGAAGTGTGATAAAACCGAATGAATGTGTAAAAATTTTAAAGACAGGAAGCGGCTTGCTATCTTGCTGTCTTATTGTATCACAAACTACTTAATCACCATCATCAGCCATTCTCATTCGCTTCTATCTTACGTCAACCTGCGGTCAGTGACGGATTAAGACTACTTGATGCCCTAAGCAATCCATACCTGTGGGCCCCCCTATCCGTATTTCAACTAGAATCGGTCTTTAAACCTTTACCTCCTAAAAACATTAGTTTTTTGTAAAATAAGATGATGAGATGTAACGAGTGAGACGTGATGCCCTAAGGATGGATTTTTTTGTGCTTCTTCTGGTGCCCCCTCAGACGTGATGCCCTAGGCAATTGCTTAATTTGATTAAGGGTTAATCCGTCACTGCCTGCGGTACATAAATATGAAAATATTAAATAAAAATTGTTTGTTTGTAGATGGATCAAGACCTTCATCAGCGCTGTCCTCGAGATCTGAAGATGATGTAAGGACAGATTTACTATATTCACAATTTACTAATTATCACTTATTCAGAAATTAAGATCTTCCTTAAACTATCTTTTCGGCAACTTATATTCAAATCTCACTGAACTTTTGAAAATTCAATCCTTTCTCGTTTTCAAGAAAGTAGTCTTTTTGAGTCGCACTTTAATCCCACAATTGTAACGCTCGTGGCGTAGCTTGCTTAGACGTTCTTGATTGATCGTTGAAGTTAAGCAACGTTGTGCGCGGTCACAATTGGGATGGGTGACCGCAAGTGGCATTACGAGTTGAGCGCTTCCGTGCTTCGGGGGGCATGTTAAATTGTCAGTCCCGGCTTTTAAGTCGTTAAGCCATGACGGAGGCCTTTAGGCGGCCTAAAAACTCCGTCACGAGAGCTGGCCACTAGCTCATACGAACTAAGTTCTTAATTTTAACATGTAATATAAATTTAACTAACCCCCGAATACTCAAACGTGACTCATAGTTGAGCACGTTTCAACTCACGGTTTTTTGACAGTTTCTGATGAAAATCTGTAAAAAAAAAATATCGTCATTTGAGACGTGCTCAACTTTGAGATGCGTTTGAGTATTCTGGAGTAAGACACAAAATTTGCATGCCTATTTAAGGTAAGATAATACTGGAGCATTATTTAGTTACTAATTTATACCTACTGTAACCTACTTTCTGACAAATTAATAAATTGAATTGAATTTAATGTAGCAGTCGGTAGTTAAAAATGATCATAATAATAGTGTATATTTATCTAATAATAATATTTTGTTTGTGCCGCTCGGATAACGCTACTCACGGTAGATTCCGCGACAAATCATCGTGCTCAACCATAAAACGGTATTTATGACTTTCTGTAGCTTTGCATGTGCCAAATGTTGTGTTTGGACGTGCCTGACTACCGTTAGAAAGAGTATCTAGAGATTCAAGAGGATGTTTGCCAAGGTTGGGGATACTGAGTTATTTTTAGCTTTTACTTGCTACTTCAATTACTTATCAGCTGCATTTGGGCTTGCATTATACAATTATTTCAATATGGACACTATTCAGATTTATAAAAAGTAACTGTTTGTACTCTTAATCTACACTAATATTATAAAGAGGAAAACTTTGTTTGTTTGTTTGTACTGAATAGGCTCAAAAACTACTGGACCGATTTTAAAAATTCTTTCACCATTCGAAAGCTACATTATCCACGAGTAACATAGGCTATATTTTATTTTGGAAAAAAATAGGGTTCCGTAAGATATTTGGGTTTTTCGGACACAAGGTGTAAAAAATCAACCAGAAAAGTTACTTATTTTGCGTACGCTGCCTAAACTATAAAAGATAGAACCATAAAATGTTCTAATTAATTGTAGATCTTATAAATATCTACAAAAAAGTCCGCGACACACTATACCCATCTATGTCGAGTGAGGCACAGCAACCATTTTTTTATTTAAAAATCTTGAATTTTTTTGGACTACATTTAAACGCGTTTATTTTACTCATGCTATTAATCTACACTAATATTATAAAGAGGAAAACTTTGTTTGTTTGTTTGTACTGAATAGGCTCAAAAACTACTGGACCGATTTTAAAAATTCTTTCACCATTCGAAAGCTACATTATCCACGAGTAACATAGGCTATATTTTATTTTGGAAAAAAATAGGGTTCCGTAAGATATTTGGGTTTTTCGGACACAAGGTGTAAAAAATCAACCAGAAAAGTTACTTATTTTGCGTACGCTGCCTAAACTATAAAAGATAGAACCATAAAATGTTCTAATTAATTGTAGATCTTATAAATATCTACAAAAAAGTCCGCGACACACTATACCCATCTATGTCGAGTGAGGCACAGCAACCATTTTTTTATTTAAAAATCTTGAATTTTTTTGGACTACATTTAAACGCGTTTATTTTACTCATGCTATTAATCCTTATCAAAATAAATGATTTCATCACTAAGAACAGTTTATGGAGATAATATTTGGCCTTTGAATGATTAAAATTGGACGTTTGGTTTTGAAGTTATGGCGAAATTAAAATATTACGATTTCTGCTGCACGACCGCTGCGTAGGGAGCCGACCTCGCGACTGACCGTGTCTTTCCTGGGTAGGCTTTTTGCAGCGGTAACCGACATCCACGCGGGCGGAGCCGCGGGCGACCGCTAGTAAATAATACAAGCAAAGCTTGAACTATGGGTACCAGATGGCTGATAGTATACTGATATGTATACCTATAATATTACAACACCCAAGAAGAAGTATTGGCAGAACATGCAAACCATTCTGCCGCAGCGAGAATCGAACACGCGCCTCTTGCGTCTCAGCCGAACACTCGCCCGCCACGCCACCAATGTCGTCAACTACTTGTAAAAACCTACTTGTTAATTCTGTTTGTGCTTAGCCGATTTTTTGAATTGCAACTTCTAGATTCGAGTCTTATATCGATTTTTTTTTATTGCTTTAAATTTTTTATTGCCAGGACTGTGCCTGTTTTGCTGTAACTTGGAATAGAGTATGAGAACTAGAATAGTAGGCTTCTTGTTTCACACATAATCTGCGCCGTGTTGCATAATGTCGTGGTGTCTTGTAGGTTCCCGCGAAAGCACCTGCAAACGACATCTTTCAAACAAAACTATGAATCCCTGAAGGTTTAAAAACGACCAGTTGGCTAACCTAATCCAAGCCTGTAGCCAAGTTACTTTTTAACGAAGTCGCCAAACGCTATACTCAAAAGTATAGCTAGAACCCACGTGACTAGCTTTGTATGTCCATTCCATAAACTTTTTAGTCATTAGCATTTTTTTACACGCAAAGTGCCCGAGCTCTTTTGTTCACTGCATTCCCACCTCTACGTGATTAGTAATAAAGCACACTTTCGCAGGCCAACCCCTCAGCGTCGCCTGCGCAGCGCGGCCGTCGGAACACCAGTGAGATGACCTCGCCACTATACCGCGTGCCCATAGACCTCGGCTGGAAGAGGGAGCTGGTATACCGCGCGGCTTTAGACGCACACTCCAGACGGAACGCAGATATCTACTACTACACGCCGTATGGCAAGAAACTTAGGTCGATGCGAGAGGTATGTACCACGCAGTTCGTACAAAAGCTGAGTATATTCCAGAAATATATGACGCATTCTGCTTTTTCTTTACTTCTCTGCTGGACTGGAAGTAAAGATACCACTAAGGCATTTTACCATCTATAGTAGATGATTTATACAGCGTCAGGGGGCAACTTTTACTTTCACAAACGGGACGATGTAGGGCCCGGGACGAATTAAGATGGGGTAGGTTTGCCCAGCGCCTATTTCATCCGCTCAGTTTAGTCGGCATTGTTCACAGGAAAGACATGGTCAATACGTGCGGAGCTGACTAAGCCGCCGGTTCAGTTATGTCTACCAGTTAAATATTCTAGAACTCATTATGAAGCAAATTTCCCATTTCATTAAACATTTCTGTTGGTCCTACTTATCATCTTACTGATGAATTTGAAAGATTGTTAGGATGTTTGTGCCTAATCGTCAGGGTAACGACCAAACTAATTTGAATGAACCTTCGAATAAAAAAGACAAATACTCTCCAAGAATAGGCAAACCAGTCTATGTACTAGTAAATGAATGTTCTTGCAATTCAACAGGTGGGCGAGCATTTATCAGGAACCGGGCTGACATTGGAAAACTTCACCTTCTTCAAGGAGCCACTGGGCCTCGATGACCCGGAAAAAGAAATTATCAGGTGAATTTTTCTTCATCTCAAAATAAGAAGGCATAAGAAATGTTATTTAACAAATGTCGAAAAATTCAACTAAGGAATGGTATCCTCTCCAACATGATGGACCATCTATGTATATGGGCGATTGACTGATCACCTGTCACCATGGTTCACAATATCCGTTTTAGGACATCTTAGGACACATCTTTGAATCAGAAGTGGCTGCAAATTTCCATATGATTACTTGTGGCTCTGCCCGCCCCATTAGGGATAGGAGCGTGATAATATGTATGTATGTAAATAACAAATGAATTATTGCAAGTTTCCATATGATTACATGTGGTTCTCCCCGCCCCATTAGGGATAGGAGTGTGATAATATGTATGTATGTATATAACAAATGAGCTATCTTTATATTCAGAGATGCGAAGCTGGTGGGTGGCTACCGGCGTGTGGAGTCTCCAATCGCGTCGCCGGCGCCGGCGCCCGTCGACGGCAAACGCACTCCGAAGCCCAAACAACCCAAAGGCGCCAGCCCCGAGCCCACGCCCAAATCTCCGCCGGCTAAGCTCAAGGTATTCCCTTCTTCGTGCTTCTACATCTGTGATCCAAAGCCAAGAAACTTATGTCTAACGAAGTATTAACTTAGAGAATATTTTAACCCAACAAGTAACAAGCTCGACTCATTCCAGGTGAAGTCAGTCGGCGCCCGTCTATCCGGTCCCGCCACGCCTGCTAAGAAGAAGCCCTCCCCCGCCCCTGTCTCCCCCGCGCCTTCCCCGGCTCCCGCTACGCCTGATAACAACAACACAGCCGCCTGGAAGAAACCCAGGTATGATATGAGGAAAGTTATAGGATGTACACTGTCTTACTTAATTTGTATCATCATAGCACTACTCTAGCGATCATAAGCAGCGAATCGATCAATTAACTCTCGCGTCATATGATTGCTGTAAAGTGAATTGATAACACAAATTGGGACCACAATTGGGTAGAACAGTGTATGTGCTCATACAATAGTGTTATATAGAGTTACTTGCATTGACATACATTAAATGATTTTTCATTGCCAATTTGCAATGCAAAAATTATGTAACAAGATGATGATTAAACCATGTAGTAATCAAAATTAAGTTGATTTAAATTATGTAGTATCATTTATGAATCTATCACACCTTTTTGTTAAAATCTACGTAATATTTGTTGAAAATGGCATCTCTTACGAAATTATCGAATCTTGATGCAGGTAATTTTACAATCAACTTGAAAATATCTAGTGGAAACTTTGGCAATATACCTCTAGATTTTTTACTAGTTTGCATAATATCAACATTGTGTATTTAAGTATGTTACTGTCAATATTGTTAATTGAAGGTTATTTTTGATATAATATCTTATTTACCATATTGACAGTAACATATAGCAAAACTGCAACATATTTTTATTATCTGTTGAAAATGATTTAATATTTTATGATAAATCTGTATTATGTTTGATACATTCACAAAGCTGTTAGAATTAATTGTTAGATTGTAAGAAATATATTTCAATTTCTATTTAAGAGTGTTTTTTACAAAGTATTCAATACTAGTAAAATACAGTCTACATTGTTGTAATATGATTTGTAAACTTGTATGTTTTGTATTTTATATTATAATCCATACTTTAATATCAAAGATATTGAAGAAATAAGATTTCTATTGTAATAGCATATCACCAAAATGCTTATAACTTCAATATTTCCTAACCAGAACAGCTAAGTAAGAACTGTATTTCTGTGTTCCTCTGCTTACAAATTGAGATTCAAGCATAGATTTCAAGATTACCATAATAATCGATGCCTGAATATCCATTCTGTTCCTGTTGCCAAGTAGTTTTTTATCTATCGAATTCGCTAAACGTTACATCAAAAATGCGACTGCAATGTAACCACTCTTAGCAATCGCTTGTGTCAATCACATGCTCTTTTTGCAGTAGCGTCTAGCGACTACACTAGCAGTCTTGGCTACATCCTCGATAATAAACTGAATATATGAAACGAGAAAGAAAGTTTTTGTTAAATGTATGGATTATAATGAAATGTATCCATCTAACATTCGGAGGGCCCATTGACTGGCGCAGTCGGCCCTCCGTTGCGGGTACTGAGCCGGCGCGAGTGTAGTGTTTCCGGGCAGGGCGCCGCAGGCCGCGCCCCTCCAACCCACGGAGGCCACGCCCCCACAGGCTCCGCCAATGGCACACCCACCGGCCCCGCCCACACCCCAGGCTCAGCCAACGGCACAGCCTCAGTCGATGGCGCAGCCGGTCGTAGCCCCGCCCCCGAGATTGGTGACGCCGCCACCGCCGCTACCGCCACCGCCACCGCCACCCCTGCAATCGAAACCGGCGCAGATAATCTCGCCCGATGTACAGGTATCTCGATGTTGTGCTATGCTTTTTAGTTATGATTAATATTACTAGTTATTTCGATTGTTTTGATTTCTCTACCTTTGGTTATATGATTGGGATTTGGCGAACTTATCGCGTAGAATATCAGGTACTAATGATTTGCCCCAGAATAGACGCAAATTACGAAGCTTCGCTGCACCACGACAGTAGCGGCGGGATTAAGATATTTATAGTAAAAATGCTTTTAATTCATTCCGGTGCTACTCGTCGTAAATTGGTTTTAGTATTGTTGAAGACCTTATTAATCTGTCAGAATAATTTAGGCAATATTTTTAGTCCGTAAGGTATCCGTATACTTGCGAGCTGTGCTACATAATTTTAACAATTTTACTAGCTAGAGCCGTTTTCATGCCATTTTCGTGTAGTAATAAACATTAATGCTCAGTAACATGGCACCGCTCGGTCCCAGGTCATCGCTCGTTAAATGATGTGATCCCTGTTTCCCCAGTCTTCGCGGCAACTCGTGCAGCCATGTTCGATGTCGTGCGGCACGGGCGTGCCTTCTTTATCGTGCAGCGCGTGTCTGTGTCTCTACCATCCTGCCTGCGCGGGGTTCAAACACGCGCTGCCGCCCGCTAGCTTCTTATGCAAGGTATGTTTCATTATTTACTGTTTTTATTCATTTACCACCGAATACTCAAACGCGACTCAGAGTTGAGCACGTCTCAAGTTACGGGGTTTTTAAAGTTTTTGATGAAAATCTGTTAAAATTTCTTGGGTTTCTCTGGGCTAATTTCTTCGATATTTCAGTGTTTTGAGATCTATTTCAGTTTACAGGCACACAGCATTGGCATTTATTACATGAACAAGGATTTTTTGAAGGAAACCTTCTCGAATATACATGTTGTTTAAAGGAAGAATTAATGACTCTACAAATATAAATAGGCGCAGCCGGTGGGGTATTCTGTCTATAAGTAACTTAATCGTAATATTTTGCTAAAAACTAGCAAGAACCGTAGTTATCTAGATTCAACATTTTTTTAATTGGTTTTTTCTTGATTGTTTATGTACAGAACTGTCGAAAATCCTGCTCGCCCCCACGTTCGCCGCCGCCTCTCACACACAAGTCTGGCGTCACAGCGGGTAGCGCCCCTCCCCCTGCGCCCCGCCGGACCCCTGCGGCCGCACCTAGCGCCAAGCCCAGTGACAAACGAGTGCTGCTCAGGATGAAGGTAAAAACCTGAACCAATATTCAAGCGAATCTGTAAGATGAGAAATAAAAACATTTATCACGTTGTCTCTAAAAGGAGTAGCTAAAATTTTGAGTAAATCTATTTAACTAAGTGTCACTATCTCCAAAAAACGTTGCTAGACAATTACGTAGTGGACTTTCAAAATGCATTCCAGGTGTCCGGCGGCGGCGCAGACGGCGAGCGCGTATGGGCGGTGGCACAGCCCCGGGGCGGGCCGGCCCCGCGTCCCCCCGCCCCCGCGCCCGCGGCCCCTCTCCCCGCTCCCCGTCTCTTAGCCGTACGAGGGGGGCTGCCGCAGTCGCTGGCTATCATAAACGGACGACGGTTCATTATCGTGCCGCGGCCTGCGCCGCTACCGAACGCAACTACCCAAGCAGCGGCCAAGTGAGTGTTACTACTGTGTGTGTGTGTGTTGTTTTCCCGCCCCCCACTCCCCGCCAGCTGGCTCTCCCCAGCTGCCGCAGTCACTCCATCATCAATTTACAACGGTGCGGCTACGCAAGCGGCGGCCTACGAAGTGACTTGTAACCCGTAGAGCTCCTCTGCCTAGAACACCGCGAATCCACTGCGGCGCAAGTGTACTCTACGTACCTACTTAGTTCCGCTTAGTAACGGACGAATAAGTTTCACCCTCTCTTCCCAGAGCGCGACTGACTGACTTCCCAGCGCTGCTTAATCCCCCCTGTCATGGCGCGGGATTGATCGGCATTTGTTTCGCCTCATTTATGTCATTTGAGGCGCTTCTACAATTGAGGAGGGTCAGAACAGAAACCGATAAATGACATGCACAGTTTTTTTTATGCGAATCTGTAGTCTAGGTTAATATCTACCTAAACGATTCATTCAACCTGTACACAAACCGTCAAATCCACTACAAAAACGTACTTAAAAATCAATTATCTAATCATCTACCGACAGATCCATTAATACAAATTGATGTCCAAACTGAAACCGACAAATCCTTTATAAATTTAGCAGATTGTGATTGTGACAAAAAACGATACATCCATTTTATAGTATTGATAGTATAGTAGGAAGTTATATTCATAGTACTGGCACAATACAATGCTTCATAGTATTAGAATGTAATATGAACAATTATTTGTTTGTTTTCCAGGTAGCCGGCTGTGTCGGCAATGACCGGCCGCAGAAACCAGTGATGATCATCACAATTAAATGTTCATTTAGTCAAATTTCAACAGTGCTTAGCTGAATAATTGTGTACAAAATTATAGTGATAGTAGTGATGTTATAGGAATATCGTACTTATTTATTGAAAGGCCTAAATTAAATTAGTAGTCAACAGTTTTCAATAAATATCGTTAAAAAATCCTAGGAAGGGTTTATACAAAAAGAAAATGAAATGTTATTCGAATTATTAAAAAAACCTGTCAAGTGCGAGTAGAATTCGCACACCAAGGGTTCCGTACCATCGTACATGTAAATTTTAATGACTTTTACTCTATGTACTTTCGAAATAGGTAGCTTCGATGATTGATCACGAACGATAAAAAAGTTTTGTATGGGGAGAAATTGAAATCCCACTGACATACGGGTGGATAGATGGACTGACAGCAGAGGCTTATTAATAGGGTCCCGTTGGCAACCTAAAAAGAGATCGACTAGTCGTCTGCAAAGTAATGAAATCGAAGTTTTTATCTAGGAAATCTAACAAGAATGACCAATTGCTTTGTATAAAAAAAAATGAAATAAGAAGTTTATGAATTCTAAATAAAATGCTTTTTAGATCTTTGTAGGCTAGTTGCCAACCGGCGTAAAATATAACCGAATGAAACATTATTAAATGTATGTAATTACGCCATAATTGTATGTATCATAAAATTGTTATTCTCATCACGGACTTGATTGTATTCATTAGTGATGCAATAGATAGTGATTCGCCCTGAATCCGGATTTCGGATAACCGGCATTAGCTTACGGTATGCGTACACCAATACCGAATCGTCGTTCAATCTCGGATGTAGCTATTTCCCACTTTGTTCTCTTAGCCTTTGCTTGATCGGCCAAGTTGGGCCGACGACACCCGATCATACTTCGGCCGATGATGATTGACGATTAGATGTACGCGTACCTGTAAGTCGAAGCGTCGGATATCCGATTTAAGAAATCCGGTGATAGCGCGATCACGATTTAAGTTGTTACTCGGATAGTCTTATTGAAGGTTGCTTGTGGATGAAATAGATGATTTTCGCTTATATTCCGGTATCTGTCGAATCTCCAGTAAACATCTCAGATCATTAACTTTTCCAAGATTGTATATGATAATCAGAGATCGGAATTGGGTGTGTGAAAATACCTAAAGTTTGCAGCGGGACATAATATGGAGCTGTTACAACCACTAAGTTAAACCGGTTTTGGATTTTACCGGTTTAATTTCGGTTATTTTTTACATGTTCCTTACCCTTGAAACACCGAACTATAAACATTTACAAGCTGCTAATACAGTTGGGAACAATTGGGACTAAAAAACCGAATTTTAACCGGAAACAAAAATTAATTTAGAAATGTATTAGCTTGTAAATGTTTATAGTTCGGTATTTCAAAGGTAAGGAACATGTAAAACAAAAAAAAAACGAAACTAAACCGGTAAAATCCAAAACCGGTTTAACTTAAGTGGTTGTAACAGCTCCATATTATGTCCCGCTGCAAACTTTAGGTATTTTCACACACCCAATTCCGATCTCCGATGATAAACTAATTTATTTGTTTCAACGTTTTACACTGTATATCATTTTAATAATGATAATTGTTGAGTTTGATTTCTAGACAAATGTATGTATAGATTGTTTTACTTCCTAGTTTTTATGTTATTTCATTTATATTACTTCTCACTTTAAATAGCGCAAATATTTCACGCATTGAACTCTAGCGGGCTATTCAAAATATTCTAATAAGTTACTAAAGGTTACATTCACGTAGCGTGACGCGACTGGGCGCGGACATGTCATTGTAGTAGATGTTAAAAAGTAAGTTCGTATGAGCTAGTGGCCAACTCTTGTGACGGAGTTTTTGTATGAGTGGCTTGAAGAATATGAAGAAATAATAAGATATTAATATATTTAATAGTAGCGTGACGAAATTCACAGATGTTGCCATACATTTTTTTATGTAAGACAGGTAATTAAGTAGGGTTTATCATTGTCGCTTTGATGCTCAAGTACTGTAATGGCATTGTAAAATTGGTTTAAATAAATAAATGTCAAACTGACACCTCAGAAGCGTGATTAAGCTCTGTTGCAATCAGATTCTATTTGAAACAGCCTGATGTGACGGTTATTTGTATATCAAAGCTGTCATTTGATATTTGTCTGAATTGGTTGTAACAATAATACAAAATTGCCAAAGACTGGTCACGTGGTCATGAGTCACGTGACTTCAGTATATTTGACATGCTCGCGCCCAATATCGTGTCGCGTTCACGCTCTTGTGTGAACTACCCTTCTTTGATACTGTATTTTAATAGCAATACTGTTTAAGTGCCTTGTGTTATTATTAATTATCTGTAGCTAAATGAATGTATCAAACAAATGTTAATAAAAACTGTATAGTCTGATATCGTTTAAAACTTTTGTGATTTATGCTGGCTTTTTCAAGGTATGTAGAAGGATGTGCACTATAACATGACACAAAACTGTAAAAGTCAAAGTATATGTTTTGTTGTTATTTATTGTACCCTTTTCTAAACTCCGCGTCAAAAGTATATGGACTTGTCGTTAGTAATCGTCGTTCACTTGAACAAGTTGTTTCTAAAATGAGTAATCATGTTAGAATCGCATAGATTTTAAGAGACCAATATGCTTTTGATGCGGTGAACTTACCGCCAAAAGTTTGTCTCATGTTTTATCTACTCAAAACTAAGCTATACTTATCGTCGTAGCCGTAGAACAATGACGGACCTACAATTTAGCTACTTTACAGTAAATCACTTTATGGCATATTTTGAACGGCTCTATCAACTTAAAAGGACATGTTATAAGACGATATTAAAAGTCGGTTAGGTTAGTTACATAACATTTCGTCACAGTAGCTAAATTGCAGATCCGTCATTGTTCTGCGACTACGACGTTTCGATGTGTGGAATTCACGTGTGAAAGCAAAGTCTGACTCGTGTGTACAGTGAGGACAAACGTCGTCGCGTCGTGAACGGAGCGCCGGCGCCGACGCCGCCGACGGCCGCCGTGTCCCCGCGCCGCCGCGGCCGCCCGCGCGCCGACGCCAAGGACGACGTCGACCACTTCACGGCGTTCTACGAGCGCGCCAAGGAGACCAATGTCGTAGTACAGGTGAGGGCCTCCGCCCAGTACTCCGCCCGTCACCGCCCCGCCGCTAAAAAGCAAAACAGAGTCCTGCGAAACAAACAAAAAGTTTGGCAAACTTTTTGCTTGGTTGTTTATGCAAGGGCAGATCTGTATTGCAATGGGATACTGACCCACGAATACTCAAACGCGACTTTGAGTTGAGCACGTCTCAAGTCACGGTTTTTTTTTGACAGTTTTTGATGAAAATCTGTCAAAAACTCGTCACTTGAGACATGCTCAACTCTGAGATTTAACTTTTTTTTTAAATACTTTTAATTACTTTTTTGGCGTTGAATATTTTTTACTATTAATGATGTGAAACCAGCGGTCGGCAACCTTTTGGCAGGCAAGGGCCACAAGGTGGCAAAATAAACTAAAGGCGGGCCGCAATTGTGATATTAACCCTAGAAGCCCAATATATAATTTCATTGTGATATCTGAGGTTGCATTTAGGAGGCTATTTCTTGTATGTTAGCTGTCATATTTACAAAACATTTACGGGCCGCAAGTAAGACGCCCGCGGCCCGCATGTTGCCGACCGCTGATGTAAACTATCGAATAAAAATTAAAAAATATACATGCATATTCCGTATCTCATTGTCGAGGTAATAAATAAGTGTTATTTTTGTCTTATCAGATATTCCAGTACCTGGGCATGCGAGACCTGGCGCACTGCGCGCGCGTGTGCCGCGTGTGGAAGGAGCTAGCGGCGACGCCCGCGCTCTGGAGGCACGTCCGCATGAAAAACTCACAAGTAAACAACTCTACAAACCTTGATTGTAAAGGGATCATTTCAATATTCCCAAGCGTGCTTTCTCGCCTATATCATCCACAGCTGGTCGAATTAGTATCAGGCGTAAATTCATTGTGATTTTATTGAATAAATATTTTTGGGCTTTGAACCTGCCGGCACGGATTTCGATCGCTAGCTCTTATATGACCCACTTTCCACTTTTTGTCCGAAGGCTCAACATCCATGTAACATTGTACAAGAGAGAAATTCACTATAATCTCGACTCAAAAAAAATTGTAATTTACGGATTGTATTTGCTGTTTCTAAAGTAGGTAATTTGTGTTTTGACAGGTAAATGATTGGGGAGGGTTATGCGGCGCCCTGAAGCGACACGGCACGAAATGGCTGGATCTCCGCAAAATGCTGCTACCGCAGAACGACATCGCATTCTGGGACCAATTCGCACACCACATAGCTAAAGTCGACACGCTAGAAAGGTAACTTGGTTTGGAACTTTTCAAAATCTATGCTCCAAATTGGAGCCTCCAATGCATCTGGTGGCATGACTGGCGAGTGTACGGCTCAGATGTGGGAGGTGTTGGTTTGATTATTACGAACGTAGACCTATAATAATAATCCATTAAAAGGACACCTAACTACTATTATTTGAAGCAAACAATTGATTTTCAAGAATAGCTACTGAAAACAAGCATTATTTGAGAATGTTTGAAAATCAATCAGTTTGTTATTCATTTGTTTCATAACATTGGGCTATGGAATATTGTTTTCTAAAACATGTATCCAAATGTGTTGTAGAAGGCAATTCTGAAGCATTGCGTGAGTATCAGCCCTTTTGATGCCACTTTAATATAAACCTCTGTATAAAGATGTAACTTTACAAATGTTTTGTGACGGTAAATACTGATAGTATTCTAATTCCAGGTTGGAAATGTGCCGGTGTCCCGCGCGGGCAGTTGAAGCTGCGAGTTCGTCCCTCCCCGCGCTCCGTTCCCTTTCCGCGCTCGCCATCAGAGACGCGATGTTGGATCCCACGCCTCTGGCCGCGCCGACACAACTCAGAGAACTGCGCCTTAAGTCCATGCAGGGCTTGGCGCTCACGGCGGACCTCACGCCACTGGCCAATCTTAAAAACCTACATCACCTATCGCTTACTTCTATCAAGGTACGTTTGGATCCTACAGGCTGCGCCGACATTAGGTAAATTGCTCCTTTAAAGCTTGGCGCATTTATAAAACTGTCCAAAATTTAAGCTGTTCATATGAGCTAAAACTAACGCTGTTCCTCGTATAACAGCAAAGCCTAGAGAAATTTGACAAAAAACACAGTTTAGGACGTAAAGTTATTATTTGTACACTGACAACATGTTATCTTAGAGCGTATTTTGTATTAGAACCACACTTTTTATTTGCTGTTCCTTATGAATATGGTTTGTCTTCAGGAACTAGGCTGGAGAGCTTGCGACGTGGTCGGCGAGCTACCAAACCTGGAGTCCTTAGAGCTTGGCGAGTGCACCTTCCGCGAGGAGTTCGGCTCAGTGCTGGGAAAGTTGACGCGGCTGCAGAGACTACGGCTTGAGCGTGGCACTGCGCACTGCGCCGCGCCAGCGTTGTTGCGGGAGCTGGCGCGCCTACCCAACCTCACTAGGCTTGAACTCGTCAATATAGATGTCAAGGTAACCAATGTCCTTACATGGGGAGTTTGGTTCAGTGCTGGGGTCCCCGACGCGTCTAGCAGAGACTGGCGTACGTCATGGTCCCACACTAGATTCGTGTGGCTATGCCCCGAATACTCAAACGCATCTCAGAGTTGAGCGCGTCTCAAGTGACGAGTTTTTAACAGATTTTTATCAAAAACTGTCAAAAACCGTGACTTGAGACGTGCTCAACTCTGAGTCGCGTTTGAGTATTTGGGGGTATGGGTATCAGCAACTATGAGTATCATGGGATTAGATATAATGCACAATCCCTAGAACAAAGATCAGCAAATGATGCAAACAATATGTTTTATATAAGAAATCCATAATTTCAGGTTGGATTCGACGACGCGCTAGCGGAGTGTAAAAACATTCAGAGACTACTCATCATACCCACATACGTGTCACAATCAGCAACCACGAATAAACAGGTAACAGAATCACTAAAATTATAAAACTTATTAAAAGTACTGCCATTTTTTTTTAATTGCAAACGAAATTGACAGGTTTCATTTTTATTACAAACTTCTTATAATAATTAAAAAAAAACTAAATTATTTATGTCTTTCAATCGCTGATGCCAATTCCATACAATGTCTCAGTAATTTTGTATTTATCCTACAACAGGTACTAAGCGGCGTCCTCCGGCTAAAAGAAACGCTCACGCACCTAATGTGGGGCGTCACTATAGAACTGCTGCGCGTCACAGAACTGTTCATAGACCAGTGCTCGGCGGGCGGCGGCGCGCAGGCCAAGCGCGAGCTCGGCGAGTGCATCCCGGTGCTGAAGCCAGTCCCCGGCTGCCGCCTGCCTATGGACCATCAGCTAGTGGCGGGCCCCCCACAGGTATGTTACTGAGCTGGGCGAGTGCATTCTGATGCTGGGATGCTTGCTGTCGGGACGCTTAACGCTGGGACGTTCGGCTTCCTAGACGCCGGGAAGTTTAACGCCGGGACGCTCGGAATCTTGTCGCTTGGCGTCTTGACGCCTAGCGCCAGTATGCTCTGCGTCTTGTTGCTTGGCGCCGAGACGCTCGGCGTCTGGTCGCTTGAAGAAGCTTGACGCCAGGACGATCGGTGTCTCCAATGCTCAGCGTTGGGACACGCGGCATCTTTCAAAAAAATGCTCTTCACGTCAATAAAAAATTAAGACAAAATAGATATTTTTTCTAGTTGTCAAGTTTTTCATGAGTTTTATATAATTTTGAACAGGTTGAAATCCTCCCCCTGCCGACGCTACAGCGACTGCTCTCGGCCCAGCTTCCGAACACGAAGCTGAAGCTACTGCGCATCCCCTTCCACGCGACGTGGCGGCAGTCGCTCGCGGACTTCCAGTAACCAGACTGTCATACAACTCCGGACTGGGGAGCCTCAAGAATATACACTGTAAAGTTGGTATGTACAATTACTAGGCTAGGCTATATACATCAGGTTATACACCCATACTACACCCATATTTGATTTATGCTGCTCTAATATCACTGCCGCCTATTGTATACATAACTAAGTTAGAATGGCAGCGTACCGCGTGGTGGAGTGAACGAAAGAACAACAATATGTTGCACGCTCTCGCACGATTCGCAGCTTTCAACTTCAAAAAGTCCAAACAGTCATTTTATGCATTGGCGTAAGATGTCGCTATATACATTTTAAAATAATTGAATATTAGCTGTAAAGTTGTCAAATTAACAACGAGGCGGGAAATTCATTATAAACATGCCGAATATAAGCTGTGAAGTGCTTAAATATGCACTCTAAAATGGATGAATATACAATATACATTGTAAAGACACTGAATATACACTAAAGAGATTGGAATCTGTTCATTTTCTGAATTATACACAAAATACACTGATACAAAATTTGAATATACATTATAAAACGGGCTTATTTACAAACTGATCGAATATAAAGAGAAAATGTTTGTACAGTTTCAAAAATGCATGATTTATTTATATAAATTGTGTAGTTAATATACATAAAATATACAGTTAAGTGTAAAATATAGTTTTGAAACATTTCCATTGTGTTCAATAGATAATTTGAATGCTTGACAAAGTGTATCAAATATTTGAAGGGTAAACCTGCAAATACTGTTAAAACTACTTGTAACCTCCACAAATTGGTTAAAGATATATTTATTTTTATATAATAAATGTCGCGTTTAGAAAATACCTAACTCTACTGCTAAAACTCTGCTGTAAGTCCAAAGATATTTTCAAAGGTTATTTTAACACTTATACTGATTATATTCGCCTTGAAGAAAGCAATAATAATAATAAAATAAATAGTAAGAATTGAATTTGTTATTACTGCCTTTTTATAGTGAGACTTAGGAATATAAATAATTATTTTCCACAATGCACAATATTGTCATCCATATACTAATTGTTCATATCAAGTTAATATTCAGAACTGTATAATGTCACCCTCTTATTCATAATAGTTGCATTAGCCTGCGAAATATAGACAAAATTACTAATATGAAAAATGAATGCATTTTATAGTATCAAAACCATGGACATAATAAAAAACTTTATAATATGACGGTTATTATGAATAAAAGGGCCTAAGATAAAAGCTTACTAAGATTATGTATAAAGAAGTACTTCAAATTACATGTGTAGAGTATAGTCTAGGTATCGAGATATGAGCTAATCCAACTAACGGATATAAATTTGTGTAAAAAATGTTGACAGATGATAATGTTAGACCCACGGGCATCCGTTAGTTGTATAAATAACCGGGTGTTTGCATACATTAGAACCAAAGAGCAGAAACATCTGAAAATCAAAATGTTCATACTTGCTTTAAGGTCGGCAAGGAATGATGACAAAATAGCCTGCAGCTGAGTCACTTTGCGTCCAACGAATTTTGCTGAAAGCTACGTTCAAAAATATATGGGACTGAGGCGACCTGTAGGCGATAGCAAAATCAAGTCTTTTTCAGTCGCATTTAGAATTAAATAATATTTACAGAAATAAAGGTACGAGTAGGCAGCGGACGAAATGAGGCAGCAGCAGACGACGTGTCGCAGCGACACTACTGGTTTCTATGTATTTCTATGAAATTCCTTCCGTAGCTAGCGACACGAAGCTAGCGACGCGTTTCATAGAAATACATAGAAACCAGTAGTGTCGCTGCGACATGTCGTCCGCTGCTGCCTCATTTCGTCCGCTGCTGCCTCATGTCGTCCGCTGCCAACTCGTACCTTTATAATGCAATGAATGCGATATGTTTTCTCTGTGGTCGGAGTGTTTGCTGCGGAGTTATCATTTAGGCTGCCCTTAACAATATGCCACAGAGGCTCGGGCCAATGCATCCCACCTCCTTACAGCACATTCCTGGCTGAATGCATTGTGCTCCACAGCGTCTAATTTTGCGTGTCTACAACAAGTATTTACAAAAGAGAAAGTTGGGCAGTAAAGACAGTTGCAAAATGACTTTGTCCTCAGTTTGGTAACAGTAGCTCCGCTGAAGCTTATTTCATACTCGTACACAGGTATTCAGATATTTGTTGCTAATTGCTTCTAATGTATCACTTGCTGTATCTGTTATTGATGAAATAGTTATATTATTGAAACAATGTTATTAAAGCAACAATAAATTTATAGGTTTTAAAAAACGGAACGGAACATGTATATATTATTAAGTTAGATTTAGTGACAGTGCCTACAGTTGAACTTGGTTTAAACTTTGGTTCTAAGGCCTGTATTACACTGGTGGAATCTTTTTGTATCGGGACACATCTGCGTACGGCGCTGACAGTTCGGCTTAATACGCTTGCAATGTTTTTACACGTCACGTCTTTCGGCGTCGCATTTACAGCAGATGTGTCGCGACACTAAGGGTGCCCAAAGATTGTCAGCAAGGTGCCACTGAATGCCAGTGTAATTGAGCCCTTATCAAGTGTGATTTACGAAGAATTATTATGGAAATGTGTGTATTTTTAGTTTGTATTATGTACAGAGATCTGGGGAAAGATTGTGCTTATGTACTCTGTTGACTTCAACGGAATCTTTGTAACATTATAAATCCAATGGTTTGAGGTGTTTGTGGTTTAATCATGCCGTACCGAACAGATTTAGATGAAACTTAAAATAAACATTGTTCATGACCGGAATAACATAATAATATTAGCTTATTTTTATCTGGGTTGAGCAAAACTGCATGCAGAAGCTAGCTTATTACTCAATAAAAGCTAGCTTGTATTGAGTAATAAGTAAGTATTGCTCCAATACAAGCTACAATTTTAAACATCTTGGGACCTAAATTAACTTACTGTTCCAGTCAGCCAAAGAAATTTAATGAAAATAAGTAATTCTTCAGTTTCCGAAAGCATATTGTAAAAATATGGCATTTGTATTAATAATCTTGATACAGTCTTAAAACGTAATCTTTTCCCAGATGTTGGACTGAAGTTTTTGATTCATAAATACTTAGTTGTTGTTATAAAATTATGTGGCAATGTTTGCATTACATACTTATTTTATTTTAATATAATTTTTAAGCTCTATCAATTCAACTACGAAGTACAATGTAAATCAGTGACTTGGGTTTTAGAAATATTGCAAAAAATGGCTATGAACCTTTAAGCAATGTTTTTTAGTAGTTTTTGAAAAACATTATTTTGTAACAAGTCAAAAAAGGAGCACTGATTACAGACTAGGTATTCTGTTGCAGTTTAAATGAATATAAGTATTTTTCCTATATCACAGCTGAGACGGACTAGAAAACCAAAATTACGATCTCAGAATATTTTCTTTCGATATATTTTTTTGTATCAGTTGTAATAGTGGTCGTATATTTTTATCTGTAAAATGTACTATGATTATGACGTATGTTATGATGATCCACATGGATATGGCTTCACAGAAAACATACTACTTTGTTGTAACAAAAAAATGTTAATGTGTTAAAAATTTGCAAGTTATTATAAAAATAAAAGTTTTCCACTAACAATATAATAACGTGAATTGTACACTACATGTAAATTGTTTCCCTTACATGGAGATGCCCATGACTCGTTATCTATGTAAAAGCATAGCTTTGTATAATTTAGACAAAATGTCTATTCTTTATAATCTCTTTTAATGCTACTTGTATTTTTAGTTAATTATAGCGGGATCGCCTTCGAGACGGTATATTTTTATGTAAAAATTGTGCATATAATATTTACTCCCCATACGGGAAAGTGAAATACTCATTGTTAAGACCTTGGTTTGGAGTATTTTTATTTCTTGTGACTTGTTACAGTGGGGTGATCTAAAATATATTAGGTTAGTTATGTAGATAAGACAAATTGGCTAATAAGCACTGGTGACTGTTAATAAATGGTTACCCTAACGTTTTGTTATATTTTTGTAGTTCTCTATAACTCTTATTATGCAGTACTACAGGTGCTGTAACGGCCGTTTTCTCGACCTCTACATGTGTCCTCTGTCAAAACTAAGTTGAAACAAAATATCACTACAGACAGACACCTCATCAAACATTAGGATAGGAATGTAAAGACTCGCGAGTGACAATCCTCTGCAAGCTAGCGAACTAATCCAAACCCCCCTGTGCTCACACCATTATGATATGATGAGAGATTACTAAACCTACACAAGCCTTCTGGTATATACAGAAATACTCAAAATGGAAGCTCGGCGTCGATAAGCTTGGTGTCTCGTCAGACACTTGCGACGCTCGGCAGACGCTTGGGATCGAGACACTCTTCTCATAAAACATACTAAGGGACCTGATTATTACTGTACTTGCTGCTTTAGCCGCAAGTGCCTACCACCTCTACAAGCATCCTTAGTCAAAGCAAAGTAACAAAGGGCGTCCGGACGGCGACGCTCAACGATATCAACGTACGCCCGACCGAACGAACGAAAAAACTAATTTGATTGCCAAACTTTCGCAAGCCCTCACTCTGGTACTATTGTCTATTCCCCCAGAACAACTCAAATATAGTTGACCTAGTTTCACAGACAATTATTTCATTTCATTTAGTTTTAACCCGCATGGTATCCGGACAAAAGGTAGTGTTATTACAGCACATATACTTACTATGTAAATATATTCAAAGTTTAATTAAAATCCGTTCAGCCGTTACGACGTGAGTGGGGCTCAAAGCATACATCGTCACATCCTCACAAACTTTCGTATTTATAATTCTGCATAGTAGGATTCGCATCTCAGTGATGAAAGCAGTTTTGGGCTGGTAAAATGAGAAAATGACATTTTTGAAAACATTTATTTAGCTATAAAATAATTTCAGATACATTTCTTACACTAGGGATTATGAAATAAATATGATTACAAAGTGAACCTGTTATACAGTCATCGAATTCCATACACACTAGTTACTGTGATACATTTTTCACTTAGCTACGACGAAATGGAGGAATTATACTAATATTAAACAATTTTTAACTCTATCCAAACATCTCAAATTATTTAATTTTGGTATCAAAACCATCTAGAATATTCGTTCATTTACATCTATAAATGGTTTCCATATTATAAAGGCCCAGTAGCGACTTTATTGTCATCGGGGGCTCAACATTCTATTTCGAATCTACATAGACTAAGCGCCTCGTTCACCATCTTTGACTAGTGTTAATTAGTTAATTCCTGAGTAACGTTACTTGGCAGGTAAAGGTTACGAGTAACTTCTGTCAATTTCAACGGTTATCATTGTAAGATTATAAGTTACCGGTTATTTTTACTGGCAAACTTACTTGGTACTTTACTTGAAGGTGGTGTAACACTTATTGTCTAGGAGCACCAGAGCAGTATTTGGCAGATCTATAGTACATATAATAGTACGTTATAGTACCATCAAACATATTTCTTAATAGTATCCCTAAAAAGTCGCTACTGATAAAATAAACGCATATGAACACAGAATACTTCCAAGCACTATCAGCCATAAACTTTAAAGTTACTTAAGTTTCTCCTTGGTCATAAATTTGTGAAGAAAAGGAGCGATTTAAATAATTTAGAACCGAATGACGTAATCATTGTTTTTGATATATATTTAACCGAAATAGGTTTGTATTTGACCACACTCTACCCTGATGTTAAGAGAACACGGAATTCTCAATAATGCGTATCAGCTACATCAGTACAATAGAAGTAATGAATTAGCTGGGAAGTGTTCAGTGTTTATAATAAGTGTTTTAGTGTAGTGCAGTGTTTTAGTTGGGAGTGGCGTCGGGATGTCTCTCGAGCAGCATGGCGACGCCCTGTCCGCCGGCGGCGCAGGCCGAGATCACGCCCAGCTGGCCGTCCTCGCGCACCAGCCGGTTAGCCGTGTGCATCGCCAACCGAACCTGCGACAATATTAACATTCAGCACGAAACGAAACGGTGGATGGACTGTGTCAAAGATAACATGGTTAGTGCAAAAGGGAATAATAATAAATAACACCCAACAGTCACAAACATAGTTCTAACCCCACACTAGAATTCCCTGTGTCGTGGGTATCAGAAACTACGAGTACCATGGTACCACAACACCCAGACCCGGAAGAAATATTTATTATTTAAGAATGGGAGAAGAGAACATGCTGTGCGGGTCGACACATGTATGTATAATATTATCACACCCGTATCCCTGATGGGGTGGACAGAGCCACAAGTAATCATAAGAAAACTTCCAGCCACTCCTGATTCAAAGTCCATAGTGGATATGGTGAACCACGGTGACAGGTGATCAGCCCATCGCCCATTTAGATGGTCCATCATGTTGGGGAGGATACTATCCCTTAGGCGACTTTTACGACATGCTCGGGGAGAGAAGCAGCTGGATGCATTCTGTTTTTTTTTTACATTTTTTTTAGTTTTTTTTTACAAGTCTTTTTTTTTTACAAGCAAAGTACTCCGAATACTGAAGATACCAGTACATCCTTCCATAGCTTTTGGATGAGACTTTATTTGTGACAGTATTCTTTTTTTACTTTTTATAGTGCTTCTGAGCTAGGAATGTACGATGAACATCGCCACATAACCAACAAGGGATGACTATTATCACTGTACATCGCATTTACTTACGCCAGTAGCAGCGAAGGGGTGTCCAATGGACAGAGAGCCCCCCCACTTGTTCCACTTGTCGAGATCCGGAGAACCGACCTACCACAAAAAAAACATATTCACATTGTTATTCATTACAATATAGTTCATAGAAAATTGTATGAAACCCAAAAGTAACATAGTTCCGACCTCACACTAAAATTCCTTGTGTCGAGAGTATCATCCAACACACAGACCAAAATTAAATATTGGCAGAACATGCGAAAATTTCTCCCGCCGCGGAATCGAACTCCGATCCTTACATATTGCATGCTAGGCATTTACCTGCCAAACCACGTAGATGACCTACGTGGTTTGGCAGGTAAATGTCTACATTATTTTTTTAAAACAAACTTCCATTTTATGAAAGCACTAGCTGCCGCCCGCGGCTTCGCTCGCGGGGTATCCGGATAAAAAATAGCCTATATGTTAATCCAATACATGTACTATGTATATTCCAAGTTTCATTCAAATCGGTTCAGCCGTTTAGGCGTGATTGAGGCACAAACATCCAAACTCACAAACTTTCGCATTTATAATATAAGTAAGAACAAGTAAGATTTGAAACGTATGTATGTTCGTATGAGCAAGTGTCAAATTCTAGTGACGGAGTTTTTAGGCCGTCTAAAGGCCTCCGTCATGGCTTAACGACTTAACTTACTTAACTGCTTAACGTGCCCTCCGAAGCACGGAAGTGGAATTACGAGCATTTGAAATAAATTAAAAGGATTTTTTTTTGTGAAAGCATTTGAAATTATAAACTTACTTTTCCCTTGCGGCCAAGGTAGGTCTGCCCGAACCAGTCAGAGTCCATAGCCTTCAGGTTGGCTAAGATTTGGCCCTGCAATTACAACGCGACTATTATTCTACTAAATACTCGTACATAAACGACGGATAAAGTTAAGAGTAAGGGGGGGATTTAGGATGGGGGAGGGGTATGTGTGTTGTACAAACATACATACATATTACCACGCCCGTATCCCTAACGGGGTGGGCAGAGCCACAAGTAATCATAAGAAAACAAGCAGCCACTCTTTATTCAAAGTCCCAAGATGGAAGTGAACCATGTGTTGTTCAACAAGTATTTATTAAAAATCTTATTTATTTTATCAAAATCCGTCCAGCCGTTTGGGCTACATCCCAAAAACATTACCTTAAGTCCTTGCAGTCGGGTAAAAACGAAACAGTAAGTACGTAAGTTTGTACGAGCAAGTGGCCAACTCTAGTGACGGAGTTTTTAGGCCGCCTAAAGGCCTCGCAAGGAAACAGTAACTCACCGCGAAGGCCTCGTGTATCTCCCAGGTGTCGATATCGGAGAGCTGCAGGCCAGCCTTCTCCAGGATCTTGGGGATGCCGTACGCCGGCCCCAACAGCAGCTGGTCCACGGGGTCCTGTACGAAACGTAATTAAATTATATAACACTCAACGGTACATAATACTTTTTTATTTAACTTTAATATTTTGTATGATCTATTATATTACTAGCTGCTTCCCGCGGCTTCGCTCGCTTGGTACCCGGATGAAAAATAGCCTATATGTTAATCTAGCACATTTACTATGTATATTCCAAGTTTCATTTAAATCTGTTCAGCCGTTTCAGCACAAACATCCAAACATCCTCACAAACTTTCGCATTTATAATATTAATTATGTAATACTAGCTGCTGCCCGCGGCTTCGCTCGCGTGGTATCCGGATAAAAAATAGCCTTTATGTTAATCCAGTACATGTACTATGTACATTCCAAGTTTCATTCAAATCCGTTCAGCCGTTTAGGCGTGATTGAGGCACAAACATCCAAACTCACAAACTTTCGCATTTATAATATAAGTAAGATATTTTATTGATCAATATTTCTGACATAGTTACGCTACACTATTGTATTAGGTTCGCCTGTAAATATAGATGTAAGTTTAAATAAATAAATAAATACTCCATATAAATTTCCTGTGAAAAAAACCTACCTTTAGAAACTAAGATTACAGTAGTCTGAAACAAGATACATCATCATCATCACCAGCATATAGCAGTCCACTGCTGGACACAAGCCTCGGCCGAGCAATTGCCCGCCACGCCACCGAGGTCGTCAAATAGTTTCATGACATGTGTTTCATTTCCATCGTCCCGCGTCTCGTACCTGAGCGACGTAGGTGAAGTCCCGGAGATAGGCCTTCGGCTTGAAGCCGAGGGCTTTGGCCTTCGCCTCCGACATCACCAAGCACGCCGACGCGCCGTCAGTCTGAAACAACACGTCACTTGTATACATTTCTGCCCTCCTAGTGAAGAACGCAGTAACTAGAATTTATGTCAAAAAATAGTTAGATACATATTCGGACTACTTCCCTGCTGGACATGGAAGTAAAGAAAAAGCATAGAATGCGTCCAGCTGCTTCTCTCCCCGAGCATGTCGTAAAAGGCGACCAAGGTGTATCTTCTCCAAAATGACGGACCACCTATACGGGCGATGGGCTGATCACCTGTCACCATGGTTCACCATATCCATCTTAGGAGTTTAAATCAGAATTGGCTGCAAGTTTTCTTATGTTTGCTTGTGGCTCTGCCCACCTCATTGGGGATACGGGCGTGATATTATGTATATATTCACCAGGAAGGACGCGTTGGCAGCAGTGACGGTGCCGTGCGGCTTGATGAAGGCGGGCTTCAGCTTGGCGAGCTGCTCCGGCGCTGACACGCGGATGCCGTTGTCCTTCTCCACCAGCCCCTCCTTACCCTCCACTAAACAAACAAAAACATTATGATTAAACTAGCTGCCGCCCGCGGCTTTGCTCGCGTTGTACCCGGACAAAAATTGCCTAAATGTTATTAAAGCACATAAACCAAGACTTTTTACCATCTATAAAGAATACATTTATTAAATTTATACAGCGTCAGGAGGCAACTTTTACCTTCACAAACAGGACGCTGTAGTGCCCGAAACGAATTAAGATGGAGTAGGCTTGCCCAGCACCTTTTTCATTCTCTCAGCTTAGTCGGCCTTGTCCATAGGAAAGGCTGACTAAGCCGCGGGTTTTCTCAAGATGGTTTTCTTCACGGCTTGAGAGTACTGGTTTATAGCGCACATAAATTTGTCGCACAGAAAAATCCAGCTGAGAGGATGGAAAGGTGCTGGGCAAACCTACTCCATCTTTTAAATCGTCCCGGGCACTGCAGCGTCTCATTGTGAAGGTAAAAGTTGCCTCCTGACGCTGCTGTATAGATCATCTACTTTAGATGGTAAAAAGCCTTTATTAGTAGCCCTTTAGTAGACTCATAGATCTCAAAACCTTGTATATGCTAAATTAAATATAGATAATTTTAAATTAAAAAAAGACATGCACAATTATAATACCCGCCATAATAATGACATTATTGTTCCACCATGTAGACTAGTTAAAGTAGACAAAAGTTTTCTGTGTATAAGCATAAAATTATTTAATAAATTAACCTTGGACATTCGAAACTTAAATTTTAAAGACTTTACTGTTAGGATTAAAAATTATCTATTATTAAAATCATTTTACAATATTGACGAAGCCATGGCTGATAATTTTAGTATGTAATGCATACATAGTTTAGTTTTTATTATTTCTCTTGTTTATGTTTTTTATATGTTGACTTTTCCTAGTGTACAAATTGTATCAAATAAGGAAATAAATTGATTTGATTTGATTTGATTTGATTTGACTCGGTGACACAAATTGTAGCGCTCACCTTTGACAGGAATAAGGTCGGTGAAGTAGCCCTTGGCCTGCGCTTCGTGCGCCAGCTTGTGGGAGCGTAGTGCATAGTCGTCTTGCTCCTAAAACACATACTTAACATTTAATACACTTCTTATATTGAGTACACAATACTGGCAGCTATAAGTTTGATACTATATAGAATAGAATAAAAAATATTTATCCAACCACCACAGAAATGACATAAATAAACAGAATTACATTAAACACAATAATTATACTAGAGAAAATAAAAGAGATACACAACTAATAAAAAACAAGGAAAGTTAAAAGAAAAAAAATAAACAAAACAAAACATAGCTGCAGTATATCCAACATGATGAACTCTCCACATTATACTATGAATTTTAGATTACTTGGAACACAAAACCTCAAAACCGACACACACACACACACACACACACACACACACACACACACACACACACACACATAGATAAAAAGGTGGCTTCACTTTTTTTATTCGCGGCGCGCCGTTTTTTTTGTCTGAGCTCTGCATTACGCCTTACAATGCAGCCTCTAAGAAAAAACGCCCGCAAATCGCAAGTATAAACAACTAACCTGCCTTGATGCGCCGAACGCAGCGGCCAGTCGATCCGCCGAGTGGCCCATAGTCTCGCCGGAGGAGAACTCCGCCACGGCCGGTAACTGCAACATTAAATATACATACATACATAAAATCACGCCTGTTTCCCATAGGTTTAGGCAGAGATCACGGATCGCCATTTGTTACGATCCTGACATACTTCTTTCGCTTCATTCACTCATCGGAAACTCGTCGTGAGACCGCGTAAAATATTGTAATCAAATAACTTAAATAACGTAAATTATATAATCTTTGTAAGCAATTACGCGAAATACTTTTGTCTGAAGCATGCAATAAAGCCGTGGAGGTCACTACTTTTTGGTCAACTAGTCATTGACATGCAAAGATGAAGAATGTAAAATTTTAACGATCTCGGTGGCGAGGCGGGCGAGTGCTCGGCTAAGACACAAGAGGCGCGGGTTCGATTCCCGCTACAGGAGAAATGTTTGTATGTTCTGCAAATAGTTCTTCAGGGTCTGGGTGTTGTAGTATTTACAAAAAACAAATAAGTATGTATATAAGTATTCTATCAGCCATCTGGTGCCCATAGTACAAGCTTTGCTTAGTTTGGGGCTAGATGGTGCTGTGTGAAATGTCCGCAAATATTTATTTTTTTATCTTTGTGTCAACATGGCTGTGGAAATTCAAGTTCACGTTTTCTGACAAGCGTTTAATTTATTTACCTTGGAGTCGCATGATCTCATCTCACCTCGGGTGCGAAAAAGTCTGGGCGGATGGTGGCGACCAGCGACAGTCGCTGGGCCGGCGTCTTAGCGCGGTTGAGGCGCAGAAGTAATGAGCGCATCTTACGCGAGTGTCGGATTGGCACATCCGACATGAACTCCACCCCGCCAGCTACGATTATGTCGTACGCGCCCGCTGCTATCATGCCGATACCTGCGCAACAGACCAAGATATAAACTTTTACTTTTCATCTTCTCCAAAATGATGGACCACCTATATGGGCGATGGGCTGATCACCCGTCACCGTGGTTCACCATATCCATCTAAGGAGTTTCAGTCAGAAGTGGCTGCAAATTTTCTCATGTTTACTTGTGGCTCTGCCCACCCTATTAGGGATACGGGCGTGATAATATGTATATGTATGTAAAACTTTTACGTTACAGAGTAGCTGACTGAAGTGACTGACAATAAACCTACAGCCCAAACCATAAGTCCTAGGAACATTAAACATAGAGGGTTAACTCTTATTGTGGAGGGCTGGAGGACGCAGCTGAAATATGAAGTGTGTACAAAAAATACTCAAACGAACCCACGGACGGAATCGCGAGGTTTCACAAGTAAATAAGTCCTAATTATATGATCAAATTGTGGGCATCACATATTAATAGTTTTTTAACTTGGGGGTCCAAGAATGCCTCTCAAAATCTGCCAACTTTAACAAAGTTTAAAGTGCCGTTCAGTTAGATAGTAACAAAGTTCTGTCAAAGTTTGCTTGTCAAATATATCTATGAGCTAGTGAGATGGCTTGGTTAATTATGAGCTAGTGAGGAGATAGCTTGGTTCATTATAAGCTAGTGAGGAGATAGCTTGGTTGATTAAAAGCTAGTTACCAGTGGTGATGGCTTGGTTGGAAGATATACAGGCCATGGTGACAGTATGCGCCGGCGTGCGGTCGCTGAACCCGGCGGCCAGCGCGGCCTCTCGCCCGATGTTGGACGTCTTTACTTCTTGGATGACGGTGCCGTACACTATGTAGTCGATTAGATTCTTATCTATGCCGGTCTTTTGGAGCAGCCCACTGTGGAAATCAATATAAATTAGTATAACTACTCTGCTGCTCGCTAGCTAAGTAAGTTTGTATGAGCTAGTTGCTAACTCCTGGGACGGAGTTTTTAAGACGCCTAAAGGCTTCCGTCATGGCTTAACGACTTAAGAGCCGGGACCGACAATTTAATGTGCCCTCCGAAGCACTGAAGCACTCAGCTCATAATGCAACTTATCACCCATCCCAATTGTGACCGCGCACAACGTTGCTTAACTTCAACAATCAATCAAGAACGCCTAAGCAAGCTATGCCACGAGCACTTTGCTAGCTGAAATGGGGTGTTACAATCCAATTTTTGAATTTTGATAAAAAATACAGAGTGAATTGGAAACATGTCTCATCGTAACCGCTAATCGTCTCTAGAACCCTTGTGGTTCAGTGCTCCTCAGAAGCTCCGTGCAACTTTTCGAACCATTTAGGTTCAACAACAATATTCGTCCTATATTTAGAATGACATAAGAAACCATTGTGCCCGTCATAGAGTGACAGTCTGACTTAAACTGTACACCTATAGTACAATTGTCATCTTAGCTTAGTTCACTTACAGCAGGGAGTGCCTGGCCAGCTCATGTGGCATCATCTTGGCATAGTCGGTGAAGGACACAAGGAAGGGGGTTCTCACCCCGTCGACCAGAACCACATTGTGGCCAGTCTTGTCTTTCAGGGTCTTCTTCTGCTGCAGTGCAGCTCCGACGCTGAGGGCTCGCCGGGCTGTATCTAAATGAGTAACATTATTTTTTACAATTGTGAGGAAACCTGCAGCTAGTCAGCTCTGCATATTTCGATTGTCTTTCCTATGGATAAGGCCAACTAAGGTAGGAGGATGGTATAAATGCTGGGCAAGTCTACTCCATATAAAAATCATTCCGGGCACTACAGCATCCTGTTAGTGTAAGCAAAAGAAGCCTCTACATACAAGCAACAGTAACAAACTATGAATAAAGTAGCTCAATCTCAATGTTGTCTATTTTAGGATATAGATGACAGGAATCAGAGGAAAATATTGACTTACATATATACCATACCTTGGCACAACATGGATATCCAACAACATCTATGCCAATTAAATAAAGTCCAAAGTTTACTTTTCATAAAATATTCCATGTTACTAACCAAAAAAATAATTTATATTGCATTTATTTACTGTTTCATAAGTTTGAAAACATATTTATAGCTTTAAGATGTATCAGAACGGTGTGTTTTTAATGTAGTTAAAATCGTAAATAACAAAATAAAAGTTTCTTACCAAACTTAGCAGTCGAACTTATATGGGTCACTTTTGATAGAGATTTCACTACGTGCGATGCCATGGCTGAGTTTATATCACTACAATATGATAATAACTAAATTTGAGATTGCTTAACAAACAATATCGTGAAATTATGAACTAGAAATAATTAAAATCCAACTAAACTCTCGTGAAAGTTGGACTATGACCCCCAATCCCCCAAACGATAGAGTGGGATAACATAACAAAGGGAGGGAGAGGCATTTGATTCGATTTCGATTACCGATCATGTTGATCCAGTTCGATTTTGATAGTATTCGATTAAAACCATGAAAACAAAACAACGAACGCAGCGATAAGTGGGACTACCTACATTACATCTTATTTCCTACTATATTAATTTCAATTTCAATTTATTTTATTTCAGTACATAACCTTATATTTTAACGTAGCTTACAGTATTTAAGACCCTCTTTTAAGTATTATAATACTTGTGTCAGAGGATCTTGCTCTCACATATCTGTTTAAGTGGTAAAAATTTAAGGCTTGATATAAAGTTTTATATGTAGTATATACTTTTTATACAAAACAAAGCAAAATAAGAAAGAGAAAAGAAAAAAAAAATAATAATTGTGCTTCTGTGTTATCTGTTGTGGTATGTATAATGTTGTGCGTTCGTGTGTGTGTGTGTGTGTGTGTGTGTGTGTGTGTGTGTGTGTGTGGGTGTGTATAGCATTTAATTTTAGTTTATTACTAAGAGGCCTTCTGCCTCCTCATAGTTTTTCGTTAAAAGCCAATTAGAAATTATTGTCTTGCAATGACAATAACGCTTTGGGTATATATCTAAGGATTTATTGATTAAGTTGTATAGGTGTTCTGACTGTTTTTGGTATTGGTTGCTAGCATACGTGGTTTTTGTAATATGTATTTTTACTGCCTTGCCTTTTCTTCTCTTTCCTGCAGTTTCCAGGACATAGACAAGGTTCTTGTGCATTCGTAATATAGTTTGTAAGATATATATTTTTCTTATTGATAGTAAGTTACAAGTGGAGTATAATGAATCTGTAGAGAATCTGTATGGTTTAAAGTACATAACCTTAATCAGAGACCTTTGGGCTCTTTCTATCTCTATAAATCTACACTTAGCAGCTCCACCCCATACAGGAATACAATATCTAATAATAGATTCAGCCAATGCTTTATAGATGTTTTTTAAAAGAGTCTCGGGTGCAACATGTCTTAGTATTTTAAAAACCCAAATTAATTTCCTAAGCCTACTGGATAGAGCTTCAATTTGAGCATACCACGTCAGTTTTTGATCTATGACTACTCCTAAGTAGTTAGTTGAGGTTACTTTTTGTATGATCGGACAATATTATAAATGTGAAAGTTTGTGAGTTTGGATGTTTGTGCCTCAATCACACCTAAATGGCTGAACGGATTTGAATAAAACTTGGAATATACATAGTAGGTACCTACATGTCTTGGATTAACATAAAGGCTATTTTTTATCCGGGCACCAAGCAAGCGAAGCCGCGGGCGGCAGCTAGTACATACGTACATAATTAATTAACGCCAAGAATCATGAGAGCTAAGCTAACTTGTGCACAGCCCTAATAGTACTCATGTCACTAGTTCTTTTGAAATAGTGTGGTGAAAGGATTAGAGGGCACCTCAAAGAGGCTCAACTATTATGGGATCATGGATAATTTGGATATCGAAAGTCCGTTCCATCTCAAATAAAACAAATGGGCATCCCTATTCCTTCATGAGCTCCTGTCATCACATCAGCAAGCCAACCAATCAAATATTTCACAATGTTGCCAACTCACTTTAGTAAAATCTCTTAATTTTCCTTGTCCTTGCAAGTAAACACGATTGTTGATATCCTGGCACTGCAACACTGAAATATAACGATACCTAATAAAACCGGTCAAGTGCGTATCGAATTCGTACACGAAGGGTTCCGTACAATGGTAAAAAAATGTACGCTGCATAGCTTCAATGATCGATTACGAACGTTAATAGGAATACATCATCTTGATTTCTACCTCGGTTCATGAGGTACAGCTCACTGAGAGACGGACGGACGGATACCGGGGGCTTTGTAATAGTGATAACAGGTCCCGTTAGCACCCTTCGGGTACGGAACCCTAAAAATGGCTCTAAGATGTAGAAGATCCTTTCACGCACTTGACATGACACTTGTTTTTAAACTTTTAGGTTCTTAGGGGCCGGTTTAATTACGCTTAACGCATATAGGTATACAACAGAAAATCCATTGAAATATAATGAATAAAATAAAACAACAGAGTGAGTTTACCAGAGTTTTTATACCTAGGTAGGTACTTATCTAGTAAATGCATATCACACCAACAGCTACGCTTAATTCTAGTAGATACTCTAGTAAAAATACAAATCCTCACTGTAAAGTGAAAAACAACTCAAGTATGTACCTAAACCTAAGAAAAAAGGTTTTGTATTATCTTCAACACTACTAGAAGCCAGCTACGAAAGCACCTATTCATGACTTCACGATTACAAGTAGATAAAAAAAATTACGACGACCTCGGCGGCATGGCGAGTGCTCTGCTGAAACGCAAGATGCGCGGATTCATTCCCGCTACGGGAGAAATGTTTGCATGTTCTGCAAATATTTCTTCCAGATCAAGGCATATTTTATTACTAGGACTCAGAGGGCATCCTCGAGGATCTTTGCATAGAAGATTCACTATGTTGCCCCGAAGCGTTTCGAGAATCTATATTAGTAATGGAAATTTTCATCATTAGGTAAATTCGAACGGATTTATTTGGTCACGTGTCCGATTTGGATACCGCTGAGATGTCTCTAGCATCTCCAAAACCTCAAAAACTTCTAAATCACTGTAAGTTTGTATGAGCAGGGGGGCTACTCTTGTGACGGAGTTTTTAGGCCTCCTAAAGGTCTCTGTCATGGCATGGCGTCATAACAACTTAAAAGCCGGGACGGACAATTTATCATGCCCTCCGAAGCACTGAAGCGCTGAGCTTGTAATGCCACTTGCGGTCACCCATCCAAATTGTGACCGCGCACAACGTTGCTTTACTTCAACGATCAATCAAGAAGGTCTAAGCAAGATACGTGACGAGCTTCATATCACTGCATCTTCATAACATATCACTGTTATATGTTATCAACCATCATCGCCAAAATATATATAGAAAAAAGTTGACTTGCTTGTTCTGAGAAAAAAAAACTAAAATTATTAAAATTGACGTTCGATTTAAGGTTTAAAAAAAATCACTACAATGTTAGTTTAGTATCAAAGTTAAACTAGGGTTCTCATGTTACAGTATTTAACTAGAGAAAAACTTTGTTTTGTAATAATGTTTTGATTAGTTCCTGGATTATTGTCACATATGAACCGGGAATATATTTGGTATTCGTTTCGTAATAAGTTCTTCATAGCCAGGACATAAGTACTGAGAAACATTGTAGACATTCACCAAAAATGTAAATGAGTAATAGGACCTTAGTCAATCTGGTTCCCACACACCAGCGTCGTCTTAGGATTTGGAAGTCCTATGAGCAGGTAATCAACCATACTGCGCGCGGCATCGTTCCTATCATCGCCTAAATACATCAGCAATGGAGCAGTGGTAGGCAGTTCAACTGTTACAAGCGGCGGGCCAGACGTAGTAGGCAGCTCATTCCACTCAACCTCAAGCCCCAACTGCGAAGCGGCACATATGAGCTGGACTTCCGGTGGCTGTCCAGCCTCGGCTGTGCTTCGCAGTGCCTCCAACGCCGCCGCTCGCTTGCTCTCATCGAATTGCAAGACTAGGCCGTTATGGTATTCCGATATTTTCAGACTGAGAGGCGGCCGCCAGGGGATTTCTTTGCGTTCTTCCATGAAACGGCCCATTTTCTTGTCTATGGAGCGTGTTAGGGCATCCTCCTGGAAGATTACATAAATATTTAAAGGCAAAGATTAAGTCTAATATTCTGGGATTGTTAGGTGATAAAATTATTTAAAATCTAAATATTATAAGTTACTTACATATACATAAAATCTAACCTGTTTCCCATAGGGGTAAGTTTAGAGTACTCTTGACCTGGCCCTTTTCCAAAACGTCACCGATTTGGTCCAGGTACGTGCGCCGAGGTCTTCCCCTTCCAACGGTACCATTCACACTTGCCTCATACACCTGTTAATCGTCTTTCATCATCCTCTCTACATGACCGAACCATCTTAACATACCTTTCTCAATCCTCATCACTGCATCTTCTTTCACTCCACATCTCTCTCCTATCACGCTATTTCTCACTCTATCTCTCAAAGTTACTTACACATGATAATAATATATTAATAATAATAATAAATTTATTTCAACAAGAAACTTATACATTTACATAGTGCTTAAGCTATAATAATGGTTAGAACATAATTACATAATTATATCTGACTGTTCAGCACTATGAAGTGAGGTACATGGTACATGACGGTTTAATCACGATCTTTCACTGTTTGATTAAATAAATAAATAAAAAATATCCTATATGTTAATCCAGTACATGTACCCACTATGTATATTCCAAGTTTCATTCAAATCCGTTTAGACGTGATTGAGGCACAACATAGAGCATTTAACTAACAAACATCCAAACATCCAAACTCACAAATTTTCGCATTTATAATATAAGTAAGATTTACAAAAATATATTTAGACAATTAAATAGTGACATTAAACTTAGGATAAGTTTGACTTATCATTAGGTTCTCTCTGTTATAACAAAAAGAGCAAGTATAGCAAACACTTAAAAAGATACGATTACAGGTATAGTGCAAATATATTATTCGAATCTGATGCAATTTGAAAAGTCTATAGAAGGATTGCTTTTAGGTTACCTCGACAAAGTCCTGCGTTGAACGCAAGCAGCCTCGCAAATACTTGTAAATGGCCTCAGCTGCCATTTGGCGCGCCGTTTTCTTATTCAGAGCGGTGGCGTCCCGCGAGTGAGCGCCCACGGCCGCGCGGATCGTGAAACTGCGCAGGTGAGGCGGCCCCGAGTCTCCGATCAGAGTGTACTCCGGAGCAGGTAGCTTGTACTCCTCACAGTACTCCTGAAATCGTAGGTAAAAGTTATCGGTTATTTCTTTGAAGCGCTTGGCGTAGCTTGCTTAGGCGTTCTTGATTGATCGTTAAAGTTAAGCAACGATGTGCGCGGTCACAAATTGGGATGCGTGACCGTAAGTGGCATTACGAGCTGAGCGCTTCCGTGCTTCGGAGGGCACGTTAAACAGTCGGTCCCGGCTTTTATGTCGTTAAGCCATGACGGAGGATTAAGGCGGCCTAAAAACTCCGTCACTAGAGTTGGCCACTAGCTCATACAAACATACATACATCGGTTATTTGTAATGAACTGTTAGTTGGACAACCAGTGCTATGGGCAAAGAGTGGGTTTATCCACGTAAGTTATTATAATTTTTTTTGCACAAAGTTGGTGTTTTAAAACAGCATGTTGTCAGTAGGTATAACCTGAACAAATATATGTTGTAATTTAGGAAATAATGAGAATAATTAAAATTTACGGTGTCCATTAAAGGCATTTATGAAATTTAACACTGACCTTCAGAAGCGCCACATAGCTATGTGGATCAGGTGCATTCCCGGGCAAGCTTATCTGTGCCCCAACCTGACTTCCCGTATTCGTACTCCCCATGGCACCCATTCCTCCCATGGCTCCTATTCCCCCCGTGGACGCCATGCCTAGTCCCCACAGTGGAGGGACGGCAAAGCCAGCGCGCGAGAGGCGAATTAGTAAAGCAGCGGCAACTTCTTGTTTGGCTTCCTTTTTGGAGCGAGCAGTGGCCGTGACGGATTCATCACATAGCGTGCAGCGGTACTCAAATGTAGACTGGTGTTGTGGGCCCGACTGGAAGTAAACAGAGACAATTTTAAAACAATGTTTAATTAAGCATTCTTTAAATCATATTTTAAAGGCTATCTCTTTTTAGATTATGGTGACACTCTGATTTATTTAGAAAAATTTTATTGTAAGGGTATAACATTATCACACAATGAACAATGTGAGAATAGACAATTTTTCTATACTTCTTCAACTGATTCTGACAGCATCTGTGTCGAGGCGTGCGAGTGCTCGGCTGAGACGTAAGAGGCGTGGGTTCGATTTCCGCTGCGGGAGAAATGTTTGCATGCTCTGCAAATATTTCTTCAGGGTCTGGGTGTTGTAGTATGTATTATAAGTAGGTATTTACAAAAAAAAGTATATAATTGTATTCTATCAGCCATCTGGTTCCCATAATACAAGCTATGCTTAGTTTGGGGCTAGATGGTGCTGTGTGATATGTCCTAAAATATTTATTTATTTATTTTATTCTACGGTAAGCTGAAAGTAAAATGCTAATTAGGATTAAGCTTGCTATGTACATGTTTTTTAGTTTACACCATAAAGAATTTTCAATTTAAGTAAAACAATAACACAGGTCTCTCCTGTGCATATGGTCAATTTCATGAGGTCAATCAACTTACTTGTGAGATACACTCATACTCAGGAACCCGACCGAGCTTAACTGCCAGCTCTTGTAACACTGCTGCAGCAGTTTTCATCTTGTCAGCAGTAGGTATGTATCCTGCAACAGCAAGTTGATAAAGACCATATTTCATTACTAGCTGCCGCCCGCAGCTTCACTCGCGTGGTACCGGGATAAAAAATAGCCTATATGTTAATCCAGTACATGTCCTATGTATATTCCAAGTTTCATTCAAATCCGTTCAGCAGTTTAGGCGTGATTGAGGCACAAACATCCAAACATTCAAATATTCGAACATCAATACATCCTCACAAACATTCACATTTATAATATAAGTAAGATGAGCTGAACAATGCAGGCCATTCTTACAAAATTAAACTATCTTACTTATCTTACTTCTTACTTATATTATAAAAATGAAAAGTCTTAGTTTGCTTGAAATTACCGGCGTAAAGCTCAAAACGCAACGATAGCGCGTACTAACTTTACCTGTGTTGCCATCTAGTACGAAAGTTTGTAACGATGTTTGGATGTTTGGATGTTTGTGCCTCAATCACGCCTAAACAGCTGAACGGATCTGAACGAAACTTGGAATATACATAGTACATGTAATGGATTAACATATAGGCTATTTTTTATCCGGGTACCACGCGAGCGAAGCCGCGGGCGGCAGCTAGTATCTCATAATATCTTTTGCTAAACTGTTTGACTACTATGGCTTGACTTAAATCTTATATTTGGCTTCTGTGGTTTATTGTTAAAATTTTCTGTCGGTGTCCGTTTCATAATCAGTGATGGAGATGTGAAATTAATAAATATTATTGAGTGAGGTAAATAGTTAATAATATTTATTCTGGTGTATGCTATCCTACTAATATTATAAATGCGAAAGTTTGTGAGGATGTGACGAAGTTTATTCCTCAATCACGCCGTAGCGGCTGAACGGATTTGAATGAAACTTGAAACATTATATAGTATGTGTGCTGGAATAACATATAGGCTACTTTTTGTCCGGATACAACGTGAGCAAAAGCTAGTGTTTCATAAAATATTCAGAAGGTACTGAAGTAAGCTCCTAAACTACATAACCTATTTATAATTAGCTTTACACACAATAACTTGTTCAAATTGTCGGAATCCAAGCATCAATACGATAATGGTCGATCGGCATTTACAGTCGGCTTATCGCAATAAACTATCGCATAGATCGCAAGATCTCACACATTTGCAACCCGAACAACAAAAATATATTCTCTTACCTTCTAAAGTTGGGAGAAGATAATAGAAATAAACAAAAACAACACCGATATTTTTTAGAATCTACTCTAGAAAATATAAATTGATATGAAAAAAACATAGGTACAAAGAAAAAATAAACACGCGAACAGTGTGACCAGATTTAAATTGAACATTATACCAACCAAGTGCCACTGTTGCCAAACTCAGGAAAGCAAAAAGCAGCAATAAATGGAACTTAAAAACAGCAGAAAACAGTAAAATAGTAATTTCAAAACATCAAATCTACTGTCCGACGTAACATTCACACACTGATAGAAGAATTTCTTTCAATTTAATAAGATTTTTTAATATCTAAAAAATAGTTTAGCATGCTCAAATAAATATGTTTTTATAGTTATCTATGTAATCATTTAAGTAATAGAGACTATTTTGTAGAATCCAAAAAATATTTCATAACATTCAATAAATTATTTATTTATTTAGCTAGAATAAAGATTATAACCTATTTTTTTAAGGTGCAAATAAATATTGATATTTAAAAGTAAATCAGCGATAATTAGTAAATACTAGTAAAAAAAAATCACTTATAATTGTTTTTGTTAGGATTGCTGAGCTTGTACGGGACATCAAAGATTTAAAAACTTTTGGTTATTGTCACACGATTTTATTGATCACTGACTTAATTGGGAGATGTTTATGAGCCGCGAGTTAAAAGTGGACTGCCCGCGCCGTCCGGTTTCCACGCTATTGCACGGAAATGCAGTGCTTGCAATACTGTACGGTGTGTGAACCGTACATGTTCCGGGGCGCGAGAGAAAGAGTGTGAAATGAGATGAATTTGTTAGCGATCGTGATTATGGTACAGTGATGTATGATGGTAAAACAATGTTTTGTTAGTGACGCAGTATGATACCGACATTAATCACTCTCGCTTATGAATCTAATTTTGCTGAATGTAGGCGATGTAGCCGAATCCTTGCTCGACTTTTCACACTTCACACTATATGATTGTTTATCACGCGCACTTCCACTTTCGTCACACAGAACACTACCACTAAGAACACCACACTTAATGTCACTGATACCAGATGAGACCGTCGTGCGAACCGAGGGAGCGGGCTGCGTGCCCACCGGCGCCGGCGGCACGGGCGGCACGCCCTCATGGGACGTGGCCTGCACCGTGCTGCGGAGTGTGGCGGAGGCGCGCCGCGCTCGCCACCAGACAAGCGCGGCGCACCCCAAAGCTGCTGCTGCCACTGCGTAGATAGCGACGTATTGGTGAACGTCGTGAGAGGACATCTCGTCAGTTTGTTCGAAATGGTCCGCTGCTTCCTGTATCTCTGCGATGCGTTGGTTGATGCGCTCGATTGAACCTCTAAATTCGCTGTTGCTCTCATTGAATTGGCTGATCGGTATCGTAAGATTTATTATGTTATTGACGGGTGCGATATCTATTGTAAGTAAGTCTGGATCTGTATTCAATGTGCTAGAGTGTTGTTTATGTGACGTTATAGTGAAGGACTCGCCCTTGATGACGCAGTCGTTTCCAAGTGCGATAATGTTGACACCTGTTAATTGTTCCTGTGTAACTTGATACCCACAGATAAATCTTGCAGTGCATTGACCGCAACAGGTGATCATGAAATTGTTTACATTGATAAGCTCCGTCCAAGTAGGTTGACACGTGCTTATTATAGTTTTACATTGCGCGTTCTTGTTGTCTTTGACGCAAAGATTATTACCAGATGCTTTCTGGTACACCGGCTTCTGTAACTCGCATAAGTTTAGAGTTTTTTCACTCTTCATGCATCTTTGAGATAGCTCGATCTCTGAAATAGGTATGTAGGTGTCCTTTTCGATGTTGATTGCTAAAAAGGTTGCTATAGGTGATATACTAACGATGACACCTTCTACTTGCTGAGGAACTGGATATGTCTTGTATAATTCGTAGCTATCCCTATTAACTAGCGGAATTTGTATTTCGAATATAAAGTATTGCAAAGACATTCTGGCCCTAACTTTTAATATTTTGTAGATTTTTGCTAGATCAGTCTGTATATTGTTTATAGGCAGCGATAAGTCCTTATTTAACTGCCCAGATATGATGTTGAGTTCTTCACGAAGCTGCACTGGTGTGATTAGATGGACATTAAATTCCTTATAGTTAGATATGGTGTCTAACAAGGTATCTTGAACCTTTTTGAGGCTATTTAGTATGTTATTGGCGATCATACTAGACATAATGAACTCGTTGATGGTATCTATTTTGACCATAGCATCATTGAGCTTTACTGCTGTCTCTTCTAATTCGTTCATGTGCCTTTTGAATGCCTTATGTTGTTCTTCCATTGATGCTTCAACTCTTTTAAGTAAATTGTTTTCTGCTTCAATAACTGAGGTTTGATTTTTCCACAGAAGTTCCAAATGTTTTTGGTCGCGCCTGACTTTAGAAATATCATTCTCGTACTGCTGTGCAAAGCGGCTGTCTAAAACGCCGAATAGACTGTTTGCAATGTTCCCCACGCCGTCTATAAGGCCTCGTCTCTTACGCGCGTGCTTATCGCTTTGTTGTAGTATGCCGTTGTAGTACTCTAATTCCGAGAATCCGTGACGTAGCTGCAGTAGGATGATGTCACAGTGGGATTTCCTTTCTTCGAACTTTGAGCACAATTCTTCTAAATGTTTATTGTATGCGGCTAGTAAGTTCGTACCTTTCCAGTATGGTTTCATGTTGAAATAGACAATGAGTTTCCACTTGTCCTGAATTAGTCGCATGTCTGAAACTTTGTCAAAGTAAATGCTGTTATTACTTTGCATTGCCGAGATGTTATATGTGCTGTGGACTGCAGTCGTAGAGCATAACATTATCAACATAAAGATCATCGTCATTAAATTGATGCATGACGGTCCGCGAACATTTTTCTTTCGTTTTGGCTCTGCTGAGCTATTTGGTTGTTCTGAATCTGATGAAGTCTTGCTGACTTGTTCGTTGACAGGTAGAATTGAGACCTTGACAATTGGCCTTCTTAGAACTCCATTCTTCGTCTTGATGCTGACTACCCGTACATGATTGTCCTTGCCGGGGTGAAGTTCGATCACTCTACCTAAAATCCATTTGCCTGCTGGCAGATTGGCATCGTGTATGATGACGATGTCATCTATTTTTATATTCGGGCGGGTTTCTTTCCACTTGCTCCTGGCTAGCAGCTGTGTGAGATATTCTGTGCGCCACCTCTTCCATATGTCTTGAAATATTTTTTGCGTTAATTGCCACCTTGTTCGCTCGTCTTTTTCAGTTTCGTAGATTGTTAAAACTGGACCACTCGCTAGAAAATGAGACGGAGTAAGATAGTCAACATCGTTGGTGTCTTCACTTATTGCGCACAAAGGTCGAGTGTTCAAGCATGTGTCTAGCTGTGAAAGAAGAGTTGTAAATTCTTCGAATGTAAGCTTCTGTTCTCCGACTACTCTGCGTAAGTGGTACTTCAAACTTTTGACTCCTGATTCCCACAGACCACCAGCGGAGGGCCATGAAGGTGCTAAGAAATGAAATTCTATTTTCATTTCATTTGTTTCGCTGAGGAACTCATATGACAGTAGAGATTTTAATTCTACAAACTCTTTGCCTAGGATCTTGCTTGCGCCGACAAAGTTTGTTCCGTTGTCGCAATAAATGTGCCGCGGGGTGCCTCTTCTTGCTGAGAATCTTCTCAGAGCTGCCAAGAAAGTCGACGATGATAAATCTGACACAAGCTCAAGATGAATGGCCTTTGTCACCATGCATACAAAAACTGACACATATCCCTTGGTCGTTTTGATACCTCGTCCTTTACTTGACTTTACATCCATAAAGCCAGTAAAGTCAACTCCTGTGTGGTAAAAGGGCCTTGTAGGATTTGTTCTTGCAGCTGGTAGGTCACCCATCAGTTGATGTGGCATGACTGGGTTGTGTCTTTTACAGATGACGCATTGTTGTAGGCGTTTTTTGACAGCTCTGTTTCCCCCTACGATCCAATATTCCTGTCTCAACCAGGAAAGCGTCAGGCGAGCTCCACCGTGAAATGTTTGTTTGTGGGCGTGGTCGATGAGCATTTCGGTGAAATGGCTTGAATGTGGGATTATAAACGGATGTTTCATTTCCTCACTAATGTTTGAATTTCTCAGACGACCTCCCACTCTCAACATGCCATCTTTGTCGAGATACGGATTCATGTTTAACAATTTGCTTTTGTTATTAACAATCTTGTTTTTCTGTAGGTCTTTGATATCGACTGAGAATTCCAATTGCTGAATGTATTTTATAAGTTTGAGTTTTGCGACGCGTATCTCGTCCGTAGTCAAATAACCTTGACCGCGACGGCTTGGATGTGTTATCGCTCGCCTGACCCATGCAAGGACGCGCGTCACTCGTGCAAAGCTGCTGTGCTTGCACAGTAATTGTTCGACTATACTACTTGTACTTGTGTGTGTACTTTCAACTTGTGCTGTGTTGACTGCTTGTTTTGTTGTTTTTGTTTCTAGGTCAGTTTCGAATTTTACAGTTTCAGTCTCCTTTGTCAATGACTTTAACCAGGTGGGTCCGTTCCACCAGAGTGAATGATCTCGAAGCTGACCTGCTGTCAGACCTCTGCTGGCGCAATCAGCTGGGTTGTCCTTTGATTTAACATAGCGCCAGCACTCTGCGGGCATGACCTCTGTTGTCTTTTTGACCCTATTAGCGACGAATGGTTTCCACCTACTTGGTTCACCATGCAGCCATCCAAGTACTGCGGTTGAGTCGCACCATCCGTATAATTTGATTTTTTGACCATTTAAGCTTTCTTTGACTTTGGTCATGAGCTTTGCTAATAAGTGTGCACCACTAAGCTCTAACTTAGGCAATGATATCTCACTATCCATAGTGCTGATTGGATTCACCTTCGTCTTGGCGGCTAGAAGTGTTATTTTTACTGAATCTTGCTTTTTGACTCTTGTATAGATTACTGCTGCGAATGCCTTTGATGATGCGTCACAGAATCCGTGGAGTTCTATCACGTCATCCTCTCCACTTCCTATCCACCTCGGTAGTTTGGTTACATTGATGTTATCGATGTCTTCTCTCAGCTTGATCCACTTTTTATGGATATCATCGGGTACCTTGTCGTCCCACTGAAGATTGGATTTCCACACATCTTGAAATAAAAGTTTCAGTTGGATCACCACCGGAGATAACCACCCGAGAGGGTCAAAAATTTTTGATATTTCTGATAGAAGAATTCTTTTTGATGGTATTAAAGGTGATTTCGGTGACATTTTGCATTCGTATGAGAAAACGTCTTCTTTTGCTTTCCAGATGAGCCCCAATGTTTTGGTTGACTCTTGATGACGAAAGTCGAAGCTGTCCTGAGGTTTTGAGACTGCGCTATCATTGCTAAGTAAAGATGATTCGTTGGAACACCATTTGCGCAGATTGAATCCACCTAGTTTTAGGAGTGCCGTAAGGTCTGATTTCAAGTCCTTCGCTGATTCAATACTGTGGCTTCCACTTAATAGGTCGTCCATGTAGAACTGATCCTCTAGTACCCTTGCTGCTGCAGGGAATTTATGGCCCTCATCGCTCGCTAGCTGCTGAAGAGTCATCATTGCTAGAAATGCTGCTGCTTTGGTACCATATGTGACGGTTAAAAGACAAAATTCTTGGACTGCTTTGCTTTCACAATCACGCCAAACCACCTTCTGGTAGCGTTGGTGGTCCTCGTGAACCAGAATTTGTCGAAACATCTTTTCTATGTCCGCTATCAATGCATATTTATATTGCCTCCATTTGAGTACCAAAGAAAGTAGGTCCTTTTGCAAATTCGGGCCCCGGTACATAACATCATTTAAACTGTATCCGCGTGTCGTCATTCCTGATGCATTGAATACGACCCTCAACGCTGTGGTAGTCGAGTCAGTGCGGTGCACACAATGATGCGGCATGTAATACCCGGGTTTCTTGTTACCGTCACCTGTTGATGTGCGCATGTGACCTAATTCTTGGTATTCATGCATGAACGATTTATAAGCATTTGCGACATTTTCATATTTTTTAAATTTACGTTCCAATTGATAGAACTGAGCCAATGCTTTTGGCCTTGATTTTCCTAATCTTGTGTCTGCGTCGGAATGCAATGGTAGGCGCACGATGTATCTACCATCAGCCTGGCGCTCCGTAGTCTCTTTGTAAAGCTGTAAGCATTCCAAGTCCTCCGTGGACATGTTGTTTTGATCGACAATATCTTCTATAGACCAAAATTTGTTCAGGTCGTTCTCCTCGGTCAAAACTACGTTGCAGTGATACGATTTTGTGACGTTAGCACTGCCGCAAAGGATCCAGCCAAAACGCGTCTGTTGAGCTACTGGCATGGATGGATTTTGTCTAATGACGCCACCTAAAATTATTTCGGCATAGACGTCTGCCCCTAATAGAAGGTCTACGGATCGACTTCTAAAGAATTCAGGATCTGATAACTGAATATTCTCCAAATGAGGCCATGTCGGTTTTGCGAACGTTCGGTTTGGTAAGTTATTGACTACATGTTTCATGACGAATACTTCAATGTTGAGTTCGTAATCAATGTAAAGCGATGATAGAGAAATCCCAATGATCCCTTTGCAGACCATTTCCTTGGCTCCTACGCCAAATATTATTCCTTGGCATCTTTTGCGTTTGATGCCTAACATTTGTGCCGCATTTTCCGAAATCAAGGATGTTTGTGAACCTTGATCGATCAACGCTCGTAAAGTTAGATAGGTACCATCGGCCTTGGTCACGTTCACCAACGCGGTTGCAAGAAGAATTTCCCCCGTCTCCCCCTGTAAAACATGTGCATTACCCTTTTGCTGACTCTGCTGAGAATCGTTCGGTTCACATGATTGTGTTTGTGAAGAAATCCGAACTCTGCCTGTCGGAGCGTTGTGCAATAAAGTGTTGTGGTCTCCCTCGCACTCTTGGCACTTTTTGTTCGAAAAACACTTCTTATTGCTATGTGACCTAAGGCAGTTTTTGCACAAAGATAATTTTTCGACGGTTTTCTGTCTCATATGAGGCGACATTTCGAGAAATGCTTCGCACTGGAAAAGCTTGTAGTGAGTATTCATGTTACAAACTGCACATTTTACAACCTTGTTATGGAATTTATCGTTCGAGTTATGGGAACTTTGATTTTGATTGAATTTATGACTGGTAAAAGATTTGAAAAAATGAGTCTTTTTGTTGGTCGATGGGTCCTGTTGCTGAGTTTTGACCTCAGTCTTTCGCTTAGATGATTCTAGAGAAGAGAATTTACGCTCGAGAAAATCTAATATATCTTTTAGAGTAGGTAGCTCCTTTGGGTTTTTTAATGAATCGATGTAGTCAATGTGCGTGTCCGCGTCCAGCTTGTTCGAAATAATGTATACGACGATTGGGTCCCAGGTACTTATGTCGACTCCTAGGGCCTTGATTGCGTTAAGGCATTCGTTGGTGGTATCATAAACTTTTTTGATGGCTGCTGCCGATTGCTGTTGCAATGTAGGTAAGTTGGTCAGAGTATTCATATGGCTGTTGAATATCAACTTCAAGTTGTTGTAGCGTTGAAGAAGAATGTTCCAACTCACCTCGTAATTCTCAGAGCTAATTGGTAAATGCTGTACCAATTTTTCCGCTTCGCCCTTGAGTTTGCTTTTGAGGAACTGCATCTTTTGGGCGTTGGATAGAGACGTATTACTGTGCACCGCCTCTACAAATAAATCCTTGAAGGACACCCACTGCTGATAGTTCCCGCTGAAAGTAGGTATATCCATTTGCGGCGTCGATTTTTCCCGATGATGTTGAGACCACATTTTTTCATTTATCGACTTTTTAATATTATTGAACTGCTGTTCATACCTACTATAGCTTTGCTCGTACTCGAGATTTTCTTCGTAGAGCTCGCTGTCAATTTCCCAATGTAAGGTGTCAATGACCGACCAACGGTTCTGCACCGACTTCAATGTGTCTTCGAATTCCCACCTGCTGGTAAGGTTTTCAAAGTTAATTGAGTTTACCGTCCTGATGAATGCTTTGAAATTACTTTGCTGCTTTCTTAACATTTCATCAAGCTTGCTGCTAGTTCCTTGCCCGCTGCTGCTGCGTGGAGCTTGAGAACCGGACGGTGTTGGCTGCTGCCCTACCTCTGGTGTCTCGGCGCGTGGCGTCCCCCCGGATGCTAGGGGCGTAGCCGGACGTAGAAGGTGTTTTTCCTCTGGCTTTGCGTCAGAGGATAGATATTTTTGTAAATAAGCACGTGTTTCAATGTAAAAATCTGAAGTTCGTTTATATGCGTTAGTTACGAAGTACTCTCCAGATTTATCGTCAAATTCGCACAATTTGATGTGATTGCACTGAAATTCTTGCCAATATGTTTCTAAAGAGCTCAGCCGTCTTTTGATGTTTACTGAGGTTCTGCGCTCTGGACCGTCCTTTTTAAAGTTGGTAAGGAGCTGTTCCATCGCTGCCATGATCTGCTGTTGATTCGCTAAGATATCATCCATGGTGAAGCGATGGTGGTAGAAGATAGCTTTGTAGAGCGAAGTGAAATACTGACTCACCGAAGACTGCTGTCTCACCTACAGTTTAATGCTTTATCCTGAGGCAATCCAGTTTGGGCACAAAAATCACAAAAAGCACTTCACGATTTTCGTCCCGCCTTCGGAGGCTCGAAGGACCATTGATGTACGGGACATCAAAGATTTAAAAACTTTTGGTTATTGTCACACGATTTTATTGATCACTGACTTAATTGGGAGATGTTTATGAGCCGCGAGTTAAAAGTGGACTGCCCGCGCCGTCCAGTTTCCACGCTATTGCACGGAAATGCAGTGCTTGCAATACTGTACGGTGTGTGAACCGTACAGAGCTATTTAAGTAAAAAAAACTACGCAGTATTTTGGTATCAAAATTTTTATGAAAAAGTGTCATCTGAGTTTTTACGCATGGATCCCAGGTTGTAACGTACCTAATGCGATTTGGATTTTTTTCTCACTTCGAAGTTCGGATACCTAACCTAAAAACAGTAGGAATAGGAACTAAAACAGAAAACAGGGATGTCAAGGTGAAAACAGTAAATCTACTGTTAAAGCAGTAGGGTTGGCAACAGTGCCAGATGCTCGCCTAATTTCTGCTAAAGTCTGCTAACTTTATTTTAATAAATGCCAAAATTCTGCTATTGAATAAGGACACAATAAAATTAAACGAACGTTTTATATAAAAACAAAATTATTATGTAAAAATATTGATTATTGAATAACACGGATTAACAATTCTAATTGGTACCTACCTAGGTAAGGTACTTCCAATTTTCTGTGGAGTCCATAGTATTATACACAACCGAGCATTAAGCGTCCTTTATCATTTTCTGTTTCTGAAAACATTGGAGCCTTCTCCCACTCGGAACGATAGTTCTAGTCATATTTTCTTTCCATTTTTACTAATTTTAACGTGCCAGAAAAAAACTGACTGACGAGTTGACAATGACTACGCATATAATGTATGTATGTACTCTACACTACATACCTACGACACGAAAGAAAATATACATTTAATGGGAATTCCCCTTAATTGTAGGTACATAGGGCTGCGAGAAAAGTAAGAAGAAATCGTACATTATTCATGAGTGGTAGATGTTTTTAAACATTTCTAGCGACACTACCCAAGTGAAACACAGTTAATTTGCCACTTCTTCATCTTGCTAAATATCTGAGGATATTTTATAAAACTCTGCCTAAATCTGCTATTTTTTCAGATCTGCGACACAATCTGCTAGACCTGTTATTTGGAGATCTAATTCTGCTAAAATCGCAGAATTCTGTTAAATCTGGTCACACTGCACGCGAAATATGTACCTTTCGTGACACTGACACTGACATAACTGATAAATGGACAGTGATAATACATAACAAAACCGTCAACAAAGAAAAAAAACGTCATCAAAGATGATGGAAGAAAATAACGAAGGTCTAATATAAATGCACTAAAAATGAGGGTAGATCGAAATTCAATCAAATATTTGAACGTTGCAAATTCTGCCATTTTGCCAGGAACCACGTTGCACATTGCACTTCATAATTTCCAAGGCGACAGATTTTTTATTCTACTATCAATGATAATTTTATTGGCATTGTTAAAATAAATTATTCTAGGTGAGTTCTAAACAAAGCTAAGTAGATTGGTAAATACTTAGTTATCTACAAAGTTTCACACGCTATCGGACTTTCTCCAATAAATTTTGAGTGGTGGTTTTTCACACGGTTACAATTTTATGAAATTCAAATAAGTTTCTTAAAGCTGTAACCGTGTTTAGATATCAAGCAGCTCTTTTTGTTGTAACTACTTTTTTAATTGTTTCAGAATGGATACCCGCATGTCCCGCATAGCAATCATCTCGCTTTGCCTGGCGTCATGCTTAGCGCAGTTCAAGGATGAGATGCAGCAGTTCGAAGGGGAGTGCCTGGGGGAAGACAAGTTCCCTTGCATGGGAGGAGGCTGCATTCTCCAGTCACAGTATTGTGATGGCATCGTCAACTGCGAAGATGGGACTGATGAAAGCTTTTGTGGTAAGTTATTATCTTTTTCTGAAGATCATCATCATTACGACGACTGCATCGGGTGCGGCGGCCGGCGTGGCAGGCCTCTGCCGAACACTAAAACCATGCTCATCGTTCATAGTACGTCACGAGTCTTAAAAATAGAATTATGCCTTCCTGTGTCGTGAAAACTTGTAAAAACAGCAGCAAATCACTTAGAAAGTCTCACGGAATCACTTTTCACTTGTAAGTACATACTTCAAATAACATCGTTTCTTAATTTATTATAGGTACTATGAATTTTAGGTTACTTAGAACACAAAACCTCAAAACTGACACACATAGATAAAAAGGTGGCTTCACTTTGGTTGTTAGCGGCGCGCCGTCTTTTCTTTTTATTTGGTCTGAGTTCTTCCGGGTCTGGGGGTTGTGGTACCATGGCACTATTGTGCGGGATCAGAACTCTATACTTACTTACTCGAATGTGGCTGTTGGGTGTTGTTACCTACTACCTTACCTACTAGGTGGCTTATTTAAATAAATATTCTTCTCCAGTGGACCACAAGCCCGACGAAGTGTTATGCAACCAGACTAACCACTTCATGTGTCTGGATCGTAAGAAGTGCATTCCCAACCAGTGGATTTGCAACAACGGGACGGACTGTGATGATGGCAGCGATGAAGTCAACTGCACTGCTTCTGTAGTTACCGCAAATGTAAGTTTAAACACTTTCGAACAAGCTAGAGAAAACAAATTAATGCTCACCTGAATTATTATTATCCATGACTATACCTACTTACTTAAAAATGTTAAAGCAGGTAGTACCTTCATAATCTTGGTTAGAATAGTTTGGTGTTAGTGATCACAGATGACAGGAAATGATGATAGAGGATGATGATGCTTTGATTTATGCCCGGTTCGAATATTCTACTAACTCATCATTACATAGTTCATTCATTAATCATTACCAATGAGCCAATGATTTTCATTGCATGTCAAAAAATGTATAGTTAGCCAAAGAGTATTAAATCACTCCGTTTTGTGTATGCTTAGCGCTTTTCAATGAAGCGCTCGTGGCGTAGGTAGCTTGCTAAGGCGTTCTTGATTGATCGTTAAAGTTAAGCAATGTCGTTCGCGGTCACAATTGGGATGGGTGATCGCAAGTGGCATTACGAGCTGAACGCTTCCGTGTTTCGGAGGGCACAGTCAGTAAACAGTCGGTCCCGGCTTTTAAGTCGTAAAGTCATGACGGAGGCCTTTATGCGGCCTAAAAACTCCGTCACTATATTTGGCAAATATCTCATACAAAAATACTTACAGCGCTTTTTGACTTAAAACAACGTCGCTGTGGTAAGGAATCCGTCATCCGTTATTAGAATATTGGTAGATTAAAAAAAAAATTGTTAGAATTTTTCGTCGACAAACAAAAAAAACTAAGTACTAAAAAATAACCACTGTAATAAATAATGTACTTTAGAGTTTACTTACACTATCTACACTAATAATTATAATGAGGAAAGATTGTTTTGTTTTTTGTTTGTTTTTATGTTTGTAACGAATAGGCTCCAAAACTACTGAACCGATTTAAAAAATTCTTTTACCAGTAGGTAGTTAGGTATATTATTACGAAATAACATTTCAATAAAATTAGGGATACTAATAAAACTCCAATAATGTAACCCGAGGTGTAAAATATTTATCTAAAAAATCCTAATTTGTTAAATACCCGTGCGAAGTCGGGGCGGGGTGCTAGTACCTAATATAATCAATGTACAAAATTTTATTGCAGGATACTTGTAAAGGTTTTAGATGTCGCGACGGTAAATGCATTTCCAGTCTATGGGTCTGTGACGGTAGCTACGATTGCGAGGACAAGAGCGACGAAGATACACAGGCTTTGTGCTGTAAGTACCTTCCACTGTTTTTAGGAAAGGTCCTGCCTACAGCTTTGGGCATAGTAGCAAAACACATTGTCAGTAGGTACGAGTAGTTTCAAATCCCATAACTTCCAGGGCATTCCCTACTCCCACACACAATCCTTGATGGCTCGTTCTGCCAGGAGCTACCTGCTGTCGGAAAGAGGAATTACAAATGCTTGGACTCGTCCTACTGCCTACCAGATGCCATGATGTGTGATGGCATCAAAGACTGCAGAGATGGAAGCGATGAAGGACCGTTTTGTAAAAACTGTGAGTGGAAATTCATTTTATTGTTTAGATTAATGTTTATTTTTTCTTTACCTAACTAGGTACATTAAATAGGTACATAACAATCGCATTCGGAAGTGGGATTGTTCAAAAAACATCTATGTTCGACTAAGTCAGGATCAAAAGCGTTTTACACATCATTCATCCTATCTTTTTTTAAGTACATAACTCATAATAAAGTTCAGATGAAAGAATACTAGCCAATGTTTTATTTATGCCTCATTATTATTATGTTCTATCTACGGCTGTATCGGTCGGCCGGCCGCCGCGGCCATTGGGTAGTATGTAAAAACATATTTCACATGCTATGCCAACCAACCTCGGAACATGTATTTATTCTTCCAAGCAACCCACCTCAGAACAATTTTATTGTTCTGAGCAACCAACTAATTTAAAATAAGAAAATGTGTGTCAGCGGATGTCAATGTCAGTCAGTATTTGCTTTGACATTTGACAGATATTCGAATTACTATCCTGATTTCAGTCCGCCATGAGCCGCCATGCGTCGTAGTCTCATAGACAGAGATCTGTCTACGCCATGCGCATGTTACTACCGCCAGGCCTGACATAATTTTATTATCTGTGCTTCTGTGTTTGTACGCGATCATGTTGCCGGTGTATTTATTTTTGTGATTTTGTGAAAATTAATAAAAATGACGGTGTGTAGAGCATGTTTATCTAGCAGCATTGGAATGTATCACATTTCTGATACCGGACTACAAAATAGATTTGAAACAATATCAAAAACCAAGGTAAAGTAACGTATATTCATACACTTTTCTTTTTGATACCTTACCTACCCTCCGCCAATTTAGAAATAGTATTTCCTACAGCAAAAGCTCATTATTCAGACAGAACAGATCATAATAGTAAGCTAAAGCCAACAAAATACTTTAATTTTGTTTGATTGTTATTGTTTTGGGCCTATTCTTCATAGTCTACAAACCCCTTTGTTGCAAATTTGTTACCCTATTTTTATTAAGTAAGTATAAGTTTAGTACCTATAATAAATATTTGTGGACAACTCACATCTAGCCATCTAGCTAACCCCAAACTAAGCAAAGCTTGTACTATTGGAACCAGGAGGCTGATAGAATATTTAAAATACATATTAATTTTTTTGGTTAATACATACTTATTACAACACAGACATGGAAGAAATATTCGCGAACATGCAAACATTTCTTCCGCAATGGGAATCGAACCCGCGCCTATTGTGTCTCTGCTGAGCAATCTCCCTCCATGCCACCGAGGCCGTCAAGTCTGGAGACCATTAATTACCAAATTAGCAAGCAATGTATTTAGATCAATGAATGTTATTATAATTTTTAACTACTTTGGTGGCGTGGCAGGCAAGTGCTCGGCTGAGACACAATAGGCGCGAGTTCGATTCCCGTTGCGGAAGAAATGTTTGCATGTTCAGCAAAAATATCTTCTGGGTCTGGATGTTGTGGTACCATGGTACTTGTAGTTTCTGATACCCATGACACAGGGAATCCTAGTGTGGGGTCAGGACTATGTATGTGACTGTTGGGTGTTATTTATTTATTTATTTAAACTAGGTTCACCTGTATTTCTTTCCATACTTATGCATAAATGTAGATAAATATTATGACTGTCTTTTTTTTTGGTCAATTTAAATAAGTATATGTAGTAATAAAAAGAGTGATTAAGAACATGTCAGGAATATTTTCAGTATGCTGCAGGAGATGGAAGACCTGAGAGAATTTGCTATATTTGCTGCACTCTCATGCGGAAATTCTTTAACTTTGTTTCAATGACACAAACTCATGAGAAAATGTATCAACTTTTACTTGGACAAGGCATACAGGTTAGTTTTCATTGTGGACATACATATAAAAATTAATAATTTTGTCAACCACTATTTTATCTACCACAGATTTTTAACCATTTACTACCTAAAACCGTTTCGAAAAATAAATAGTGATACCAGTTGTAGTATTTGCTTCAGAGGAAGTTTTAAATAGCTTTTACATAGTTATAACTTATTAAAAATTGACATAATAACTATCAAATTCAATTCAGCATAAATCTTATAGTAGTTTAATTTGTATATATTTATTACATGTATTGTTCTTTATTACAGATAACAAAAAATACTGTTTCTAATTTTAACTCAAAAAGATCAAACTTTTGTTGTTCTCGGTTAAAGTCTGTATCTATAAATTGTTCTCAAAAGTCTCCAAATGCTGATAAAAAAATTAAAAAAGAAGTTATTGAAATAAACAAAAATACTTATGCAGAAGTTGTTGAAATGGCTGATATCCTGAAGGATTTTGAAAACCATACTGTGAAAGATGATTTAGAAAAGAACCAGAATGATGCTTCTGATAATTTGAAGGATTTTGAGAACCATACTGTGAAAGATGATTTAGAAAAGAACCAGAATGATGCTTCTGATACTTTGAAGAATTCTGAGAACCATACTGTGAAAGATGATTTAGAAAAGAACCAGAATGATGCTTCTGATAATTTGAAGGATTTTGAAAACCATACTGTGAAAGATGATTTAGAAAAGAACCAGAATGATGCTTCTGATAATTTGAAGGATTTTGAGAACCATACTGTGAAAGATGATATAGAAGAGAACCAGAATGATGCTTCTGATAATTTTAAGGATTTTGAGAACCATACTGTGAAAGATGATATAGAAAAGAACCACAATGATGCTTCAATGAATTTAAAAGACAGACATTACATTGATAGGAAAGATGATATTGTGTCAGGATTACAAAGAGATTGTGAGAGGGTTATTCACAATGAAAATTATAGTCCCATATCTGAAGAACCTAGTGATTATAGCGAAGAAGAAGATTGTATTATTTTAGAACACAAAAAACCGCCTATAATCATAAATGAATGTGATTCAGACATGTGCTCGGATAATGAAGAATTGCCTCTAGTTATAGATGAACAGGAAATAAAGATTGAACAACAAGAACCTATACAAAATTATCCAATCCAACAAGCTGATGTTGCCACAGAACAGTCTTATCAGAGTAATGGCTGTTCATGGAGAAGTAAAGAAAAAAAAAGAACTATGGATGAGACTACTCATGCTAGGTTGGCATCTCTCTTTGGATTTTCAGATTTTGAAAAGTCTCCAAGTAAGGAAGTTAGATCAGCTCGTTCTTTTCTTCGAGCAAGTGATTTTGGAATACACCAGGCTTCTGATGAAGAAAGTGATACTACTGAACCATTGAGCTACACCACACAAAGATTAAATACTCAACATTCAATAGAGAATCGTGGGGAGGCGGGGAAGATAAGGAAGGAGAGAGGACTATCCGACATTGACAGAGAATGCAAATATTACTTTTGTGATGACTGTTACAAATGTTTCTCAAATGTTTCAACTCTTCAGAGGCATGTAAAACATGTGCACCCCGATACAAAACTATTTAAGTGCAAAGAGTGTAATTTAATTTTTGACTCTCATACAGAATCTAAGAATCATATTAGAGATAAACACTATCGAGATATACCTAAACATAAATGTGACATCTGTAAAAAGAAGTATCAATCGCTTAACTATTTACTACTACATAAAAGACAGGTACACAAAATGCCAATAAAAACATATACCTGTGACACTTGTGGGAAGCTATATTTTAAGCGTTTGAGTTTTAAATATCATATTTTATTTGTTCATCCGCCAGAAGCAAACATGTAGATTTGTTTTAAGTTTGTTATTCTTATTATAGACCTCGGAAGAATGTAATTCATTTTTCTAGTACAAACAAATATCACTTTAAACATGTGAAATTTTTAAATTAGCATTTTGAATTTTTTTGCCAATATTCTATCCACATTCAGTGACCTTTAATAGTTACCTAAATCACTCCCTAAGTATAGTTGTCTTAAGTATACTGACGACCTCGGTGGCGTGGCGCGCAAGTGCTCGGCTGAGACGCAGGAGGCGTGGGTTCGATTCCCGCTTCGGGAGAAACTTTTGCATGCTCTGCAAATATTTCTTCCGGGTCTGGATGTAGTAATATTATAAGTATGTATTTGAAGTATACTATCAGACTATCAGCTATCTGGCTCCCATAATACAAGTATGGATTATTCTATTACAAGCTTTGCTTAGTTTGGGGCTAGATGGTGCTGTGTAAAATGTCTACAAATATTTATTTATTTAATCAAATCAGTATTAAGGATCAACCATTCAAAAGTTTTTGAGTATGGTGCAGTTATATAAGATTAAGTTAAATTTCTAATGTGTTTCCATTGTTTAATAAAAATTGTGATACTAAAAAACTAGCGCCCTATAAAGCTGGATGAACGTGGCTCTGCAATAACACATATCATCATCATCATCATTTCAGCCCGTCTCTGCCCACTACTGGACATAGGCCTCTTTATAACGCCTTTCTCTGCGATCCCTCGCGAATCTCATCCACTTATTCCCGGCTATGTTCACGATGTCATTCGACCATCGGGCGGGAGGTCTGCCTCTTGGCCGTTGAGCGTCTCGGGGCCACCATTCAGTGATCGCCTTCTTCCATCTTCCGTCGTCCCTTCTAGCCAAAAATAAATTATATAAATAGTCTAATTCATGCTATATTCATATCAGACCCTCAAACATACAGATATCTAAATTTAGTCCGAATACAGATTGAAACTTGCCAAAACAATAATATTAACTTGTTTGGACCTTGTTCTGTGTTGTTTGACCTAATTTTGCCTTCTGTGCTATACGTTGTGTTTGAAGGCCTCGGTGGCGTGGCGGACGATTGCCCGGCTTAGACGCAAAAAGAACGGGTTCGATTCCCGCTGCGGACGAAAGGTTTGCATGTTTTGCAAAAAAATCGTTCGGGTGTGGGTTTTGTGGTATCGTAGTACTCGTAGTTTCTGATACTATACAGTGGGTATGTACATAATGTAAAAAGTACCTATGTATTTTATGAAAAAAAAAAAAACTTATTTGTAAACATATTTATATGTAAATATACTTTAATTAGTTCGGAGGTAGATGGCGAAAAAAACCCACCAATATTATTTATTTGTCTTAATCTAAGGCTTAGATGGTATAGAAATGTCCTAGTATGATTGACTCAATTGAGGGTACAATCATTTATGTACTTAGGCAAATATTTCTTGGAGATCAAATACTAAAAATATGGACAACACCGCTACTATTTTTTCAGCCAAACTGGAGATATAAACCTCGCAATATAAGTTTTCATACCTTAATTTAACTATTAATAGATACTACTAAAAAGATCCTTATACATGTAATGAAAAAGTAAGTTTTGGATATGGCCGGTTGTTTACATAAATTGTATCTTCAGTTTAGCTGAAGTATAGATACATTATTTATTTGAGTTTAAAGAACAGAAATAAAACAGTACTTTCATACATTTTCTTTAACTTTACCTACTCCCTTTGAGAATTATTTCAGCATACCTACTATATCATAGGTATGTACACTATTACCTTCATACTTTCTTCTTGTACTTTCATGTCAATGAGTTCACGTGTAGTCCGTGCGACTTAACTGCGCACTTCGATGGAATGCGACCCCTCTAAATAAATATTATTATTATTTTATAATTAAAAACTCCCGAGGTCCAGTTCGGGGTAAACTGCTAGTAAATATTTTTACGAAATAAACTTTTTGCAAACAGTACCGTCAGAGTGACGTCATAACCACTTCATATTTCGGCTTTGAACCTTAACACAGTTTATTATATAGCTTTACGTTTATTTCTACAGGGCAAACAATGTGTAAGAACTTTAAGTGCATCGGTAACGGCACATCCTGCTCCCCGGAGCGCTACGGGCCCGTGTGCCTTTGCCTACCCTCGTCCACGCGGATTTACAACTACAACACTCATACTTGTGATGATGTTGATGAGTGCCAGCTGGAGCGACCGCAGTGCTCGCACAGATGTATAAATGGCGACGGGCATTTCCGTTGTGAATGCGATGAGGGATATAAGAAGGATCAGTTCGGGTATCTTTGTTATGCGAAAGGTAAGTTTAAGTTAGTCTAGATTAATAAGATAATATACACTTGGGGAATAGACACTTGCACACTTGTGTAAGATGCTTGAGTATTAATATAATTTTAATTGTTTACATTAATTCATAAAAAAACATTACTTCTCTGCTCGACTGGGAGTAAATGAAAATGAATGCGTCCAGCTGCTTCTCTCCCTGAGCATGTCGTTAAAGTCGACTAGAGATAGTATCCTCCCCAACATGATGGACCATTTATAGGCGATGGGCTGATCACCTGTCACCATGGTTCACTGCTAGTGGGGTCATTAGGGATACGGGCGTGATAATTTACAATAATATACTGTGTGAAATGTCCACAAATATTTATTTATTTATATACATACATATTCCTAAAATCAAATATTTAGCCTAGGTACCTATATGACTCAGGGTTAATATATTATGTCTACCAGTGATAGAATTTTCAGAATTAGTTTAGATACTCCCTACAAATAAACAGAAAACATATCTCTTTACCTCTTTATGGTACCTAATAGTGTATCTACATTGAATTCGTCTAGATGGTAAGACAAGATAATATGATCCCCTTTCAGGCGAGAAGAGAATTGAACCATGGCCTATGCCTACCTAAGTATCTCACCTTATTGTTAAGTTTTTTTATAATTGTCTTATTTCTTATTAGGACCTGAAGCCATGCTATTCTTCACGACCAAAAATGAGATCAAATTTCTAAAAGTCAAATCAAAACAGTTGGTGACCGTTGCTAGTGGAATCAAACAGGTAAGGAAGTCACTTGAATTACGGCTTCGCTAAAAATGAAATAAATTAACAAGCTTCTGACGTGGACTTTTTGGCTTTGCTTTCGTTTCTTGTGCCGGGACAGTAACAGGCCGGTCATGTTACGGGGTAATGGGCGAAGATCTTAAGCGACCGCTTCGTTACGACTACATTGCTGTTACCTAGGCATCGTTAATGAAACGTAAGTGCCTGGAGTTTCTAGAGGATAGATTGTCAATATAGAAGCAGTAATTTGGTGGAAAAAAAATACTCATGTCCATCTTTGTGTTCTATCTACCGATATGCGTCGCGATATTTTCGTCCCCTAGTGAATGTAAGGCTTTGGTCTTGATGATAGTGTAGCCATTGAGTGGTTAGTGAATGGTACCTTTGGAAGGGGAAGACCTAGGCGTTACGTACCTGGACCAAATCAGCGACGTTTTGGAAAATGGCCAGGTCAAGAGTACCCTAAACCGACGAGCATGCATGAGGAATGTAATAAGAGTGAATTAAGCGAAAGAAGTATGTCAGGATCGTAGCAAATGGCGATCCGTGATCTACGCCTACCTCTATGGGAAACAGGCGTGATTTTATGTATGTACTAGCTGCCGGCCGCGGCTTCGCTCGCGTGGTACCCGGATAAAAAATAGCCTATGTGTTAATCCAGTATATGTACTATGTATATTCCAAGTTTCATTCAAATCCGTTCAGCCGTTTAGGCGTGATTGAGGCACAAATATCCAATCATCCAAACTCACAAACTTTCGCATTTATAATATAAGTAAGATGTATGAATGGTTAGTCAATAAAATATTTTCATGTGACAGGCCCATGGAGTATCGTACGATGGGAAGTATCTTTACTGGGTGGAGACAGCTCAGGGCCACCAATCTATCGTCAGAGCTCATCTAGAAGACATTGATGGGACCAAAGAGGTTCGTATTCATCTTCTAAAACCTTCGATGTGTCTTTTTTATTTGGAAATCGGTAAGGCAGGTAGGTACTTTAAAATCAGGTTTTAATAGTTCAATTTACTGTAACAAAAGTAGCAATATTTCTTGACATTTTTAAACTACTTAGTTGTTTTAGTCACAAAACATTCTCAAATTAATCTGTTTCTCCATTTAGTTTCATATTTTAACTAATACCTACCTATTATGAAAATATAATTTCATAAAATTATGCATATTATTATGCATTTCATAAAATAATTTGAATTGGTATATCCATCTTGGGACTCTTGGATCAGGAGTGGCTGCAAGTGTTCTTATAATTACTTGTGGCTCTGCCCACTACGTTAGGGATACGAGCGTAATACTGATAATATTTATGTATAAAAGTAGCTACTAACTTTTCGCAACAATAATGCTACAATACTATGTTTTTTTTGTTATGAACCGTTACGTTCCACTACAGCTGGGCAAAGTGTTTCCCTCTATTCACAAATCACACACTCTCTCTCTCACACACACACACACACACACACACACACACACACACACACACACACACACACACACACCCACCCACACACCCACCCACACACCCACACCCATTCACACACACACTACACATTCACCCACATTCGCACAATTTTCACAGTATTAAACTTTTCCTTTTTTGCTCTTTTTTTCATATGTTTTTGTTTTTATTATTACATAAAATAAGTATTTTAGATCATTCTTTGGAACACTGATCTTGTTGTGTTCTGGAGGCGGGCTTTGACTCTGCTACACAGTTTTTGCTTTTGCAGTTGTCAACGTGCCATTTGTTTTATGTACCTCTAATGTTTTTGTTCCAAAATAAAAAAAAAAAAATTTTTAATTCTGCACGGTCTACTGCTTTATTAGTTACAGATTTGAATGGCATAAAATGGGTGTGGCCTATAACTATGGGGCTATGTTTTTATAGGTTCTAGTCGGCCTAGGGCTGGAAGACCCAGGAGATGTATCGGTCGACTGGCTGGGCGGCAATTTCTACTTTAGCGACGCAGCCAGAGGGTCTATATCCGCTTGCCGCCTCGACGGTGCCGTCTGTGCAACCGTGCCTACTTCTGCAAAGCATCCGAAGTACCTCACACTGGATCCTAGAAATGGGTGAGTAATACATGTTGTTCATAATCATTACTAGCTTTTGAAGCAGGCGCGCTCCGAAGGGGGGGGGGGGTCACAAGGGACATGACCCCCCCCCCCCCCCCAAAATCGTACACGTCAAATTGAAAAATCTTCTAAAAATTTTTAAAATATAAAAAAGCAATTTTAAGTAGTTTTCAGTTTATGTGTATATTTCTGTGAGCCGTAGGTTAAGTTAATTAAGATCTGTAACTTTCCTAACGTTGCCTGAAATTTAAAAGTTATTTTATTTATTTTATATATGTAGTCCTACTAATATTATTAATGCGAAAGTTTGTGTGGATGTGACGATGAATGGTTGTGTCTCGATCACGCCGAAACGGCTGAACGCATTTGAATGGAACTTGGAGTGTATTTACTTATTTGGAAGGCCAACAGCCTATTTTTATTTAGCTTACATTATTAGTGGTCTGTTAAATTAAACTGAGAAAAAGAGAAGCCAGTTACAGGTCCTCATGGATAAATTAACTAAGTGTTCAATAATAAGTCCCTATAGTTTGAAATAAATGAATTGAAAAAAAAAATGTACGTAGTACCTATGTGTGCTGGAATAACATCTAGGCTACTTTTCGTCCGGATACCACGCGAGCGAATCCGCGGGCGAAAGCTAGTAGCCAATATTATAAATGTTTCTTTTTCCCTGCAGTAAAATGTACTGGGCGGATTGGTTTGACCGCGCCGTGATAATGTCTGCCAACATGGACGGCTCCAACTTCGAGGTGCTAGTAGACCAGTTGGAGAGCTTCGCGACCGGCCTCGCCATGGACGTGCCGAACGAACGATTGTACTACGTCGAGAAAACTGTCAAGGTTGTGATGGTGAAGGAGAAGAATGTTTATGTAAGATATCTTTGTATGCTCAGACCAAATAAAAAGAGAAGACGCCGCGCCGCGAACAACAAAAGTGAAGCCACACAAAACCGTGCTCCTGCAAGTAAACATACACGCTCACGCACACACCTACACTAAAACCATGCTCATCGCTCTTAGTACGTCACGAGTCTTAAAAATAGAATTATGCCTTCCTGTGTAGTGAAAACTTTTAGAAATAGCAGCAAATCACATAAAAAGTCTCACGGAATCACTTTCACTTTTAAGCACTTCAAATAGCATCGTTTCTTAATTATTATACTATGAATTTAGGTTACTTGGAACACACAACCTTAAAACCTTCGACACACCCATAGATAAAAAGGTGGCTTCACTTTTGTTGTTCGCAGCGCGGGGTCTTTTCTTTTTTTCACACTGCCCCTTCGTGAACCACTTAATACTTTTAACCCAAACAGCTTGGACCCTAGCCTAATGGAACCAGCTGCTGGTTCCATTAGGTAAAATAATACACATTTATTAATAGTAAAAATGTTTTAACACTCATGACTCAGAGTTGAGCACGTCTCAATTCACGATTTTCTGATGAAAATCTGTCAAAATATCGTCATTTGAGACATGCTCAACTTTGGGATGCGTTTGAGTATTCGGTGGTTAATCTTCGTGCACTTGTTATGAACCTTGTGCGCTTTAACTAAACTATTAATAGGTAGTGTAAGTATGTATGTGTAATTGTACTCATTTGCAGACGCTATTCGAGGAGCCTTTCCATCATCCATACGCGATCGCAGTGTTCGAGAACACAGTGTTCTGGAGCGACTGGACGTCGGACAGCATTCAGAGCACGGATAAGCTGCACGGCTCCCAGCAGAAGAGGAACATCGTGCTGTCTATGAACACGCCTGTTTTTGGTGAGTACTCTCTCCTGCGTATATAAAAGTCTCTCTTCGAGCAGTTCCATCATACGTACGCGTTAGAGAACACAGTATTCTGGAGTGACTGGACGTCGGACAGCATTCAGAGCACGGACAAGCTGCACGGCTCCCAGCAGAAGAGGAACATCGTGCTGTCTATGAACACGCCTGTTTTTGGTGAGTACTCTCTCCTGCGTATATAAAAGTCTCTCTTCGAGCAGTTCCATCATACGTACACGTTAGAGAACACAGTATTCTGGAGTGACTGGACGTCGGACAGCATTCAGAGCACGGACAAGCTGCACGGCTCCCAGCAGAAGAGGAACATCGTGCTGTCTATGAACACGCCTGTTTTTGGTGAGTACTCTCTCCTGCGTAAATAAAAGTCTCTCTTCGAGCAGTTCCATCATACGTACACGTTAGAGAACACAGTATTCTGGAGTGACTGGACGTCGGACAGCATTCAGAGCACGGACAAGCTGCACGGCTCCCAGCAGAAGAGGAACATCGTGCTGTCTATGAACACGCCTGTTTTTGGTGAGTACTCTCTCCTGCGTATATAAAAGTCTCTCTTCGAGCAGTTCCATCATACGTACACGTTAGAGAACACAGTATTCTGGAGTGACTGGACGTCGGACAGCATTCAGAGCACGGACAAGCTGCACGGCTCCCAGCAGAAGAGGAACATCGTGCTGTCTATGAACACGCCTGTTTTTGGTGAGTACTCTCTCCTGCGTATATAAAAGTCTCTCTTCGAGCAGTTCCATCATACGTACACGTTAGAGAACACAGTATTCTGGAGTGACTGGACGTCGGACAGCATTCAGAGCACGGACAAGCTGCACGGCTCCCAGCAGAAGAGGAACATCGTGCTGTCTATGAACACGCCTGTTTTTGGTGAGTCTGCTCTCTCCTGTCTTAAGTCTCTCTTCGAGCCGTTCCATCATACATACGCGATCGTGGTGTTCGAGATCAGTGTTCTGGAGCGACTGGACGTCTCGGACAGTATTCAGAGCACGGACAAACTGCACGGTTCTCAGCAGAAAAGGAACATTGTGCTTTCTATAAACTCACTTTATCTGACCTTACAAAGATTGGTGGTTCTAGAATTGGTTATTTTTTTTTTCTCTGTACTCTTACCGTTAAACTTAAAAAACAATCTAAAGAAGAAGGTTATAATCTCTTGAAATCCCGATTTGCCGACATTCTGTAGACTACATTACTTTTTTTTTAATTCGAAAGAGTGTAGATACAAACTTGTCGGTTAAAAAGTTTTTTTCTCAAAAATCATGTCTGTTTAGGTTGTCTGGAAGAGATCGCTTATTAGCGATAAGACCGCCCATTTTACATGATAATTTATTTAAATTGTTTATTTGATTATTCAGTGGCAAGATGTACGATACAGAATTTTCATTCATTCATGTTTTGTCCAGGAATGCACATCTACCACCCGGCTATGATGCAAGCCACCAACAATCCGTGTGCGCACCACAATTGCTCGCATCTTTGCTTTGTCACCTCCAACGCGACGTCGGTGTGTGCTTGCCCGCATGGCATGGCACTTAGGGGAATGGGAAATGCGTGTGAACGTAAGTATCTACTATGGCGATACTGCGAAGTTTAGCATTCTACGTTTTTTCTTCTCTTTTAAAAAAACATCTGTTAAACACACGAATATTAATTCCGGATGAATTGACCTCGGTGGCTTGGCGTGCTCGGCTGAGACGCAAGAGGCGCGGGTTCGATTCCCGCTACGATTTTATTGGAAAAAAATATTTCAATTCTTATATCGTCTTCCCACGGTGATTAAAAGTATACTATTGCTTCAGCTATATCCGGTATACTGGCTTTCCATGTTAAAGTATCCTATTGTTTTAGTCATGTCCGGTATACTGGCTTCCCATGTTAAAGTATACTATTGTTTTAGTCATGTCCGGTGTACTGGCTTCCCATGTTAAAGTATACTATTGTTTTAGTCATGTCCGGTATACTGGCATTCCATGTTAAAGTATACTATTGTTTTAGTCATGTCCGGTATACTGGCATTCCATGTTAAAGTATACTATTGTTTTAGTCATGTCCGGTATACTAGCTTCCCATGTTAAAGTTTACTATTGTTTTAGTCATGTCCGGTATACTGGCTTCCCATGTTAAAGTATACAATCGTTTTAGTCATGTCCGGTAAACAAGCTTCCCATGTTAAAGTTTACTTTTGTTTCAGCTATACCCGGCTACCGAGCGCAATACCTGGTAGTAGCGGGAGCGCAGCTTTTCACCAGGATTGAGTACAACTCTCTCGGCAACCCGGAGAGCCACGCCACTCACTTCGACATTGGAAGAGTGCAAGCCATGGCTTATGACAGCTTTAGAGGTAGCCATCTACCCTTAGACCGCCATGTATAAATACCCCTGTATCCCTAACGAGTTGGACAGAGCCACAAGTAAACATAAGAAAACTTGCAGCCACTTCTGATTTAGTCCTAAGATAGTGAAGCATGGTGACAGGTGATCAGCCCATCTCTCAAATAGGTGGTCCATCATGTTGGAGAGGACACTGTTAGTTAGTCGACTTTTACGACATGCTCGGGGAGAGAAGCAGCTGAACGCATTCTATGCTTTTTCTTTACTTCCTGTCCAGCGTTAGTTACGTATGTGACTGTTGCGTTATTACTATTAAGTCATTAAAATGCAGTAAGTATTATATTGTTTGTTCCAGACACACTGTACCTGTACGATGGACAGCGAAGACAGATCAACTATGTGAACATGAGCGACTTCACGCTCGGCGTCACGCATGTGTTCCTCTACCAGGGACTCGACAACGTCGTCGACATGGATTATGGTGAGTGTTCAATTATATACCACTGGTGGTCTAGTTGGTAGCGAGTTGGAAGGCGGGGCTTCCGATCCTAAGGTCGTGGGTTCAAATCCAGTCGTGTACTAATGGATTTTTCTATGCGAAAAATTTATGCTATACCAGTACGTGAGACGTGCTCAACTCAGATTCGTTTGAGTATTCTGGGGTTAGTGATAGTGATATGTTATTGTTGTTGTAGACTACGCCACAGACACGTTATATTTCGCGGACGCGGGCCGGCGGCTGGTGGAAGCTGTGGCGCTGCGCACGCACCAGAGAGCTATAGTCTACAAGTTCACAGACGGAGAGGTGCCCATCAGCATGGCTATTGTACAGGATTATGGGTAAGATATCTCCAATAACATCATCATCATCTTCCTGCCCTTATCCCACTCTATGTAGGGTCGGCACAGCACGATCCTTGGATCATGCTGTAAGAGTTTTGGCTAAGGTGTTTTATTACCGGCCGCCTGCCTGACGTCAACCCTCCTTGGGAATACTTGCTTATATGCTTATGATATCTCCAATAATCCTACTAATATTATAAATGTGAAAGTTTGTGAGGATGTGTGGATGTGATGATGTATGTATGTCCCTCAATCACGCTTAAACGGCTGAAAGGATTTGAATGAAACTTGGAATATACATAGTACATTTGCTGGATTAACATTATAGGCTATTTTTTGTTCGGGTACCACGCGAGCGAAGCCGCGGGCGGCAGCTAGTAAATAAATAACGCCCCAGTCACATACATAGTCCTGACCCCACACTAGGATTCCCTGTGTCGTGGGTATCAGAAACTACGAGTACCAATGGTACCACAACACCGAGACCCGGAAGAAATATTTGCATTCTTCCGCAACGGGAATCGAACCCGCGCCTCTTGCGTCTCTGCCAAGCAATCGCCCGCCGCGCCATCGAGGACCCATAGTACAAGCTTTGCTTAGTTTGGGGCTGGATGGCGCTGTGTGAAATGTCCACAAATATTTATTTATTTTATTTATTCATGATTCGTTAGTAACAGACAAATAATATACGTTTTCCCCTAGATGCAAATATGCTATTTTATTCTCGCTCTGGTGCGCTACAGTGACGGAGTTTTTGAGCAAGAGGAGTGAAGGACATTATTTGCAGGAGAATGCTGGTAGCGGTGGTGGAGAGTGAGTCTGGCGGCGCCATCCACATCGACAGCATCGGACTGGACGGAGAGGGGCGGTACCATGTCGTCATGAACAATTTGAAAGGTATGCTATTCTCTCATATTTATTGTATTGTTAGGGTTAAGGTACGAGTTGGCAGCGGACGACGTGTCGCAGCGACACTACTGGTTTTTATGTATTTCTATGAAACGCGTCGCTAGCTTCGTGTCGCTAACTACGGAGGGAATTTCAGAAACCAGTAGTGTCGCTGCGATACGTCGTCTGCTGCTGCCTCATGTCGTCCGCTGCCAACTCGTACCTTTAGGGTTCTGTACCCGAAGGGTGCCAACTACCTTAAACCTACTACTAAGCAGGCGCGGTTCGTGGGCGAGGGGGGGGGGGGTCACAGGGGACATGACCCTCCCAATACCGTGCACGCATGGACTCTTTTCGGTACCGGTTGAAACGGTTTATCAGCGCAAATGAGTTTCGGTACAGGTTAATTTACCCGAATACTTTCTACCCTTATTTAACCGTTATTCTATTTCGGTACCGAAATCGGGCGGCGCGCAGCGGCGCGAGAAGTGCGAGCGAGAGCACCGTGCGTTGCTTGGTCGGTAGGTACCTAACCTACTCGACGAACGAACGAACCAAAGAGTTGAAAAATGCGGTACACGGCTTTTTCTCATTCGATAAAGATAAAATGAGTCATCCTGCTTGGAGCAAGGCTGCACAGTAAAAACAAAGCTTAGCTATTAATGTACCTATATGTAGGTATGCTGGCCATTTTCAATTTAGAAAAATAAAATAATATTTTATCTGCTGTTTGTTTGCAAACAGACAGACAGACAGACTGTCTGTCTGTCTGTCTGTCTGTCTGTCTGTCTGTCTGGACAGTCTGTCTGTCTGTCTGGACAGTCTGCCTGTCTGTCTGGACAGTCTGCCTGTCTGTCTGGACAGTCTGCCTGTCTGTCTGGACAGTCTGTCTGTCTGTCTGGACAGTCTGTCTGTCTGTCTGGACAGTCTGTCTGTCTGTCTGGACAGTCTGTCTGTCTGTCTGTCTGGACAGTCTGTCTGTCTGTCTGGACTGTCTGTCTGTCTGGACAGTCTGTCTGTCTGGACAGTCTGTCTGTCTGTCTGGACAGTCTGTCTGTCTGTCTGTCTGTCTGTCTGGACAGTCTGTCTGTCTGTCTGTCTGTCTGGACAGTCTGTCTGTCTGTCTGTCTGTCTGGACAGTCTGTCTGTCTGTCTGGACAGTCTGTCTGTCTGTCTGTCTGGACAGTCTGTCTGTCTGTCTGTCTGGACAGTCTGTCTGTCTGTCTGTCTGGACAGTCTGTCTGTCTGTCTGTCTGGACAGTCTGTCTGTCTGTCTGTCTGTCTGTCTGGACAGTCTGTCTGTCTGTCTGTCTGGACAGTCTGTCTGTCTGTCTGGACAGTCTGTCTGTCTGTCTGGACAGTCTGTCTGTCTGTCTGGACAGTCTGTCTGTCTGTCTGGACAGTCTGTCTGGACAGTCTGTCTGTCTGTCTGGACAGTCTGTCTGTCTGTCTGGACAGTCTGTCTGTCTGTCTGTCTGGACAGTCTGTCTGTCTGTCTGTCTGGACAGTCTGTCTGTCTGTCTGTCTGGACAGTCTGTCTGTCTGTCTGTCTGGACAGTCTGTCTGTCTGTCTGTCTGGACAGTCTGTCTGTCTGTCTGTCTGGACAGTCTGTCTGTCTGTCTGTCTGGACAGTCTGTCTGTCTGTCTGTCTGGACAGTCTGTCTGTCTGTCTGTCTGGACAGTCTGTCTGTCTGTCTGTCTGGACAGTCTGTCTGTCTGTCTGTCTGGACAGTCTGTCTGTCTGGACAGTCTGTCTGTCTGTCTGGACAGTCTGTCTGTCTGTCTGGACAGTCTGTCTGTCTGTCTGGACAGTCTGTCTGTCTGTCTGGACAGTCTGTCTGTCTGTCTGTCTGTCTGTCTGTCTGGACAGTCTGTCTGTCTGTCTGGACAGTCTGTCTGTCTGTCTGTCTGTCTGGACAGTCTGTCTGTCTGTCTGTCTGGACAGTCTGTCTGTCTGTCTGGACAGTCTGTCTGTCTGTCTGTCTGGACAGTCTGTCTGTCTGTCTGGACAGTCTGTCTGTCTGTCTGTCTGTCTGTCTGTCTGTCTGGACAGTCTGTCTGTCTGTCTGTCTGTCTGTCTGGACAGTCTGTCTGTCTGTCTGGACAGTCTGTCTGTCTGTCTGTCTGGACAGTCTGTCTGTCTGTCTGTCTGGACAGTCTGTCTGTCTGTCTGTCTGGACAGTCTGTCTGTCTGTCTGGACAGTCTGTCTGTCTGTCTGTCTGTCTGGACAGTCTGTCTGTCTGTCTGTCTGGACAGTCTGTCTGTCTGTCTGTCTGGACAGTCTGTCTGTCTGTCTGTCTGGACAGTCTGTCTGTCTGTCTGTCTGGACAGTCTGTCTGTCTGTCTGTCTGGACAGTCTGTCTGTCTGTCTGTCTGGACAGTCTGTCTGTCTGTCTGTCTGGACAGTCTGTCTGTCTGTCTGTCTGGACAGTCTGTCTGTCTGTCTGTCTGGACAGTCTGTCTGTCTGTCTGTCTGGACAGTCTGTCTGTCTGTCTGTCTGGACAGTCTGTCTGTCTGTCTGTCTGGACAGTCTGTCTGTCTGTCTGTCTGGACAGTCTGTCTGTCTGTCTGTCTGTCTGGACAGTCTGTCTGTCTGTCTGTCTGGACAGTCTGTCTGTCTGTCTGGACAGTCTGTCTGTCTGTCTGGACAGTCTGTCTGTCTGTCTGGACAGTCTGTCTGTCTGTCTGTCTGTCTGTCTGGACAGTCTGTCTGTCTGTCTGGACAGTCTGTCTGTCTGTCTGGACAGTCTGTCTGTCTGTCTGTCTGTCTGTCTGTCTGTCTGGACAGTCTGTCTGTCTGTCTGGACAGTCTGTCTGTCTGTCTGTCTGGACAGTCTGTCTGTCTGTCTGTCTGGACAGTCTGTCTGTCTGTCTGTCTGGACAGTCTGTCTGTCTGTCTGTCTGGACAGTCTGTCTGTCTGTCTGTCTGGACAGTCTGTCTGTCTGTCTGTCTGGACAGTCTGTCTGTCTGTCTGTCTGGACAGTCTGTCTGTCTGTCTGTCTGGACAGTCTGTCTGTCTGTCTGTCTGGACAGTCTGTCTGTCTGTCTGTCTGGACAGTCTGTCTGTCTGTCTGTCTGGACAGTCTGTCTGTCTGTCTGTCTGGACAGTCCGTCTGTCTGTCTGGACAGTCTGTCTGTCTGTCTGTCTGGACAGTCTGTCTGTCTGTCTGTCTGGACAGTCTGTCTGTCTGTCTGTCTGTCTGTCTGGACAGTCTGTCTGTCTGTCTGTCTGGACAGTCTGTCTGTCTGTCTGTCTGGACAGTCTGTCTGTCTGTCTGGACAGTCTGTCTGTCTGTCTGGACAGTCTGTCTGTCTGTCTGGACAGTCTGTCTGTCTGTCTGGACAGTCTGTCTGTCTGTCTGTCTGGACAGTCTGTCTGTCTGTCTGTCTGGACAGTCTGTCTGTCTGTCTGTCTGGACAGTCTGTCTGTCTGTCTGTCTGGACAGTCTGTCTGTCTGTCTGTCTGGACAGTCTGTCTGTCTGTCTGTCTGGACAGTCTGTCTGTCTGTCTGTCTGGACAGTCTGTCTGTCTGGACAGTCTGTCTGTCTGGACAGTCTGTCTGTCTGTCTGTCTGTCTGTCTGTCTGTCTGTCTGTCTGTCTGACTGTCTGACTGTCTGTCTGTCTGTCTGTCGATAGAGCTGTTGATAGAGCTAGCCGTTCAAAATATGCCTTAAAGTGATTTACTGTAAAGTAGCTAAATTGCAGATCCGTCATTGTTTTACGACTACGACGAGATATTGTCATACCTACGCAACGCGCATTAGATTATTTGAACGGCGCGCTCGCTTCAAACGCGTCAAACGCCCGACCGATGCGAACACAACTTCGAAAAATACAAGCGGCCAAGGTCAAATTGCGGTACCGTTATGATTTTATTTCGGTATCGTAATATCGACTGGTATCAGCTACCGAAATTTTTCTACCGCTGCAAACGCGAAATAACCGATATATAACTGTATGACGTCAAACCGAAATTTTAGGATATCCTTATTTAACGGTTATTAAGTCCCTGCGTGCACGTCAAATTGAAAAAACCTTCTAAAAATTTACAAAATATAAAAACCAATTTCTGCTCCTAGACGTGATGCCAATAAAAATAGAAGGCTTCCACTTGTTTTGTAATGTGTGCAGTAAAATCTGATTTACTTATTTATTTATTTATCGGAAAACCAACAGCTACAGTAACAAATTAAATTAAATATACTTATAAGAAACAGAAAGCCAATAATAGGTTTTCACGTTTAAAAACATTCTACGATACAAAAACTGTCATGAACAAATTACGCTAAAGAAGATATTATATTACTCGATATAATATTATATTATTAGTGACCCAAAATAGGCTGCATCCGCGCCTGCTACTAAGCCTCCGCTGTCTATCCGTCCGTTTGTCGTATCACAGAAACGGTATAAGTGGATTTTCACAGAGTATTTATATTGCCGCTATAACAATAATAAAATGGGGCTGGACAAGAAACATTTTTAACGTTCGTAATCGACCATTGAAGCTGCCTATTTAAAAAGTAGGTACATAGTAAGTCATATTAAAAAGTACATTTACGATGGTACGGTACCTTTCGTGTTCGACTCGCACTTGACCATTTTTTTTCTCTCATTATTCGTGCTGTTAAGGTATAATGCATACATTGTGTTGATGTGAGGATGTATGTTTGTGTCTCAATCACGTCGTAACTGCTGGACGGATTTGAATGAAACATTTAATATACATAGTATGTCTGCTGGAATAACATATAAGCTACTTTTTGTCCATATACCACGCGAGCAAAGCCGCGGGGGAAACCTAGTTGCCAATATTTTGCTTGGCAACACTCAACTAACAGAGTTAACTTGTCAACAGGTCCACACGTGCGCCTGAAGTACGCTCAGTTCATAGACAACGTATTCGTATCAGACGAAGGCAACGGTAACATAGATTTCATGCATCCTGAAGGTAAGATCACATCACACTACTTTCTGATAACTGAAAACATTTATAAGTCCATGTTTGTGCAGCCAGTCTTTGAAATTTTTCTACACTCATCATCTCCCTGCCCTTTCCCACTTACGTGGGGTCCCAATTACGTCATTATTTCAGGCACCGGCCGTGAGAATTATCGCGAGCTGTCCACCACTGTCACAAGTCTAGCGGTAACGGACACCTGCATCTTCTGGACAGATAGACGCACTCCCAGACTGTTCTGGTCAGATGTCCATGAGGCCACGCATAGGATTAGAAGGATTGACTTGTGTAAGTACCTATTTTAACGGATCACTGTTTATTTTTGTTATATAATTCCTCTTTTGGGGTGGCTTATTTTGGTATCAAAGACCTTACTGCCTTGTCATTAATTTCATTAACGTTGTGCGCTGTCACAATTTGGATGGGTGACCGCAAGTGGCATTACGAGCTGAGCGTTTAGCGCTGAATTGTCGGTCCTGGTTTTTTAAGTTGTTAAGCCACGATGGAGGCCTTTAGGCGGCCTAAAAACTCCGTCACAAGAGTTCGCCACAAGCTCATACAAACTTACTTACTTACTTTATTAATTTTATTGTTAAACAGTTTTCCGTTTACTTAAAATGCCATTTTCTCACGGATCACTGTTTATTCTTTTTTATTTGTACTGTTTTAACCGACTTGGAAAGGAGGTGGTATTGAATTCGGCTGTATTTGACCTTTTTATAAGTATGCAACAACAACGTAGGTGCTTCGGACGCTGCTTATATTATATTTTGTAGATATTGCACGCCATATAGAAATAATATCAAATTCAGGTTACTACTTATAACACAAGATGGCGCCGTACATATATAAAAGTTATTTTTATTTTATTCTGTTACAGCTCTCTTCCCAAACTCAACCCAGCTTCTCCTCCAAGCAACGACTCCCTACCCTTCTCCCCCTAACCCTCTCTTAAACCACCCCTGTCTCACAACCCGCCCCTGTTCAGACGTGTGTGTTCAATCCTCCACAAACGCTCATACCCACTTACATGCACTTGGCTACAAGTGCCTCTGTCCCCCTGGCTTGTTATTGGAGAAAGGGAAGTGTGTGGAACTGGTGGAGTGCAAGGAAAGTGAACTCTATTGCCATAGAAGTAACGTCTGTATTGAAAGGAGGAAGCACTGCGATGGCGTCGACGATTGCGCGTTTGGGGAGGATGAAGTTGGGTGCAAAGGTATACTTCCTACTAATATTATAAACGCGAAAGTTTGTATGTATGGTATTGTATGTTTGTTACTCTTTCACGCCTAAACGGCTGAACGGAATGGAATGAAACTTAGAATATATATAGTACATGTACATGATTAACATATACATATATGAGTATTCTACCAGCCATCTATATACATAGTACAAGCTTTGCTTAGTTTGGGGCTAGATGGCGCCGTGTCAAATGTCCACAATTAAAAAAAAAACAGATTGACATACCATTTTGCTTTTTTTTCAGTTGAACCAACTTACCAAGAAGAAGTATGCAGCAGCACAGAGTTCCGATGCAGCAACAGCACGCTCTGCATAGCGCGGCCCATGATCTGCGACGGCTGGCGTGACTGTCCCGACGGCAGCGACGAGACCCAAGCCGCCTGCGACACGCTAGCTTGCTTCGACACCGAGTTCATGTAAGCTAAGCGAGTAGACCAAATTCCACTTGAATTGTAATACATTTACCATAGAGCAAAGCGAGGTCAAGCTAAAGAACCTACCAGGAGTTACGCAGCAGGACACAATTTCGCTGCGGTAACAGCACGGTCTGCATCACGCCTACGACACGCTAGCTTGCTTCGACACCGAGTTCATGTGAGCTAAGCGAGTAGACCAAATTCCACATCAATTGCAATACATTTACCTAAATTGTATCCGAATAGACTTTCCCCTATTATAATAGTTTGACCTCGCTTCGCTCTATGATGGCAAATGATAATACATTTGCCATAGAGCGAAGCGAGGTCAAACTATTACGAGTATAATATAGGGGAAAATCTTTCTGTATAATTTGATATGAGGTCAATGTTATAAATTACAAAAGGGTGGACTGGTGGTCCAATGCTAGTGACATCGCCTACTGATTGAAGAAGGAAACTGGCAGGGAATCTAAGTCAGTTTGAAAAAAAAAACAGTTACACGAGAAGTAGTTATCGTAGTCGGTGGTGGTGTCAATTGATTAAAACAATCACCCCCTAAATAATAATAATAATAATTGATCCATGTGATATTTAAATATTTATTTTTATCGTCATCTTCCTGCCCTTGTCCCACTCTATATGGGATCGGCACAGCATGATCCTTGGATCTTGCTGTTTTGTTTTAAATCAAGATTTCTATTTTTTTATATTTGTTTTAGGTGTGCTTCTGGCTCGTGTATTCTGAAGACTTGGAAGTGTGATGGCGACCTTGACTGCAACGATGGCACGGATGAAATAGGATGCGGTAAGATTTACACTGTTTTTATATTTTTTTTGGCATTTGTAAGTATTTTTGTATATAATGTTGTATATTAGATAGATATTACTTGTATTTATTTATGAAAAAGTGAAACGAGTTATTGATCAAAATTAATAAAATTTTGTGCGTCTATAACTCGGCCCACGCGGGCCGAGATCATGTGGTACGAGTTGCAGATCGACTCTATTTTTCTTGTAATTTTTCTATAAACCTCTATTTTCTCCAAACAAAGATTAGCTGGAAGAAAATGCTAATTAGAATTAAGTTCGCCTATGTACATGTTTTTCTTGTGTGCAATAAAGAATTTTCTATCTATCTATCTTTCTATCTTTGATCTCTCGATCAACAAAGACTGTTTGTTGTTTTTGCAGAGAATGCCAACTGCAAGGTTGGGTTCTACCAATGTCGGAATAAGGAGTGCATAGAGATGAAGGCTAGATGTGATGGTTCGCAGGACTGCTTCGACTTCTCAGACGAGGAGGAATGTGACGAACCCGTCATCGTGGACGTCAAGGTCAGTGAACTCTGCTGTTCAATAGGTTTTGTTCTATTTTGGCTTCACTCATTCTTCTTTCATGTCGTTATTATCAGTGATCAGTAGACTTAAGTGGATACATACGGCATTATCCGAGAAGGACATGAGGTCACCCATAGATGGATATAGTGTTTTATTTTATGTTATAGTTATTATGCCCATTGGGGCACCTTTACCTTTTAGGTACCCAGATAAAAAACAGCCTACATTGTTACTTCAACCCGGAATAACATTATTTAATGCTTTAGTCTTACAGCATAAATAATGTTTATGCCGAAATGGCGGGCTGTATCGCTATTTTTATGTGTACCTTACCTAGGTACTCCCAAGTTTCAGCCGAATCAGTTCAGCCGGTGCAGAGTTGAATGTACATGTCACCGTAAAATTGTAAATATCGCTAGATTGTAAACTGTCGAAAGATTGTGAACCGTAACATAAAGCTTAAAATTTAAATTTCTGGCGCTCGCTTTGCTCGCTCGTTTTTTTTCACTAACTAACCTAAACCTACTGATTTCGATCTAAGTAGATGTTCGACAGTTTACGATTGCACGAGATTATAATCTAACGGTATTTTCAAATTTACGGTAAAATACATACATGATACACCGGCCTCCCCCCACTCCCCCCACCACGTAGAAGCTTTCGCATTAGAACACAGCGGCTGACCTATTACTTTGCTTGGTACAGGAGGAGTTTTTGCCCCATTGCGCTGTGTACGAGTACGCTTGCGAGCTCAACAAAAGCATTTGCCTCCCGCTTACCGCCCGGTTTGAAATACTTTACATAGGTGATGGGTCTATGTTGTGTTGTCCTTTTGTGAAGTTAATATTTGTTTTGTGCATATTACTTACTTCTCTGTTGGACTGGGAGTAGAGAAAAAACAGAATGCGTCCAGCTGCTTCTCTCCCCGAGCATGTCGTAAAACTCCCAACATGATGGACCATCTATATGGATGATGGGCTGATCACCTGTCACCATGGTTCACCATATCCATCTTGGGGCTTTGAATTAGTGTCTGCATGTTTTCTTATGATTACCTGACCTGTGGCTCTGGCTAATGGATAAAAATATGTCATTATCTTCCTGCCCTTATCCCACTCTATGTGGGGTCGTGTAAGAGTTTTGGCTAAGATGTTTTATGACCTTACTAAATGATGAATACTTGCTTATTTTATCTCATCATGTTGGAGAGGATACTATTCCTTAGTCGACTTTTACGACATGCTCGGGAAGAGAAGCAGCTGGACGCATTCTGTTTTTTCTGTACTTCCAGTACAGCAGAGAAGTTTAATGGATAACAATATGTGTTTGAATATTTTTTTCGAATGAGTATAATCTCACTTAATGTTACAGTTGCAATATGAGGGTAGATTGTCCTGGCGGAACTGACGAGGATGGCTGCGACTTCCGTTGTCATCCGCACGGTCTGTTCGCTTGTAAGCAACAACTTCTGTGCGTGGGTAAGAACAAACTATGCGACGGACGCAAGGATTGCGGGGATGGCTCGGACGAAACGCCCGAAGCTTGCGCCATATGTAAGTCATATTTACTCTGTGGGTTAAATTAACTTATTATATTTAATGTCTTTATTATTTAATATGTAATATAATTGTCGTCACTTTCAAAACAATGAAATAATCCTTACAAGAAACTGAGTCTATCAGCACATTTTTTTTTTCAAACTTGATTCATTCTTATTTACAACTCACTCTTGATTAAAATCTGCCAAAAGTGTTTCCACATAAAGGGACCTGAAGTTTTTTAAGACAGTTTCCCTGTATCCCCTTTGGTTTCAGATTTATCCATAAACTTTAGCCTTTTACTATCTATATCAGATGATTTATACAGTGTCAGGAGGCAACTTTTGCCCGGGACGAATTTAGATGGAGTAGAGCTTCCTCACGATGTCTTCAGTCACCGTTTGAGTGTACTGGTATAGCGTACATACATTCAAACTAAAAAATCCATTGGTGCGCGACCGGATTTGAACCCGCAACCTTAGGATCAGAAGGCGGGGGTGCTGCATCATCAGTTCACGGATCACCAGTGCTCTTTCTTTTACTGTCATGAAAGAAGATTAACGAAACAGGTGTTTGAGGCGAGTGTGAATGGTACCGTTGGAAGGGAAAGACCTAGGCGTACGTACCTAGATCAAATTGGCGACATTTTGGAAAAGGGCCAGGTCAAAAGTACCCTAAACCGACGAGCATGTATGACGAATGTTATGAGAGTGAATGAAGCGAAAGAAGTATGTCAGGATAGTAGCAAATGGAGATCCGTGATCTCTGCTGACCTCTATGGGAAACAGGCGTTATATTATGTAAGTATGAAAAAACTAAATTACTTATTTGTTTTGTCCGCAGTGAACAAGATATCTTATCTGTACCCTCCCGTGCTGTTGCCTCCGTCGGAGTGCGTGGAGGGCTACCTGTGCGCGAACGGACAGTGCGTGGAGTGGAGGGAGGTCTGCGACAAGCTCCCGCACTGCGCCGACGGCTCTGATGAGGGCGGACACTGCTGTGAGTCTAGTCTACATCATCATCAGTCTATGGCAGTCCGCTGCTGGACATGGGCCTCTCATGACTGGGGGAGGGTTAGCAGGGGGATAATGCACAATTCACCCCACTGCGGGACGTCAGTGCAGATCTTTGTTCCCCTAACATTAATTAGAATTTGAATTTGAATGGGCCTCTCGAAAGGCTTGAGACATCCAGTCTCTGCCTTTCGCAAATCGTCACTCCACCTAGTCGGATGGTTGTCCTTTTTTAAGAATGTTCTTCATTCTGATTCAGGTGTCTGGTTAATGTCTATAATACAGATTATGGTCTGCGGTGACTTCTATATGTCTATCTAGTCATATCACTAGTTCTTTCAAACCAGAGCTGAGTGGTGAAAGCATTTAAGGTGCGCCTTAAAGGCTCCTTTCGTGCACTTGACACATATTTTATAACTTTTTAAGTTCTTCGACATGCCGGTTTCGGCTGAATATTTGAAAGATTGTGATGCAATATCCGAGTCAATGGACAATGCGTAGTGGAGAGAAGTCCTTAACTGTCTATCTTTATAAGTAGTATAGTTACATTCTTATATAGTTCTGACAACACATTAAGATTCACTGAAGGTAACAGAAACTACGAATAAGTACCATGTTACCCAAACACTAATATGGAAGAAATATTTGTCAATGTGTGTAAATGTAAACATTATGGTGTCAGATTATCCAGACATGGAAGAAGTAATTGCAGAACTAGAATTAGAAATCCCGCCACCCTTCTGGAGTCCAAATAAATCAACTTGACTTATTTCCCTTCTAGCTTCAGCCTGTGTGAACAACACATGCAGTCACTCGTGTCAGGCGACTCCCTCAGGCCCACAGTGCGTCTGTCCTTCCGGCTACCATCAGGCGGGTCCCCAGATATGCCAGGATATCGACGAGTGCGCCTTCGACCCCTGTTCGCAGACCTGCGTCAACATCCCAGGCTCCTTCATCTGCTCCTGCCACCACGGATACGCACTAAGGTGAGAATATTTAAAATAGCACCATCTAGCGGATACCATAAGCAACTCTTGCATTTGTCTCTCTTGGCTTTGGTTTGTCTAGAACTGCGCCAATATCGGTGGGAATTTAAAGTAGCGCCATCTCGTATCAGGCTGCAAAAACCACACAATAATTATGTAGCCACCATCGAGCATATCGATGGTAGCCAGCCACTTGTGTCGAACCGCAGTGAGTTTGTTTTGTAACCGTTTCTTCATTGGACGACAGAATACGGCAGTACTGGCGGCGCGGCGGCGGCATGTTCCCAGTCATACGGTATGACTAGGAACATGCCGCCGCCGCATACGCTTTTCTTAAAATTATTTCACTGGTGAATATTATCTGAGTGCTATAAACGAATTGCTGATGTTTCTAGATCGGACCGTCGCTCGTGCAAAGCCATTCGAGGCAACATGTCCATCCTGTATGTGTCGGGCAACACGGTGCGCTCCGTGTCCGCCGATGGCGCCGGCGCAGTGGAGTTCAGCGACCCCGCCATCGCAACTGTCACCGACCTGGACTATGACGTCAGGTAAGGAACATAATGCTTAATTTTAATTTCTCTAAAATCTGGGATACCTAATAACAGATTTGGACTTTAACGATAAGAGAAGTTTTCCCAGACTATACTTTGTTAGAGACTGTAATATAAAAAAAAACTAGTCCTATGAGCATCTCTTTTTAGGATTATGTGTGATTATGATTATATATATACGGAACCAACCGGAAAACTCTTGTCACACCCAAGGATTATTTTCCTACGAAATTGTTTCAATACCTAACTAATAGCACTAACATTTCTTTATTTCAACACGAATAGACAGAGACGTGTAGGTTAGGTTACCTACTATGTTAATTTTACTGACGACCTCGGTAGCGAGGCGGGGCGGGGCGGTAACGATATTACTGAAGAAATATCGCTAAAGTTTGCCAAATCTTTCAATAAACTTATAAAGAGAGAGAAAATGACTGTTTCTTGTGTGTGGATCAAACATTTTGTTTCGTTGTTTCAGGAAAAATAAGCTGTATGTGACGTCAGCGGAGTCGGGCAAGCTTATCGAAGTGAACGGTACGCATGGTGTGGTTACCGTCAGCAACGTTGGACGTCCTACGAGGGTACGTACCTGTGCTGTATAAATAAATATTTGTGGACATTACACCCAGCGCCATCTAGCCCCAAACTAAGCAAAGCTTGTGATATGGTAATCAGATAGATAGATTAACTCTTTAATATGTTTAACAATAAAACGAAAACAAAAAAGAAAACACTTAGGTACTAAAACAGATATACATAAACGGCGGTCTTATTGCTAAGAGCAATTTCTTCTAGACGGCTGATAGAATACTTATGTAGGCACTCTTTTTTTTTAAATAGGTACATCATACTTATAGTGCAATACAATATGACAACACTCACGGCTATGAAGAAATATTTGCAGAGCATGCAAACATTTCTCCCGTAGTGGGAATAAAACCCGCGTCTTTTGCGTCGCAGCAGACCACTCGCCCGCCACATCACCGAGGTCGTCAAATATGAATACGCTTGATATTTAGTGATAATATTTTCGTGATTGTAATTGTATTATTGTGATTCAGGTGGCAGTGGATTGGGTCACTGGTAATGTTTACTTCGTGGACAGTACGCCAGGAGACAGCTGCATCAGAGTGTGCCATGTCGCGCACAAGCGCTGTGCCAAACTGCAGAAACTGCCCTCTGACGCGCAGGTAACTAACTTTACCCACAGTTTAACACAACTTGAATATTTAATAGCAGACTTGTGTCGGAAATCAGTCAAAGTACGGCACGCTATTTACTTCATAATGACAGTAAATATTTTTGTATCGTAGGTATTATAATGAATAGACGGTCAATTTTCTGCTGCGTTACTGGCAATGAGAGCACTGGTGGTCTAGTTGGTAGTGACCCCGCCTTCCGATCCTTGGGAAAAAAAATTATGTGCGCTATATCAGTACTCTCAAACGGCGAAGAAAAACATCGTGAGGAAACCCGCAGCTTAGTCAGCTCCGCACGTATTGACCATGTATTTCCTGTGGACAAGGCCGACTAAGCTGAGAGGATGGTATAGGTGCTGGGCAAGCCTACTCAATCTTAATTCGTCCCGGCCACTACAGCGTTCCGTTTGTGAAGGTAAAAGTTGCCTCCTGACGCTGTATAAATCATCTACTCGCAATGTCGTAACGCGAGGTACAGTACCGCCTTTCCGTGGATTCGTTCTTAACAAAGCTACCGCCTCTTTCAGATCTCGTCCTTGATAGTGGACCCGAAGTCTCGTCTCATGTTCTACTGCGTTACGCGCTCGCTAGAGTCTGTTGTCTGGGCCGCGCCGCTGACGGGTCGTAACGCAAAGGACATCGCCACTGTCCGAAACTGCACCGGATTGGCTGCGGATTCGTTCCTAAGATTGTTGTATGTGGCCGAGACCGGTCCCCCGCATGTTATAAGAATGGACTATGACGGGAATGGACTGTAAGTAACTTTTTAAAATATTTTGAGCACTTTCTCTATTGAAGATCAGAAAATCCGAGTATTAAACCATGGTATGGACACTGAGAAGCTTTTTAGTGATACATAGTCGGATCGCACTTGAGTCTCTAGCCCAGTCAATTTGCATCTAACGAATTCTAATGAAACTTAAAACGCTAATGTAAAAATGTATGGGATTGACATAAGTTATCGTTAAGTTACGTGGTGGCAAAGCGATTTCGGTACAGATATACTTGAAATTGTTATTAGCTCGCTTTGCTCGACACTAAACCTTATATTACTGCTTGCTTCGCTCACAAACTTTTCCTTCCAGCTCAAAGGTACTATCAGACAACCCGCAACTCCAAGCACCGCACAGCCTGGCCCTATTCGAAGACCACATCTATTACCTCGTCGCCAATTCATTCCGCCTCTCCCGCTGCGCTCTTTTCGGCCAAAAACACTGCGAGACTTACATCTATAGAGTTTTTGATGCGAATACGTTTGTGATTCGCCACGAGAGTGTTCAGAGGGGGGATGTTGCGGATGTGTGCGTGGGTGTGAGGTGCGGCAATGTGTGCGTGGCGGGGGAAGATGGGGCGGTGTGTGTGTGCGGGGAGAGGATCGAGGCGAGAGGGGAGAACTGCCCGCTTATGAAGAAGGATGAAGTGAGTTGAGATAGACTAGATAGTGTATCCTAAATCATTTATATTTATTGAGTAACTGTTTTCCGCCATGCGCCAGCAGCTTTGCTCGCGTTTTACCTTTCGCATTTATAATTTCAACAAAATCAAAGGTGTCGACTGCTGGGCAATTAAAATTCATCATCAACTTATAGAAGCCCACTACAAAGGCCTCTTCAATTAGAGATCTGTCCACATTTTAGAACATTTGTATGATATTTGACGACTGAGACGCCAGAGGCGCGGGTTCGATCCCCGCAACGGGATAAATGTTTGTATGTTCTGCAAATATTTCTTCCGCGTCTTGGTGTTGTAGTATTATGAATTATAAGTAGGTAGGTACCATCTGGTTCCTATAGTACAAGCTTTGCTTAGTTTGGGGCTTGATAGCGCTGTGTGAAATGTCCACAAATAGGTATTTATTATTCCAGTTGCCGCTATTCAACGGGTGGACTAACCAAGACTACTTGCGCGCGCATCACGCTTCGTTAACGGTGGTCGCCGCCGCGCTTGTCTTACTAGCGCTGTACCTCGGCTTGTTTGTCTACTACCACTTCGTGTACAAGCCGAGGAAGAACCGCAGCTCTGCTTATACCGAGTGAGTGAACTTCTAGCTCAGAACGCGTCGAACCGCAGCTCTGCCTGTAACGAGTGAGTGAACTTCTAGCTCAGAACGCGTCGAACCGCAGCTCTGCTTATACCGAGTGAGTGAACTTCTAGCTCAGAACGCGTCGAACCGCAGCTCTGCTTATACCGAGTGAGTGAACTTCTAGCTCAGAACGCGTCGAACCGCAGCTCTGCTTATACCGAGTGAGTGAACTTCTAGCTCAGAACGCGTCGAACCGCAGCTCTGCCTGTAACGAGTGAGTGAACTTCTAGCTCAGAACGTTCATAGTAGGTACTCATATTTATAACATTTCATGCATTTGATGATCCGAATGGTGTTGTAAGTTTGTAAGTATTTGAAGGTTTGCCTTGGTTCATAACAATTTTCAAGCATTCAAGCATGAGTGAATAAAGAAGAGTGGAAAGAAGGAAGGGTGGCCTTTGCCCTGCAACGAAACGTAACGGGTTCTTAATAAGTAATATTTCTGTCCTACATTCTGTAGAAATTCGACTTGGGGTGGGCAAGTTAATCTGATGGCAAGATTTTAACTTTCGAGGATAAGAACTGAAATCTTGATTTTGTTTCAGAGTGCGATACCAGACTAACGCGCCGGAACCCACGCTATCCTACGCTCCAGCAATAGACATGGCGGTTGATGGGTAAGATAAAATCCGGAATTTTCCATTCCAAATCTCGAGTCTGGCAGATTTTATGTTTTTTTATTCTAATGATACCTACTTCTCTGCTGGACTGGGAGTAAAGAAAAAACTCTGAATGCGTCCAGCTGCTTCTCTTCCCGAGCATGTCGTAAAAGTCGACTAAGGGATAGTATCCTTTCCAAAATGATGAACCACTTATATGGGCGATGGGCTGATCGGATCATCTGTCACCATGGTTCACCATAATCCATCTTAGGACTTTAAATAAGAAGTGGCTGCAAGTTTACTTGTGGCTCTGTCCACCCCATTAAGGATAAGGGCGTGCTGATATGTATGTATGTTATTCTAATAAAAAAATGTAATAATAATTGCGCTCTAAGGAAAAACCACACACGACCCTTAGTACCTAGTGGAACAATTTAGCAAAATTGACGTCAAGTTCAGTCGTCTCTTGTTCTCAGGAGCATATCTCATGAGTTTGTGAACCCGCTGCAGTACGTGAGGAGTATGTGGCGGCAGTCCTTCAGGAAACCGCGCCCAGTGGTAAGTACCTAGATCTGGTCTGTAATGCATAATTAACTTTAGAAGTCACAACTCAAGGGTTATAGTGTTATAATCTTACTTATATTATAAATTTGAAAAGTCTTAGTTTGCTTGAAATTACCGGCGTAAAGCTCAAAACGCAACGATAGCGCGTACTAATTTTACCGGTGCTGCCATCTAGTACGAAAGTTTGTAACGATGTTTGGATGTTTGTGCCTCAATCACGCCTAAACAGCTGAACGGATCTGAACGAAACTCGGAATATACATAGTACATGTACTGGATTAACATATAGGCTATTTTTTATCCGGGTACCACGCGAGCGAAGCCGCGGGCGGCAGCTAGTAAATAAATAAATAATAAATATTTGTGGACATTTCACACAGCGCCATCTAGCCCCAAACTAAGCAAAGCTTGTACTACGGGAACCAGACGGCTGATAGAATACTTATATACTTTTTTTTGTAAATACATACATAGAATACATAATACTACAACACCCAAACACGGAAGAATTTTTTGCAGAACGCACAAACATTTCTCCCGTAGCGGGAATCGAACCCGCACCTCTTGCGTCTCAGCTGAGCACTCGCCCGCCACGCCACCGAGGTCATGTTGAATGTAAGCATTTTGTAGAGATTGACAAAATTAATAGGCCTAGTAGAATCTAGTAAACATTCGCTCTAAACTATAAAAATACCAGTGATATTAATGCATCACTACAGCTGTTAACAGTAGGCAACGGCCTGGGTAAAGGCCTCTTCTCTCTCACGCCACTTCTGGCGACTTGTTCCTGTCGAATCCACACTAATGCATATGTATGTACTAATCAAAGTTTTTGTCTCCCCTCAGGGCACGGCCGGACTAACCATCGATGTAACTGGCTCCTCTTAACAGGACTTCTCGGATACAGAATCAGATTTTGATGATAGCGAGAAGTTGATTCTGGTTGAATTAACAAATCAGTAAAATAGGATTGTAAGCTTCTAATCAAAATGAAGACCGATTATGTTGTAATTTGTAAATATTAAGTAAAGCGCAGCGCGCTGCTCATCAAAATGGTTTGTTTTTAATTTATTTTGTTTTCAAATAGAAATATTCATGATGAAAGTATAATTTATTTATTTTCTATGTTTATAAGTTGGTTATGACTGAGCATAACCATTAGCTTGTAAACAATTTTATTAATTGAATGCATGTGTTTTTGGATCTATTTATTCAATAAAGTTCTTATTGTAACAATGATTTCTAGTGTTATTTAAAACCCAGCGACAACAGGTTAGTTTATAGAATAATGTTTAAAAGAGTACAATTATTGTACTCTGAAAATAATTCTACATAGCAAAGGAAGTGGGTTCATCAATTAAACAAAAATTACATTATAAAAGACTTATGTATTAATTTTAATTTCCTAAAAGAAGCAACATTACAAGCAGTTTACTTCCAGAGCTTCTTGATAGACATGTTTTTCTCAGAGTCCTTCTGCATGACCTTGGCAACAGCCATTTCAAAGTCTTCCTGAGTGACATGGACTCTGCGCTCACGGAGGGCATACATACCAGCCTCAGTGCACACTCCCTTCACCTCAGCTCCAGAGGCACCCGGCATAAGCTCGGCAATCTTACGCAAGTTGATACCTCTAGTCAGATTCATTTTACGAGAATGAATCTTCAGAATATCTAAACGGGCCTCCTCATTTGGTGGAGGGAACTCAATCTTCCTGTCAATACGACCAGGTCTCAATAGGGCAGGGTCCAGGATGTCAATTCTGTTGGTTGCCATGATGACTTTGATATTCTTTGTTGCTTCGAAACCATCTAACTGATTTAGCAGCTCCAACATGGTTCTTTGTACTTCAGAATCCCCTCCGCTGCCAGATTCAATACGAGAGGAACCAATGGAATCAATTTCGTCCATGAAGATAATAGATGGGGCATGCTCTCTAGCCATAACAAAGAGTTCTCTTACCATTCTACTTCCTTCACCTATGAATTTCTGTACTAGCTCGGAACCAGAGACACGGATGAACGTGCATTCCGTGTGGTGGGCGACAGCACGCGCCAACAGCGTCTTTCCCGTACCAGGGGGTCCATACAACAACACTCCTTTAGGTTGGGCAATACCGAGGGCATCAAACAGTTCAGGATGTTTCACCGGCAGCTCAATTACCTCTTTGATTTCCTTGATCTGCTTGTCCAGACCTCCTACCATCTCGTAGGTGGAGTCCGGCACTTTCTCGACCATCATGAGGGACACCAGAGGATCTACTTTGTTTGGAAGGATTTTGTGCAGGGTGTAGCTTTCGTTGCGGAGAGCGACGCGGCAGTTGGCGGTCACATCGTTGATGTCAACATTCTTGTCCAGATCGACGACGAATTTACCTTCCGGGTGCACTTTTACCAGGACCTTCTTTTTGTCCATGGGTTTGACAACCTCGCCGACGTAGGAGCCTTGTTCCTGCAGCAGCTGGAGCTCCTCGCGCAGCATGCGCACTTTGGCGTTCAGCTCATTCCTCTGGGCTTGCAGACGACGCAGGTTTTGAGACTTCTCGGCGACGACGAGTTGGAGTTCTTCGATCTTTGTTATGTAGTACGGCCGGAACCCCTCACCTTTCGCCGAATCTACGTCCATTTTTGTAAGAGTCATTTTGTTTTTTACTTAATCATTCACTTGGTATAATTCTGCCTCAATTTCTTCTTATAATAATCTCGACTCGAACAAAATTCGATCAGCGGCCACAAAATCTAAATCTACACAATATTTTACGAGTCACGATGACGGACGTGTGCCATGTGAAATTTAAAAAGCTACCATTATTTGTTCTGACTTTCCACATGGAGCTTAGTTTATAATAAGATAAATGTGTAATCTAGAACTGACACATCGTGTTAAATAATATAAAATTAATTAAATCTATTACATTACGTATTATTGAAAATTAATTGGGCATCAGATAACTTTTATGAACTTATATTTAGTAGTATTCTGGTAAATATGGCAACTCTAAAAAATAACAATCATGATCAAAGAGACAAACGGTCAAGTGAGAGTCGAATTAGCATACGAAGAGTTCCGTACTATCGTACATGTATTTTTTAATATGACTTTTAAAATAGGTAGCTTTAATGATCGATTACGAACGTTATTATGTTTCTTGTATGAGGCCCTTTTTATTATTTTATTTAAATAAATTATAGATACACACTGAAAAATTACAACTCTCACCTATTACATTTCATGAGATATAGCTCGCTGACAGACGGACGGACAGATGGGCAGTCAGAGGTGGCTTAGTAATAGGGTCTCGTTGGGACCCTTCGAGTACGGAACCCTGAAAGTATGGGGGAAAATAATTGCTCGTTACTCGAGAGCCGAGGTGTTACCCCCTCGGAACAATAAATGCTACCCCTAATGTTTAAACTTCATAAGCTTAAAAACTGAGATATAAGTACTACGTTAAAGTCTATTATAGTTATTCTATGACTTATGACAGTTTATGACATTAATCAAAGAGAATAACGCGATAGACCTCAGAACAATTGTTCTGAGCGATAGACGTTAGCGACGCTAAATACACAATAGCAAAAATGATATTGTAATCTGTGGACATAATGACAAAAGACAAAATAAATCAAGGACCGCGAAGTTTAAAAATTGTGTGTGCAACGAAAATGTAGTTTGAAATGGCTTAGAAATTAACTTTACCTACCTAAATGGTTTCAAACAACCCATAAAACATCAATAGTGATGAAAATAGCCATGTGCATACTTTCCACTGTGGTAGTCCTTCTCTGTAGCACCGTAGTTTTGAAGCTGTTATGGATTATACGTATGGGTACCCTCGCCCACTGGAGTTATATCGTCGGATCTTCAATATACCCAAATAACGTTCATGGAACTATGGTCTTCAGTGTAGGCTTGTTCAGTTTTATCTTGATTGGCAATATCATACCGACCTTTCTATGCCCAAGAGTAAAATTCGTGGCGACTGCTTTGAGCATACCTCCTCAAGTCCACATGCTACTTCTGCTGAATAGAAACTTGGCTGCTCGTCTCGATAATCAAAATGTGACCAAGACCGTGCGAGCTTACACTGCAATAACTTTAATTTCAACGTTCTGGACCATTCTATCTACAATACGAACATCTTAAAATACCTACACACTTTTTAAAACACAAATATATTTCATTTTGAAACGTGTTCACTTTTACGCTCTGCCCGTATAATAAGGTAGGTAGGTTGTTTAACTGATTGGAACTGGAGCATTGTGTTCAGATTGCTATGTATTTGTAAATCAACTTTTCAGATCAAAGCTAGTCGTCTCGTTTTCTGTTTTTATTTATTTACGCTAACAATCTGCTGGAATCATAGAATTATCGCATGATGCAATAAATATATACCTAATTACCTACCTACCTAGGCGCACCTTTAGAACCATACTAAAAATGTCTGGACAAAAAAATTATGTACTTATGTACTTATAGGTACCTAAGTACAATTTACCTACCTACCAACTTTTAGCCAAAAAAGGCTCACTTTGTTGACTTGTTGACATACCAACACCTAGTACCTGCTGCTCCGCTAGGAGTAATAGTGTTCTGTGACCTGCTGTGTACAGGATCTACCCTTGGACGAATAAACACGATCTACCTTACTAGGTACCTACTAATAAAAAAATGTAGAGGACACGGAACATGTGTAATGAAAAATCAACCATAGAAATAGAAGGCTCTATAAAAACTTTTTAAGTGGGTACCTAATCTACGCCTTCATGGACGGATTTGTTTAACTGAGCGACGCAGCCGAGTCTTAGCACTTTAAGTAGGTACTTCTTGCACTTTACATTGGTTTCCGTATAAAAATTAGTGAAAAACATTCAGGTGCAATTAATACAAACAGTTACCTAAAAATACAAATAAAAATCCATTTTGGGATCGTTTTACAAGATAAAAAGTAGGTAGCTTATGTCCTTTCCCGGGATGGAATCGTATCTCCTTGCTTTTCATCGAAATCTGTTCAGTAGTTTAGGCGTGAAACGGTAACAGACAGACGGAGTTACTTTTGCATTTAAATATTAGTATAGACAGCTAATGTATGCAACTGCAAATGTGAATCAACAATAATGTCGTTGTTCTTCCACATTCAGGGGCAGGATAGGCAGAGCGACTGGCCGCTGGCTGCACCGCTCTTTGTGGTCGCTCGCAGCAGTATTCTGTCTCACTACAAACACCTACTCGATTCGCTTGTTCGCTGTCGCTGGCTGTGACGCGGTGGCGGTGCTGGAAGAAAGACGTGCGGACTTTTTCGTGATAAAATTAAATCGCGCGCTGGAGTTTTCCGAAAAATAAAAAAGCCTTTGTCACCTTGGCAAAATAAATAAACTGACATTGACAGGTAACCTAATTTTGGTGATTTGGATTTTTAAATGTAAAAGTGAAAAATAGTGATTCAATTTAATTTAGATTTTTTTCGCTAACATCAATATGAAAGACATGCCCGTGCAGATCTATTTGTTATTACTAGTGTAGTATAATAGATAGCTGTTATCTAGTAGGTAATATGATGTAGGTAGGCACTTGAAATAATGTCGCAGAATTTTGATTCAAGGATCTAGCAAAATATTTTTTTCGACTTAATTTCAAAGGTAAATTTATAGTTTTTCTTTGTGTAGTTTAGAAAATACTCCACTGTTAATTGTGTGGTTTGTTTATTCGTTTATTTGGGTCGCGTACAGTCAGTGCAATTTATTGTGTTTAGTCTTGTGACTGGAGGAAGCAATGTAAACATGAATAAATTCATTGACACGCTCTTGGTATCGAGGATATGGTGACATTGCCTTTTTCATATGAAATTGTGTATGTAGTTATTTTACTTTTCAAAGTCTACCTTTCACCACAGTGGTTTTCTCGCCAACACTCACAAGGTAATGATCAAGACCAACTTCATTATTTAACCCTGTCATTTACCATATATTTGACTGAGAAAACTAGCGAAACAAGGTAGTCATCAATTTTGTCCATTCCCTGAATTACCTTTCATAATCTGTAAGATAAAGTAAATATTTGAAGATTATATGAACAAATATTTATCTTAGTCAATGAACATGTGATTCCAAACTCTGTTATGTTTAAAATGTCTTAACAAAATTTTTGGCACTTATAAATTAATGTACCTACAGTAAAGTTTGCATAAACAAAGTTTTATTAAGGTTGGCGCTCACACCTATTTTTTAAAATGACACTAGAAGTTTCACATGACCAATCAAATACTCTTAGTTATTTGTAGACATTAATATTAATTATTGCCTACAACAATAAAATTATGAAGAGGCCTTTGTCAAAAGACAACCTCACTAGGTACCAACAAATAATTAACTTAAGTTTTATGTCTAAACAAGTTATCATCAGCTACATATTATGAATCTTACTTGTGAAAGAACAGAGAAATAAAAGCCATTTTTATTTATTTCTTTATACTACAATTTCATTCCTACATAAATTACTAAAGCCTGGATACATGTAGCTACTACTAACACTTGTATTACTAGCTCTTTCAAACCAGATGAAACAATTAAAGTGTGCGCCAGAGGCTCCTTTAGTTCATAAGTAGCTCTACCCTCATAATAGCAAATGCAGTACTTGCAAAATGGCAGTTTCGAGAAAAATGTGGTAATCATAATTTTTAGATATCTCTGCAGCAAGTCAATGTTATATACTTATAATAAAAAATATAATGAGAATTATTTTTTTATGTAGGTACCTATAGATTTAGCCCCTTGGAAATACCATTTCTGCAAAAAAGTGAAAACCCCAAAAATTATGATTACTGCAAGTGCGATTAGTAGGGCAGAGCAGCATGACCAATGAAAACCAAAGTTAAGTGAACATTACTAAAATGTCAATAAATTGATATTCTTTTCAGGATGGGTAACACAAGTAAGAAGCTTGCTGCAAAATGCACCCTTCTGACCAAAGATGAGCAGAAGCACATAGCAGCGACATTTAGAGCCGCCTCAAAGAACTCTGAAAGAATACGAGAGGAGGATCTCATCGTGAGTGGCAAAGTAGATGCAGTATCATTAGAAGTGTGTTCATTTTGTTTTTTTATCACTTTAGTTTTAGTTGTGATAAAGTTTGTGACAGAAAGGTCCAAAATTATAACAGATTCAAAATTGTAACACAAGGATTCAAATTGAAAAAAATTTAAATGCATCACAATATAGAAGCCAGGTTGTTTTTATTTGGGATTATAATTTTTATAATATTTTGTTTATGTGTGCAATAATCATCTGAAACAATAAATACATATCAGAAAAAACCTCTTGAATCTCGAAGTTCATAAGGAACTTCTAATAAAAGCCTTATTAAAAGTATTCTGAAGAGGTTTTTTTGTCACAAATTTTATTAAACTCTACACACAAGTATTCACATAAAAACCCTTCTGGGTTGGGTAAAAATAAAAATGATTAACACTAGCTCCCGCCCGCGGCTTCGCTCGCGTGGTACCCAGATAAAAAGTAGCTTATATGTTATTCCAACACACATACTATGTATGTTCCAAGTTTCAAATCCGTTCAGTCGTCATGGCGTGATTGAGGCACAAACATCGTCACATCCTCACATACATTCGCATTTATTGAAAACTTAACTCCACCTTACCTCCAACAATACCTTTCAAAATGGAAAATATTTATCTATAATGTAATACTTGTGTGTAGTGATTTTATTGTTATTTATTTCTTTGTTTTGTCTTCATTTCCAGTGTTACAAATTTAATTTTTGAATGTTTTAAGTATTTTTTGTGTGAATCATTTTTCTTTGTTTGGTTTGGGTTGAATTTTCAGTGTTTATTTAATTTTAGACTGTTTGACTGTTTATTAGATTCCATTTCGTAGCTTTCATTGTAGCTAAGTTGTTGGTGATGGTTTATTTGTGGTTTTTGTGTTGATAAATTTTAAGCTTTTTGTTCTGCCAAATGGCAATGATGGACACAATTATGGGTATAATTAGGGAATCCAATCCCGCAAACGCGGGATCCCGCAAATGCGGGATCCCGCACCTTTTTTGCGGGATCAGAAATGCGGGATTACACCCGCGGGATCCCGCAGGTTTGCGGGATTGAAAAAATATATATATTTTAGAAAAATGGGCTCAGGCGACCATCTTATTATTTATATGACACCTCAGCACAGCTCATTAGTAAGTGATTTAACAACTTTCTTATAGAACTCGTGCCTTTTATATATAATTTGTATGGAAAATAATTTTGATTCAGTTTTTAACTTACAACTAAATAAGTTTTAAATTTCTATTTTGTGTCGTGTGAACCCTGTTTCGGAACGGAACATAACCAATGTCAGTTCAAGTACTCTATGACTAGGGATTCCCCTACGGCGCACGGGGACTTACCTTCGCACGCGGTTAAGTGTCAAAGAAAGTTATTGCGTCATTTGCGTCTTACTTGTGATGTGAAAAGGTTACCTAACGTACGCGAGACAAATCTTTTTTCAAGTTGAGGACAATGAAGAAGACATGCCTTTATCGAGACTTCTTGATGAGCCTTCACCTACACTAGAAGAAGAATTAGAGCGCAGTCTCCGTACTGAATGGCTACCCGAGTCTAGACCTGCAGTGCGTGCACCCACTCGAGATAATTCACTTGATCTGATATTGAAACGTGAGATGACACTTTTTGAATGTGGAGGGAATAGAGGGAAGTACTTGGAAACTGTTTATACTTATGTAAAGTCAATTCCGCCTACAAGTGTGGAAGCCGAGCGTGCTTTTTCCGCCGCTGGCTATTTATGCAACAAGATAAGATCAAATCTAAAAGATGAAACGTTAGATACCTTATCGTTTCTTCGAAAACATTTTCAGAAAAAATAAGCTAACTTTACTTAATTAAAGGCGTTTACTTAATTCACCCCTTTATGCCTCTAAAACCAATGAATAATGTTTAATTTTCAATACAAATTTAAATATGAAACGTTAAATATTTTACTTATTATATCGTTTCTTAAAAGAAGTTGATTATTTATGCATCTAACATCATTATATTCAATTTATAATATGAGTAATAACTTTGCTTCATATTGATAATAATAATAATAAAAACACTTGTCTTTATTTCTTTTATTTAACTACATTAAACAAAAATAATAATAATTAAAATCAATCCCGCAAATCCCGCGGGATCCGCGGGATTGATGACCTTGATCCCGCAAGCTTGCGGGATCGCGATTTTGATGCGGGATTGGATTCCCTAGGTATAATCTTAAAAACCATGACAAACAGACATAATGACATTATCCCTTAGTACCTACAGTAGTTTCTTACATTTCGATTTTATAATCCTTACGTTCTTAATGATTATTTTTAAAGTTGTAGGGGAAACCTGCATTTATTTACCATCATACTAAAAGATGACCAATATCATATAGTCTCCATCATCATTGGCCTTTACCCATCTATTACAGATGATTTAGATGGCATCAGGTTACGGAACAATGAGAGTTAAAGCACTTTTTTCGTGACTAAAAAGGCCTATGCGGGAGTGGCAGCCTCTACCACATTTCCTACAAATAAAAGACCCCGGGGATGTTACAGGGTTCGCAGCTCGATCGTGACGTTTAGACCGCTTATGTGCTAAAAGGTCGAGCCAAGCGTCATCATGAGCGACGACACCGCTAGCCACGGTTTTTCTCCAGGCGTCACGATCTTCAGCCTGGCTCTCCCAGTTAGAAAGTTGGATTTTGAAAGTCGCCATGTCGCGTTTTACGCTGTCTTTATAACGCAACATCGGTCGGCCGACAGGTCTTTTAGCGTTGGCTATTTCTGCCAAGAGTATTTGTCTTGGCAAACGAGAAGAGTCCATGCGATGGACATGCCCCAGCCAACGCAAGCGTCTTTGCTTTAGCATAGCCATGATGCTAGGTAGTTTTGCCGTTTTCAGGACTTCCTCGTTCGTAATTTTATCCTCTCATGTAAAACCCAATATCTTGCGAAGACAGCGCATGTGGAAGTTATTGAGCCTCCGTTCCTGTTTGGTATACGATGTCCAGGTTTTAGCTCCGTACAAGAGTATGCATCATATAGTCTACTCTATAGGTATCACTCGTACGACGAAGACGCATCATTTGGCACCCCATTTTTTTATATGCCAGTGGATTAGTAGCTTTCAGGGAGATGAAGGGAACTCATGAATTTTACATACATACAATATTCATAGCCTGCTAAACACCATAACCCTCCTTTTGTGCTTCTCGTAGTCGTGTAAAAAGAGTACATTTGGTACGTGGCGTAGTTAACGACAATATCTAAATGGTAAGTAAGTTCGTATGAGCTAGTGGCCAATTCTTGTGACGGAGTTTTTAGGCCGCCTAAAGGCTTCCGTCATGGCTTAAAGACTTAAAAGCCGGGACCGACAATTTAACGTGCCTTCCGAAGCACGGAAGCGCTCAGCTCATAATGCCACTTGCGGTCACCCATCCCAATTGTGACGGCGCAAAACGTTGCTTAACTTCAACGATCAATCAAGAACGTCTAAGCAAGCTACGCCTTCGTCAAAATCTAAATAAAAAATGACTGTTTGAAATCACATAAATAACTACATGATGAAAACTTTGAAGAATTTGCGTGAACGAGTATAAAGCAAATGTAAAATTAGCGCGAAAAGTTACAATTGAATCGATTGTTTGCGCTGTACTGGCGCACTGTCAAATTCCTGATTGGTTACGGTCATCAGCAAAGTTATGACAAACATTACGAGCGAGCTTAATAGACGTAGAACCAGCTGATGGTATTAGGCTAGGCTAGAGCATGCGCTAAAAACATGAGTTGCGTTCTCCTAAGGCAAGGGAAGAAAACACTAATTTGAGTAACCTTTGATGAAGGCTTTATTTGACTTATTTAGTATTGCACAGTTCGCAAGGCTCTGATGATGATGATGATTATACACTGTCTTTACGACACGCTGTTCAGGCTATCGAAATAAACATTCTGCATTATGGACACATTTATGAATTTTATATATTAAGCAACGTTGTGCACGATCGCAATTTCGGTGGGTGACCGCAAGTGGCATTACGAGCTAAGCGCTTCCGTGCTTCGGAGGGCACTTTAAGTTGTCGGTCCCGGCTTTTAAGTCGTTAAGCCATGAAGGAGGCCTCTAGGCGGCCTAAAAACTCCGTCGCAAGAGTTGGCCACTAGCTCATACGAACTAACTTACTTTTTATTTTACAGGCAATGTAATTTTGAGCTGCTCTTATGTTATCTTGGTACTTGGCCCTACTATAAACTTCTAGACTTACGCTACGCCCGCACTATGAAGGTGGTAGGTAGGTATTTTGTTGTTTAACAGCACACAGTTTCACTACTCTTTTAGTAGTCGTGAAGAATTTATGATCCAGGTCTTAGGAACGACTTTGTAAGACAGTCAAAGTCATAGACTATTTGTGGTTTGTTTTGTCTCTTAAACGCCTTTGTTTTTGTAGGAATATCATGAGAAATAAATCCCTAACAACACTTGATCTCTAACACTTCATGCCTGTAACTATCTGATGCACAAAAATCCGCCTTGGCTCTAGAATAGACTGAATGCGTTACTTGAGCGAAAATAATAGACTATCCTCCGAATACTCAAACGCGACTCAGAGTTGAGCACGTCTCAACTCACGATTTTTTGACAGATTTTGTCAAAAAAATAAATCGTCATTTGAGACGTGCTCAACTTTGAGATGCGTTTGAGTATTCGGGAGTAAGCTCCCTAAACGGAATATCACAGTCACGACGTAAAAAACCAAATTCGTGTCAAAAGTTTTTATTAAGACGCCATTTGGAACTCTTCGTGTACCTACCAATTTGACTATCATTTGACCGGTTTTTTTTGTATCGAGAAACGGAAAAATGTCTGGAATAACTCATTTGCAATTTACTTTGGGCATGTCTATTCAGGCATGTTTGCCAGACTCCATAAAACCAGGTAAACTGGTAATAACCATATCTCAGCCGTGAAGCTATTTCCAACACAAGTTTACGCCCAAACGTCTGGTTAGCAGTCAATCATTTATGGCAGGGGTCAAGGTAAGTTTGATCCAACTTTATAGGTGAATCTGTGGAAAGCCCCGTGACTTTTTCCGCGTTGTGTTCTTTTTCATACAAACATGACCTCTAGGAGTTCAATTGACGATGTCGGCGGCTTGGCGGGCGAGTGCTCGACTGAGACGCAAGAGGCGCGGTTTCGATTCCCGCATCGGGAGAAATGTTTGTATGTTCTGCAAATATTTCTTCCGGGTCTGAGTGTTGTAATTATGTATTATAAGTATGTACTTACAAAAAATATACAAATAAAAAAGTAAAAAAGTAGTAGTAGTAAATAAAAAAAGTATTCTATCAGCCATCTGGTTCCCATAGTACAAATTTTGCTTAGTTTGGGGCTCGATGGCGCTGTGTGAAATGTCCACAAATATTTATCTATAGTTAATAATATAAAGAGGGAAGATTTTTTTGTTTGTAACGAATAGACTCCGAAACTACTGGACCGATTTAAAAAATTCTTTCACCAATAGAAAGCTACATTATCAGGGTCAAGTACAGGCAAAAATAAATTTTCAAAAAAATTAGGGATCCGTAAGAAAATTGCAATATTGTAACCCAAGGTAGAAAACCCAAAATAGTTTTTGGCGTGCGCTGCGAAAACTATTGATTATAGAACAAAATAATCTACTTACTACACGCGTACGAAGTCGCGGGCAACAGCTAGTTATTTATAAATATAAATAAGGCGCTGGCTGTATAAATCTAGATAAGCGAAAACCTAACCTTAGCTTGCAACTCCAGTATTCCCAGTTTGCACTATAAATCAATTGAGTAAGTAATGGGCAAGTGCGCCCTACCCTTGTTAACGGATGGCGTCACCTCGACACTGTTTGCTAGACCAGCCAGGCTTTCACGGAAATTGGTAAATATGAACGTTGACATGGCGTCCGTCCAGGTACTGTGAATATTTTGTCTGATCCTGATAGGGTATGAAAAATCATCATCTTCCCGCCCTTATCCCACTCCATGTGAAGTGTAAGAGTTTTGGCTAAGGTGTTTTATGACCGGCCGCCTGCCTGATGTCAACCCTCCTTGGGAATACTTGCTTATTTGTATCTCATCATGTTGGAGAGGATACTGTCCCTTAGTCGACTTTTACGACATGCTCGGGGAGAAAAGCAGCTAGACGCATTCTATGTTTTTTCTTTACTCCCAGTCCAGCGAATAGGGTATGAAAAATAAAAAAAATATTTATTACTACGAAAATATGAGGTGTTACGAAGGGTTCCGTACCATGCCATCGTACATCAAAAAATGTTTCTTGTATGGGGCCATCTTTTATTTTATTTTGATTATTTGTTGTTATAGCGGCAATAGAAATACATACTGAAATTTCAACTCTCTACCTATTACGGTTCATGAGACACAGACGACAGACGGACTGATGGACAGCGGAGGCTTAGTTAGAGGGCTCCGGTGGCACCCTTCGCATACGGAACCCTAAAACTTGTTGATCTACGTGTGAGCTTTATGTCGATGATGTTGCGTGTGTTACGATCTAGTAGACATGCGTTCTGCTACATTTAATATTTAATACAAGCTTTCATGTTTATGCATATTTTATTGGGTTTATAATACAGCAGTTATTACTAAAATATCGCGGATTATTTTGGATTAATGTCTCATAAACGGAGAAATATTATTCTAGACTTGTATTTGCAGGGAAATATATTTTTAGGGTTCCGTACCCGAAGGGTGCCAACAGGATCCTATTACTAAGCCTCCGCTGTTCGTCCGTCCGTCCGGTCCGTCCGTCTGTCTGTCAACGGGCTGTATCTCATGAAACATAATAGGTAGAGAGTTGAAACTCTCGTTCCCAGACTAATCCAACGATGCTCCAGGATTTTGACAAAATCCGACGATGCCTCATTTGTCAAAATCCGAAAAATTCAAATCCAAAAAAAATAAATCCAAAAACATTACCCTCCTTCTTTGTCGGGTGAAAACTGCCAACACAGCGAAAACATTCCAAAAATATGTCAAAAGTGCCCGATTCATGAATGAGCACAAAACCACAGCAAAGGTCATACTCGTACTAATGATTTCAACACAAAAATACATTTTCCATCCTACGTAAACAGTTTTTAAAGTGCGAGATTTTCTTTCTGACGTCATAATACATTTTTCTTGGCTTTCTGGATATTTGCCCTATGCAGACTTTATTCCACTAAAGCTTCTGAAAATATGCTCGAGTCCTGTTTGATGTTTTATGTCAGAAATAACACAGAATCTCTCATTGTTTGACTACTATATTTTGAAATTCTGTCTTGTTAGATTTGAATAACGGCTAATAAAACATACGTCCACGCGTATCAGTAAGTATTTAGTTTGTTACATCTGAGGTTTTCAACGCTACTGAGTATTATTTGTTTGAATGTTTACATTTGTGCACAAAGATTCGCCACTCGTAAATTAATTTAGTTTATTACCTACTAGCTTTCGCCCGCGGCTTCTCTCGCGTGGTATCCGGACAAAATGCAGCCTATATGTTATTCCAGCACAAATCTATGTATATTCCAAGTTTCATTCAAATCCGTTCTGTTGTTACGGTGTTATTGAGGCACAAACATACATTGTCACATCCACACATCCTCACAAACTTTCGAATTTATAATATTAGTAGGATAGATATTAGTAAAATTAGTAGGATACCGTTTTATAAGAAATCAGCCCGAGCTGTTTCCTTCGCGTAGAATGAATCCTACTAGTCCATATTAATATTATAAATGCGAAAGTAACTGTCTGTCTGTTTCCTTTTCACGCCTAAACTGCTTAACAGATTTTAATGAAATTATGCCAGGAGATAGATTACATCCCGGGGAATAGCATAGGCTACTTTTTATCCTGTAAAATTGACATTCATAAAATGTTGATAATTGACAATGTCATTCAAGCTCTCTTTTTCTAGCAGGGCGGTAAGGGCCTCTAGCTGGACCGATTTCATAATTTTTGATTTGTTGGATTTGTGTCCGCCCCGAATAGTAGAATAACTGCCGTATAAAACATTTGAAAATTTGTATTATTAATTCTAAGGCGGTACGAAGTTCGCGGATCAGCTAGTAATATTATAAATGTGAAAGTTTGTGAGGATATTTGTGACGACCTATAATATGCCTCAATCTCGCCGCAACGGCTGAGCTGATTTTAACGAAGCTTGAAATATACTACTTTTTATCCTGGTACCACACGAGCAAAGCCGCGGGCCTCAGCTAGTACCTAATTTAAAAAAAAAAACACACACACTTTGCTACTATATTAATAAGTGTGTAGAAGTATATGATCCTTAATATTTTTCGAGAGTAGATGGTGGGAGACCTCAAAATGGTTGGCGGAGTTTGGGGGGAGGCCTTTGCCCAGCAGTGTGAAAATATATGTAAAAAAAGTAATACTTTGTAGACTGACAGGGTTTTAGACTGACTGGTTCCGTTTCGTAACCACGCTTTGGTAGACAATACTCCCTACGCATTACACTGAAATAAATATTCAGTGTAAACACATTATCAATCATTTTGGTTTTAAAATCGTTTATCCGCGATATTTAAGGCGGCTATTAACGTTCGGCTGGTTTTCTTCACTCTAGAGGCTGAAGGGTATTGTTTCAATGAGTTTTTAATATACTGGTTCAATGGAAAAGTCTTGTTATCTATACTATTAATATTAGGTATACGTACCTGAACCAAATCAGCGACGTTTTACAAAAGGGTCAGGTCAAGAGTACCCTAAACCGACGAGCTTGCATGAAGAATGTAATAAGTTTGAACGAAGCGAAAGAAGTATGTCAGGATTGTAGCAAATAGAGATCTGTGATCTTTCCCTATCTTCTTATGATAAAGATGATAATCCCATTATAAGTATTAATAATTTTTATATTGATAGTTTAAAAGTTATAATATAAATAGGATGTATTTTGGGTTGTTTGTTTGTCTCAGAAACCACTTAGCGATTCTGAAAACTCTTTCACTGGTAAAAATCTATACTATCCCTCCTACGCGAGTCAATCCACGGAGGCTCGGATACCCCGCTATTCAATAATATTTCATTAAGTAGTAGTTATTTTCAGTGGAATCAATTTGAATCATCTTATAACTTGGATCAAGGAACTCTGAGGCTCGTATTTATACATAGAATACCTACTACAATTTAGGAACTATACTAGCTGCCGCCCGCGGCTTCGCTCGCGTGGTACCCGGTTAAAAAATAGCCTATATGTTAATCCTGTACATGTACTAAGTATATTCCAAGTTTCATTTAAATCCGTTTAGGCGTGATTGAGCAGGCACATCCAAACATCCTCACAAACTTTCGCATTTATAATATAAGTAAGATATTCCACATGAAGCCTAGGAATGTAAGAAGATTTCAAACATCCCAAGTTCATAAGAACTTGGATGCATGATATGGAGATCTTAGACCGCCCAAAGGCTTTCATTGTATAGTCATTTTCTCACACACTTTCTCAGTTCTTTACGTCGTTAATATCTACAGTTATGCTTGTAAAATTTTACGATTTGTTTTGTATTAGGGCAGTCCGATTATGAAGCAAAATAGTGTACTTCATGTGCTATGAATGATCCAGAAAGTTCTAACAGTTTATAAAACACGAAACTCTGGAATGTAATCACACTGAATCATTGAGGAATTTAAAAAACTTCACAATAACACAATAAATCGAAATATCCGGTGCCCTGAATGATTCAGTCAGAAAGCTTAAACACAAAGAATGTGATAATGAATAAGCTTTTAGTAGGTTGAAGTGGTCTGACCTGAAAATCAGTGAAAGAAAGAAAGATAATACATTTTTTTGGAACAAAGTACCTACTAGAACAAAGATGAGAAACATACACAGGAAAATACATATTTCTGATAAAAAAATACTTACCTAAACAACATAAGGATAGGTACTATTAGTGACGGAGTTTTTAGGCCGCCTAAAGGCCTCCGTCATGGCTTAACGACTTAAAAGCCGGGACCGACTGTTTAACTAGCCCTCCGAAGCACGGAAGTGCTCAGCTCTTAATGCCACTTGCGATCACCCATCCCAATTTGTGACCGCGCATATCGTTGCTTAACTTTAACGATCAATCAAGAACGTCTAAGCAAGCTACGCCACGAGCGCTTCGATAGTTACTACTTCCGAGATTTGTATCTCCCGGTATCGACCATCTATACCTACATTATTGCAGATTGGCGTCCAACTCAGCATTAGTTGTTTTATGGCAACACAACGCTGATTTTCCGTTGAAACCAAGAACCTAAAGTGAAACTAAACCTGGAGTCAGAAGGGATTTATGTATCTGACTATGTCTTCATTGAAAGTCAATATTAATCTATCTATTTAAACAGCCACTGCTGGATAAATGCCTTTTCTCTATCATGCCACGCCTGGCGGTCATTTGCCATTCGGATCCAATGCTTTTCTATTGCCCTCACAATGTAGCCTGACCATATCGGGCAGGTTGTTTGCCTCTAGACTGCCACAAATCTTTTGGCCAATATTATTAACCATAAAAAAAGTATTTTTAAAGCCATTGTTGACGACAACATAATAATAACGCCCTATCTCAATTTTCATTTGCACCCATCAAAGCGAGCACTGATCAAAAAGTATAATGAATCTCTCGCCTCGAAGCTACCTAAATGCCGATGCCTAAACAAAAGCATGAAACCGATATTGTTTCTCCCGAAAATAAACACGTTCTTTTAACGGGTGCACAGTGTTGATGTGAATTTATAGCAGGCTCCTATGTACATTCAACTTCAAAAATGTGTAATCCTCTTGCTCAATAATTGTTCCCTCATTGTTGAGGAACGTGACTCCAAAGACTTTGTCTACGGTTTTTTCCATCTGTAATAGAGCGACGTTGACGGGGATATCCAACTGTTCAGACGCCCGATCGGATCAGTGCTTGGGGCGCCTTTCGGGTTTCTCTATGTTATCGGGGTTTCTGCGTGTGACATGCAAAAGCAAAGCGTAAAAAATAGTGATGATGAAGTAATTAAAAATACGAAGTATGTTAATCATTGAATTCAGTAGGATAATTTTGAATCGTCCTAAATCTACTTTAAATTTACGCCTGTTCGTAACGCCACCAAGTGTAGGCAAGAAACCACGCTAGACTATTTAGTAAGTTGTACAGGCGAAGTTTTGAAAAGATATTAAAACTTCAAGCTCAGTGACACCTTTTCTTTGCAAAGCTTAGAAGGGACCGTATTGTTGTTCAATATCATGTTACCGATAAGTTAGGTAACTGTTCTTCGCCTTGGACTATCCTCTTGGCATATGGCAATGTATCTGCATCATTTGCTCTCGGCATTTCAACAAGTTGTTTCCTTCCATTTCCACTCTGTTAATCGCTGCACGCAAACGTTATTTTAACGCACTTGGCAGTAAGTTTGCAACTTTGGTTTAATTTTACACTGGGATTGTAAATATTTTACCGATGTGTTTTGTTAGTAAATAAATTTGCGCATGGGTGACGGGTGCGACTGTATTTTGTTACGTTTGCAACGTTTATACTTAGCTTCTGTGCGTGGTAGCCTAACGCCCGAATACTGAAACGCTACTTAAATATTTGTGTCCGTATCAACTGTTTGAGTCGTCATTATCTTTCAAAATCGTATATTCAAACGTCAATTAATGTCAATATGATCACCACTTCAAATTTAAGCATGATCTTAAATATTCCACTCAAATCCTACTCTAAAAGTAGCTATTATGTTAAATCAGATCACGCATTAAATTTATATATAATTTACGAAAGGCGCATTCAAAATCATTTCACACACTGTTTCGAGAACTAGTGACACGAGTATAAATAATAGTAAGGATTTTTCGCCAATTAGTTAGAGGATAGCACGATAAGTAAGTAAGTTCGTATGAACTACTGGCCAGCTCTTGTGACGGAGGTTTTAGGCCGCCTAAAGGCCTCCATCATGGCTTAACGTTTAAAAAACCGGGACCGACAATTTAACGTGCCCTCCGAAGCACGAAAGCGCTCAGCTGTAATGCCACTTGCGGTCACCCATCCAAATTGTGATCGCGCACAGCGTTGCTTAACTTCAACGAACAATCGAGAACGTTTAAGCAAGCTACGCCACGTGCGATCGATAGCACGATTACTGTGTTAAAGAAATTGGTTTCAATTGATATAAACAGCGGGGTGTCTGTTGACCATGTTGCTATTTGTCTAGAGTCTAGACTAATACTCACCCTGTATATAATGTCCATAAAACTTAGCCATACCATGCTATCGACCTTTTTTTACCCACGACGGAACGAAGAAGGTATATGCGTTTGGCTTTAGAGGTTGTCAGCTTATTTGTGTGTTTGTCTGTTACCATTTTCCTCAAAAACTACCAGCCGATTTGGATGCGGTTTTTTGCACGCGTTGGTTTGTCGTGTTACAAAGTTTTTGTTAGTTGCTCTGCTTTAATACAGTGGTAAGGTTAGGTAGGTAAGATATGGCCTTGGTCTTTGTGAATATTTGGACTAGTTAGAATTCAGCGTGTCCATAAAGAGAGGTTTTGGGGTTTCGTACTCAAAACCAAATCTAGATCTGATACGACTATAGCAACCCCCCTTAGCTCATCAGAATGCTAGGAATCCCCGAGTTGATAATCGTTTATCCTTGAAGTACCTATATTACGGGGGCTTATGCCCAGCAGTGGGCATATGGTGACTATGATTATGATGTTGCCCAACTTCTATATTTTAGATTTTTGATTCATCCCAAAAGTTCTTCCACGGGACTTGAACCCGCAACCCCGTTACGTCCGTGCGCTATCCAATGGCGCCACCTAGTTCTATAGTTATGTTTATTGTGTTACAGAAATTCTGGGGTCCCCAAATTGACCCACGTCTGGCGCAGTACCTCACGAATTTCTTGTTCGGCTCGGGTGAGGCCAAGGTGGTCACCGTCGACTTCAACCGATTCGCCGAACTCTACGTTTACAATGTAAGAGGTGAGGTCTTATAATAAGAGTAAATAAATAAATAAATAACACCCAACGGTCACATACATAGTCCTGACCCCACACTAGGTTTCCCTGTGTTATGGGTATCAGACGAGTACCTTGGTACCACAACACCCAGATCCGGAAGAAATATTTGCAGCAGAACATGCAAACATTTCTTCCGCAGCGGGAATCGAACCCGCGCCTCTTGCGTCTCTGCCGAGCAATCGCCCTTGGTTGGTTTTGGTTGTCCAGTTGCGTTGACGACTTCTTGAACTTTGAAATGGAAAACTGTATTTTTCACCAGCTTTTGATACAGCCAACAATAGAATTTCATGTACCTTAATTTAATGCTTTTCCATCTCAAATCCGCAGGTTTTCGATTAAATTTTGACTAACAATGGAAGCTACGCTTTTGCCCATTACTGTTTGAAAACAAAAGTTAGCAATTTTTCATGTAACGAGCAGAAAAAGTGATTTGAAAAACGAACTGTGTCAGAGCAAACTGCATTATATTCTATACCGCCTATGTAATGTTCAACTATGAAACAATAAAAGCGATTGAAGAACTAACAGGTTTCACAATCCTTATAATGACTATTTCATTATTTATTCCCTCATTTATTTTGGATAAATAAATGAGGGAATAAATATTTTATGATTTATTGCTGTATTGACGACTTCGGTGGCGTGGCGGGCGAGTGCTCGGCTGAGACGCAAGGGGCGCGGGTTCAATTCCCGCTACGGGAGAATTGTTTGTATGTTCTGCAAATATTTCTTCCGGGTCTGGGTGTGGTAGCATTGTGTATTATAAGTATGAATTTACAAAAAAAAGTATATAAGTATTCTATCAGCCACCTGGTTCCCATAGTCCAAGCTTTGTTTAGTTTGGGGCTAGTTGGCGCTGTGTGAAATGTCCACAAATATTTATCATTTATTTATTCTGTATGTCCAGGGACGACTGACGAGAGATTGCTGGTCACGTACAACTGTTTAGGGAAGGACTACAACGAAGAAGTGGAACTGCCTTACCAGCTACTAAAAGAAGTAAGTTGTTGCTTGTATATTTTTTCACAGTCATCATTATCCATCATGCACGGCTCATATTATTTATTTACTTATTAATTAGCATGATTAAAAAACCAATTACACTAATTTACATTAATTAGGTTATTAAAAATTATCATCATAAACAAAAATAATACTAATAATAATTATACATAATATCACGCCTGTTTCCCATAGGGGTAGGCAGAGATTACGGATCTCCATTTGCTACGATCCTGATATACTTTTTTGCTTCATTCACTCTCATAATATTCTTCATACATGCTCGTCGGTTTAGGGTACTCTTGACCTGGCCCTTTTCCAAAACGTCGCCAATTATAAAGTACAAATTTGATTGAAATAAAATAAATATAAAAGCACGCAAACATTTTAACTCATTTATTCGTCAATCTCGCAAAATCTCAGGCACAATAACATTGTCTTCTTCCGTTCATCGGCAAAAATACTTATACCACTGTTGGGTGTTGGTGTCCCTTTGTTTCCGCTACTAATTGCGGCCCTATACCTTCCAAACCTATGGCCCTTTTTGGTGCCTTTGGATGTCCTCTGCTTCTTTGTCCGACTCTGGGCCACCATTCGGTTAAAGCCTCAATCCACCTGCCATCACTTCGTCTGGCCAAGCGTCCCGCCCAACTTCACTGGACACATACAGTCATAACTTTTTAAAATATAGTTTGGCATATTTACTGCGGGATATCTTTTGCATCTTATCAGTTGATTGCGTATATCGTATATCGGAGAATCAAAGTGTTATCGAGATATAGCTAATGAGATCATAATGCGAACAGCTCGAATTCATACAATATGAGCACTATATGAGCACTAAAAAACTAAGGCCTCCATCTATAGTAGATGATTTATACAGCGTCAGGAGTCAATTTTTGCCTTCACAAACGGACGCTGTGTTCTCCGGGACTAGAATTAAGATGGAGTAGGCTTGCCCAGCACCTATTCCATCCTCAGCTTAGTCGGCCTTGTGCACAGGAAAGACATGGTCAATACGTGCAGAGCTGACTAAGCCGCGGGTTTCCTCACGATGTTTTCATTCACCGTTTGAGAGTACTGGTATACACGACCTTAGGATCGGAAGGCGGGGTCACTACCAACTAGACCACCAGTGCTCTCTAACAACAAATTTGAAATCTGAACTTACATTTAAAATTTTATCCACTGCCCTATTTTACTTTCTACTGGGCATAAGCCAGCCATCTATACCATCCATCACAGTCTTGTTCACAGTTCTGACTATGTCGTCTACCGATCTCGCTTCAGGACAATCTACATTTATAACACCCAACAGTCACATACATAGTCCTGACCCCACACTAGGATTCCCTGTGTCGTGGGTATTAGAAACTACGAGTACCATGGTTCCACAACACCCAGACCCGGAAGAAATATTTGAACAGAACATGCAAACATTTCTTCCGCAGCGGGAATCGTACCCGCGCCTCTTGCGTCTCTGCCGAGCAATCGCCCGCCACGCCACCGAGGCCGTCATTTGTCGCGAGTAACTGTGTGATAGCCATTATGTTTTTTCAACCCTATTTTTTGTATACAGTACTGCGAAAGTATAGCATCGACATACATCAAGATCCTTAAGACGTCGGCGTCTAGGCGCGCTCAGACGTGGATCTGTAAGGGTTTCAAGGCACGCGCGTGCAATGTGCAAGCGTTGGGCGAGGCGTTGGCGGCCACCGTGGGCGACCCCGACTCCCCGCAGAATCATTGCACCAGCCAACAGCTTTCCAAATGGTGAGCGAACTTGCAAACGAGAGCAACAAAACCGGACTGTTGTTGTTGAGTTTCCTGATATCAGTTCTGCGCCGAAATATCGTGGAACTGAACCGTCTTATCATGGTATTATTAGCATTGTCACGTTTATTTTGTTCATAACAATAGTTGTTTAAAAAAGTTAAGTCACTTGAACTTTCGAGGCCAAACTTTTTAGGCCAAAGATTTCTGTTTCAAATATCTTTAGAAATAACCGTAATACTCTTAGAAAGATAGAAAGAAATAAGTAAGTAAGTAAAAAGTAACATCCAACAATCACATACATAGTCCTGACCCCATACTAAGATTCCCTGTGTCGTGGGTATCAGAAACTACGAGTACTATAGTACCAGAACACCCAGACCCGGAAGAAATATTTGCAGAATATGCAAACATTTCTTCCACAGCGAGAATCGAACCCGCTTCTCTTGCGTCTCTGCCGAGCAATCGCCCGCCACGCCACTGAAAAGAAAGAAAGAAACATATTTATTTTATTACCAAACATAAACATAAATACAATTTTAGGGCATAAGTCGAAACTTACAATATGGGGTAACAAAATAGTTATCAAGTAATTGTTTTCAGGTTACAATATAACACGCTCCTGAAGCAGCTGGCTGAGTTGGTGTTCGTGAATCTGTACGGCATCAACAAGAAGCAAGGCGATGAGAGCCCTACCCCGCTGCCGGCCTCCACGCCTTCGCTACTGCCTGTGCCTGATGGTAACGTATGGTATATATACTAACATGACCCGCGTTTTCTCTCACTACTGTTAAAAATTAAGCTTCAAATGTGCCGTTTATTTAAAACCAAGTGCGCGTTTCCAAAGAGTTTATACTTTATTTAGAGAATAGATTTTTTCTGTGCAAAAAATTTATGTGCGCTATCAGTACTCTCACAACGGTGAAGAAAAACATCGTGAGGAAACCCGCGGCTTAGTCAGCTCCGCACGTATTGACCATGCCTTTCTTGTGGACAAGGCCGTCTAAGCTGAGAGGATGGAATAGGTACCTACTGGGCAAGCGTACTCCATCTTAATTCGTCCCGGGCACTACAGCGTCCCGTCCGTGAAGGTAAAAGTTGCCTCCTGACGCTGTGTAAATCATCTAGTATAGATGGTAAAAGGCCTTGTGTATGTGATTGCAGGTTTGGACGCGATGCCCGACTACCCTGCGTTCATCGACCTGGCGCACATAGTCTGGCTGAACAGCCATCTTCCGCAGCAGCATCAGAACAAGTGGAGGTTCCTCTTCTCATCGCACATACACGGCGAGAGCTTCTCCACTATGGCGGGTGAGACTTAAACCATTGCTTTTTGTTACTTGCAGTCTCTCGGTAGCGCAAATAAAGACTCAAATGTTACCCAAAATGCGACATATGGACCTTGACACCGCCAAGATGTTGAAAGACAGCCGCCCACAACACGAAGTCCGCCATTTTAGCAAATGACATTACTTATGTATATTATTATTATTCATTTATTTCAGATCAAATAAATCCATACAATATAACATATTAATACACACACACTTAAAACTAAAACTACATACAGGATTTCATTTAATAACAAGTATGTGGTACTACGTAGTATAGCTAGTACGAGTAGTTTTAATTTAACTTGAAAATATTTGAGGAGCGACATTTCATATGTCAAGATCTGTCCAGCCGCTTGTGCTACGGCAAAGACAAAGGAACGTTCACACATACAGATATATGCATACACTCCAAAAACATTTACCCTCTTTCGCAGTCAGGTAAAAATAGTTTTCAATCTCTGACTAGTCAGGATGTGCCTGACTAGTCAATGAGTGTCTCTGGTTTACAATTTTCTTCTTCCAGGCCGAATAATAGACCAAGGGCCTTCAATAATCATCATAGAAGACAACAGCGGCTACATATTCGGGGGCTACGCCCCTGAGGCGTGGGCGCTCGGCCCCAACTTCATTGGCAGCGACGACTCGTTCCTCTTCACTGCGTCGCCCAAGCTCAGGGTCTACCAGGCGACCTCTTACAACAACCACTATCAGTACATGAACCATCATACCAAAACCCTGCCCAACGGACTGGTAAGTAACTTTTCCTTTCTGTGACTTTAGGCCCTTGCTGTGCCTTTAAAACCAAACTGAATAAATAAATAAATATTTGAGGACATATCACACGGCACCATCTAGCCCCAAACTAAGCAAAGCTTGTATTATGGGAACCAGATGGCTGATAGAATACTTAATATACTTTTTTTTTTGTAAACACATACTTATAATTACATAATAACTACAACACCCAGACCCGGAAGAAATATTTGCAGAGCATGCAAACATTTCTCCCGCAGCGGGAATCGAACCCGTGCCTCTTGCGTCTCAGCCGAGCACTCATCGCATGTATGTATGTATGTTCGTATGAGCTAGTTGCCAACTCTAGTGACGGAGTTTTCTGGCCGCCTAAAGACCTCCGTCATGGCTTGACGACTTAAAAGCCGGGACCGACTGTTTAACGTGCCCTCCGAAGCACGGAAGCGCTCAGCTCGTAATGCCACTTGCGATCACCCATCCCAATTTGTGACCGCGGATATCGTTGCTTAACTTTAACGATCAATCAAGAACGTCTAAGCAAGCTTTCAACTAGTGTGTTGAAATGTTTTCTTATTTTCAGCTAATGGGCGGTCAGTTCAACTTCGGCGGTATATGGGTGAATGCGGACCCGTTCGGCGAAGGCTCCTCCGCCGAATCGTGCAGTACCTACCGCGGGTACAAGCGGCTCAGCAAAGAACCGACATTCAGGATCAGAAGCCTTGAGGTCTGGGGAGTGGGCGACAAGCCGCTCACTGTCAAGGACTCTGTAAGTTAAAAGCGTCAATCGGCTACGGTACCAGTGTAGTATGTAGCAACATTCTAATTCGATAAATTTGAATAGAAAAGTAAAAAAATCTGTGTCGAATCTGTATGAGAACAATGAACAACACATCTATGAACAAAACGTATTCGACAAACAGTTGATTCATTCGATTCATTCTTTCATTGACAAATTACATGTTTTGGGGATTCCCCCCTCTGTAGGGCATTAATGTTGCCAAGAAGTCGACAACGATTATCACAGAAAAAAAGGTCAATATAAGAGAAATCTTTTATCTGTATTGGTGGTCTGAAATCTGTATAGGTACAGATAAATCTGTATAAATATATGGCAACACTGTAAGGTACCCGCTTTCCATAAAGCGGGCCGTATGCTTGTGTGGTATATAAAATAAAATCAGCTCTATAAAGATAGTATAAAGTCAAAACGGTCTGAAAACATAAACACAATAAAATAAAATAAAAAAAGCATGCAAGTATTCTATCAGCCTCCTGGTGCCCATAGTACAAGCTTTGCTTAGTTTGGGGCTAGATGGCGCTGTGTGAAACGTCCACAAATATTTATTTATTTATTTTATTACACTAAATTACTAAACCCGATGCTCAGTCCTGTATGTCAATCATGCCCGGTCGACATTTTTATGATAGTGCCAGTACGATTACGATTTTTTTAAACATACATATCACGCCTGTTTCCTATAGGGGTAGGCAGAGATCACGGATCTCCATTTGCTACGATCCTGACATACTTTCATAACATTCTTCATACATGCTCGTCGGTTTAGGGTACTTTTGACCTGGCCCTTTTCCATTTTTTTTTGTATTTCTAATATTCCTAATTATTTGGGTAGTAACCATAATTTTGGGGCACAGATGATGTCGATATCATCTCGCAGCAGCGTGCTCGACACGAAGAAGTCTGATCGTAACTTCTTGACGTTGATTGGCAAGCCGACCGTCAGCGACGGACTGAGGGATTGAGAAGCGTGGAATGGAATATATTTGGTTACTATTACTCAGCGTGGAATGGAACGTAGTTGATCGGTTATTTTTATGTGGATTTCGCGTAGAATGGAACGTAGCTGATCGTTTATTCTCGTAGACTGATACGTCGAATGGGATAATGTGAACTATGCGTATAATGGAACGTAGCAGATAGTTGATTTGTTGATTTATCAGTCGGTTGTGTAAAATTTGAATGTAAATTTGTGTATTTGGTTTAGATACTTACCTAGCTCAGAGTAAAATGTATTAGTTGATATAAATAATTGCGAATAAAATTATAATGCAATTTTCGGTGAAGTCAGCATCAAAAGAAAAAGATGATTAAACGAAGTTCCAAACCCAATTTGTAAATTGAATGTCAATTTAATATTAACTGAATACTGAATTAAGTGCTTGCAATAAATAATTTCGAAATTCAAAAATGTCACCAACTTCTGATTCTGTCTGTAAAAAGCATAAATCTCTTTATTATGATTCAGAATACAAAAATACAGATCGCAGAAGAAAGATAAACACCTACCACATTTACCCAGAGACAATACGAAAAACAATCATCTCACAACTTGGTAAACAATGATCTTTCAATATATCCAATGACACAAATTAACTGTAAAAAGGCGCTCACCAAATGGCTAAAGACTCAAAGTTACGACAAAATAGAATACCTGCTCCAAGCCAGGATGTTAAAGCTAAGCAATGGCACACACACACACACACACACACACACACACACACACTTATAGTTTAAGTACTTATAGTTTCTTGTATTTCCTGTTGCCCAGACTCATGAGACTGGCATCAGGAAACTCAAATGTTTATAATAGAGATACACTCTTGAACAAATATAAAACCTGTTATTTAAGAGTGGTTTCTCCCAACACAAGCATATTTATTGCTTAAAAGGAGTTTATAAACCTTTTTATGTTTTTATTTTAAGCAATAAACATTTTAATTTCATTCATCTGTACATTAGTGTTAATGTCTATGATATTGGCTTTATTTAATAGATAATTTTATGTCGTTACTGTTTTAATACGATTTCGGGCATATGAGCGCCAAGGCTAGTAACAGGGGTCGTATATCAGCAATAATAACTGTGAACTGGCCTCCACAATCTTGTATTCTCATACATTTAGGTTACTTTCTTTGGGAGTATGTGAAATCACCAAGTCTAATGTCGATAAACCAGAGACGTTAGACCATTTGGAAGTCAACATTCGCCGTGTGTTCCTGATATACGGTTCCCGATTTTATTTTGGACAATTTATTTAATTTAATTTTCAGAGTTTTTGGGGAACTTACAGCTAGGTACAAATAGTATAGAAAAATGAAATTATAACCAATTGAGGTAACTCTACATGGTTGCTTAAGGCCATTTTAAAGTTTCCACTTATTTAGTTGTAAGTTACATAAATATTGAAACAGTTTAAAGATCCTGACTAATATAAATGATTGTGTATACAGGATGAACGCGATACAAGTGTACTGGACATCGACCCGGAGGCGAAAGCGATCCTGGAACTCGCGGGCAAGACGCGCCATAGCGAGGGAATACGGGAGCCGCCGCCTCTCTAATTGTGAATACGGAAGCAGACACTACAATGCAATCCTCACTATAAAATATATCAAAAACATTCAACAGTCACATACATAGTACACCACCTACAGCCTCAACATCATCGAGGATACTGGAACACTGCTGCCAACATCCCAACGTCCTTCTCCGGTACTTTAAGGAGTTGTGCTGGCTGGGGGAGGGTAAGCAAGGGGATAATGCACAATACACCCCACCGCGGGACGTCAGTGCAGATCTTTGTTCCCCTAACTTATTTAGAATTAGAATCCAACGACACCTCATTTGTCAAAATCCGTCCAGCCGTTTCGGCTACAGGGGCAGCTAAAGGAATAAATTGAAAATAGCTTCTTATAGCCGCCATATCAGATTTTTAACACTTTATACAGACACTCAGGTCATCCAGACAAATCAAACACCTCATTTGTCAAAATCTCTCCAGCCGTTTGGACTACAGCTTCCCCCCAAAGGAATGCACATACAATCCCAAACACATTACGCTCCTTTGCAGTCGGGTAAAAAATAGATATAGTGGTTCGACCGGAGACCGGATTTCGGATATTCGGCGTAGGCTTCGGTTAGAGCGCCGAATATCTGGCGCAGAAAATCCCACGTGACTAAATTCAAGTTGTAACCTGTAGAGGGGCGGGGCGTGTGTTCTGAAATAGTGAAGAAAGTGGGGTAGTGTTTGAATACTTTAATATTACGACCTCAGTGGTATGGTGGACGAATGCCCGGCTGAGACGCTAGGGTTTCGTTTCCCGCTGCGGGGTAAATATTTGTAAGTTATGCAAACTTTAAACTCAACATACTTTGTTCAATATGATCGGTAAGGATCACATGAAACTGTTTTAAATCTACGTTGAATCTACGCCATGCGAATATTTCTTCCTGGTCTGGATGTTGTACCATGGTAGTCGTAGTTTCTGATACCTACGACACAGGGAATCCTAGTGTGGGGTCAGGACTGTGTATGTGACTGTCGGGTTAAATTTATTATTTATTAGCCAAATGTACTTATACATCGTGTCAGTCTACTAAATGATGACGCTGTGTGAAAAAAAATTGCCTTGAATATTGCAAAGTGAGATTCGAACTCGCGTCTCAACATTCGAAAGCCTTGGATGTTATATTTTGGATTTTGTCAATTGTGTAAAAATGTTCCTTAGAACATAAGTTACAAAGGTTTTGTAAAACTTAAAAATAATATAAAAAGGAGACGCAATATTAACTAATATTTAATAATTGAACTAATTGAATATTGTAAAAATTTGTCTCTTCTCATACATATATATTATCACGCCCGTATCCCCAATGGGGTGGGCAGAGCCACAAGTAAACATAAGAAAACTTGCAGCCACTCCTGATTCAAAGTCACCAGGTTAATGTGGATGAGTTTGATTGGATTATTGCCATGAAAATGGTGGTACTACTGCTACTAGTTGTGTCACTAGTTCCGTCGTACCAGTGTGGTGAAAGGATTTAAAGTGCGCGCACACTCTTCTCGTGCGCTTGGCACAGGTTTTTCGAACGTTTTAGGTTCTACGTGAGAATGTACCTATGTATGTGAGATAAATGTTCTTTTGTGACGTTTGTACAAAATTATTTTTGCAATAAATGCATTTTTAATGTAGGATTGTGCCTTCTGTGTCAATAGAAGTAAGGACCGGATTGGAAAGAAAATTAAAATCATAGATAGAGTGACTAATGCCCGGTTACGATATTCTACTAACAGACGATAGATCGTTCCTTACCATAGCAGCGATGGTTTTCTGTTAAGAAATATTTAACTTTGAAATTATTATTTTTAAGGTTGACTGAAATCCAAGAGGCGCGGGTTCGATTCCCGCTGGGGAAGAAAAGTTTACATGTTCTGCGAAATTATGTCTTCCGGGTCTGGGTGTTGTGGTACCATGGTACTCGTAGTTTCTGATACCCACGACACAGGGGATCCTAGTGTGGGGTCAGGACTATGTATGTGACTGTTGGGTGCTATTTATCTTTATTATTTAAATATATGACGCCTTTGGACAGATATGCATTGCTATGGTAATGCACGATCGATCATACGTTAGTGGAATATTGGAACCGAGCATTAAAATTAACCGATTAGATAGTGACAGGAAAATATTTATACTTACACTTCACAGGATCATCATCATCATCATCATCATCATCATTTCTCTTCCCTTATCCCATTTTATGTGGGGTCGGCACAACATGGTATTCCTCTTCCATTTCCACCTGTCAGAAGTCATCTCAACGGTCACTTCTTTCTTACTCATGTCATCTTTACTCTTCACAGAATGTAGGGAATAATTTGTTTAGCATTATGTCCGGTCCTTTGTTTTGTGTCTGGTGAATAACGTCGTAAGCGCACATTTTGCTTTTTACATATTAAGCATATCATGTTTTCAAAGAGACCTCTATTCCTAGATAGTTCCAAAATAATTGTAGCTTTTAATGTATAATTGTATATTTAAGCTAGCATAATATATTTTCTCTTTTTCTCTAGTAATAGCTTTCTATACCGTTTATAAGTCAGTACTAGTCAGTACCAAATGTGAAATACAAGAAATATTGTAAAATTTTGACCGAAAATATTAAATTGTCCACATGTTAGGAAAACTTTTGGAATTCTATTGTAAACTAATGTACAACATAAGTGCCAAGGAATTTAATGCCATATGAAGTTACTATAGAGTAGATTATTGCATGTATTTTTGATACTATTATAATGCACAATTTCTGCACTTACTACGCTACATTCCTTTAAATATTTGTGTCTTTAAATATCGGCTGTAGAAAAATTTTCCTTTTCTGTAACATTGTTGTGAATCTTGAACGAAATAATATGTACTACATATTTATTAATTTGATGTATTTTAATGTGCTTTATGTTCTGTGATTGATCGTAATTAAAAGATCTGTATTTAGTCTCATTTAAAAGTATTATTTCGCTTAAATGCTTGTTGTGCAAATAACATTGTAAGAGATGTGTATTTTTGTTGCATTGAGCTGGAAGTTACTATGGCTGTTTTAGCTAGTCACTACATTTTAGGGCTACGACTAAATGTTGATGTGATTTGAAAACCCGGTGCAAAAAAAAGTGTAATTATGACCTTATTTGTGTGAGCGCACATGGGCTAATGTTGCTAAAGCAATAGTTGCTAAATAATTAATTGGTGTGTTGTTAAACAAACAAACAAAAAGTTAGCAGCATAGGCGACCACCGGACCACTTGTTCTATTAGGCAGTACCATTGATGGCACCGATTTGTTCCAATTGTACCATTGATGGTACAACTGACACCGAACTGTACTGACTTATCGTAGGTACCTAATATTTATTTATCTCTCTTATATTTATTTATCATGGTACAATTGGGACAAATCGGTGCCAATTGTACCATCAATGGTACTGCCTAATGGTACAAGTGGTCTGGCAGCGCATTTAAGCAACTAGGACGAAAGTTTAGCAACAAGTTGTTCTCACAATAGTAGCCCATGTGTTGCTTTAGGCGACAAATAGTCGCGTTATGTAGTCAAGTTGTGCAAATTTATTTATTTAATTTATAACAATAAAGTTCATTTTAAAACATCCTTGAAAATATAGGTGTGTTTTATTTCCTGGCCTATGAAATGTCGCTTAACGTCGAGAAATAACGCACGGACTATGAGAATTTATATTTTATGCTGTCTGGAAACTAAAAAAGTAAAAGAAAAAAAAATGCAAAGAAATTCTAATTAATCAAACATCACAATTGAATTCTTATTCTTCTACAACTTCTCTTTTAGAAAAAGATAGGTCCATTGGCAAGTCTTGGTCGCAATCCATGCTCTCCAAATCCTGGTTAAAACAGACCTTGGTCGCTTTCAGTGCTTTGTAGTCATATTTACCGTTGGTTACATTCTGACGCTTTTCCGCGCTTTCGGATACATTTTGGCATATATTCGCTATATTTTCGGCAACATTTTGGCACATTTCCTCAGTACTTTCGGCCACATTTTGGGACATTTTCTCAGTACCTTCGGCAACATTTTCAGTATTTTCAGATACATTCTCGTTTTTGCCTTTGTTCGGGTTATGGCAAATCTTGCCGTAGAGTGGTACGTTGACAGTCTCTTCTACAGGCTGCCCGGAATCGAAGTTTCTTCTCACTCTGCACAAAGAAAAATATACTTATATAATTTAGTCCTCTCATTTTCAACTCGGGGTTTGCCAAAAAGCGATAGAGCGCAGGATTTTAAGTAGGGGAGAGTTGGCCTAAACCGTGCCCCTAAGGGAATTTATTCTATAAATCAAGTTAAAATAAATTCGAAATATTTTAATAGGTGGAGATTTTAACTGGCTACATTTACAAAACTTCAAATTCATAAAAAAAAACACAAAAATAATAATAACTAAAATTTGGAAAAGCGCTTTAAATTCAAGATGGGTACTGGGAAGCGAGGGAATGGGAACAATTGCTCTCCAAGAACGTTTCTTGTGTATTGTAGAATAAAATCTGATTTACTCGACATATTCTATTATTACTGACCCCCCCCCCCCCCCCCCCCCAAAATTAGAGGCTGCGGCCGCGCCTGGTAGGAGGTAGGTACATACTTGTAGTTGCGGCAGGCTGGCGGGGCGTGGCGCTCCAGGTAGCGGCGCTGGCTGAAGGGCTTGCCGCAGCGCTCGCAGCGCCACTGCCACGCGTGGTGGCCGCGGGTTCTCTGGTGGGCTCTCAGGTTCGACCTGCGATACCCAAACTTACAACTTTCACGACATTGCGTCATTTTATCACATCAGTATAATAAGTCTCGATACATAACTGCGCCATGTAAACCGATTGACATTATACCATTAAAACATCGGAAAAGAGAACTGCAAGGACAGTCATCTCAGCAAAGTTAAGTCCTGTGTTTGCTTGTTGATTTTATTTGCTTTCTCTCTTATTAAGTAGTTTGTAGTTTCACAGAGGTGACGATCCGATTATTGAACACTTATACTTAGTGGGAAACCCTAATCTTCCTATCCTTAAAGACTTACAATAATGTCTTGACAATGATGCCTTGATTAGGAACTGTAATCAAGACATTAGGTCTAAATAATAAGAGCAAATAACTAAGGTTATAGATATGTGTCGTGGGAGACCGATCAACGCAGCTGCGGGCATGGGAGTATGGATGTGTCCTTTCAAGACCAACTGCCATTCGAACATTCTAACCTGTCTTAGGTTAGGTACCTACCACACTAAAAGTACGGCAGTACCTACACCGCAAAAAAGACGGTTCATTCGCAGAGTTGTTTCATTGTGCAAAGGCCAACGGAACTTCTGCTGTTATCTTGTTACTGCTTAAAAGTTCCTACATAACAGCAGTGTGTTTTTATTGATACTAAGACTAAGATTTTAACTGTCAAACTGTTTTCATTCATTCATCGTGTCAATCAGCTCAAACTCTCAAATTAATCTAAAGAAACCAGATCGATTTAGCGAAATATGAAGCCACCTCTATGGCCCTATCAAAGGCCTTATAAGGTCTTGGGTGCAGGTTTCTGGGCACAGAGGGCAGGAAAGCAAGTGCAGCATGTCTTGTATAGGTGCTCCGCAATCTCCCTGGACTTGGGATGGGTCAATTATGCCCCACATGACTAAGTTGCTTTTGCAGCGACCAACTTGAGTACGGATTCAAACTGATACAGCACGCTTCTGATGTGACGTGAACGGGGTTGCAGAAAGTTTGCATGGATGATTGCTGTTGATGATGATGATGATGTTTAAACTAAATGTCCAAAGACATGAAAGAACTATGAATGACTGTGGAAAAGGGGAAGGGAAAGAAAATGTTAGGATACTCATAGTCATATCAAAACAGAATGAAGTTTTGAACTATAGGAAGTACCTACCTACATGATATAGATGATATAGAAAATTGTGATAAGTATAAAGGGGAGTTAATGAATGAATGCGTGATAGTATAGAAGGTTGTCGCATTACAATAACGACAGTTAATTTAAGTTAGATATAAGAAAAAAAAAACGGGGCTGCAGACCCTGTCTCACCGGTCTGCGAAGCTGCGTCCACAGTGGGGCTGTGGGCACGGGAAAGGCCGTTCGCCTGTATGCAGCCGCATGTGCCCCTTCAAGACCCACGGCCTGTCAAACGCCTTGCCACATTGAGTACAGCGGTGCACCGCGCGGGCTCGCCTGACCTCAGATTTGCAGGCGTCTGGAACGAATAGTACTAAAAATATGGGTGAAATGAAATGCATAATGAAAGACAGATAAATCAGTCAGGAACTGCGAAAAAATACACCAAAAAGCAAAGAAGCTTGAAGTTACTGGATTCCAAAATTTATCTAGTTTGTTTCCACGACAGATCCTGTATAATTTATTGTTTGCGAGGTACCCACACTATATTCCGAGCTTTATTCAATTCTGTTGAACCATTACTGACTAGTGCAGGGTCTCAGTCAGAATCTTAGTTGGATAAAATGACGCTTCTTTGGTTGGATAAACTAATAAATGGATAATACCCACCGATAATTCCTACATAGTTTTGACCCCACAATAGCATTTCCTGCGTCATGTTTATTTATTAAAAACTGCACCATGGTATCACAACAAAAAGAATTAGAATCAGAAAAAAGATCCTAGAATTGGGGCTGAATATGAACAAAATACCAGCTAGAAAATGGTAAAGATGTTCTTAGCCATAACAAATTACCTGTAGCCTGTAGGTACGTAGGAGTAGGTATAGGTAACATCTAATGTTAATAATATAATTTGAACTATAATTATAAATAAATAACACCCAACAGTCACATACATAGTCCTGACCCCACACTAGGATTCCCTGTGTCGTGGGTATCAGAAACTACGAGTAGGTACCATGGTACCACAACACCCAGACCCGGAAGAAATATTAGCAGAACATGCAAACATTTGAACCCGCGCCTCTTGCGTCTTTGTCGAGCAATCGCCAGCCACGCCACCGAGGCCGTCCTTATTAAAAAAAGCAAATAAGAAAGTAGAATATTACCAGTGTTTCTTAATAAAGTTATTAATAAATGTCCAGCAATTGTATTAGCTGATAAGTTGGGTGATGGAATGACACAAAATTATAAGATGGCAGGTACAGTTACCTGTATTGAGAACGCAAGTAGGTATGCCCGTAATTATGTACAGGATGTTGATGCATGTCATAATGCAATAACACACATTGTACCTAGTGTTATTGTGAGAGCGACCTTGCTAAATGCATCACTCATAGAAGAGGATCCCCTATAATGTTGTGTTATCACGACTAAATTGATCCGGCTGTGACGAAAACAAAACCGGCCAAGTGCGAGTCGAATTCGCATGCGGAGGGTTCCGTACCATCGTATATACATAAATGTTTCTTTTATGCCACCAATAGGTGGCAACACGTTCCTTATTAAAATCAAGCATAAATTAGACACGTCTCTTCTATGAGGGCCCGCGGAGACTTAGTAATAGGGTCCCGTTGGCACCCTTCGGGCACAGAACTCTAAAAAAAGCAAGATTTTTCTATACAGAATGCTGTTTAGTTCTATTTCGTCTCATATAAGTGCTAAGGTACCTAAAGTAACCTTAATACCTATATTTTTTTTCATAGGTTTATTTGGTGTGAGTTCATAGGGCTCCTAAATGACGTTAGGTTCAAATGTGGCGGGTGAGTACCTGGACGAAACGCTACAGGTTCGGGTTCGATTCCACGACCGGACAAATGTTAGTATGCTCTGCAATTATTTCTGGAATGGTTCTCGTAGCTTCTGATTCCAACGAGACAGGGAATCCTGGTGTGAGCTCAGAATTGTATGTGACATTGAATCTTTTACCAACTTACCCTCCGTCTTTCCCGCCACGAGCACTGGTGCAATATTCTCTTCGTCAAACGACTCCTTGCAGACGAGCAGTTCTTTGTCAAGCTTCACCAAACTCTTCAGTTTTTCAGCTATCTTGTCTATTTCCAGCCCTTTCAGTTTCAGTGGCTCTCTATTTCGGATTTCCACAATGATGGGGGCTAATGGCTGTACGAGAGGCACCTCAAACTCATTTTGAATATCTATCTTTTTCTTGTCCTCCTCAACTACAGCTATACTTTCTTCAATTCCTGTTTTTTCTTCGGTCATTTGAGGTTTTTCTTCTAGGATTCGTGATTTTTCTTTTTTTAGCACCTTTCCCTCGAGCTGTATATCGTTCCGCCTAGTTTTTTGAGTTCGAAATTTCCCGTACGATTTACGTTCCGTTTTTGCTTCGCTTGACCTTAAATTATAAGTATTATCTGTGAGTTTTTTGGTTCTATTCTTCGTGACTTCAGTGACAGTAACCGCTCTTTCGTTTTCAGAAGCGTATTCGTAAGTTTCCGTATCAGTGAATTGTCTAAGGAACTGACTTTTCTTAAGGAGTTGGAGATAGAATCTGGTTGATATTGGAACCTTGTCGTGGTAAATCGTTTCATTGTTTTTCAGAAGGTGCTTTTGTCGTTTTATATTTTGTTTCGGACCTCTTGGTAGAGCGGGTTTGTATTCAGCTAGAAGTAGATATTAATTTGGTAGTTAATTACAAGAGAAACAGACATATTCTCTACCAGTCCCAAAAAAACTAGACCTCCGACTTAACCGTGACGCAGAATTGACGTAAAAAAAAGGTATTTTTTTTAACTCTATGTACCTAATTTGAAATGAGGCCTACGGCGTAGGCCGTAGATCATGCACGCTACGTTGAATCTACTATAATAATTTAGGACTCTGAATAGGTATTCAGTACTCTTAGTATTCGTTCGGTAGAAGTAAGAGGTGCCTACCTGCTAGGTACGAAATCACACACATACACCTCTACAGAATCACAATTTACAATTCTACAAGTGATATGTTACTGTGCGTTGATACGGGAGTTATATCTACGGCACTGTTTATGTATTTGAATTATCTAGTATCTTTTCTAATATTTTATACTGAATACTACCAAGTTTTGACAAAGTAGATGTTTCGATCACTTACTTTCGAGTGAAAGATCACCTGTTTCTTGTATGAAAATGTCTCTTGGCGGACGTACGGATTTTAAGAAACATCTGGGCATGTTTTCAGCACTGGATATCTTACATCGAATCGAATAATTACATAAAGTTTATTAGAAAATATTTATATAATATGAATATTTGCAAATACTTGTGAAGCACTTGCTACACATAGACAGTAGACAGCATCGTTTCGCATTTTTATTTTTGGAATTTCATATTCAAATTGAGTGTTCGACCTCGGCGGCCAGTGCCGCTGACCGCGCGTCATTATTACTTCTTAATTTTGTTTACGAGGACAGCTTTGATGTGTTTAAATAAACCTGCACGGTTCGGAAAAGCTCTCCTAACGGTGGGCATGTATCGTGGAAAGCGTGGATAATGAGCGCGCGCGCGAAGCCGAGGGGAGCGGGGAGGGCGAGGCAAGAGGGCGCGCATTGATTATTCGCCGTCGTATGTCCGTCGCGGCGGCACGCGTCCCATTTAAATTTAGATTTGCCGCCCGAAACGATCTCGGCGCCGGGAAATGTTGAACAGTGCCTCCCGCGGTCGGATCTGTGTGTTACACTTATAATCTCGGAGTGCGTGAGGGAATGGACATATGACGTAGCATAAGGAGCTAAGGGCGGAGGGGCCGCCGGCGACGCGATGGGCAACTCGTGCAGCTCGGGACAGGCACATAAGGACAAGGACAATGTATCGCAGCATTCCGAAGAGTGAGTACCACTCGCGAGTATGGATCTTGACGCAGCGTGAAGGTCACAATAGGTACTCTCGTTAGCTAATGAGTCGAGTGAAAACAACATGTACTATTTATGTAATAGGTATATTGTCGGTAGCCGGAGATAAGCGAGTTGTGGTGTCGTCAAAATAAATCAATACGTTGTCAGCGCCTGCCTATGTCTGGCTATAGGTTCCGTTGCAATTGTCATTGCTACCTACACACAATAAAGAATAGGATTTCGCTAAAATATAAAGTGGTTGAGACTATAATAGATCATGAGCAGTTTTAGGTTAACTTCAAATCATAAATCAATAAAGGTATCATAATTTTATTTCAATATACTAGTTAAGTACTTGCGTACTTAATACCTATCCACAAAAAAAAACAGTTAAGGGTAGGGGCTCTAGCTATCTGCTTCTTTATTTTCAAGCAGTTGACGTAGGTACTTTGGTTTATCTAACGGGTAGGTATCTACCTAATCTTTAAAATTACCTACGTATCTATGCATCTGACATTTTAAAACGTATTTTCTGTAAAGTTTTGTCAAAATATACCGTAGTCCTTTATAGATCGATCCTCATCTCGAAACTCTTGACGTCTAGGGACCTGTCAATTTGACAAATCCAATGGACGTTTTCCTTCACTCAGATCTTTCGTTTAAATCCTGTCGTGACATTTTAGTTCGAAATTCGAGAGAGGTACGATTTGAAGTGATTTTGTACGGACTTCAAATATTGTGGTGATAATTAATGAGATTTTTCGGTGACATTTAAAGTTACCGAAGTAAACGCCTATTAACTATTTTAACTATCAAATTATGCGAAAGAGGATTATTATGTAGATGTATTCACTATTTCACTAACTAAAAACTAATTTACGGAAAAGGCTTTAAAATAAAAACAAACAAAGTCACTGAAGTCAACGCAGTCGGTCGTTAAAAGATATTTTTTATTTAATCTGTAGATATATCTGTCAACTAATTTAGGTTTATAGGTACCTAGGCAATTAGGTTACGTCCGTCATAGGTTAGGTAATTTGTAATCTTCTCACGCACACTGAACTATATCAAGCACTTATGAATCTGCGTTGTAGGTACGTGATAGACTGAATTCAAATGGACGAGTTAGATTTCCCCAAGGCCAAAAACATAAAGAAATGTCACTGTTAACCTAGCGTCCCGGTAGTGTAGATTAAAGTTGCCTCCTAACGCAGTATAAATCATCTAGTACAGATGGAAAGCCTCACTTACTTATCTTTACTTTTAAGTAGGTACTTACTTACATTAAGCATAATTTTATTCATCATTTTGATCATTGCACCACAGCTGTTGACCTTTATTTTATTAATATTGATAAATCAAAAAAGTCACCATGGTTCACCATATCCATCTTGGGACTTTGAATCAGGAGTGACTGCCAGTTTTTTTTATGATTTGTGGCTCTGCCCACCCCATTAAGGATACAGGCGTGATAATATGTATGTATGATAAATCAAACTTCATTTTAGGAGACAGGTACTAACTACTTAAACATCCATTAAGTTTTTTTGAAGTTCGGGCTTGAGTATGTACTTACGTGAGTTCCTCTCAAACTTTCGGTTTGATTACCTGTCTGCTAAGATGTGCGAGAGTTCGGGTATTTTTTAGCTTTTAAGTTCAGGTGAAAATATTTTACAGAAAGCTGAAAGCCTTTGTAAAACTTTCGTTTGCATTATAACTTCATCGTGCTTTCTCTTTGGCCTTATCTTAATTAAAAAGTCTGGTTCTAACAGATTTTCTTACGTAGGTACCTACAAAATATCTAGCTAAGAGCTAAGGATTTTATAGTAGAAGTAAGTCAAAGAAAAGTTTATGTATTCAAAAAAAGGATCGCATACAGCTATAAGTATCATAACTTAAAACTAAAAACATAACATTAGGCTTACTATCTGATCCACAAGCCAATTAAAGGCGAACACAGCACTGACTGAAAGCATCAACATATTTTTGTTAGTTTAATATTCTTAAACAATGAATCTAAAAGTTTAATGGATTGTGTAAAAGATGACATGGAGTGACTGCAGAGATGATGGCTGACAGAAGGAAATCGAAGAAAAGAACTGGCTGTTCCGAATCCACATAGAGGAATAAGAATAAGAAGAGGGAATAAGGCCACGGAGAAGATGATGACGGATAGATGGTTTCAACAGCGGCTTTAGTCAAATACATAAGTAACCTACCTACAAACTTACTGACTACTACTGATCGGAACCAGTGTGGTGATAGGATTTAAAGTGCGCCTTAAAGGCACTATTCACCATCATTTACCTGGCCTTCTCCCACGTTATGTGGGGTCGGCACAACATTGTATAATATTCTTCTTCCATTTCCTTCAGTCAGAAGCCTTTCAACACTCACTCCTTTCTTTCTCATGTCATCTTTCAAACGTTCATCCATACTTTTTTTCCTATCTCTACCCATTTATCATTCCACATTCATATCTAAGTTTCACGATACACCATGACCCATTTGTTCGCTGTTGATAGCTAATGATGCCATTTTATTAATAAACATCCAAATTACTGAAGCAATTGGTCGATATCGGGTGTCCAGGGTTCCATTACCGGTCAAACGAGATGTCGCATCAATCATAATGACTCGAGCCGTGTTAGAGCTTCGGCCAAGCTGAGAGCCAGCGTCTTAGTACTTAGTCTTTTTATCACTGTCTCAATTATTGATTAGTGGGTCACTTTGACCAGTAGATGGCAACACCTACAGCACATGTCTTACTACAATTTAAGAAAAATACCTAAGAATACCTAAACAAGAATATATACCACCAAGAATTTATGACATGCGTCATTAATATATGACGCAGAGCAACTCCAAATAAGAAAGAGCCAAAGGGTTCAAATACCAGGCCACGAAAAAAAAATGTCTTACTACACGTAATTCTTTCGAACCGGTCGGTGGTGTAAGAATTGAGTGTCTCCTTTTGTAAACTTGACAAAAGGTCTTTGATTTTTTTCAGGTTTTCTGTACAAAGTCTTTCAACTGTCTGTCGTGTGTAAGGTTGTGTCTGTCAAAAAAATTAAGGCTTTTTACCATCTATAGTAGATGATTTATACAGCGTCAGTAGGCAACTTTTACCTTCACAAACGGGACGCTGTAGTGCCCGGGACGAATTAAGATGGAATAGGCTTGCCCAGCGCCTATTCCATCCTCTCAGCTTACTCGGCCTTGTCCACAGGAAAGACATGGTCAATACGTGCAGAGCTGACTAAGCTGCGGGTTTCCTCACGATTTTTTCCTTCATCGTTTGGAAGTACTGGTATAGCGCACAAAAAAATTTGTGCAGAGATTCGTGTGTAATTTTAGCAGGATGGTCGTTATTTCGGAAATACTGCTAGAAGAGATGACTGACGTTTCCTCCATTATTTTCTCTAGCGCTAATTAGGGTAGGTATAGTGACCAAGGACTAATGAATGACGCAATTAAAAAAAATCGAACTACATAATAAAATATTCAAAAAGACAATGTAGATATTTTGTTCAATTAATGTTTCGCAAACAAAAAAACACCAGCATAAATTTATTTTGCCGTTCTAAAATATTTTCTTTGCATTGTGTCCATAACAAAAACTATTCCATAACCATCTTGTTTGTAACATAGATTAATTCTGCATGTTGGATATGGATTGAGAAGGCCATGCCGAAATCAGGATGCAGGGTGATCCACATACAATATGCCTGTGTCTGTGTCTATCCTTTTTTCCGGTGATAGTACCTACCTCATGTATGTGCGCACGTGCTAACGATATCCTACTAGGTACTAAACCGTATCATTATAGTTCTTTCGGATCAGAGTGATGAAATTTTAAAGATTTAAAGTGCGCTTTGACGGCTTCCTTCGTACACTTGACACGTGTTAATATATCCTACCAAATGATGTAATAAAATCACTTGATAAAAAGTCTTTTAGTATCTCAAATTTTGGTCACAAGAAAAATTTTTTTTGCTCTCAGTCTGGTCGATTCAGTTTTGTATTTTTCTAAACTTAATTTGATAGCTCTAAAATTATAGCGATCCCTTTTATATCAATGTATAGGAAAGGGACAATAGCATTTTTTAGGGCTGTCAAACTAAACTAAGTTTATGAAAATGTTATTATTGTTCCGAGGAAAATGTCCAACAAAATCTATACCATAATGACCTCTTTACTTTTTGTGTTTAGATCATCATCATTTTCCTGCCCTTATAACTTATGTCAGATAACTTCTTTTTATTCAGAGGAGTCTTCGTAAATGGACCTAAATGAAAATAGAACAGCAAATCAACTTGTAAAAATCAATAAAACCTCCGAGATAAAACCGATGGTTTTAGAAAAATAAAAAAAATGGCGCCCTGAATGAATGGAGGACTTTTTAACTAGGTACCTTTCTATCTAGTCGTTTCACTAGTTCTTTCGAACCAGAACTTTAAACAATAAATACGAAAGAAATTGAACTAACGAAAGATTAGGCAGTAGGTATTTAGCATTTGTTACCATCGCCTTCCTAAAAGGAAAAATTATATAACAACAAACAAAACCAATAATTTTATTTGTCAAACCCTAACCAAATAAAATCGTAAAATATAGTTTATTATAAGAAAATAACCACAAGATAATATTGGGGCATGTGACGAGTCTTTTATGTGCCAAACGAAGGTCAGTCGCCGGTTTCATGCGTTATAAAAATGTTATTTATGTATTTGTCGAATTGACGATCCATTTTGCCGCCAAAATAGCCATTTAGCAAAGTGGCTATACTGGTTGAAATCCTTTTGCAAATGGCGAAGATTTATTGTAGGCACCTCATCACTTCCCTGGTGGACTGGGAGAAAAGAAAAAACATATAACACGTCCAGCTGCTTCTCTCCCCGAGCATGTCGTAAAAGAGCATATCTTCTCCAACAAGAATTTTTGACAACCTCGGTGGCGTGGCAGGCGTGTGCTCGGCTGAGACGTAAGAGGCGCGGGTTCGACTCCAGCTACTGGAGAAATGTTTGTATGTTCTGCAAATATTTCTTCCGGGTCTGGGTGTTGTATTATAAGTATGTATTTACAAAAAAAAAGTATATAATTATTGTATCAGACAGCTGGTTCCCATAGCATAGTACAAGCTTTGCTTAGTTTGGGGCTAGATGGCGCTGTGTGAAATGTTCATAAATATTTATTTAATGGGCTATCTGTCGCCATGGTTCACCATATCCATCTTGATACTTTGAATAAGGAGTGGCTGCAAGTTTTCTTATGATTTCTTGTGGCTTTACCCACCCTGTTCTATACATACATAAGTATTAAATGGGCGTGTAAATTAATATGTATGTACTTAACTACCTAAGTGAGAGCACTGGTATTCGATGGTGATGAAGTACCTAGGTATCATAAAATTCAAAATCAGATTTTCTGAATCAAAACAACTTTCGATAATATAAAGGGTTATATAAAAGGATTAAAATAACAATTTACTCGATAAACCCGTCCCTTCAATAAACAATAAAGGCACTTATAACTTCTGGTGAACTCTTGGCTGACAGCTGTCAGCCAGTCTGAGGCAACTTCACCGTTACCGAGCTAAAATAACGAGAATTATTTGAACTTTCTTTAAATATAAATAGCTAAAATCAGCCTACAATCCGCTGGCCTGGATAAAAGTGCACGAAAGGAGCCTTTGAGGCGCACCTTAAAATGTATGTTACTCCAGCGCACGTAGGTCCTATTTTTCTTCAGAGTTAAATTCAAATCCGATCAGCCTAACCCCCAAATACTCAAACGCGACTCAGAGTTGAGCACGTTTCAAGTCACGGTTTTTTGACAGTTTTTGATGAGAATCTGTCAAAAACTCGTCGCTTGAGACGTGCTCAACTCTGAGATGCGTTTGAGTATTCGGGGGTAAGGGCCGTGATTGAGGCACAAATATCCAAACATCCTCACTTCCTTGCAAGGTAATATAAACAAGTAATTAATATAATAAACGAGCTATTTCATACCTACTTTCATAGTTAATAGCTGCTACATACAATACGCCAAGCCAAAAGCATAATGTATGTAAACACGATGAAAAAATCTAACGACGCAGCGCGCAGCCATCGCTGGCAACCGGCCAAAGTCAACTTATGATTTAATTCTAGTTATTTGTTCAGCATTGTTTTTAATAGACACTTAACAATAGCCTGTGTCACTTCGCATACGATTTGCGTTTTGTCTGTAGGTACTTTGAGCTTATGTACATAGGTAACTTTCAATTTGAATTACTTACCACCGAATACTCAAACGCGACTCAGTTGAGCACGCCTCAAGTGACGAGTTTTTGATGAAAATCTGTTTTCATCAAAAACTGTCAAAAAACCGTGACTTGAGATCGTCCTTAACTTTAAGTCGCGTTTGAGTATTCGGGGGTTAGTTCAGCTTCTGATAGTGCTGTCCATAGCTGCGCACTGAGGATGCTGCGCGAGGCAATACTCGCGTTTCTCTCGGGCGAGGCACTTGCCTCTCGCGGCAGCTTCGTGAGGCTGCTCGGTCACACAGTACGCAGCTAATAGGTAGGTATTTATTTATTAATAGGCAGCTGACAGCGGTCATCTGCGACCCACCCAAAAAACTTAGTAAGTACCTACCTATACGTATTACTTAGCCAAACTATAGACACAATTAATGTAAACAAACCACCCATACTGTACCTAAAACTTACTTTTTCCTTAGCTAAACATGTTTATGGAACTTTTAAGTAGTACCAATAGTTAAATTAAGGTATAAAAACTTATACTTAAACTTATACTTCTCTGCTAGACTGGGAGTAAAGAAAAAACATAGAATGCGTCCAGCTGCTTCTCACCTTGAGCATGTCGTAAGAGTCGACTAAGGTATAGTATCCTCTCCAACATGATGAATCTATATGGGCGATGGGCTGATCACCTGTCACCATGATTCACCATATCCATCTTGGAACTCTTGGATCAGAAGTGGCTGTAAGTTTTTTTATGATTACTTGTGGCTCTGCCCACCCCGTTACGGGCGTGATAATAATATTATCACGCCCGTATCCCTAACATATTATGTATGTATGTATAAAAACTTATGTTGCGAGGTATATTTACCTAAAACTAAAGTGATTTCATGGTTGTAATAATGAAAAATACGAGTCGGTTTGTTTACATAAATTGTAGGTAGGTATCTCCAGTTTGGCTGAATAGGTAATGACGATTTAATGATCAGGATCAAACCATGTCTTACCAGACAAATAAATTCATTACATGCATACGTACGTCTCTTAGAATTTAGTGCCTATTAAAAATAATCGGTCTCCACGATTTTCCAGCAAAATCGTGACGTAGATAGATTGATGCCAATAAAATTGAACTTTATCGTACTGACTTTATGCCTCAATATCGCTTGCGTGCCATATTCCTATAGATACATTGCAGAGTATATGGCTGCCCGCATATACATACCTACCAATAGTTATTACGCAGGTAGGTAGATACATTAAATTTTATTCTTCACTTCGAGATGGAATTGTCGCCTGGATTCCAGACTCTTGAATCATTTTATGCGGAGGAATTAGATTTTATTTTTGCAAATGTTATTTTTGCGAGCACGCTTATCGGTTTACCAAGCTTTCATATTTCATTTAAACGGACTACAGCTTAACTAGACTTAGTTATCATTCACGCTCTTCGGTTTAGTTCGTTTTGGGGATTAGTTATTCCCATAGATAAATGAAGTTATTCCGTTGCATTTATTTTTCAACACATTTTACTTTAGTTGTTAGTATCTCAGGACCGTAGCAAATGGAGGTTCATGGTATCTGCCTACCCCTATGGGAAACAGGCGTCATGTTATATTATGTTTTTAAATCCTATCTTGTCAAAATGCTCTACTAAAATGGACATTCAACAAATTATGTTTGTCCATGACTCTGCGTCTACCTAGTCTTGGAATATTATACAGAATGTCTTCTTAAAGACGAATGTATAGGTATTATGAATAGTTATACTTACAATAACACATCAACATCGTCGTCCATCCCACCCAGCATCTCATCCAGCATTTTCTCTTCTTTCATTCCTTTCTGCGAGCCATCATCTCTGTACTCACTCCTTTCTTCCATGACATCTTTCACAAAATCCATCCACATTCGAAACAAAATTATGAGCCAATTTTTCTGCCTTGAAATTTCAACTCGTCCGAAAACGTCAGACCAAAAACAAACATTGCAAGAAATAACATAAAAACTATCATTTACATAAATGCATAAATTATCCACATGTTAAAGCGTAAAAGACAAAAGAGTGACGTAGTCGGTGCGTCACGGAGGAAGTAGGTCACGCCATGGTACAGAATAGAAGCGTCCATTATTTCATAATAACATGTTTTGTATTACTTCTGTTTTAGTGCCTCTGGTAAAAAAATATAAATGTTTCTTTAATACTCCTACCTACTAGTCGCGTCGTACCTTTGGTAAAAGGGTTTAAATTATACCTCAAAGGTTCCTTTCGTGCACTTGACATTATGTTTTATTGTATGCCGATTTCCTCAGGATGTTTTCCATACACTTTTCGAACAGAAAAATCCATTAGTGTACTACTCTAAAAACATTATTCTCCTTTGCTGTCACTTAAAAACAGCGATTAAATAAAATAAACAATTATACAAAAACAACCGTTATTTAGGCGACGGCCTCGGTGATACGGCGGGCAATTGCCCGGCAGAGGCGCAAGAAGCGCGGGTTCGATTCCCGCTGCGGAAGAAATGTTTGCATGTTCTGCTAATATTTCTTCCGGGTCTTGGTGTTATAGTACCATGGTACTCGTAGTTTCTGATACCCACGACACAGGGAATCCTAGTATGGGGTCAGGACTATGTATGTGACTGTTGGGTTTTATTCATTACTGTTATTTATTTCGCAAGGCCACTTGATAAAGACAATAGCGATGAAGGGTCTTTCTCATACAGATAAAGTTATGACGTAGGTTGTGTGTGTGCAGACCTCAAATCTCCGGAGGAAGTGTTGGTATTGTCTGGTAAATGGTTTCAACACGCTATCCGCTCATTATAGGACTGGGATGATTGCTTATTGGGATGTTGTGTTGGAGAATAGATGGACAAATCTCCTACACGGTTTAGTTAGACCACAGAACAAACAATTTTACCTACTTTAGTTAGAAATTATATACCTAATAGCTTCTTCCCGCGGCTTCGCTCGCGTGCTATCCGGACAAAAAGTAGCCTATATGTTAGGAAAATTATCCCTCTACAATCAAATTTATGGACACGTCCCAGTATTTATGGAACGAGTTGGATAGACCTCAAACAAACAGAAATATCCAAAAAATCCGCAAATATTTATTTATTTATTTACCAAATACAAAAATAAGACTGGCATTCGTAGTTTGATTTATATTTTTACAATAACTAATAGCCCACTATTCTGTTTCATAAGAGGACCGACCGACACCATCCCGACACAAACAGCTAAACGGATTCTATTCTATTCAGGTGTGGCTGCAAGTTTACTTATGGTTATTTGTGGCTCTGCCCACCCCATTAGGGATACAGGCGTGATAATGTATGTATGTTATGTCTAATAAAACATTTTACTTCACTTTCTACCGTATACTTGCCGATCTACGAGAAAAAGCCATGACGGAGGCCTTTAGGCGGCCTAAAAACTCCGTCACTAGAGTTGGCCACTAGCTACGAACATACATAATACGAGAAAAGCTAAATATATTTTTTATCTTTTAATCTAGCAATTTCGAGCCGGATCAAAGGCGTCTGTCGATCGTCAGTATAAGAACGCATGGGTTCATGGCACACGCTGGTATTCTCGGAGATGTGTCACGGATAAGCTGTCACCTCTCGCACGTCACCTCTGTTGGCTCGCTGACAACTCACTGCAATAGTCTACAGTCCACCAACATTTGCAATTATCTAGTATGGTAAACGTCTCAGAACAGCAATCAACTATAAAAAATAACACCCAACAGTCACATACATAGTCCTGACCCCACACTAGGTTTCCCTGTGTCGTGGGTATCAGAAACTACGAGTACCATGGTACCACAACACCCAAACCCGGAAGAAATATTTGCAGAACATGCAAACATTTCTTTCGCAGTGGGAATCGAACCCGCGCCTCTTGCGTCTCTGCCGAACAATCGCCCGCCAGGCCACCGAGGCCATCAAAGGATCTAAAGTGTAGGTATAAGTGATATGAAAGTACGCGGACACAAAAAAACTGGTTCCAAAAACAAAAAAATATTTAATGTGAATGAAGAATTTAAAATTCTGAACTTCCTCGAATTTGCAAATACATGGGTGTCCCATGCACTTAAGTGGCTACTTTTGTAATAAATTTTTATACCCACCTATATTCATCATCATCATCTTCCTCCCATTCTATGTGGGGTCGGCACAGCACGATCCAAGGATCATGCTGTAAGAGTTTTGGCTAAGGTGTTTTATGACCGGCCGCCTGCCTGACGTCAACCCTCCTTGGGAATACTTGCTCCTTGCCACTAAAAAAAATCAATCTTATTTTGCCAAAGCCCTTGTTTAGAAGTTACAACTAGAAGACTACGTCCCTAAATTGCAAACGTGGTCTATCTTCAACGATCGCGTCGCATCTCGTTTGACGATAGCTATGAAGTGTCGACCGGATTACGGGTAAAAACAAACAAAAATATAATGATAGTCCACTAATATTATAAACGCGAAAGTTTGTAAGTATGGATGTATGGATGTTTATTACTCTTTCACGCCTAAACGGATTTGAGTGAAACTTGGAATAGATAGATAGATAACACTTTATTGCTTACCACACATTGAACTTACAAAATAGACAAAAAAATAATAATAATTATGGTAATAGCAACGGGCGGCCTTATCGCTAATATACATAGTACATGTTCTGGATTAACATAGGTATAGGCTGTTTTTATGCGGGTACCACGCGAGCGAAGCCGCGGGCGGCAGCTAGTAATGCATATTTACAAATCGTAACTTGAATATTATGGTAAAATGAGCTTATAGAATATAATTTTTTTTAAGTTTAGAGTTTATTTATAAAGACAACACTATAATCACATAAAATAAATAAATAAATATTTATGGACATTTCACACTAAGCCCCAAACTAAGCAAAGCTTGTACTATGGGAACCAGATGGCTGATACAATTCTTAAATACTTTTTTTGTAAATACATACTTATAATACATAGTATTGAAACACGCAGACCCGGAAGAAATATATGCAGAACATGCAAACATTTCTCCCACAGTGGGAATCGAACCCGCGCCTCCTGCGTCTCAGTCGAGCACTCGCCCGCCAAGCCACCGAGGTTGTCAAAATACTTTTAGGGAATCGGTATAATCGGTATATCGATCACCCATCCAAATTGTGACCGCGCACAATGCCTAACGTTGTCCGCGGATCATCATCATCATCTTCCTGCCCTTATCCCACTCTATGTGGGGTCGGCACAGCATGATCTTTTTTGGATCATGGAGTAAGAGTTTTGGCTAAGGTGTTTTATGACCGGCCGCCTGCCTGACGTCAACCCTCCTTGGGAATACTTGCTTATTGTATCTCATCATGTTGGAGGATACAAATCTGCATTTATTAAAAGTAAAAATAAAAAATATTTCAAAATGTGCGTAGGCTCAGAAAAGAGAAAACTTTGGGTATCTAATTCGAGTATGTCCTTGCATAATGAATCTCAATTTAAAAGATAAAATGTTTTCGCACCGACCTTTTTGCTGTCCAATATTCGGCGCCATTCAGGAGAACTCAGTGGATGAACCCACAGCTTTGGCCCGTACTACATACATACATATGATCACGCCCGTATCCCTAATGGGGTGGGCAGAGCCACAAATAAACATAAGAAAACTAGCAGCCACTTCTGATTTAAACTCATGATGGATATGGTGAACCATGGTGACAGGTGATCAGCCCATCGCCCATATAGATGGTCCATCATTGGAGAGGTCTATCCCTTAGTCGACTTTTACAACATAGCTCGGGAAGATAAGCAGCTGGACGCATTCAATGCTTTTAACCTATAACAAATAATGATGATAACATGACTGTGTTAACGGAATACAAATTATTTCTGCTGGCACTTTTAGATTTAACCAAAAAATGTATAGCCAGAATTTGATAACCTCGGTGGCGTAGCGGGTTAGCGCTCGGCTGTAACCTGCTGAGTCGCAATACGCGGTTTCGATCCCGTTACTAGGAAAATGTTTGCATGTCCTGCATACATTTCTGCCGGGTCTGGGTGATGTACTCATAGTTTCTGATACCCACGACACAGGGAATCCTAGTGTGGGCTCAGAGCTGTACCTATAATAATAATAATACTTTTTTGTATATACCAAGACAAAACATGGAAGTTCCAAAATAATAATAATGGTATACACAATTGGCGACCTTATCGCTAGAAGCGATCTCTGCCTGGCAACCTAGGATATAGAATAAAAAAGAAAAACCTGTGAACCTGTGCACCTATGTGACAGTTGGGTGTTATTAATTGTTTTATTTAGTACGATCTCCTTTCAAATAAAGCCGTATCTTGATGGGAAAAGCATCGTTGCGTATACAGGCAGAGTCGAGACTGAAAACACAAAGCTCCGTAGGCTCACGCATTGTAAGTAGGTCGGGGCGCGCGTCACGGTGACGTCACGCGGCGTGACGTCAGCTCCCCTCCCCCAGCCACGCCTCGCCGCTGAGCACCTAGCTCTGAACAATCTGAACAGTCTATACATATAAGTAAATATTTGTGCATTCAGGCGCGGTCGCAGCCTGATATTTTGGGGGGGTCACTAATAATAGAATATTTCGCGTAATTTTATTGCACTATACACAGTTTTATTGCACACATTATAAAACATATGGAAGCCTTCTATTTTTACTGGCATCGCGGCTAGGGGCAGAAAATTGTTTTTTTATATTTTGTAAATTTTTAGAATTTTCAATTTGACGAGTACGATTTTGGGGGGGGACGTGTCCCCTGTGATACCCCCCCCTTTGGATCGCGCCTGTGCATATTTCGCACAGCGAAATCAAGTCCTAAATTAAGCAAAGGTTATACTATGGGAAACAGACGGCTGATAGAAAACTTATATTCTTTTTTTTGTAAACATATACTTATAATACAAAATATTACAACACCTAGACTCTGAAGAAATATTTTCAGAACGTACAAACATTTCTCCCGCAGTGGGAATCGAGCCCGCGCCTCTTGCATCTCCGAACAATCGCCGCGCCACCGAGGTCGTCGAATATATCCTGTGTGAACAATCCCGTATCACTATTTCAAGATAATATCGTTCTTCTTCCATTATACTTCAATTATTCAGTCAGCATCAGCAGTTTGTCATCTTATTGGATCATTATCTATAGACACATTAGAAAATGTCAGTTTAGATACTATATCCAATTCGTTTTTTATATATTTAATAACACCCAACAGTAGTTCTGACCCCACAGTAGGACCAAATGTGTTTGCTTGAAGCTTTGAACACCTTAGCCGAAACTTTTACAGCGTGATCCAAGGATCATGCTGTGCCGACCCCACATAGAGTGGGATATGGGCAGGAAGATGATGAGGATGATGATGAAGCTTTGATAATATAGCTTTAAAATGATATAATTTCCTTGACATTTAACCTTTTCAAACCCCCCGTCCAATCGCCTGAACTGCATAGAACAAAATGCAAACGTTGAAAGCTATATTCCTCTGGATCCGAGAGTATTGTGCCACTGCGTATTAACTTTCAATGAAATATGAACCTAATTACTTTGGCGTTAGATTCAATATGGCTCATTATTTTACTTCTCCGCTGGACTGGCAGTAAAGAAAAACATAGAATGCGTCCAGCTGCTTCCCTCCCCGAGCATGTCGTAAAAGTCGACTAAGGGATGGTATCCTCCAACATGATGAGATACAATAAGCAAGTATTCCCAAGGAGGGTTGACGTCAGGCAGGCGGCCGGTCATAAAACACCTTAGCCAAAACTCTTATAGCGTGATCCAAGAATCATGCTGTGCCGACCCCACATAGAGTGGGATAAGGGTAGGAAGATGATGATGATGATGATATTATATTAAGAAGGAGAGAATCCCCTAGCATGTCGTAAAAGACGACTAAGGTATAGTATCCTCTCCAACGTGATGGACTATTTATATGGGCGATGGGCTGATCACCTGTCACCACGGTTCACCATATCCATCTTAGGATTTTTAGTCAGAAGTGGCTGCAAGTTTTCTTATGTTTACTTGTGGCTTTACCCACCCCATTAGGGATATGGGCGTGATAATATATGTTATTTTAGTAATGATACTATGATGAACTGACGTCCACCAAGACGCATCGTTTGGACACTTCTTTGTCAAAATATTACCATTGACCAGTAGTTTAGAAGTAACGCAGGCACTGATCACATGCAGATGAACTTAAATAAATTCATAGACTGTGAAACTCATAACCCTCCTCACTCTCTTTGTGATAATCGATTTTCTACTTTCACCTCTCTCCGTAGCACCTCTACGAGGCGTAGACCTTTACGACTCTACAGAATGCTACGAACAGCGATTGTGACTCAAACCTCGGCGTACCTACCTATAGCGAAGAGGCCTCTAAGCATCGACATTGTATCTCGCTACGATCGAGCTTGAATAATTAGACTACATTTACGGAAAGCGACCCTCTATATTGGCGGCAGCCTGCGTTTTTGATGAAGCATAACTTCTCTTAGATAAAAAATCTCCCAGAAAGATTTACTACAAGGGAATGCTTTTGTAGTAGTACCTACTATATTCGGGATTCTACTGCGGAGGTTCGGAGATAAGTAGACTCAGTTGGAGTGTAGAAATAGGAATGAATTTTATTTACAAAAAACACAAATATTTATATAAACACCTAACACAAATCAACCAATGAGAACCAGATTCTAACTCGCGCGCTTGCTAAGACGGTGCCGCGCGCGAGCGGGGTGTGAGAGACGCGGGGCGAGTCCCGAGGCTATAAATATTTGTTCGGCCCCGGCTCCGCCCTCATTCGGCTGCGACTGCGGTGGAGAACGGACGTCTGTGTAAAGTGCTGCGTGATCTCGCTCGGTGCTCGTCGCGATGGTGAAAGTGGGAGCTGTAGTGAAGATGTGAGCCCGGTGAACGTCGTCACGAAGAGTTGGTGGTGATGGAGCTCGCAGTGCAGTGATGTGCAGTTCTTGTTTCACGATACAAAAAGGTCAAACGTTGGTGGATTAAAGTTTCTTGATTGCGTTTTCTTTCTTCCCTGTAATCCTGGTAATCCTGGTATTCTTAAAGGTATTTCTTGGTACTGGTATGGTATGGTAAGGTTGTGAGGTAAATAGGTAAGTAGCTGTGTCAGCTACATGGCTCCTTCCCTAGCGAAAGCGTACCGGAAGCTTGACATCGCGTCCACTCCGAGTTGTCCTCAGGATCGATGATGGAACTTGGCGCGATGTTTGGCTTGTGGTAGAGTCTTGAGTCGCTGGTGGGGAAAGTGATGAAGCTGGTGCTGGTGGTAAATGATGACTATTGTCCGCTGGGGCAGGTATTTGATATGATGATGGTAAGTAGCTTGATGAAGGTACAGGTAGGTAGGTATCGTAGCTACTTTCTTCGACTGTATAGGCAGGCTTAAGTCGATCGATAGATACTACTGCCGATCTTCTCTCCGGTAGTAGTATCTTGAAAGTCTTGCTGTTCCTCTCCAGTACTTTGTAGGGTCCTTCGTATGTAGGTTGCAGAGGTTTCTTCACGGCGTCGTTGCGAATGAAGACTTGTTCGCAGGTTTGTAGATCTTTATGTACGAAGATAGGCCGTTTGTTTCCGTGTGATGCTGTGGGCTGACTCGGACGTGCGGCGTTGATTGTTGAGCGTAGTCGGCTTACATAATCAGAGTCCATGTCCTGGGGCTCAGCTGATGATGGAGTGGTGAAGAAATCACATGGTAGGCGTAGGTTGTATCCGTAGGTAAGTTCAGCAGCGCTCACACCGGTGTCGGAGCGTGCGGCGGCGCGTAGACCCATCAAAACTGTAGGTAGCTCGTCTATCCACGATGTATGTACTGATAGACGAGCTTTCAGCGCGGTCTTGAGTGAGCGGTGCCATCTTTCGACTATGCCGTTTGCTTGTGGATGGTAGGCTGTAGTGCGAGTCTTGTCAGTCCCAACAGTGTGAAGTAGCTTGGCGAATAGTCGACTTTCGAAGTTTCTTCCTTGGTCGGTGGTTATTAGCCTTGGTGAACCGAAGCGAGTGATCCAGTGTTCGTAGACTATTTTCGCTATGGTCTCAGCTGATGTGTCATCTGTAGGTATTGCTTCGGGCCATCTTGTCGCTCGGTCGATCATGGTGACAAGATATCGATGTCCTTGTGGTGAAGTAGGTAGCGGCCCAACGATGTCGATATGTACGTGTTGAAAGCGGTCAGCTGGTGGGAAAGTGGATAGGCTGCTCGTTGTGTGTCTTTGAACTTTACACCGCTGACATTGTAGGCATTGTTTCGCCCACGTCCCTGCGTCGCTGTTCATCGACGGCCAGAAGAACTTCTGACTGACCAGCCTGCGGGTTGTTCTTATCCCTGGGTGGCTGATCGAATGAAGCGAGTCGAATGCGGCGCGTCGATATTCTGCAGGTAGGTAGGGACGAATGCAGGATGTTGACATTTCGCAGTAGATAGGTTTTTGAGAACCAGGTATTGAGACTCGTCGGAGATCCAAATTATTTTGACTTGCGAGGCGGTCGATAGTATCTCTGTCTCTTTCTTGCGCTTCGGCGATTTTGTCGTAATCCATTGATGTTGGGCAAGTGATTGCTTCGATAGGTATGCGGCTGAGTGCGTCGGCGACTACGTTGTCACTCCCGCTGACGTGTCTTATGTCGGTGGTGAACTCGCTGATGAAGATGAGCTGTCTTGCGCGTCGTGGTGTTTCTGAGGCTGACGGAGGTTTCTGTAGCACGAAGGTTAGCGGCTTGTGATCGGTGAAAACGATGAGGTTTCGCCCCTCGAACGTTTTTCGAAAATGTTTGATTGCCATGTAGATAGCTAGTAGCTCTCGGTCGAATGTACTGTAGTTACGCTGCGCGTCGGAGAATTTCTTTGAGAAGTAGCCGAGTGGTTGCCATTTTTCGTCGATGTACTGTTGTAGCACGGCGCCTGCTGATTGGTCGGACGCGTCGCTGAAGATAGCAATTGGCGCTTCGTGAGATGGGTGCGCGAGTAAAGCAGCATTTTGAATCGCCAGTTTACTCGCTTCGAATGCTTTCGTTGCCTCGTCGTTCCATTCGATTTGTGACCGATCTTTTTTCTTCCCGTTGTGTAGGTATGCGTGGAGTGGCGCTTGAATTTCGGCTGCTTTAGGTATGTGCTCGCGGTAGAAGTTGATCATGCCGAGAAATCGCCGTAGTTCTTCTATTGTTTTCGGCTTGGCGTAGCTACATATTGCGTCAACTTTTTCGGTAGGCGGTTTGATTCCCTCTCTGTTGACGGTGAAACCAAGAAACTTGACTTCTGGCTGGCCGAAAACGCATTTCGAAGGATTGATAGTGATGCCATTTTCTTCAAGTCGTTGCAGTACAGCGCGGAGGTGATTTTTGTGAGCTTCTTCGTCGGAACTTGCGATAAGTAGATCGTCGATGAAAGCGTAGACAAAATCGAGTCCACGTAGTACTTCGTGAATGAAGCGTTGGAATGTCTGTCCGGCGTTCTTGAGTCCTGGGCACATACGTTGAAACTCGAATAAGCCCATAGGAGTGATAATTGCCGTCTTCTCTACGTCTTCTTCACGAACTTTCAGTTGTTGGTAGGCTCGGTTGAGATCGATGGTACTGAAGATAGTTTTGCTTGACAGTTGGTAGGTGAAGTCCTTGATTCTGGGTATGGGATATCGGTCGGGTGTAGTGACGGCGTTGAGTCTTCTGTAGTCACCGCAGACGCGTATATCACCATTCTTTTTAGGTACGATGTGAAGAGGCGAAGACCATGGGCTTTTGCTTGGGCGGCATAAACCTTGATCCATCATGTTTTGGAATTCTTTTCGTACTTGTTCGTAGCGGTGAGGTGCGACTGGTCGTGCCTTGCAGTGTAGCGGCGGTCCTGTAGTTTCGATGTAATGTTCGACGTTGTGAAGTGTAGTTAGGTTCATTGAAGTTAGTCTTGTAGTTCCGGGAAAATCCGCTAGGATGTCGTGGTAGGATTTTTGTACGTCGATACTTCTGATTGTAGGTATGTTTGTAGCTCGCACTGATGAACTTGATGATAGTTTTGTTACGGAGTCGATGAGTCTTCTGTTCTTGAGGTCGACGATGAGTTGATGATGTTTGAGAAAATCAGCTCCGAGGATTGGTTTGCTGACTTTCGCAACGATGAATGTCCATTTGAAGGGTCGACGTAGATGAAGGTCCAGTTCCAGCGTTTTTTCTCCGTATGTAGGGATGACTGTATTGTTAGCGGCGTAGAGATGAAAATTGAGTGGCTTCGGTGTTTGTCCTTTGGCTGGAGGTAACACGGAGATGTTAGCACCGGTGTCGATTAGGAATTGGAGATTCGTTTTTCTGTCGGTGACGAATAGGCGGTATGAAATTTCGCCCACGCCGGATTCCGCCTCATCCAGCGTGCTTTCTAGTTTTCCGACGTTTTATTCTTTTTGAATGAGCATGGCGTAGTGCAGCGGAATGCTTCAGAACCAAATCTTCGGTGGTAGTAGCAATGAGGTGATGGCGATGGGCTTCGCTGACGGTGGCTGATGTAGTTGCGGCTTGGAGAGCGATTTTCACGGTGGGATGGACGTCGAGGTTGATACTGATGATGATTGTTTTGTTGGCGAGATGATTTTAGAGCGGCGATTTCGGCTGACAGCTTCTGAATTTCTTCTGCGAGGTACTTCGAGTCGGCGTTGGCTTGAGGTTGTGGTGATTTAGCTTCAACGGCTGAGACTTGCGTGCTTGAGCTGGCTTCCATCATCCTGTCGGCTAACAGTGCGAGTTCGTCGAGTGAAGTACTGCTGGAGAAGGTATCGCTGACTGTCAGGACGGATTGGATGTGTGGAGGTAGGTGGTTGGTCCACATCATTCGCAGGGTAGCGTCTGGGATCTTGTCGTGAGCTAGGCTTCGCATCCTCCGTAGCAGTTGTGTAGGCTTCTGGTCTCCTAACTGGACTTCGCACAGTAGTCTCTGGAGCTTGCGGTTGTCGGATTCTTCGTATGATGAAATGAGCCTGTTCTTCAGAGCGGTGTATTCTTTTGATGATGGCGGGTGGAGAAGCAAATCGGAGATCTGTTCAATGTCTTGCTTTTCTAATTTGGCGATGAGCATCTGCGCTAGCTGGGCTTCTCCTTTGTGTAGTTCGTTGGTTGCCGCTTCGAAGCTGATGAACCACAGTCGGGGATTGTCTCTCCAAAACGGTGGTATCCTCATCGAAAGTGCTATGCCAGCTATTTCGTGAGGTAGGGCGACGGCGGCGGCGGTGGTGGCGGTGCTTGTATCTTGATTCTCCATTTCTGTGGGGGTCTTCGTTCTTCGGAGAGCGCTGAGTTGAGCGTGAGATTTCTCCTCAGGAAGGTTGTGTCTTTCACGGGGTCACCAATGTAGTAGTACCTACTATATTCGGGATTCTACTGCGGAGGTTCGGAGATAAGTAGACTCAGTTGGAGTGTAGAAATAGGAATGAATTTTATTTACAAAAAACACAAATATTTATATAAACACCTAACACAAATCAACCAATGAGAACCAGATTCTAACTCGCGCGCTTGCTAAGACGGTGCCGCGCGCGAGCGGGGTGTGAGAGACGCGGGGCGAGTCCCGAGGCTATAAATATTTGTTCGGCCCCGGCTCCGCCCTCATTCGGCTGCGACTGCGGTGGAGAACGGACGTCTGTGTAAAGTGCTGCGTGATCTCGCTCGGTGCTCGTCGCGATGGTGAAAGTGGGAGCTGTAGTGAAGATGTGAGCCCGGTGAACGTCGTCACGAAGAGTTGGTGGTGATGGAGCTCGCAGTGCAGTGATGTGCAGTTCTTGTTTCACGATACAAAAAGGTCAAACGTTGGTGGATTAAAGTTTCTTGATTGCGTTTTCTTTCTTCCCTGTAATCCTGGTAATCCTGGTATTCTTAAAGGTATTTCTTGGTACTGGTATGGTATGGTAAGGTTGTGAGGTAAATAGGTAAGTAGCTGTGTCAGCTACACTTTCCAACTTTTCTATGATTAAAATACTCAATAATACATTTGCGGAGCCTGTGAGTTAGTCATTTATTTATTCAAAAAAGTAACGTTACAGCCGTAACCAAGGCGTTACATCTAGAATTAGGTACATGGAGAATATTGCACATATCATATTAAACAATAAAATAAAATGAAAAATTAACTAGAAGCTACAAAACAAAATTAAAACTCTTAAAAATCAAAATATCTACCTCCGAAATCGAAACTGATTTGGTAACTCGTAAATGAAAACTCTTCGATTTAAAACCTTGATATGATTAACCATGGCTACCAACCCATGTACTTTATGTAAAATAAAAGTAAGTACCTAACTCATCAATACTTCCATACGAAAATAAAAAAAAATATCAACCTCAACATTTTCATTACTTTAAGATCACAGAAAAGCAGACATTTTCCGAAACCCCTGCAAAAACCAATAATAGCAGGTAGCAGAGAGCACCCCAAAATATAATCCCCCGTGTCGGGATGGCGGGCGGTTTGCTGCGCCCGGCGCCCCCACAGTCACCCTTGCGACCGCTCATAGAAATCTAGGCGGTTTATACACGCTAAACCACGCGATTTCCCGTCGAAAATGAGGTAGACTTGGAATCCCCAAACTTTTTTATATCGTGGACCATTTGGCGCTTACGAAATTCGAATTTTAGGCCCTTTCATACATCAGCGCTTAACCGCGCGAATTCATATCGAAAATGAACTACCTACCACACATGACAGATCAGTAAGTATCTGTTTATTTGTTGTTTTTTTATCTATTATCAGTCCTATCCTGCTGTCACCCTACCCATGCTAAATAAAAAAGATTAAAGACTCAGAGACGATCGCGAAAGACTGCAGGTGATGCGAACCTAGAGGAACCTGGGTACCTTCATGTCAAACAAATGTTGCCAGCTGATAGATCCAATATTCTACTACAATTTAACACTAGATCTGAGTGTATGATATTGTCTGTGGCAAAGTAGAATAATTTCCTCATAAATAAATCCCGATTTCATCTCTAATAACTAGTCAGTCCTAGTTTTTTCCATGCATTACTGTTTGTCTTTACCAAAGCTATCTCTATGGCTGTCTCTCTACCTCTTTCCGTCCTCTCATCATCATCTTGTCTATCCAAGGCCCATGGACTAGAGAGAGAAGTAAGCATTTAAGATGCCTTCCAGTATCTGCGATGGTAACTGGACAACACACAGTTAAAATCCATGCTTTTACAAATTTTCCTGAACATTTTATAAAACTCCATATTTTTTAAATCAGCCCTTCAACTACATTTTACAAGCATTTTAGAGAATTGGGCCGTCCAATTTATTCCACAAAGCCGACATAGGTCTATATAAAATGTATGACGGTTTGCGGCCATTTTTACTGAATATTTTGCTTTATCGGGGTCGCTATTATGGGATAACATTCTGGGAAATACATTTGAGGTAAACTACGAAATGAATTTACATAGAACAGACTCTTAAAGAAAAACAACGATATTTGTCGTATCTTTTTTACCCGAATACGAGAAGCAAAGGGAGGGTTGTATGTTTAACAGCCTATGAATGTATCTTCATTTGCTGCCTTCTAGATTTTGACAATGGGGTTCTGGCGAAACGTAAAAGAGGACAATATCGTGAGGAAATCGCTATGTCATGTAGTAGAACCGGAAAAGTTCGAAGACATGTGTCAAGTGCACGAAAGAAGCCTCGAGGTGTAGTTCAAACCTTTCACCGCACTGGTTCGTGGAACATGTGACACGAAAGATATTGTGAAATGTAATATTCTTAACTGTAGTTTTTCGTAGATCATTCGTAGCTGGCGTAGGAAAGTTCGAAGAGATCACACAGAAGCTTGTCGGGCGTGATCGGTAAATAGCTTGGCAACTTTATACACACTAGGTAATACTTTGCAATAGATACGACCTGATTATGACGACCTCGGTGGCGTGGCGGGCGACTGGGACGCAAGGGACGTGGGGTCGATTCCCGCTGCAGGAGAAATGTTTGCATGTTCTGCAAATATTTCTTCTAGGTCTGGGTGTTAATAGTATGCAGTATTTTGAAATAACTGAAAAAAATGCCAAAATTATTCACTTTTAACAAAAATTGCCTATCTTTGATTAGATGTATCCCCACAGCCAATGGACCTAGGGTACCGTACCTACTCGCGTAAAGCCTCAGCCACACGTAGTCATTTATAACTACTATTTTCTGAATGTGATTACTAGCAGCTATAAATCATCACTACCGTGTGCCTGTGTAAGGGCGAGTAATTCAGTAAATCTCTTTAGTTCGTTCCGCATTTTACTCTATTTTACTAAATCATGCCTGTCCAAACGTGTCAAGTGATTAGTGAAAAAGAAAATTCTAAAACTGGCAGCTAAATTTTACCTTGCTACTTGTTACAAAATTCATCATTTACATCTAATGAGTCACTTTTAATTTAGTTAAAATTTACTTATCTACTTGACAGCTTGATACGTGTAAACAGGTGTAAACTAACCATAAGACAAATGATTGACGTGTTAAAGGAATACTACTCGCGCAAATTTTAGCAACTGTCCTGTCACACGTAACTATTTAAAGCTCTGCTATTTTTCGCAAGCGGAAAAAATTGAACATGCTCAATTTTATAGCGGCAATTTTCGGTCAGCGATTTTTAGCTCGTTCACGCTCATACGAAGCTAATTTTCGCTGGCGAAAAATAGTATGTAGCTATAAATCGCTACGTGTGACTGAGGCTTTAAGCTCAAATTGTAGGAAATTTAGTTAGCTTTACAGAAATACAGAACAATGATACCTGAAAAACGCTTTCTTAAAGTAGTTTTTACGAAAACACTGAAAAAGGGGTTCAAATCGCAATACCTATCTCGAGCAGTACAGGGTTTTCAGTGTTCCGAATTTAGGTATATACCTTACTCTTAAGGGACCTAACAACATATAAAAAATCATAGATAATGCGCGTTTGCGATGCTTGCCTATTTTTGTGTCGATATTGACTGGCCTAAACTGGTTTCGACCACTTTTGAACGTATACTGATTTGTTTTTCTGTCGATAAACCGGAAAACAAATGGCTATAACAGTACGAGGCAAATTGGTATTGTTTATTTAGCTCATAATAAGTGCTCTATGTAACCAGTTGATACATTGACACACCTTAGTATAATGAGTTGTACCCTAGTATTATATCACCAGTTGATGCATTGACACACCTTAGCATATTGAGTTGTACCCTAGTATTATATAACCAGTTGATGCATTGACACACCTTAGCATAATGAGTTGTACCCTAGTATTATATCACCAGTTGATGCATTGACACACCTTAGCATAATGAGTTGTACCCTAGTATTATATAACCAGTTGATGCATTAACACACCTTAGCATAACCAGTTGATGTATTGACATACCTTAACATAATGAGTTGATGCGTTGACACCCAGCATAGTGAGTTGATGCTTTGTCCTACCTTAGCATAGTGAGTTGATGTAGTAGCGAGTAGTACCCGTAGTAAAGCCGAATATTGACCGTAGGTCGAACTGCTGTTCGCGCAGGTCGACGGCAGCGTCCGCGTCGGCGACGTACCGCGTCACCAAGCCGTCGATGGACGCCACTGCGGACGAGCCCTCGGTTCCGGCGCCGCGCCTGCTGGAGCCCTCCTCCTCGCTGCGGGACTCCAGGCCGCAGCTGAAGAGGCCTGTGGGCTCCAGCGTCTCTGGTGAGTCAACTATCTCTTTAACACAAAACACTAGACACAACAATTTTTTTTTAATTTTAATTGTTGCTTAAATACTTATTAACCCTCCAGCGGTGTAATTTTTTTATTAGGTACTTACCGATTTTCTTATGGCCTGTGTTGTACGGTCCCGTACTGAACGGCTAGGTTTAACGGTCCTATTTTTTCATGTTTTTATTGGTATTTGTTCAAATTGTTGCGTATTTTTCGTGATTATGAGGAAATCAATTTTTTTAGCTAATTAAACCTCGCAACAGAAGATTTTACACCTTATATTTAATTATTAGTACTACTTAAAAGTTCCATAAACATGTAATGAAAAAGTAAATTTTAAGTTATGTATGGTTGTTTGTTATATAAATTGTATCTACAGTTTTGTCGAATATAGGTGCTATAATGATGATGATTGTACGAACATTTGCATACCGTATTATTCAGTCAAGTGTTTGGCCAATGATTTTAAGAGCTTTTATTATCTGAAGCCGTTTCCTGTCTGTGTGTTTAGGAGCTGCCAATCGGGGTGGAAGCGTTTTATGCAAAATACTGAGTCTCAATCATCGCGCTTTTTGTACAGATTAATAAAGAGAAAATATTTAGATATTTCGAGCGCTTTATTTGCATCTAGTTAATGGATAAATACTTATATAGGTACCTAAATAACAATGACACCCAAATGTCACATAGGTACACCTTTCCAAACTCATGTGTCGTGTGTATCCAAAACTACCTAGGTACCAACATGGTACCAAACACCCAAGAAAAAAATATTCGCAAACATAAAAACATTTCTCCCGCTGCGAGAAACGAACCCCATTGAACCAGATCGAAACCTACCAACTTAGGACTTTGAACTTTCCAATGAACATTTCAAAACAGTTTATATTTTCTCATGTTCAACCATTACACTAATTACACTGCGCCAAGCGCCACTTTAGTATTAGAATACCCAGTGTGGCGGACTTTTCATTATGCAAAGTAGTGTGAAACGAGCGAGTTTAATACTCAGAAAAAAAGGCTTTTTGTTTACAACAGTAATTGATTAATTTGTAAAACCGGTTTCCCCACAAAATAAAAACGCGTCTTTTCTATAGTGACAATTATAAGTGCTGGTTCGGGGAAAGGCTCTTAAAATATAATTTAAATAGCTCCGAAATAATCCGATATTTCGAGGTTATGAACGTGGGCTTGTCTCTAACTACTCTAGCCTATTCAGGCGCGGTCGCGGCCTAAAATTGGGGGGGTCACTAATAAGTCACTAATAGAATATGTCGCACTACACAATTTTATTGCACACATTGTAAAACAAATGGATGCTTTCTATTTTTATTGGCATAGAGGCTAGGGGCAGAAAATTGCTTTTTTTATTTTGTAAATTTAAAGAAGATTTTTTAATTTGACGGGGGTATTTTGGGGGGGGGGGGGCGTCATATCCCCCCCCCCCCTTCGGACCGCGCCTGAGCCTACTAAACACAGAACTTCTTAAACAGTGTTTGTGTTCCAGACTCGATTTCCCTATCGTCCCCGGTGGCATGTACGACGCCAAAGGAGGATGTGCTGGGTCCACCAGTGCCGGCCAACGTGGCCACCTTGCCCGAGGAGCACCGCGCCAGCCTGCTGGGCCGCGTGGCCGGCCAGCGCCCGAGGCGGCGCCGAGCTATGATCATCTACGTCTGCGCAGCCGACTCACAAGGTAGCCCCTCAGCAAGGCATGACGATTGCGTGGCGGGCGAATGCTCGGCTGAGACGCAAGAGGCGCGGGTTCGATTCCCGCTACGGGAGAAATGTTTGTATGTTCTGCAAATATTTCTTCCAGGTCTAGGTGTTGTAGTATTTATTACCTATGTATTGTAAGTATGTATTTACAAAAAAAGTATAAGATAAGATAACACTTTATTGTATACCAAACAAAATTGAATTTACAAAAATAATGGTATAAACAATTGGCGGCCTTATCGCTAGAAGCGATCTCTGCCAGGCAACCTAGGATGGATTGGATGGAACAGAAACATAGAAAGAGTACCTATTAAAAACTTGTATGCATGTAAGTATTCTATCAGTCATCTAGTTCCCACAGTACAAGCTTTGCTTAGTTTGGGGCTAGATGGCGCTGTGTGAAATGTCCACAAATATTTATTCATTTATTTGCCCGCCATGACAAACTGACGGTCGTCAAACTAACGGTATTATAAGAAGCATTCAACATAATAAACACTTCCTTACCAGTTTCCTCCATTCCAATTAAGTCATCCTTACCTTACGTTATGAATTCATGATAGGAGGTTATCATTATCATTTTAATTAGTAATCTGAACGCAAAGCTTCTGATGCACAAAAATAGTCACCTGGCTACACCTAGCGCCCTCCTTCGTACTACAGTGGTGTAAACTAACAGCTGCCTATCTAAATATATAAAACTCTTGCCTTACTGACTGACTGACTGGCTAAAATGAACGCACAGTTTAAACCATAAGTAATAGAAGCGTGAAACTTAGAAGGGTGTGTTTCCGAAATTCTACTCCTAGAATATAGGTCGGGAAGATGAAGTTTGAATTAAAAAAAAACAATAATGATAATCTTTATTTCAGACTACATTAGATGAGTACAAAAATACACATTTGGGTCCATATTAAATAAATACCTTACAGACTAACATAATAATAATAATAAAGCCTTTTATTTCCCAAATAATAGCAATTATCGCAATCAATCATCAAACTTATAACAAATTCATGCAAATTACTTAATCTAAACAAAGAAATACCATTAATTATAATTTTAAGAATACAATTTGAGTATATTGAAAAAATTATAATAGTTGAATGAGACTAGCCCCCGAATACTCAAACGCGACTCAGAGTTGAGCACGTCTCAACTCACGGCTTTTTGACAGTTTTTGACGAAAATCTATCAAAAAAATCGTCGTTTGAGACGTTTTCAACTTTGAGATGCGTTTGAGTATTCGAGGGCAACAACATAACAATAATTATGAAACTTATTTAAAAGGTGTCGGCGTTGACGAGTGCGCGGGGTCTCCTGTCAGGCTGAACAATGCGAGGAGCTCCCTAGTTCTAAATAGAAACAAAAGGGTAAATAATGTTGCAGACTGCAGCGCCGAGAAAGGCACCCTGCAGTATGGCGCGGCGGCTCGACTGAGGGTGCGCGCGCGCAGGTTGGGCTGGCGCATCCATGTGGCCGATCTGCACTGGCGGTCCCCGCTCGAGCAGCAGCGCGACCATCGCTTCCCTGTCCTCTGCGTCGCTGAACTCGCGCGTTAGAACCCCTAAACCTTTCATTGAAAAAAACTAAGGCCTTTCACCATCTATACTGCCGTCATAAGAAAAAAGGACGTTTCTACATAAATTTCCGAAATGGAGAAAAAAATACTGGTAGATGCGTTTTTTTACTGATTCCGATGATGTATATAACTCATTTATGAAAAAAATGTCAGATACGTCTTTTTTTCTTATGACGGCAGTATAGTAGATGATTTATCCAGCGTCAGAAGGCAACTTTTACCTTCACAAACGGGACGCTGTAGTGCCCGGGACGAATTAAGATGGAGTAGGCTTGCCCAGCGCCTATTCCATCGTCTCAGCTTAGTCGGCCTTGTCCACAGGAAAGACATAGTTAATACGTGCGGAGCTGACTAAGCCGCGGGTTTCCTCACGATGTTTTCCTTCACCGTTTGAGAGTACTGGTATAGCGCACATAAATTTTTCACACAGAAAAATCCATTGGTACACGACCGGTTTTGAACCCACGACCTTAAGATCGGAAGGCGGGGTCACTACCAACTAGACCACCAGTGCTCGAAGCCTTTCATTAAACTACATTATTTTATAGCATCTGGAGGCAAATTTTACCTTCACTATGATTACAAAAGCCGTTCTTTCACACACACTTCTGAGTTACCAATAAACATTAGACCAACATAATAGATTCCACTTGATTCCCAGCACTACCAAAAGCCAAATTCTTGCTGGGAATCCCGAATGTCTCTCTACATAAATAGGCCTATCTATAAACCGTTTGCAACGGTTCTTTCGTATTTTGTAAATTATATTAGGTATTAGTTGTAAGTCTCAAACATCGCAAGAAGACATGTATTTAGTATTTGTTCTTCTTTTGGTTTTCTTCAAGAAAGCTGTAGGCAAAACACAGTGTACAAAGCAATGCAAATGTCTAGTACCTTTACGCTGAACACATCAACAGTAAAAGAGACCTTTATGTGTCTACTACATACCTTAACTTGACCAATGTGTCCAAGAAAGAGGCAGCCTCAAGAAGCAAACGGTCAAACCATTATTTTGTACAGGTCAAAGTGATTTGGGAGCAGTGGTGCCGGTTCTATTCCTGAACTCGGGACTGGGGACTCCGCTGCTGCCGCACACTTTAGAATGCGCTGACTTCAAAGCTGCCCTGGAGGCGGCTGAAGACGAGAATGATAAGGCATTATTGAATAAGTGGTAAGTTACATCGTAGAAGACTGTACGTCATATTGTATCGAAGGCTTACACAAACAAGACTTTTTTGCATATTTGACCCTTGACAAAATAATAACTTTTTGAAGAAAGATCAGAAGTATTTCTTAACAGTAGAAATCCACAATTTAGCTCTCGAAGTTTTCTCGAGGTAGATAATTTGTAGGGTTTCGTATACGATAAAAAGCCTGCTACAGGCGTTAGGCGTGGACAAGCCGTTTAATATTTTTTTCCTTTCAGTTATAGAAGTATAACTTCGTTCTCCCTCTCAAGTTGTTTATTGTCTTTCTCACTCCAGGTATAATAGACGTTTGAGCATATAATAACATAAATGCACCTTGAAAAATCTTCTCTGCTGGACTGGAAGTAAAGAAAAAGCATAGAATGCGTCCAGTTGCTTCTCTTCCCGAGCATGTCGTAAAAGGCGACAAAGGGATTTTCTCCAAAATTATGGACCACCTATATGGGCTGATCACCTGTCACCATGGTTCGCCATATCCATCTTGGGAGTTTGGATCAGAAGTGGTTGCAAGTTTTATTATGTTTACTTGTGGCTCTGCCCACCCCATTAGGGATACGGCGTGATAATATGTATGTATGTATGAAAAATCTTCCTTCCTTCCCCCTAAGTCGTGTATTCTCCATCTAGGTATAGTCTGGACACGAGCACCACGCCACCCTGCTACCGGCTGGTCCGTTTGAACGTATAACAACTTAAACACACCTGGAAATCTTCTATCTTTCTCCCTCTCAAGTCTTGTAAACTCCCTCCAGGTATAGTCTGGACGCGAGCACCACGCCACCCTGCTACCGGCTGGTCCGTTTGAACGTATAACAACTTATACACACCTGGAAATCTTCTATCTTTCTCCCTCTCAAGTCTTGTAAACTCCCTCCAGGTATAGTCTGGACACGAGCACCACGCCACCCTGCTACCCGCTGGTCCGTTTGAACGTATAACAACTTAAACACACCTGGAAATCTTCTATCTTTCTCCCTCTCAAGTCTTGTAAACTCCCTCCAGGTATAGTCTGGACGCGAGCACCACGCCGCCATGCTACCGGCTGGTCCGAGGCGCGCCGGCGCGCTGGCGCCGCGAGATGGCAAAGGCGCTGAACGTGCTGGTCAGGACCTTGCCACAAGAGGCCTGCGACGCCTATCTTACCACTGTTGTGGAACAGGTACAACTTTGCAACGTAGAATTAAGTTATTTCACACTATATTCAGTAAACAAATCTCAAGTAACTTTCAATTTAAATTGGCTATCATCTCAATGAACGCCTGCCCTCTGGCCATAAACCGCAGTGGCCAATTGGAATTCTGTTAACAGAATTTGCACAGAAGTATAAAATTCCAGAAACCTTTGTTAGGTAAATCAGCTGTCAGGAAGATTCTAGTGTCTCGTTGTCGTACTTGTCGTCATAATTTTTGTGCCCTTATCCATAAGCATAATCAAAGTCCTTATTTAATTCCAGGAAATCATGCTTTTGTCTTTCGATTGAGCATAAGTATCATCAAAGTCCTTACTTCATTGCAGGAAATCAGGTCCTTGTCCTTAACCTGAGGATGATCTTCATCCAAGTCATTAATTACAGGAAGTCCAACACACTGTGCTGATGTCAGTAGAAGCAGCCAGACGCTGCGTATGGGTCTGCCGCGCGGGCGGCGGCCAGGAGCCCAGCGATGGCGACGCGGCTCATCATCAGGAGCTGCAAAGGCGGCTCAACAACTTGCAGAAGGATCTCAAGGTATGGAGGCTCCAATGCTTCAGGAGAACAGGTGAAGTTTGCAAAAGCCACCAACTAGACAATTTAAAAACATACATTTTGCCTATCCTGGAAAATGACATGGCCACAGTCTTGTGATCAGTTTTTGCCATGTCATAGAGCTAGAAGTCATTGAGCGCTGGAAATCAATTCAAACCATAGACAGCTAGAAGACGCCGTTTCTTTTTACCATCTTGAGAAAGGCATCTGACTGGGTGCGATCAAATTGTTATTACCTACCGTCGCGTCGCTAGCGAGTAGGTAATCTAGGAATTCTCTTGGTAACGATTTTACAGTTCCGGTCATTTTACCATAAAGACGTGGCTCAAACAGAAGTTTTACAATCCAGGCTCAATAAACCCAACCCCATTAAACTACAACATTTTAATCTGCAGATGCATCTAAGCGAGCGCAACATAATCCGCGCGAGCATTCGCGGGCGCGCGGCGGGAAGCACGGGGGGCGCGGCAGAGGAGGAATACACTGCAGGTGTGCGCGCGGCGCTCGGCGAGCGGCTCGACGCGCTGCTCGATGCGCTAGTAGCAGAGCACCACACGCCGCCGGGACACAACGGCATTCCATCTAGGTGAGCCCTGGATCAGATAGTCTTCAGCAAGCGGCTCGACGTGCTTCTAGCTGACCAACACAAACGGCATCCCATTTAGGTGAGCCTTGGAGTCCTTTAACGAAGGAGAAACATCTAAGTGAGCGCGACAGAGGACACAGAGGGTGCGGCGGAGGAGGAGTATACTACTGGAGTACGCGCCGCGCTCACTGAACGTTTCGATACCCTGCTCGATACACTAGTGGCAAACTACCCCTTGCCATCGGGACATAACGCCATTCCATCCAGTAAGTTCATATCCCATCCAGGTGAGTCTTAAATTTAGATTCAGATGCCCTAAAAGAAAACGCTCGAAAAGGGGATCAGGTATTGTTGGCATGCTTTTTCAGACTGGATACGAAATGCACCAAGCGAAGAATAGAAGCGAGCGAAGGCTAACTAAAAAATATGTTCTTACAGACACACATGATATCAGCAAAACGTCAGCAACTCTGGTCTCCATTGAATCAAGTTTCTACTAGCACTGGCTGGCTCTAGCACTGGCACAAGCCAGACACCAGCAGCCTTTTCAACTGTCTTCTCTGGTTTTCTCATATTCCATCTTCTTTTTAATTCCAGCTTGCTGGACGAGGTGAACGAACACCTTGCATTCTGCCAGAAGGCAGCGCAGTGCACTTCCAACCGCGAGATCACGCTGAACGATCTCAAGACGTGAGTAGAATTTCTTGTTTCAGCCTTCGAAACATTTGATATTTTTAAGGACATGCTCTGTTTTGCAAGAACAGGTGTAGTAGTAGTAGTAGTAGTAGTAATAGAGGACATAAATATGCCAGAAAGGCGTTTTCCACCTGAGCTACCTATGAAGCATAGTTGAAACCACTCTGATTTCATATTGAGCAATCAAATTATAACTTAGAAGATTAGAAATCTTCTAAGTTATAATTTGATTGCTATAACTCCATGGACGTTGCCTTCAGATACATAACCGGGGAGAGTAACGTCCCGCTCGCGTTGATTGGCGGCGCGGGTTGTGGGAAGGCAACTCTAGTGGCGCGCGCCGTCACCATTGCCCCCACTTGCCTCCAGGACTTAGCGGTCATCGTCAGGTAAGACTCTAAGCAGTTCCAATTCTCCTTCTGAGATCAAAAACAAGTTACATCGGCTCCACCTGCCTCCAGGACTTGGCGATCATCGTCAGGGAAGAGTCCGAAATGTTCCAATTTTCCTTCTGAGACCAAGAGTTGATCCGATTTTCCATAAGATATCAAACCTTCAACTCTGATGGAGAAGTCAAGACATGCCCAGCAGTTCTTTGAACTTTAATTTTTGATTTTTTAAATTGCGTGGCTATATTATCAATTTTTACAGATTCGTGGGTCTGACCTCACAGTCCAGCAGCTCCCACCAGCTGTTGAAATCTATCGTGGACCAGTGCCACGTGCTGCACAACGGAACTGTCTACAGGGGACGTAACGTAAGTTGACTATCACCTCTTTTGCCTTTAGATCTGTAGCTGCCTTTCGTGGGCATCACATCATTTGCTCACTTTTCTCTAGACACTTTCTTAGCATAACAATCTAAAGGTCTATATTAATTCTTGTTACTAGTTAAACACTGGTTCTTTCTTGATTAAGCCTAACTTGCCCTATATCATCCAATATTTTTGTCTTCTGATACGTCTAGGATTCGAAATCATGACCCAACTTATTGTAGACTATTCACAATTCTACTGTTACATAGAAAAACCTGGAAGGATTAATATGAATGAGTAAGGCGATGGACTTCTGTCACAAAGGGATAATTTATCTTTGCCTACCTACATGCCTGTATAAGTCCTGAACTAGGATGATGAATTGAGATAGATTTCCATCCATCTCATTTCCTTTCTTGGGCTATTCAAGCTCAAAAACCAAACCAAAATATTAACTTATAATACATGCGTCCAGCTGCTTCTCTCCCCGAGCATGTCGTAAAAGTCGACTAAGGGATAGTATCCTCCAACATGATGAGAACAATAAGCAAATATTCCCAAGGAGGGTTGACGTCAGGCAGGCGGCCTGTCATAAAACACCTTAGCCAAAACTCTTACACACACTCACACACACTCCCCACATAGAGTGTGATAAGGGCAGGAAGATGATGATGATGACATGCGTACTGTATGGTTTCAGGACGTGTGTTCGCTTGCTCAAGCCCTGCGCCAGCTGCTGTCATCTCTGGGACGGAAACGCAGCATCCTGTTGTGCGTCGTGGGAGCCGATGCATTACGCGCCGCGCGCTGGCTGCCTGAGAGGCTGCCTGACAACGTCAAGATGATCGTCACCGTCACTGAAGGTAAGTTCGTCTGTTTGTCATGTTATGCGCTAGATGTGTCTTCTATCTCAATGACATTTAAATTTTTGATCTTCTTGTGAGAAATATTTGCAGTAGACTTAAGTATAACAAAAATCTTAGTATATTATACAGATTAAGAAAATCCTTCATCCACAGAAAAAGACGAGCCGTCCAGCTCAGCCATCATGGCGGTCCTCTCATCAGAAGACGGGCCGAAGGTTGTCAGGGCTCCCCCAGTAGGCCCTGAGGAGGCGAAGGCAGTGCTCAACGCTTGCGCCGCCACATATAGCAAGACTGGCGCCGGTTCACCTCCTGAAGCCGCTGTCAAAGCTGTACAAAAATGCACTCTGCCGCTTTACGCTAAGGTTAGTATTCTCTTACTTCTTAACATACTCCTTCTCCTCTTTTCTTCTAGAATATGAAAACTTCATAATTATTACCAACACGATGTAAACTGTTGAATCAGTAAATTCAGTAAATACACATTTTATTTTCAGATCCTAGCCTGGCAGATTTCCCTCTCAGCCGAAACCTTCACCGAGCTCTCTGAGCCAGAGACTACTCCAGAACTCGTTATCTGCGAGGACCTGGAAGGTCAACTGGCCCAGATCCTGGTGACCACAGAAGCTGCGTTGGGAACAGAAAGAGTGAAGTCCTGCTTGGCTCTATTGACGGCTTCGAGGAGGGGGTTGGACGATACGGAGATACTGGACATGCTGGCTCATGATGACCTGTTCCGGAGTGAAGAGACTTATCGTAAGTTACTTTTACTGTATTGACTATTTTACTGTCATAAATATAATTAACTTTGACAAAATATGGTAAACGAAAGAGGATTAAGACATGAGCCCTGAGGTACTCCAAAACATATCCTGAGGTCCATTATGTCTCTTCAGACAGAAAATGTGTAATTTGATTTGTTATAGTCGACTTAATCCGAATGAGTTTCAACCCACTTAGACTACATTGAAAATAATTATATTTAGCATTATTTCATTTCAACTAGGATATTAAAAGCTTAACTAAAGACAGTTTAAAGGAACTGTATTTCAACTTACCTGTATTCCCAGTGCCGTGGGCCCCAGCGTCACTGTTCTGGCCGCAGTTGGCCGCGCTGCTGGCTCCGTGGCTGCGGTACGAAGCCCGCGGCGCCGCCAGATGGCGCGATGCGGCCTTGGCTGGCATAGCTCGAGACCGGTACTTAGCTGACTGTGAGAAGGAAGTGAGGACCGCGCTTGTAAATTATTATGAAGTGAGTTTAGTGTTTGGTTTATTTTAATGTTAGTTGAGTTTAAACTTATAGAGGAATAACTTTACCACATCCTTAGATAAGCCAAATGTGGTTTGTAAGATTTTTTAGTGTAAATAAAAAAAAGTTTATAAATTCGGGTCTGATTGACCACATGACAAATATCCAAATGGTTGGCTGTCTCATAGTCAAAACCCTTAAAACGCTGAAATGTCTAGGCAATCAATATGTCGTGGCCACAATGTTTTAGTGATAAATAGTCCTATGATAAAGGTAATGACTGGAATTGAACTGTGCTGATAAAATACTACTAGGATTTAGCCTTGTCCATCTTGGCTTGACAACAGAACTTTGCATCCAAGGTTGTGTTTAAGAATTGGAAATTGTTATCAATATTTAACATTTTTACGTTTTCAGGGTGTATGGTTCACGGAGAATGATCCAAAGATGGCTGGCCGTCTTATTTCTCAAGAAAACAAATTCTCCGATGAATGGTAAGTACCTACATTCAATTAAAGTACAATCATTGTTTTTCTTTGATTCATAATAAATCATGTGTACATTTATCAATATCAATAAATCATGTGTCAATCCAAATTGCCCTGTATTCTCATACATTTATACCTATTTTTCCAGCTTCAACACCAGGAAATTAGATGAGCTTCCATACCAACACTACCACATCTACAAAGACGACCCGGAAACCTTCGCTAACCAACTCTACTTCACCAACCTCGAGTGGGTCTACGACAAGCTCGCAGCCACCGACACCTCCCACTATCTTGAAGACTTAGCCTTAGTCCACATCGACCCGCTGCCAGAACACATTGAGATCCTGAAAGAACTTTTCGAAGCTCATTCTTACGCCTTAGACTATGACTACAGACAGTTCTACAATCTGCTCAGATCTGTGATGGAGAAAAGAGAGAGAGACGGATTGGAAATCCAAAGCAAAATTGTCCAAGATTGGATGAATACGATTTACAATCCTCCTGTGCCGACCTTCTACGCAGAGAATGAAGATTTCTGGAAGGTTATGGAAGGGAAGGAGAAGAGAGATCTGTCGATGGTGGAAGGGTTCGATACGAAGACGTATGATCAGATAGTGAGGCTGGATGCTAGGGGGAGGTTCGTGGTGACAGTCTCTACGGAGCGCGAGGAGATATGTGTGTGGGATGTTACCAAGTAAGTACGCTTGATCCAGGGAAGCTATACGTAGTTTTTATCACCTCAATTGCGATGGAAGTGAAAAAAATGTCTGTAAAATTTACATTGGCTGAGGGACGTTTTGGTCAACCAACAGCCTGAATGTCCAGAAAAATGTGAATACGGGGAGTCCGTGTCTACACAGTGAAGCAGTAGTGAAAAGCGAGCTGCACTAATTCGCCTTTCAACCTTATAAGCGATGTGCGTACTAGCAATTGTTACTACAAACTACCGACCCATAGTGGTCAGCGAATACAAAAGTTGTTATGGGTTTAGACTTAAAAGACATGCACGCGCAGATACACATAGATTTTGAGCGCTGGGCGAAAGAATGGAGGACAGATTATATAGTACTAGGCTAATTCTTATTGCTCATTATTAATTAAAAAAAGAGTCATAATTTTTTTATAAACTTTTTACGAATTCTTTTCCAGGTGTCGACAGATAAGGAAGTTAGTGGGTGTCACCCATCCCATTAACCTGGTGCCTATCGACGAGTACAAGTGTGTGGTACTATGTCGCAGGGAGCTCCGAGTCTACAATTTAGACCAGGTAAGCTGAAGCCTTGGGCAGCCTTGGTACCTAGTTACTTAGGACTACTTTCAGCCAATCAGATTATAACATTATGTATTGGAAGAATATGGAAGTAGAAGCTTTATGCAATACTCTCGAATTTCTGAAACGGAGTTCAGAAGTTAGTCCTTAGGGGTACAATAGAGCTAAGGATGGGTCCAAACTTGTATCCATCACCTAAGGATGCAATTTCAGTTAATATTAGTAGGATTATACTACTTGGTATTATGTATTATGAATAGTAACCCCTGTGGGAAATAGTCCTGGTGTTATGTATATCTATGTACAATACTTGGCTAATGCAAACCTTCTTCCAGGGAACCTACATGGTATCTCTGAAGGGCGTGATGAATCAGAAGATGCCGTACTACGGCCTCCACGACCCGAAGCACCTGGTGGCCCTCTCCAGGAACCGGATGTACGTCAACCTGATGAACATTGAGACTGGTGAGTGAGTATATCTATATGGGCGATGGGCTGATCACCTGTCGCCATGTTTCGCCATGTTTCACCTTGGGACTCTTGGATCAGGAGTGGCTGCAAGTTTTCTTATGGCTCTGCCCACCCTGTTAGGTAAACGGGCGTGATAATAATGTATAAATAACAGCCAACAGTCACATACATAGTTCCGAACTTCCACTAGGATTCCCCGTGTCGTGGGTATCAGAAACAACGAGCACCATGGTATCACAACCCAGACCCGGAAGAAATATTTGCAGAACATGCAAACATTTCACCCGCAGCGAGAATCGGACCCAAACATTCCCCCGCCTCACTGCCGATGCCGAGACCGTCAATAGTGAATAGGGAGGGAGTTGCAATTTGGTTTATTTTTATGGTGTTTGTGATCATTGATCCTCCTCTCTTTTTGGGTGTAAATCTACATCTACATCATAATTAACATATCGTGAATCCGTACATTTAAAGTTAGTCCATCCACACTATCCAACTTATCTCTGTCTGTTATCTTTTGACGCATAAAATGCTGAATAAATTGCATCCTGGGGAAGGTGGTTACTTCTAGTTTTAAAAAAACAATGAGGACAAGGTCACGTCAAACAGGTAGTACTTAATTACTAAAATAAATTTCCAGGTGACTGCGTCACCACATTCAAGGCTGGTGAAGACAGGTTCTTGAATTCGCTACTGGTTTCTGGAGATGGCAGGTGAGAGCAGTTTTATACACAAATATGTACATACACACCAACTTCGCTATTTGGATTTAAAAGCCCAACACACAGCGGCCATCTCACGCTTGACCAAAAGAGCATAGTACGCTAAAATTGTTTTCACAGTAATGGACCTAATGGTTACCAAGACAATTTCTCTGTATCGTTCTTTCAGATTTCGGATTAAGGACCAGTTAAAAACTACACGATCTACGAATTTTGCTATCTGTCTGTCTTTATCGTCATCAACATCATCAGATGATGATAGATAGATACCCATCCTTATCTCACTCTATGTGGGGTCAGATCAGCAAGTCCTCGTCTTCTGTTGCCTTCCGCCATCATCTTTGCACACATTCCTTTCTTAACCATGTCATCTTCAACACAATCCATCCACCTTTTCTCTGGACTACCTTCACAAACTGGACAAATCCATCCACATTCATATTCATAACTCTCCTCCCAACATAATTTTCATCCCTCCTCATAACCATACCCATTAGTTTATTACACCTCAATCTTTCTGTCACTGGCGCTACTTTCAAAGTCTTTATCATCCTCAGGATATTGGTCTGCGGAGACGAGACGCAGAAGCCGTTTCCGCTGCTAGTCTGGTCTCTCGCCTCCAGGAAGCTGCTGTACGATCTGAGGATACCTCATCATGACTTCGTCACCTCCAAGGCTGCTATCACTTATGAAGGTAAAACCAGCTTCAATAATTTCAACGGGATTCAATGGCCCTCAAACAATTTAGCAACAATAATGAAGGGTTCAGATTTAAAACTTTTTGGTTTCTAAAGAAATTGGACCCGTGAAATCAATAAGTCAATAGAGCAAATATGGCTAGGTGACTGTTCGATGCCCCTTTTGATAGATCTTAGAAGATCCTTTTACAAAGTTAAGATCTTTCCCCGGTGTACTCGCGTTTTTGAGTACAAAATCCTTACAGACTTTGATCCCTAAGGAAGTGAATTTCCAAAATTCCTTTCCTAGTGGACTGCTGCATCCTCTAGCAGTTGAATATCAGAAATTCCTTTCCTCCAAGTTACAGACTCATTGTATAGGCTGTACAGTATTGTCAGTTGGTCAGCCTCACACATTAAATTTTCCTACAGGATCCTACGTGTGCGTGGTGTCTCGCGAGCTTGACGAGCCGACACCAAACTTCATAGTAGTGTACGACCTGCAGTCTGGCACTCTCTTCAAGAAGTGGAAGCCGGGATGTGATACCGTGGCGCTGGCCATCAGCTCGGTCGACGGCTGTGTGGTGTCTGGGCTGGCTGATACCAGGATCCTGGTCTGGGATCTTGTCACTGGTGAGTTAGAAAACCCAGGTCATGTGTCATAAATAAAAGGAGGCCCAAAAAACTTTTTGTTAATGTACGATGGTACTGAACCCCTAGTGTGCGAATTAGACTCGCACTTGACCGGTTCTTATCTTTTTTGAAGTTCCACTACCGCGTTCAGTAACCGGACCGTCACGAACTTTTGAAACGTTGATGATGAAATCGGACAGTTTTTGTGGTAACGTCACATCTTCCTTTAGGTAACTGTCGGCTAACACTGCGCGGCCACGTGGCGGCACCGTGTGCGCTGCGGCTGGCCAAGTCTGCCGGCGTGCTCATGTCCACCGACGACTCCTGCCGCGATCTCTCCGTGCGCCTCTGGGACCTGCACGTTGGTAAGCGTCACAAGCAAGCCTTAGGCAACTCCAGCTGATGCTGCTAAGCAGATGTTGGACCCCCGGGGCCCCGGAATCGACAATTACAAGCTTAAAAAAATTGGAATCTATCAACAGCAGTTGTCAAAGACATACTAATCAATATTAGCTAAGCAAGGGGTTACCCAAAACCGAAAAACATTGGGGACACATAGAAAACATAAAAACTTGGGGATCTCTGCTCTCAAGCCTATGAATTTAAACAGTTTGTTGTTACTTTCTGCGATGCTTTACAAAACAGTGATGAGGCGACAAGACTCTACGATCTGTGTCTACAGAAGACACCTACCTTGAAAATGTGTTCTTTTGATTCTATTGTTTTTTTCTTGCTTAACATAGGTATTGGGTTAGACATTTAAAATGAAGACTGGTTCTGTAATACTAGATAAGCGACTCCAAATGTTCCTACCCTAAAACAAATCAAGTACTCCGACCATTTATTTTCCAGGTAAACTAATAGCAGTGTACACGCCTCCGGAAAAGATAACCTCCTGCGAGGTGCTCCTAGGTGGGTCCATCCTTGCGTTAGCCTTGGAGAACTACAAAGACATAGTGTGTGTCAAACTCCACGGCCCTGCCATCGAGGCAGTGGCCAGTGGCAAGGACGCTGAGTATGATGAGAAAGACTATGGTGACCCTAATCTTGAGGGAAGGGTGTTTGATGTCAAAGGGCAGGAGAACTCATAGCAGGGTTGAGTTCCACGTTTGCACTGAAGTTCTTACCTATTTAGAAGGTGGGGTTTTAGGTTTGAAGAGAGTTTTCTTGAGATTGATGTAGCAAGTATGATATGTGTTAATTCAGATAGGTGGAACTTTGTGACTGTCTTTAGTGCAAACGGGGAGATTACAGCAGTATGCAGTGGAGAAATCAAGTCATACCTCACAGTATCAAGAGAAGAAACCGCAGATTGAATGTGTAAAGTGTCTATAAAATTCCCACCATCTGTATATATATATATCTACCCTTTTAAGCACCATCGAAGTTTGTCTGAAAGCTTCAACATGAATTTGTCAAAAGGGTAGACAACCTGATGGTACAATCAAATTCGATTACAGAAATAACTATGCGCATGAAGCGAGTGACTAAAGGGAACACATGATCAAGTCAGATAGAGTAGAAATATTTTATCCTCATAAATATGCTTAATAAGACAAAATAATACTACCTAAAGTCGGTGTTCACTATCTCGATACTTATAACCGGACCGTCACATCGTCACGGTTTGAAAGGCCACCATACGACCGCGTCTAAACCGATTTCGAAACGAATTGAAAGAGATTTTCGGATTTCGGGTGTAAAAGAGAAAGATAGAGTAAGACATCGTAAAATATAGAATCCGTCAAATCAAATAATTGGTAAATACAAGAAAACTAAAAAAAATCATAAAACTAGTTTCAACAAACATTATGCGAAACATGGATTTTTCAAGATTTTTATTAATCGTGTCTTTTTTGTTATCGTGTTTTCACTTTGAGGAACCAAAGAATAAAATGTCAAAATTACATTTTTATTTTGAATAAATAAACACTTTTTATTAACTAAACAACAGAGTTCTAGATCGACTTTGGTGAGCAAAATCCACTATTGAAAAAGTAAAACATCAAAAGTATGCTTTTGTGCTTTACTTTTTTCTATTCGGACGATGACGGTAGGGTTACGAGTTACGAACGATAGTAGGCAGAGAACAAAAGCCGCTACGCCGTAGTAGCGCAGTCTACGTTAAAAAAGTGTGATACCTTTATATCAATACAATATAAAAACACCATTATAAACTGTCTGGTGTATCCTACGTCAAATGAGTCTAAGGCCATTTTCACATACGCTCACAGTTCCCTCAGGTTGCGGCTCTCTAGGAGCCATTTGTTAGCGTCCAATACTATTTTACCAATACGCGTTCTCTCTAAGCTTAAAGTACGCAGTTTGAGGACAGAACAACAACTGACAATCAAATGCTGACTGTAAGCGTCATGTGAACACGACCCAAAAGAATATTTAGTAAGCTGATTACAATAATATCCTTAAAAACAATGTCGTAGCTCTACGCCAGTGACGTAGCAGTACGCTATATGAGGCTAACAAAGTCTGGAGTTTTTGTAATACCACGATGGTATTATAAGATCTGTAAATAAAGGAATATTGGTAATGTATAAACTAAGCCAATGCTTAAACGACTTTCTTTAAATAAAAGCAATTCCAGTGGCTTAGGTATCGCCCGATGAGAAAATAAGGAAAAAATATTTAAAAAAACATTACTGTTTTTGATCTATTACGCTTATTAATTACATTAATATTAATTGTAAGTTTTAGTGAATTCTCTATTGTAATGTTGGTGTTAGATGTATATCGTGAATAGTGTAAGGCAGTGAGTTGATTCGATCCGCGTATTTTCGATGTCATCAAAAGAACCCTTCGTTTTAAAGCTACACAAATTCAGAAAACTTTTCTTACTGATGTGGAGGCACACTTAAGTTGCGCCAAGTAAGATAAAACCACGGGAAAAGTTAAACATGGATGTTTTTGTTCACATTCTATATTATCTAGTCGTGTCACTAGTTCTTTCCAACCAGTGTCATGAAAGGATTTTAAGTGCACTAGGCACAAGTTTTGGAACTTTCTACGGTTCTACGACATGCCGGTTTCCTCACCATGGAGAGCTAGTATAACGCACATGAATTCGAACAGAAAAATCCCATTGGTGCACGACTGGGTTTGAACCCTGTTAGGATCGGAAAGCGAGGCCGCTACCAATAGACCACCAGTGCTCTCATTAATGTTTGCTTATTGTTTTTAGCATATATTTTTATTATTTTTTGTAAAATAAACATTACACCTATATAAAACAATGGAAAATCCTTTATACGCAAGCAGCGTTCCACTATTTTTTACCCGTACCCACGTTCAACATTTCCCATGGTTTATCTTACATAATGACCTTATACTTTTGGTAAACAAAACCAACACTTAAGTGCTGCGAGTAGATGGCGCTAGTTTCTTCAATGGGTCTTATTTTGTAAGCCAATCGCGTCAGCCCATCTCTTTCACAAGTGCGTGGCCGCGTGTGACAGCCTGACGGGAACGACAACGACAGGCTTACAGAATAAGGCGGCAATTCCAAGAAAAATCATAAAAAATCCTGAATTTCTGTAGCTCTTACTCCTAAAATGTGCCTACTTATAACTGCCATTTTTCGGAATCTTTAGAAGTTAGCTGGTTTGTCTAATTTCCAAATCAATTAATTTAAGCACAATGATTTCTAGCACAAATTTTGATATTCATCAAACGGGTTAATAAATAAATAAGAAGCCGAGAATTAAATCTTCATAATAGGAACCTCACTTAAGGCATCGACGACAGTGTAAAGGCGTGTTCTTGGCGTTCTGGTGGATGAAGACAGCACAAAAAATTGTTAGTCTTGGACTTATATTGGGGATTTCTATTGTCTAGCAGTGGACTTCTGAGATTAACCCCCGAATACTCAAACGCGACTCAGAGTTGAGCTCATACGTGCTCAAATATAAATCACGATTTTTCGATAGTTTTTGAAGAAAATCCGTCAAAAACTCGTCACTTGAAACGTGCTCAACTCTGAGATGCGTTTGAGTATTCGGGGTTAGAGTCGACAACCGACGAGAACCGTAGCAAATAGAGAACCGTGCCTTTATGCCTCTACCTATACTGGCGTAATTTTATGTACCTAAACAAATTCATGTAAAAAATAATCTGAAACTTACAATATTTACTCTTCATGTAGGATGTCGAAATCCGACGCATACGAGACTGAGTGTACTTGTAGGTACATAAAAATAACGCTACGAATCGCGAAAACATTTAAATTCATCACACAACATTTTTTTATATTCTCTTATTGTTGCGTTTTTCGTGTGCCGCTTTCGACACCGCCCCGCCCTCCGCTGCATCGTGAACGCTGGTGAACACGACCTAAAGATGTGATTCTTGGCTTATTATTTGTATTGTAACACCCTTCCCTATAAGCTGTAAAGCTCATACGACCAAAGCAATCTACTGTAAGTATATCTAGCTGTAATCTTTTCTAATGCGGAGGTGAATAGTCGTTATAAATAGATTTTAACACGCGAGAAATTAAAATGAATGTTTGTGGTAAGCTCTATGGGACCTATAGAAATTATGTTTGGCCAGAGACAAAGTTGCAGTTTTGGTCCCTTTTTCTAGAGAAAAGTTTTTCCGTTGGTCTAAGTTTAGTAGGTAGGTATATATCGAGCCGCGTTAGAAAAAAGTTTATTCTGATTATTCTGTAACATACATACTTATTATGTCAATAAATTGATTTGTTTTTGTATATTTGACGCGTAAGTAGGTACCTACGCGTACATTTCATTCCACTTTTTTAAGTAAAGTTACATAAAAAAGTGGAATGTAATGTTCGAAACAGCGCCTCTAGCGATTAAGATCAGAACTAAAAATATAAAGAAGAAATTTGTGTAGAAGATATGAAAGCGCGTTGATGTGTTTTGAAAGACAAATCAAAATGTAAGAATGTCTACACTTAGAAAAATATCTTATCATATTGTCGGATAGGGCCAAGTGATAGAAGAACCAATGTGGTGAAAGGAAGACTATAACGACTATTCCCGCCACCCTTAACTGTAATGTAATGAAGTATGTGAGTGAACTGGGTATAATCTATTCTATGTTCTTTTGAAACATTTGCTGCCATTATAATATTAAAACTAATTGGCAAATACATATTATTTAGGTTATTTTAAGCAAGTACAGTACCTACGCGCTATTTCCTTTGTCATAACTTTTGACACACCTCCCATACTTGTAATAAAAACATAGTAAAGGTTACCTATAACCTCCTTTAACTAACAGAAGACTAACGGTATGTACCTATAGACAATTAGCTAGTAAACTTGATGAACTTAATTTTGAAGCATGATAAAAATAATAGGTATTTTTACCTTAAAAGACAAGTAGTTGAGTACCTACTCAATCAATCCAACTCCAAAAATGTCTAGAAGAGTATCCGGATCATTCTCATTTTTTATCATCTGTCACAGCCGTGGATGTCACTAACGTGGATCTATTTATTTATTACAAAAAGGTTCGCCAACAGCTTACATAATATCTGCTGTTACAAGTTTGTTTTATAAAAAAAATGGTACTAGTAATTATACTTACCTATTAATAAAATTCTTCTAGATATTTTTGAAGTTCACAGGATAAATTATCTGCACACAGGTAGTTGTAATAGCGCGTACTGTGACACAAAATCGGGGTTCAGTATTTCAAAACACCCACCTACTTTTAATTATTTTTATTTTCGTCCAGTACTCCGTCCGTATACAGCTGCATAGGTACCTATTATTTAGATTTCTTTCAATTATTTATACGACCGATACTTTTAATGTGTTATGTAAAAAGACAGAGTCATAGTAAAATCGTATTCTGAGATTAATGGGTTTTGAATATTTTTCTTTCAAAATTACCCACGTAGGTACCTATGTACTTACCTACCTACTTAGATATCGTGCCATGTAAGAAAAACAGCGGGAAATTTTGATCGTAGTTATTTTTGCTCTCAAAAGTGTTTGCTTATTGTTTTAGGTATTTATTTATACTTTTTCGTTAAATAAACATAACACCTTAATAAAACAATAAGAAAATTCTTTGTGTACAACAGTATCCACGTTTAAACCTTTTCCCGTGGGTTTTCTTGGCACCTTTCCTGTCCACATAGAGGCGAGCTAACAGGACTTCCTACAAGCCTACCTTTTAGGACTGCTAGAAAAATCAATAACATAGGTACAAAAACATCGTACTTTTATGGAAACATTTTAATGACTTTTATTTTTATTTGCTCAATTATTTTAGTGACCCATTTTATACGGAACCCTAAAGATTTTGTGTCTTGCATATTTTATAGTTATAATCGCGAAAAAGGACATTAACTGAATATTATGTCTTCGCGAAAATTGACTCAAAAAGATACAATTTTTACAAGGGCGATTTGATGTTCCGCTCCCGAAAAGTTTGAAGTCAAAATTGTCATCAAGATCGTCTTGAATGGAGCCAAATCTTGATCCTTGTAGGAGCTTATCGTTACCCGAGATCAATTGATGATTTTCTATTTAGATACTGCGTCTAGAACAGTCTCTGACTGCACCAGTCAGACGCATTTTAATTTTGAAATTAATTAAATGTTAGCAAATAATATTTTAGTAGTCAATCACAGGCTGGCCCTGTCCTGATATTCGATTGTTTTAAGGTTCAATGTAGATCAAATTTGAATTTTAAAAAGTTAAGTGGACTTGTAAAATCTAATCATGATGATGTGTACCTAATCGATTGAATTGTTGCATTATTTATGTCTGGAAAGTTACATTACTTGATGTCCTGATTAAATTATTGGAAAATAACCGATGTTTTATTTAATTTGCTAGTTTACAGGTGAAATGATTAGGTACACTTTGCAGCTACACTACTGCATCCTTTTCTATCATGTAATCAAGGGAGTCGTCAACTTCGCCAAGGGCGAGCAGGGAGGGGCAGCTAGAAGAACAGCTAGTAAATTGATAAAACCTCTTTTATTTATCAAATTCGTTTAATTACAGTTCCATGCGACTGACTGTACGTAGCTCTAGGTAGATAAACTAGGAGTCCATGTACCAAATGTTGCCCTTATATGCCATAATAACAATCGTTGAATACATCAAATTCCTAATCGAGAACTTATGACAAATTGAAATCGGTCACTACTTTCTTACTAAGTTCTGTTAACTATATAAATTTAACTTTTGATAATATATAAGTACACAAAATAACTACACCTAGTGCAATATGTGTTGCTGGCTCTCTAGACTATTTACCTTTAAAAATATTACCTTCTTGCTAAAACGGAGCGCTGACAAACTCTGAATCTTTGAATGAAGTATTGACAAACTCCCGACTGCATTTCGTGTTTTAAGAAATCCAGGTGGCTTAGCTGCAAATACGTGGTTTCAGTTGAGCCACACAGATAGGTACCACCGACAAACTCTGAAACTTGGCGACAAACTCTTGAGATCACAGCGGAATACTCAAAAGTCTGTTTACCAGTTTTTTTTTGTGGCCCAGCTGGCATCAGGCACACTATTTTAACAGCAAATCAAGTGTTCACTTGCTCAGTGTTTACAACTAATATTACTGGTCAATAGATGGCGCTGTTTTCCTCTTTCCCATTGACTTTTCGAAAAACACAGCTCTTTAGAAATGGTTTCTTTGAAATCAAGTGATTTTTGAAAACAATAAAAGGCAGTTCTTTTTTTGGCTATTATAATTTATAACATTATTCACAGCAAAATAAAAATAATACTACTCTAGCGCCATCTGTGTTCAGCAGGACTGGAAAAGGCCCTTTTTGCGCATTTCTTCAAACTCCTTCTGAGGATCGTAGTTTCTGGAAAAATAGAAACAAGCCAGTTTAGAACAGGTGATTTCTCAGTCACCTTGTGTTGTCAATAATAAGGATGGGGTATGGTGACGCCTAAAAGAACCTTATTGTAAGTAGAAAACTCAAAACGCATCTTTGAGATAATAATCCTACTATATTATTATTATATCTTACTTCTTACTTAATTACAAATGCGAAAGTTTGTGAGTTTGGATGTTTGGATGTTTGTGCCTCAATCACGCCTTAACGGCTCAACGGGTTTGAATGAAACTTGGAATATACATAGTACATGTACTGGATTAACATATAGCCTATTTTTTATCCGGGTACCAGGGTTCACCATATCCATCTTGCGACTTTGAATCAGGAGTGGCTGCAAGTTTTCTTATGATTTTTCTTACTTGTAGCTCTGCCCACCCCATTAGGGAAAAGGGTGTGATAATATACATACATACATAATTATAATTGTTGGTGGGGGAACAAAGATCTGCATTGACATCCCATGTTGAGATGTATTATGCATTGCTGCCCTCCTAGTGAAGAACGCAGCAACTATGTAAAACATGTTTTGATACATGAGTGAGAACAGAATGTTGTATCTTGTTAGGCGATTCCGAATATGTATCTAACTATTTTTTGTCAAAAATGCTAGTTACTGCGTTCTCAATTAGGAGGGCAGATTGTCTCCCTGACAATCCTATCCCAGCCAGCTGAATTCCTGGAGTTAATTTGGTATGTTGGCAACAGTGTTCCAGTTTAGTAGTAGACACAAGTAGTACCTATAGAATTCAGCATATCTCTTTTTGCGCTCTGCGCCGATCAGCTGCTGGAAGGCGACTCCTGAAGCTCCAGCGATTGCCAGCGCAACATAGATGTTGCGCTTGATGGCAGCGTTGAGGAGGCCGCGCATCTGGGGCTTCGACGCCGTGGACACAGCCTTGTCTGCCATCTGCAAAGAATACTTTTTTAATAAGTAATTAAATATTAAAAAACCTTCAATATCATTGATGCGTCAAGCCAAACATAGGGCGCGATGGCGCTCATTAGGGGAGGCCTATGTCCAGCAGTGGACTGCTATAGGCTGATGATGATGATGAATATCATTTTGCATAGATTTACTAGATATTTTTGATGAAGGCTTTAGAAATGACATCTTTGGTCATTTTTAGTAATTTAGAAGGAACTTCTAACATTTTGATTGTTGAACTAACATCGATGTAAGTAGATACTAAATATAATCTTCTGTGCACTGATTGATTACATTATCAATTCAGTAGGTACCTAACCCTATTAAAATTTTGAAAATCGAACAAGCATTCTTTTTAGTTTACGATTTGAATGCGAAAGAAGATTCTGAGTAAATAAGGAGCAAGAAGATAGATAGTTGGTATCAGTGTTTTGTTTAATTAAAAATATTTTTAACAGGAAATTCGCGAGTATGACAACCTTCTTACATAACATTTAGCAGTTTTGTTTACGATCTATAGCATATGGAAAGGGATTTTTAATGCTATCTATTGGATATCTCCAATTATTTTGCCAGAATAAAATGGAATACTCACATTTTCTAGTATTTTCTACGAAAAACCAAGATAGGCACAATTATTCACGCTCGCACTACGAGTTAAGAACTGTCATCTCGTTTTCGAATACACCAATTTATTGATTATTTGTACTCAGAACTCCGGGATTGGAGCAAGGCATTTTTGCAAGAGAATCGACCAATCAGAAGCAAATCCTTATCAATGCTGTTTCCAATGTCAAAATGTGACACATGTTTCGAATTCCGTTTCACGCAGTCGTGCGGCACAATAAGCACAGTTGTTAGGTACGTAAAAAGGAATGATCACATTCCTCACCACTCTGCACACCACGAGATGGCGCTAGGTAATTTTCGCTGAGATGGGTATTTTACTATTTCCTCTACATTGCAAATAAACATACTATCCTCCGAACACGGCTTCGCTCGCGTACTAGGATAAAAAGCAGCCTATAAATGTTAACCCAGCACACATACTATGTATATTCCATCCAAGTTTCATTCAAATCAGTTTAACCGTTACGGCGTGTTGAGGCACACATCGTCCGTCACATCCTCTCAAACTTTCATATATAGAATATTAGTAGGATTTTATACGAAAAAAGTAATCAATCTATGGACTTTTTGTTTTCTTATCTAATGTTTGCCCATCTCTGATGTCTCCTCTCCTCTGACCTCGGAACTGCGGTGCAGAAAGCAATGGGAAACTACTGCACAATATCTCCCAAAAAAGTAATGATGCAAGTACAAAATAAAGATAGTAACGTTCTTGACAACGGGCTTCCGCGATTTAACATGCCGTGGCGGTATAATAAGAACAATACAAAATAGAAGAGGGAAAATGTTTGGACATCTTATACGACACAACAGCTTCATTAAGACGATCATAGAAGGAAAGATAGAAGGAAAGCGAGGAAGAGGAAGACCAAGAATTAGTTATATCAGCCGGATAAAGGAGAAAGTCGCTGTCATGTCGTATAAAGAAGTAAAATAAACCGCATTATAGAGAAAAATGGAGGAATCTTCATCATTACACCGACAAGAGCTAGCTCTTAAATAAATGTACTGAATAGTAGGTTCGGTTCTCGATTGGACAAACAAGCAAATTGGAACATGGTGTAATAAAACATATACATGTACAGCACATACATTATTTTTAATCCTATTTACGTCATAAATATTATCTTTACAATTAAAACAATAATTTGTTACGTGTAGGATACCTATTAACTGAAATAGATTTAGGCCATTTTAAAAGCTGCAAGAACTTACGAAAATAGTGGTCATATAGGTACATTTTTCATTTGCTTTCAGTTTTTGGGCACTTTCGTTTACACCCTGTACTTATCATAAATATAAAGATTTGAAATTATATAAATAGGTACGTATCCCTAACTTAAAGTTAACTGAACACTTTAATAAATACATTGTTAGAACAAAAGAATCTGAAATCAAAATATTCTAATCTATTCCTAATTACGTTCAGGCAAGGTCCGATAAGGCTGCATCCTCACTAACGCTGAATCCCGCGTGCGACGCGACGGGGGCGGACGTCAAGCTTATCATCACACTAAATGCACGCCAATCACACTTCTACGCCGAGTTCACGCAATCGGCATGATCCCGAATCCCGCACGTGACTTGCCTTAGTGCGAGTGCAGTCTAATTCTAATCTAACCATATTCTATCACAATGTTTCAACAATCACTAACACACATATTGCTACAGTGAACCTGAAATACAGTAACAACCTGCACAATGTGCTCTTGCCCTATAAACTAGTGTAAGAGCCAAGTAGCTACAATTGTTAGACTAGATCTAAATGTATGCTAGACAAATTTTTAGCAGATCTCTTCAATTTGATAGCATGATTCGGGATCTCATGTTTAACTTTTTGACCGCCACACAAAAAACGCACTTCCCCGCTCTGTATGCCAAGGCTCAATATGAAAGAAAAATATGTTAAAACAATAGTGCTCCCAACAATTTGATATATTGATAACCTGTAACTTGTTTTAGTTACTTCGTTTTATTATCCAACTAGCTGGCACCCGCGGCTTCGCTCGCGTTGTACCCGGATAGGAAGTAGCCTCTAAGTTATTACAGCACATGTCTTATGTATATTCCAAGTTTCAATCAAATCCGTTCAGGAGCTTGGGCGTGATTGAGGAACAAACATACATCGTCAGATCCTTTCACAAACTTTCGCATTTATAATTATAGTAGGACAAATGGCTACTTAAGATCGTTAAGTCTCACTCACACTCAATTCCATCATAGGACAATGGACCCATCTTAGTCTTGGCACAAAAAGGGGCAGGCAAACTTTCGACTTTAGCTCAGTATTTTTATCAAGACGTTAACGACTCGTTAGATAACGTGACAGTGGGCCCCGACTCTAACACAGTAGCTCATGTTTGAAGTTATCGAAGTTTAAGCAGAATAAAAATATTGTATTGCACCATATTTTGTGACAGATTTAGCCAGTTTGTAAAGGCCTCTCCACATTCCCGCGCGATTCACTGCGCGAGTCGCGTCGAAGTCGAACTTCATTATTATAGAACTGATTCCAATTCGCCGTCTTTTCGCGCCAGGTTCACAGTATAGTTCGCACACTTAACAAGAATGGACGCCGAAGTTGCTGTTGCGGGTGCGGGGATACTTTACTTTAGCAATCTAAAATTGTTAATTCTAGTTGGTTAGACCAAATTGTGACCATTTTCGAAGCACAAATTACTGACGACCGCTCGCCGCACTCGACTCGACACAACTGAGCCGCATGCGAATGTGGAGCCAAGTCGCTTTCGCGCCAAGTTCGCGTGCTGCGTGTTCGCGGGTCCTTTGTCGTGGGCCAAAAAACCGTCAATTTTCGGGGAACGAGGCGCGAACGCGCCGCGAAGTCGCGAAGAATATGCGATGGAGCATGCGATTCCTTGTATCATTTGGAATGTTCACGCCATTTGCTTGTACTTTAGTTGCATATAAGCTCTTTTTGAAACTGAGACCTTGATGCTTATAAGAAAATATTTTTCTTGACAACACTTGTCAGTGTCTATTTTTTCCTGCAAAAAATCTTTGTAAATTATAATTTTAACACTAATAAAGGTACTTTAGTTATCATTCCTCTCGATTATAGCTAGTTCGTCATCTTCGCCAGAGGTGTTGGTCTTCGCGTCGAACTGCGCGAGATTCGCTTCGGAGGATCCATTGCTGGACTCGTGAGATCTTGGACTGACACTCGTTTTCCTCACGTAGAGAATATTCGAGTCCAGCTTATTGCTATGATCGAAGTACGCGCTGCCATCTGATACCCTGTTCAGTTTATGTATTTGTTCTCTCAGCTCGCACACTTGGCCGTATAACTTCTTGTTCTCTCGTAGTATGGCAATGTTTTCAGTCTCAAGCAACTCTCTCTTGCTCCACTGGACGTTGTTTTCAGACTTGAGTCGCTCCATCTCCATTTTAAGTTCAGCTATTTTTTCTTCCATGACTTGCTTGGCCGCGACTTCGTCTTGTAACTCGTTTTGCAGCCGCTCTATTTCGCTATGGCTTGAGTCCGTCGAACCGAGAGTTCGATCGTTGTGCGTTAGCTCCATTTTGGTGTGGTGTAGCTCTGAGGTTAGAGTTTCTATTTTGGATAGAAGGAATGCTTTCTGATCTTTCTCATTCTGTAGACTTTTACACGTTTCGTCCAGCCGTAGTCTCAGCTCGCTCAGTTTGTTGGCCAAAACGTTGTCTACATGAGAGAATTTGTGAGAGTCTAATGAAGCTCGTTGTCTCGAAGAATCGTTTGGTGAGACGATGTTTTTCCTCCTCAGTTCCACGCCGTCTTCTGCTACTAAATCTCCGGAGAGTATTCTACTCTCTCCTATACTGAGGAGCTTTTCGTTGTCTTGTTTCAAGGCTGATAACTGTTGTTCGAGTTCGTTCTTTTCCGCTTTCGAAGCGTTCAGTTCTTTGGAGAGGATATCGACCTTGTTTTTGAGCAGTTTGGCCTCTTCTCTCGCTTTGTTTCGTTCGTTACGGACCTTGCTCCACTTCTCTCTCCAGTTGGCGGTACAGTCTGACCACCATCGCATGGTCTTTTCCATTTGCGTTGCGCGGGCGCGAGCCTCGTCGAGTTCTCTGTGGTATAAGGCCTCCTTGGCCTCCCAGTCGGCGGTGGTGTACCGAATGGGGCCGTGAGGCGCGTCGTGGTCGCGACTCCGCCGGTGGCTGCCGCCGTGGGAGCTTTGAGCCATGTTGCTACTTTCCTGAAAGAAAGAAATCAGGATTGTGAAAAACATATAAGCAAATAGGTATTTGGTAAGGATGCGTGAAGATTCACACTATTAAGATAGAAGTTTGGTATCTGCAAGGGTTTAATATCGTTGTAGGGAAGTAGCAAATTCTAATCCTGATTCCTAACTTGCTAATCCTCATGTTATAACTTGCTAGTCCTGATATTGCCGCGACGCGACACCGGCGGAGGACGCGGGTACAACACATCAGCTGCGTGTATCCGTTAATTCAACGGAAACTATGATGCTATGATTCTTGTCTCCTATCCCCAGCATGAGTAACCCCTGCGAGCTGCCGCCATGCCCGCCCTGCCCGCCGATGCCGGCGCCACCGTGCCCGCAGATCTGTCCGCCCCCGCCGCCGTTGCCGCCCTGCCGCGTCAAGCCTATCATGCGGGGCCTGCACTGGGCTCAGACCACAAGTAGACACCATCATCTAATTCTATTCTAATTCTAATTGGTGTTAGGGGAACAAAGATCTGCACTGACGTCCCGCAGTGGGGTGTATTGTGCATTATCCCCCTGCTAACCTGCTGACACCATCATCAGGCTATAGAAGTTCTTTCTAGAGTTTTGTACCCGAAGGGTGCCAACGGGACCCTATTACTAAGCCTCCGCTGTCCGTCCGTCTGTCACCGGGCTGTATCTCATGAACCGTAACAGCTAGAGTTGAAATATTCAATGTGTATTTCTATTGCCACTATAACAACAAATTATAAAAATAATATAAAAAAATAAAAGGGGGCCGCATACAAAAAACATTTATGTACATGTAAAATGGTACGGAACCCTTTGTGTGCGAATTTGTCTCGCACTTGACCGGTTTTATTCTATCTCAATCACAAAAAGCACAGGCAAACTCAATACAAATATTGTTTGTCACATGCATTGCACTTGGTTGATTGTTTATGTTATTATTTTCAATTTTTAACACAAATTAGATCATAGTAGCAGTAGCTGTGTATATTCATACATCTACACTAATATTATGAAGAGGAAAGGTTTTTTTTATTTGTTTTTATGTTTGTAACGAATAGGCTCCGAAACTACTGACCCGATTTAAAGAAATCTTTCGCTAGTAGATAGATAACATTATTATTTATTATGGAATAAATAGGCTATAATTTATTTTCAAAAAGATTAGTAATCCTTACGAATTTAGGTTACTCCAATAATGTAATCCGAGGTGTAAAAATTGACCTAAAAAATAAAGCAAAGCCGGGGTGGGCTACTAGTCATACTTAAAATCATGCCTGTTTCTCTGTTTATATTTCTCTGCTACAGGATTAATAGCACAGGCGTTTGTGGTGGCTGCAATTGGTGGTGCAGCCTACCACTACCTGATCGCTGCACCGAGGATTGAAGCTTACAAGATTTACTATGCGTAAGTTACCCTCTCCCTGCTCTTATTTCTGCTACTTAAGTGGGATCAGAACAACATGTTTTCTTCCATTTCCAAGAGCAGATCAACATTCTAGTTTGGCTAGTTTTTTTTTGTGTGAGTTTTATTTGCTATCAGTTTTGTAACTATGAGCAAATGTTTTCTGGGTTTGGTGTTGGGTTGAGCACCCTCCTGCTTTCTCCACAGTTAGCACTCTTCATTTACAGCCATCCTTGAGTTGCATGACATCTTTTCTCCTGAGTCTCCTTGTATATGAGGGTGTTGTTAGTTGCTGTGCCAGTTGATTTGGATGGTGTTGTAACTTATTTTGATAAGCTTGAGCAAAACTTTAGTTTGGCTAGTGATATTTTTTCTATTCTCATTGATAATATCTTCTGACTAGACCCCCCTTCACTTAAAAGCTGGATCTGCCCTTGTCTTCTCCCCTTTATCAGCTGCTATCTCGGTATTCACTCCTTCTAACATTCTTGACACATATCAAGAATATAAAAGGATTAAAAATCAATATAACTATGAGGCTGTTATATTGATATCCAATCCGATATTAAAGTAGTTCTAGGGGCTTTTAAGCCCCTAGAGACATCATCTGGACGACTGGCCGGCTTTAGTGCAAAAAAGGTCTGAATGTAATAAGGGAAGCCAGGCCTTTGGCCAGCTGTAGGATGAAACAGGCAAACGATAATAAATAAAAATATCAATTAATTGTTTATCTACATACCTACTGAATGCAGCATTTATAAATATCTAATAATTTAATGTATTTGTACATTAGTTCATATTCTTATACAACTATATAACTCAAGGCAGTAGTAACATAACCAGTTTGATTAGATTTAACTGAATTTATTGAAAAGTAGTCTTATGGCTGAATAAATAGGTAACATTATTTTCAATTTATTTTTAAGTTTTAAAATAGGTCTGGGTGTGGTATACTTTGGTAACACCTGCTTTATACGTTATAATTATTAATTTAGTATAATGATTTAAATATGTAGGAGAGATAAAGAGGACACCACAGTACTGGGAGAACAAAACAATGTTTTCAAATGCGTTTTTATCGCTGCCTCCGTTTGTGAGTAGGAGAGATAAATCATGAAACATACCTGGCAACTAATGCAGATTTTTCAATACATATTATTCGTTCATTAATTCCTTAACTTATCACTACCTACATCTAAAAAAATAAACCTTTTCACTTCAGGACATCAATCAATAGAGTAGTACTTTTGTATATTTAATACGAATTACGAATCAAATCAAGCAGTTTTTTTAATGGTATAGCTACAATACATCATTACTTTCTTGTAATACTTCAGTGTTGCCAGTAGAACACTATTACTCTGCTAGGAGTAAAGTCGAGTCGAGTTAGAAGTTATCAAAATAGGATTAAAAAGTAACCTTTTATCGTAACAAGTCATAATTTTGTTGGACGAAATTGAAAATGCTCCTTGGTACTATTTTCTTATAGTAGGTATGCAAAGTAGGTACCGTATTATGCTATGCTTTTCACGTAATTTCATTTTATTTGTTGTATTCTCTATTAGCTGTTGCCCGCGACTTTATCTGCATTGATTTTTGTGCCTATCTCCTTCCATAATGTGTGTAAGAAGCAATTTTCAATTTATTCCACTGGCTGCTTCTGTAGCCGACACGACATAAAGGATCTGACAATTAAGGTGTCGTTGGATTCATCTATACTTCAGCCAAACTGTAAATACAATTTATGTAATCAAAGCGTCAGTACTTATCCCGTTGGCACCCTTCGGTTACGGAACCCTAAACAGTCAGTTGTCCATTCAAACATTACCTATAAGTCAAAACAGGCGCTGGATGAGGCGATAAATATGCTAAGTTGGCAGCACCAGCTACACAGGTAAACAGACTACGACAACGCAACGACGACACGTTACTAATACTCTGCTATATTCTTTGCGACGCGCGGGGGCCTATTTCATGCCACACACAACCTAGCTTAAATTACGTCATTTATTCAGCAGTACAAACTTCACCATGCAAAATAAAGTTCCTCACAATATTATTCCATTCCGCTTCATCAAGATAAGCTAGTCGAAAAAGAATCGATGGAAAAATTATTAGAATCGATTATTTCAGTGTTCACAAAGTAGACAGCAGCGGTCTATTTATTTTGCGACAGCAAAAATATACAATATATTTATTTCAGGCGAGGAGAATTTGAAGATTGGGCTGATGAAATGGCAAGAAAAGGCCTGTTTCAATCTGTGCCACCGGATTCTCTCAAAGATAACCAACACATGAAGAATTAGAAGTAGTGGCTGCACACATAATATAATGAGTGTTTGATTAAAATTATGTTAAAGATTTATGTTCTACCTTACATGTAGTATTATTTAATACTTAGGGCCTTTACCATCGCATCTTATTAAATCTGAAGCACTCCTTTATTTTAATTACAATCTGAGGGTACAATCGCTATACTTCAACTGGTTGTACCAAGGAAGTGTAAGTCTACCCATGGCCCAACTGTCAGAATATTATTTTTCTGCGATTTAATAGTATGACAATAACCAAAATATATATTTTAAAGTATAAATATATATATTTTTAGTTGGACAATAACCCCTCAGTTGAACCACGGAACTGAGGGGTTATTGTCCAAATGTTTTACGTTAAAACTGCTATGTTTAACTCGTTCACGGGGACGTGTGTCTACCCATAGTCCAATAAAAAGATTAGTATGTTGAATTTGTAAAATGCTGAGTCTGTGCCATAGTCAAAGTTTGCAAAATGTTGAATTTCCCCGGATAAGATTGTAAAATTGGAACGGATATGTCCCACCAGGTTTCAGAAATGACAGGACAGCAGATCTAAACCTAAACTCACATAAACTCACACATAGTAATATCACTAGTACCATAATGGTACAAATTAATGGTACTATAGACACCCAGGCGCTTTTACCCGATCCATTTTTTGTTTCATACCGTGGGAATGAGACATTTTACCATTTGAATACCTAAGCAATCAATGCTGAATTTAACAAACAGTTAAGTTCACTTTTACTTGCTTGTTAAATGGTAAAAAATATGATGTGAAAGTGTGACAGGACTACCTATTAGAAAGAGACTCACTGGGACCTCTCGAGCCTCTCACTCGACTAGTTTTCATTTCATACTGCACAGTCCAGTTGTAGTGTAGGTTTATGCTCCGTTCTTAGTTCAAATGGAAGCTAGTGAAGAGATATACATTTCAGACTATTTCAGATGACAGTTGTAATTTTGCCAATGATAGTTGGCCAATGGATAAACTTACTTTTACCCTTGGTATAACCAATTGGACCATAGGTAAAGTTACTTTCTCGTGTTTAACCATGGGTAAAGTTACATAACCGTGGTACAACCAGTTGGACCATGGGTAGACTTACGTCCCCTTGGTACAACCAACCAGTTGAATATAGCGGTTGTACCACGGGTCGGGAGCGTTTGGTAGCATAGCACTGTCGCAGCTAGCCATGGGTGTGAACATTTTTACTGAGGGGCTTCTGACAGTTCTGACTTGACGGACACGCTTCATTATGCAGTACTGGTATTGGTATCGTGAATGAGGGTAGTATTCTCAAAATCTGGCAGCGAAATCAATCGATTCAACTTTTTATACAGGATTTATGAAATCTTTTATCACGGATAAAAATACACGCAAAAATATTATTTTCCAAGTAAGTTACTGAATAATCACCAACCACCATTTACCTAGGTAAGTAGGTAATAGTAAGAAGTACCTAGTTGCAGGTTGTAGATGAATGAACCTAATCCAAATAATCAGGTAGGTACAAATAAGTACCTAGGTACCTACTAATAAAACTCTAGATTCGGTTGGTACAGTACCTACTGGAAAAAATAGTGTACCTACATCAAGCTACTCACCAAGGTAAGTAGCTGTGTCAGCTACAATAGCATGTTAAAGAGGCCTAGTGCAGTGGGTAGATGTGGGCTGCTATGATGATGACAAATATAACTACCTCCTCCGGCTCTCTTCGTTAACTTCGTTTGACTTTTAATTTAATTTGTTTGTATGATAATATTTTATTTTCTGACCTCATCACACATCGCCGTCGGTAACGGAAGTGATTCGTGTCCTCACGTTTCATGGCGGCAGCCAATCAAAATACAGTTTATTACTACAAAAACATGGTGATTACATAAACTACCAATCACATTGAGCCTTCAGTGGAGCATGAAAACCAAATCGATTAACTTTGTACAAACGTATTATTAACTCATAATGGGGAAGTGTAATGTTTATTAAAATTGTTGTATACCTCTCTACAGTCTTTATTCTGCTAACCTTGATCGCTCTTTGATCATAACATTTTTTAGTAACTAGTTAAAACAAATCATAATTAAAATTGATATTGTAGTGACTGATGTGACTAGATTGAAAACGTACGTTTTATTAATGTTATGTCGTGTATGTTTGTCTACGGCGAGACAGTCAGTCAGTGCGCATGTCAAGTTGAAAATTGCAAATGGCGGCCGTTGTTATTGTTCGTACCGAATTAACTATTTGTAAAATAAATACCTATCTTTTTAGCGATTTTTCTACAGAATTGGTACATTGATACGATGCCTTAACTTCTTGTTAACCATTGGGACATAGTTTATGTACATTTTTAAGTGTTTTTAGTGTTTTTTTTGGCATTTTATGTGTGTCATGCAAATGGGGTAAGCTGGAGTTATCGGATGTCGCTTAGGTTGTTTTGAATAGTTTCAACAAGAAAATGGAGTGAAGAACTGTGATGCAAAGTGTTAAATTATCATCGGTATAAAGTTTACCAACTCTCGCACTGCTCGTTATGAGAAGCAAAAGCCTAGAACGACCGTAATTTACGAATGTTCCATGCTGTGACTGCACTCCCCGTACATTTCAAAATGGCTGCTGCTCTTCTCGATATATGAGCTTTGCGTCACTGGAACATAGTAATTTACTGAATTCGTTTCGTGATGGTATCGTAGTGTTTCTAGTCGTGTGTTCATAAAAAAAAACTGTTTAAAATCTACGGACAATTGCCCTGGTGAACCCTAAAGGGTGTTGAAGTGGTGTGTCATATGTTTTCGAAGTAAAGTGGACACTGGCCATAGGAACGAAATTGCTTTGCGACCGAGCCGGACTGTGATGTTGCGTTTGATAATCCAGGATGATTCGGGACACAAGGGGATGGATCTTGTTTTGAATTGAGCGGAATGTGACATTGTATGAGAGGTGAGTGCGTTTTTTTTTAGTTTATTTACATTTTGAATCGGTGTTTCGATCTCTCTATGTTCGATACAAAATGGACACATTGGGTGACAGGACGTCGGGCGGTCGCGGAGGACGTGCTTGCGTCGGCGGCCGCCTGAAAACTCGGGTTACAGCAGCGGTCGCAACATCCGAACACGATTTTCAGTGTTGTGTAATACGTTCTAAAGTTTTCGCCGTTGCCGATGCGGCGCACGTCATACGGGGGTTATTCCATCCTTGAGTATGTTTACAACTGTAGGTTATCAGTACACATGTTACTTTCTTCTTATTGGCATGGGGGTGTAATATATCAAGGGAGATATTTCATTAATTTCAATCTTGAATGGATTGGATATTACATACAGCTAAATTTTATGCAAATTATTATACTACATAATTGCCTCATGAAACATAAACTTGAAACTTTATTCCAAACTGAACCAAATAAACACAACTTGCAAATAAGTACCTAGTTAAAATGTGGAGATTGTATGTAGAGTAAATATAAAGTAAATAGAGAAATAGCTACTCCTAACATTGGTTAGTTGTTTAGTTAGGACAAAAATAACTGCTTAAAGGTATAAAGTAAAATTGATTGTATCTAAAAATATTGAGGTATTTGATGTTGTGCTAGTTATATTATACTAAACAAAAACTCACACAAATATCTAGCCAGTAATATAAGTATATTCAAATAATTAATTAAATCAATAGTTTTACATTCTGTACTATATTTGCAAAACTTTACAATAAGTAATCAATCATACTGCTTTTTTATCTCCTCTACAAAAGTAATCCAAGATGAATAGAACTAACTTTGAGACCAATAAAAACGAACATTAATGTAAATTGATCTCATTTTTACTGTCAACTAGAGAATGAATTTCATTCCGTATTTATTAGTTATTCAATTATACTCATAACTTTTCCGATATAATTTCACTAGGGGTTCATTTTTTCTGTAGATTTGAGTAAATTGCCTATAGTTAGCACAATTATGATTTATAAATGGATTGATAGTGAAAAATACCTAGGCAATGGGGGTTCCCAAATATTTTTATTTAAATGTAAATATTTTTTTATGTTTATGAAGACGGATCTTAATTACACAATAGTTTTTATACAGTAACACAGGTTTGACAAGAAAATTATTAATTAGGTGGGTGTAATAAATAATGGATTTTGTTTTAAATAAATACATGCACTGATACTACAAAATAAACCATGAATAGATTAAAAATGTTTTCCTAAAAGATCTACATTTAACAGTGTAATGGTGACTTTACATAAAATTATCCACACCCTATAAAATATTCACAAGTTTCAAAATGTGACTGAGTTAAATAATGTTTTTTTTTCTGACCAGAATATTTAACATCATTGGTCCGTGCCTCTTTTAAATAATTTGTTTAATAACTACCTAATAATGTCAGTTATGGCTGTGTATGTTGTGGTAATCTTTTTGATTTTTAATTTATTATCCAATTACAGAAATTAACTTGCAACTAATTCAAGTATTTCTAAATATATACATAATACAAAAGGAGATTTAGATTTATTTAGGACACAGTATCTAAAGATTTTTGCAAATAGTACATAATTATGTAATTAAATAATGATTATTTTCTGTTAATGTATAAATATACAACAAAAAAGGTGAATAATTAAAATTAAATTATTCTGAGAAAAATAATAAAATTATGAACCAAAAAAAAAATTATGTTACCCAACATAAATATTTTGATTTATTTATTTTGTGAAGCCATAAAAATTTCCTTGTCCTTGGTTAAAATTATATAATATTATATATCAATTTGTAAAGAAAGTAATTATTTTTACAAACAGCTAATTTAATTAGCAATGTGCAAAGAAGCAACCTGCACAAGCTGAATGAAGCTATGTTCACACAAGAATTTAGTTAAAAAAAGCATAAGTTGACGGTTTGATTCTCATCATACATGCAACAAATGTTTGCATGGTGTAGTACTATGTCACTTGTATCTACACTGATATTCTAATACCCACAAAACGGAATCCCAATATTAGGTCTGGACTGGACAGTGTAAAAGTGATTGCTGGTTTTTATTTTACATACTATCATACCCATTTTCCCAATGGGGTAACCAGAACCACAATCATAAGAAAACTTGCAGCCACTCCTGATTCAGTCCCAAAAGTTATTTTTTTTATTCCTTTATTACCATAATTGATGCTGCTAAAAGATGGTTGCTCATTGATGATTAATTATGTTTGCAAAAGGTCAATTTTGTAAAATAATTCTAATGAAACTAATGATAAATGAGATGTTGATCATCCAAGATAAACAATTTAATGGTAATTTTATTTCAAACTATAATTAATCAGATTTACATTTTAAATTAGATAACTATAATCTGTTAACTCTCGTAGACAATTAAAAATCTCCTTCAGATCTTTGGTTATGACCTGAAAGTCCTTGGTAATAATGTGTTGGGAGAAAAACTTGGTAGTAGAAAATTGAACTTCAACCATTTTTTTTTTTCTTGGACACTGTCACTACTTTAAAATTCAGTAAATAACACAGCAAAACTGTCCTTAATTCCTAGTTTAAGGTTAGGTATGGCGATTATGTTTCAGTTAGATGTTTTAAAAAGCCCTTAAATATGAATATCCTTTATAGATGAAGCTGATAATTGACAGTTTCAAATATAAACTTGTTAAAACCAAAATTATCAATAATCACCCACCTGACTCCATATTAAAAATGAATTCTCTTTAAATTGGTGAGAATCAATCAGAAGCTGATATGACTTTTTCAGAGTATGAATTGGTTTATTGCAAATTCTAAATGCAATATTATGTTGAAATTACTACTAATCTTTAGCTTATTCTCCACCCTATTATAATAATTTGAAACAAAAACTTTGTATTGGCCATTTTCATAAAAAGGGGTTTCAAAAACTTTGAACATTGTTTGGTTTTGATTTTAATGAAAGGCTTATGTTACAGTATGGCAGCGGATAGCGATGGGTTAAGCAAGGCAGGCGGTGGCTCCTGCGGCGTGGTGGTGACCTGTGAGGGCGACATCAAGGACCCGCGATTCCCGGCGCGACTCAAGCGCCTGTTGCTCGAGCTACGCACCCTGCTGGCTGAACCCCATCCGCACACGCTTAAAGTTAACAAGGTAACCTTCCTACTTAAAGAACAGCCCTCTAACCTGGCTACTCTATCTCGATACTGCGAAGCTTCGCGCCTTACGTCCTTGTCTCTTCTCTGACAAATCATATGGCTGCACCTGTCACTCCACGCAACAAGTTCGCAGAGTTATTTCGTTAAGCTAAATAAATGCCAACTCCTTATTTTGTAACTTTGATAACCAACCAATAACGTCATTTCAACTTCATTTAACAAATTTTTGCTTACAAAAATCACGAAGTGAAGGCTTCACTTTGTGATTTTTGTAAGCAAAATTTGCCGAAATTACGACAGTACGTATACTGACGTGTATATTGGGCGGTCGTCAAAGTTAAAATATAAGGCTCCTACTCTAGGATCACGCATGGCTCCGACCATATGCCCTAAAATAATTAAATAAATGTTAATTTTTTATTTATGAGACTAGTATCACTGCGGCCTGCGGGCCTATTGTGATTGCCACCTGGTAATAATGTTTGATTGATACTCAAACAAGCTGGAACATTGGAAAATATATTCAATACACATTTTATGAAACATAAAGTTTTACTTCATTTTGAGAGTCCACCATAGAGTTAGTATCTCTGTCCCTGTATTTGTTATTGTAAAATAGATATGTGCGTTACGTATAGAGATGTGTGTGTTTATCGGTAAATCCGTCCCAGTAGCAAGCTGATATTATGTTCCCTTCCAGGTGGAGCCGTGGAACTCGGTCCGCGTGACGTTGTCGGTGCCGCGCGCGGCCGCCGCCCGCCTGCGCGCGCTGGCGGCCGCGGGCGCGCCGCAGCTGCGCGCTCTCGGCATCCTGTCCGTGCAGCTGGACGGCGACGCGGCCGTCTCGCTGCGCCTCCAGCACGGCACTGAGCTCAGGATCAACACGGACCCAGCCGCGCCTGACGGTGAGTCTTACGACAAGAAAAAAATACTACCGCATTACCATCTCTACTAGATGATATACAGCGTCAGGAGAAAACGTTTTGCCTACACTACCGGTACGCTGTAGTGCCTGGGACGATTTTAATTGGAGTAGACTTGCCCTACTGGGCGAAAAACTACGCCGCAAGTTAGCTAAAACCTGAAGTTAGATGTTTGTCGGGGTTACCTAATATCTTTTGAGGGCACATAAATTTTTCGGACAGAAAAATCCTGGTACTTGACTAGATTTGAACACGCGACCTTAGGATCGGAAAGCAGAGCCGCTACCACTAGACCACCAGTGCTCATTGTGTGATTAGGACCAGGATAAACAAGGACGCATTAAGCGAACATCCGCCGATGGTTTAGCCGCAGGGTACGACGCAGTTATAGCAAGAATTAAGAGGTGCGAAGTACGAGGGATATGGCTGAATGGAAACAAGGCCGTCCCAGCGGCTTCAACACAATAAAATTAGAAAAGGTGGGAAATGTCATCCGGTATCTCCTTCAATCAACTTTTTGCTGGCGCAGCCGGTAGGATAACTTGATCAAATATGACGATTGATTATCAGTGTTCTATATGTTTAATCTCCGTATAATTTAGTTAGTAGTAGTACTAGTAGAGTTTTTATTGAATTTTTGTAGAACAAACATTTTAATTAGAACATTGAGTTCTATCAACCATCTGTTCTCAAGGGATTGTGGGCAGTAAAATGTACAGATGATATTCAAATAGCACTTAATTTAATAAAAACTTTGATTTACATCCAGTAAATTATATAATAAATTAAATAAACAAATTCAATTTACTAGAAATAAGTAAACTACCGCAAAAATTGCAAGTTTTGCACAGAATTTCGACGGCATTAGAGTTTCACTAGTAAGTAAATACCTCATTTACTACTTCAGCTGATGTTTGAATAAAAAAACTACTTGCAAAGTAGCAAGTGTTCCACTAGAGATTAAATTCTCTTACACCAAGCGTAGAAACTTTAGTCGAGGGGAAGTATACCATAAACTGTGTTTATTGGCCGATAAAGCCATTATATTATAAATTACAGGCACACAAGTACCTAACTCGCGCTGATTGAAATATTTTACGGGTCTTGATTACTTTTATTTGCTGTAGAAATACTGTGGCCTACTTTTAGTTAGTTCGCGTGTACCAACGGATTTTTCTTTTCGAAAAATATTAAGCTATACATGTACTCTCAAACGGTGAAAGAAAACATCGTGAAACCTGCATGTCGTACTTGAAAAGTCAAAGATTGTGTCATGTCCAAATAAAAGCGTGTACTAATCTGGCGATGGAGAATAACGTGGAGGAAATTTTAACTTATGCCCTTTTCTATGTACGATTTGGTGATATATTCGTAGTTTCTTTCAAATCTTCAATGAAACCTTCTACTTAGAAAAGTAAAAAACTTACTGTCGTCCAGACAAACAGCGGAGGGTGTGTTTTTATGGTGCTAACGTCATTAATACCTCCTTTGGTGTGGTCGTGATGTCATAGAGATCTATGATAGCGCCCTAGTCTATGAAAGGGTTGACATACATACGTTGACGTTCATTTCGTAAAGGTCGGGGGAAGCTTAGACCTTCTATTATTGTTGCTATCTGTATTCTTGACATTATTTTATTCTTCAAAATGTAATTCTGTCAGTTCTTTTGTAAACAATCTATACTGAAGGTGTTACCTATAAGATCTATACTAATTATTTTCTCATTTTCTCTGTGTGAAATGTCCGCAAATATTTATTTATTATTTATTTCATCTAGATCAGTAGGTATCTTAAAGATATCGATAAGACGTGATCAAATCCGCAAACAAAAGCTAGCTGCTTAAACCAAATTGTGCACTGCAACTGCTGTCATTTGTTTCCTAGCAAAGTTTTGTTAGTAAACATTAAGAATTTGGCTAGAGCAACATACTTTTCCACAGATGCGAGCACATCGAGATCGCAGCCCAATGCCGAGCTGCTCGCAAACCTCGGCGGCATCGGGCGTCTCATCGCGGACACCGACGGTGCCTCTACCAGCGGTTCAACCGAGGCGCAGGCAGCCTCGCGAGACAGCTTCAAATCGCCCAACACCGTTTGTCCCATGGACGGGAAGATTCCTCAGAACATTCCCACGCCGGCCGATCGATGCGAGTTCCCTTTTGGCAGCATGACGCAGGCGAGGGTTATTCATCGGAAGGAGAATACGCTAGGTAAGTCGTGCTCTGTGAAACATGTCTCTAGATAGTTCAAGGATAGCTTCAACCCGTCACATACAGTCTGTCCCATGGACGGGAAGATTCCCCAGAAAATTCCCACGACGCCCGATCGATGCGAGTTCTCATTTGGCAGCATGACGCAGGCATGATATACATCGGAAGGAGAATACGCTAGGTAAGACTTGCTCTATAAAACTTGTCTCTAACCCCCGAATACTCAAACGCATCTCAGAGTTGAGCACGTCTCAAGTGACGAGTTTTTGACAGATTTTCATCAAAAACTGCTCAACTCTGAGTCGCGTTTGAGTATTCGGGGGTAAGAGAGTCCAAGGATAGCTTCAAATCGTTCAAAACGTATTTGGTTGAAACTTGAAATAGACATAGCTTATGATAACCTTGGAATAGACTTGAAGAGAAGATTGGAGATTTATCCAAGTACCTATGAGCAAAGCCGTGCAAGGAAGCTAGTTAATGATACATGTATCTCTAGATGTGGTCCAAAGGGCAGCTTCAAGTCATCAGCTATTGCAGTTGCAGTCTCCAGCTTTGTACAGAACAATGAGTTTCAACTCTCTTATTAATAAATTTACAATCCATAGCGTTTTATAGACTCTTTTCGCTAATGGGCTACGCTGAAATTACGGATATTGTTGCATTCGATTTCGACTATGCTTTTTGGCATAAATGGCAACCCCAAAAGGATTTGTACACATTCCTTACATTCTATGGTCACCGTTCGAAATTAGCGCGGCCCGCATTCGACTATTCATGCGGCCTTCTTATTCTACTATTACTAACATAATATAATATACCAGTCGAAAGAAAATAAAGGCCACCAAAATTATGCAATTACGGAAGGGCTGATTTGTTGATTTACATTTACAATTTAATTTCGAAGACATTTTGTCAAGTGCATTAAATAATTGTGTTCCTTTTCATTCTTTCACCACTCTGATTTGAGAGGACCTATTGACACTAGTTTAATCATTCATATCACGTCATATAGTTTGAACTAATTGGTACGACTTCACAGCCAACCACTTAATTTTAAACCGCCTTTTATGCTTTTGAAAGTGGCCCTTATGTTCTTTGGACGATAAAAAAATAAAGATCTAATAACGCGTGCCACCCCGCATGCTCTAAATGGACTTCAACCGCATTAATCAGTAGTGGTCTCCGACGCGGCAGGTATCGGCCCGAGCGGCGCGCGGCCCGCGTCTGATGGATTGTTCGTGAGGCCTTCCACTTCGGCGTTCGTGGGACCGCCGCCGCCTTATCCGCAGCAACAGCAGACGCAGCCACCACAGGTAACCACAAACTTTATGTATGTTCGTATGAGCTAGTGGCCAACTCTAGTGACGGAGTTTTTAGGCCGCCTAAAGGCCTCCGTCATGGCTTAACGACTTAAAAGCCGGGACCGACTGTTTAACGTGCTCTCCGAAGCAAGGAAGCTTTTAATTTGTGTTTGTTAAAGATTTTGTAAAACATTGTAATTTGTGTCCAAGACAAAAGGAGATGTTTCATAACAGGCCTGGTCCATGTACACAAGACAGAATGATGGAGAATAAATCAGTGACTTTCTAAAAAATACTCCAGCTTTAATTTGAAGCATGATTATTTACAGAAAAATTAAATTTGGTGATGACAAGTGCGCGATCATGCGTGTACAGCGGGGGAAAGTTGTAAATTCTCCGGATTTACAGCTTTCTTAGGTAATGACTCTCAGATCTCTCTCTGAGGCCGAGACCTTCAAGTACCTCGGTATGTCAGAACATCGAAAAATCGGTGAAGGAGTGCTTCTTTTGTCTGGTGGCAACAAGGTGTGCGCCTTCAACGGTTGGGTAATGTCTCTACTGATGTACTCCTTTGGCATACTGAGGTGAACTCAGACTGAGCTGGACACTCTGGACAGAAGAGTCCGTCCCTTAAAAAGGGGTTAAATGAGACGTCCAAGTTTTGCAAGAGTGCAATTGGCTTGAAACTCGGTTCGAGTAATTAAAATTAAAAAAATGGACACGTGTTTCAGGGTTTTTCAAAATAACCATCAAAAAGAGTGTAATGTGGTGTAAAATTTACACCACGTCAGCGAAGCCGTGCGTGTAAGCTAGTAATAATAATAAAAAACTGACAATGTGAAAAGGTTTTACATTATATTTAGCTATGTTTATACAAGTGTACACCGACCAGGCCTAGGTTCCATACATTTGTGATACATCTCCTTTTCATAGATAACTTTTAGTACAGAATTTCCGTACACGAAGTGGTCAAAGTCCGATTACGTAGTCGCAAGGTTAGAGATATGAACATGTCTGATGTTTTCTTGTGTAACGTAGGTGGCGCAGTCTCCTCAGCAGGGCGCGGCGACGTCGACCGCGCCGCCGACCGTGGCGATGTCCTCGCCGCTACTGGTGAACTTATTGCAGAACGACGCGCCCGCGCCTCAGCCCCGCCCCAAACCCCCGCACCCCGCCAAACTGGACCGGCTCGAGGATGGACAGGTGAGTTCCTGCTGAGACGTCTTTACCTTTGACACTGAACAGTAGCAGTGTGATAAGAATTCACTTTTTTCTGTTTATCTGAATACAATAAATTAATACATCAGTTCGACACTTCAATTAGTTCTGTTCTGACACGCGACACAGCTTCGCTTTGTATAAAAATCTAAGCGGTATCGTCCGGTTTGCGAGTCACAGCCACGCTACGCACGAATACGAATGGTGCAGACCGTGGGCGTGAGTTATATCCGTGCGCCCGCCGCAGTGCAGTCACTGTTAACATCGACAAATTATGAGTAATATGGAAATATCGTTTGAACTAGTGACATGACTCAAATATTTACAGATACCATGTAATTTTATTATCACTGTTGTGTTATGCAACTGATAAGCCTGATTGATGCCATACTTTCTGTCCAGGTGGAACTAGCGGTGGGTCGAGCGCCGTTCGAGTACCGAGCGCGGCCCGCCCCCTCGCCGCGTCCCCCGTCCTCCCCCTCCCCACTACCGCCCCCCTCGCCGCGCCCTGCTCCGCGGCCCGCCCCCTACATAAGACGCACGTTCCCCGCGCGCCCGCCAGTTCAGTACCGACCACCGGCGCCGAACGCCACGGTTGTTGGCCGGTCGCGGTTTCCAACGTACGCGGATAGCTTCCCCCCACCCCCACCGCCGCCGTACCGCGGCGCGAGGCCGGCGAGGTTAGCGACCCCGCCTCAGCTAATGCAGAGGGTCACGCAGGAAGATCTGCAGGCTCTGATGCCACCCTCTACTACGGCAATGGATCAGAAAACGCAGAGTAGCTTTCAGGTTGGTATATTCTAAGCTCACTGATAGCCCTGTCTATAATTCATACTAGCTGCCGCCCGCGGCTTAGCTCGCGTGGTACCCGGATAAAAAATAGCCTATATGATAATCCAGTACAAATATGTACTATATTTTTTCACCGTTTAAACCTTCCCTGGACTACAAAAAACATTTCAAAACCAAAATCAGCTAAATCGGCCCAGCCGTTCTCGAGCTTTAGCGAGACAAATGAACAGCAATTGATTTTTATATATTATATAGATATAGATTAGATGTGATATTGCAAATCCCATTGGAATTCCCTGAAAATAAAAGCAATGCAATGGACAGATATGAGACCAAACATTTTTACTAAATATTTTACTTATCGTATCTATTTAAATTCCAGGAGTTCCAGCGATATCAGCAGCAGTACATTGCGCGGCAGCGAGCACAGAGCTCGACGCGACCCGCGCAGTCCTCCGAGTGGAGCGAGCCCTACCGGGACCTCGGCCTCACGCTCTCGGACCTGCCCGATTCGTGCGACCTTGATCAACTCCTGCCGACCCTCGGCGCCGACCTCAACCTCGACGAGCTGTCCGACCTCGACGCTAATACCAAGCTAGACTTCTACGACCAGCCGTCCACCAGCGACGCGGCCGAGGCCCCTGACGCCTTGCTACACGAAATCACGGGACAGAACTACTCTCAGACCAACGGACCCTACGAGCATTCTGCTCACGCGTCGGCGACGTCGGCGACCCCCCCGGTGCAAGCCCCAACCCCCCCGCAGCCCAGCGATGTGCCTTCGAAGCGAGACGCGTACGACGAGTCTACCTTCATGCCCCCTCCCCCGGTCCCGCCGAAGTTTGCGCCGTCGAGTCCCGCCGTCAGCGCGCCCGCGTCACCCTTCAGGTCGCCGCCGGCCGCGTCTTACTCCTCGCCGAGCAACGAGAGGATAGCTCCCGCGCAGTCCTCCATGCCTCCGCCGATGAAGGTGCCGGTGCGACCGAGCCCTTCGATGGCGACGGTGGGCTCGCAAGCCTCGCAATCGGAGATCGAGGAGCAGAGCAAGCAGTACCTGATCAAGACCCTCATGAGGGACGACGACACGCCGCCCAAGGAGGAGAAGAAGGAGGAGGTGACGATCGCACTCGTCTCCCAACCCTTGCCCTCGCTCAGCGAGCCCGACAAGTCGGAGCTCTCCAAGGAGATATCTCTGACGCCCGTTTCGGACGTGACGAGCGTCACTCCTGCGCCGGAGATTTTCGGCATCGCCAAATCGATTCCGGAGGAGGATAGTAAAGACGATAAATTAAGAAATAAGTTGATCAAGAGTGATAAGCTATTGCAGAAGGGCGGCAAGCCTCGGAATTCCAGCACGAAGGACAAGCCCGGAACGTTGAAGGATAAGATCGCCCGCGATGGAAAAAGTACCAAAGTTGCCTTAACGCGACCGAATGTCGCCAAGCCGCCCACGCCGACCGGAGAAGCTCCGAAGTCACCGACGGGGGAGAAAGAATCCATCAAGCTCAGGCTAAAGTTGGATAAGAATGAGCCAGTTGTTCAGCCTGTCTACAAAGCTGACGTCAGTTTCGTCAATCAGCAGAAGGGCGATAAGCCGACTGAAGGCGAACTGAGGGTGCCGCCCCTACACATCAGCTTGAGAGGGAGAAACTCGGCGGTAATAAAGAACTCCAAAAAAGAAAAGAAAAAATTCAGTCCTGGTGACTTACATTCGAAGAAGTTCAAAATTAGGAAAACCTTAGAAGAGGAAAAGTCTCATAGGAGAGATTCAGAGGAGTCGATAGCTTCCAAGTCGGGCGTGAGCACGGATAACAAGACTGATGAGTTTTTAAAGAGCATAGCGCTCAACAACCACTATAGCGAAGGTGACGCGATCAACGAAATCGCTGCAGACAATAACGTAGTGTTTCGCATGAAAACGATATCGAAAAACGCGCACATCGTCACGAAACACGACTACAAGCTCAATAACAAACAAAGCATAGACCTCAAAATGAAGAAGAAGTTAAAAATACTCAGCGAGACCAAACCTGAGAAGGAGCGAGACAAAGAATGGAGGAACGACACGCTAGACAAGGAGGGAAAGTATGCCCAGAATGAGGGCTACAGAGAGATGAACAATCACGACAAAAAGAAGTTACCGACAAAGGACAATGGTGCAAATTGTGATATGAAAACGGACGGGATGACGGTGCAATTGGAGGATAGTGACAAAAGTGGTGCTAGTGAAGTGGACAGTCGGATGCTCAAGTGTAAGCCCCTGGATTGGACGCTCGGCGAGGCCAGGGCTAGTGAGGACAATAAGTTAAAACGGACAATAGCAGAGAGTGCAATAACCTCGCCCAACGGGCTCCTGCCCGGCGAGAAGAAGAGGAAAACCAGCCATAGTTCCTGTCCAGGTAAGCATTTTATAAGGGAAACATTGGGCAACAATCGCCGCGCAATATGTTGCTCATCATGTTGTGTGATCCAGAACTTTTTTAGCAAACTTATCTGGTCATCTGTCAACGTCGCGCTGTAGCGCAATGTTGCCAAACATGTTGAGCGTCACTTGTTGCTCCTTAATTGTTATCTAGTAAATACATAGCTTAAAGCATAGCCTCTGAGCCTTACTTTACTTAAGCTAATTTCACCATTGAAACGCTAGAACCTCTTTCTATACAATTAGACAGCCTTTGGACCATTTCATAGCTAAATATGTTTAGAACAAACAGTTTAATTGGCCCTTAGTGGTATGTAGAAGAACATTGGGAGAGTAAGGTTCACAAAAGGTTTGGTAGGTACTTGATTCTAGATCTTATATTCTATTTATTATGGGGTAATAACACAGATGTAGAAGACCTGTTTATTCTTCAGAAGAAGTGCGTCCGTATCTTAGCTAACATAAAAAGAAGAGAAAGCTGTAAACCTCACTTTAAAAGCCTGAAAATATTATCACTGTCTGCTATATATTTTGGAAATATACGAATTCGTAAGAAAACACCCCGACTCATACACAAAACTAGAAGATATGCACTAAGTCCACCACAATCTCATCTAAACATGCATAGTGACGGACCATACGCATCGTCAATTAATATGTATGACTAATTAATATATATGAATGACTGACGCTAACAGACGAATGCAAATAAGACTACTCTGTATTTCGAGGTATTATAAACAGAAACCACAGATCAAATAAAAAGAACAGATGCAGCATCGCGAAAAACCAAAGTGAAGCCACCTTTTTATCTATGTGTGTGTCGAAGGGTTGCCATTTGTTAAAATTTTTCCCTATAATTTAGGGAATAGTGTGGGTAGGGTAGGATAATATTGTATGAGGAAGATATTGTTTAGTATGGTGTACCTGGTTTTTTTTTTTGGGGGGGGGGGGTGACCTGGTATTTTCTCATGTTTTGGACTATATTTACAGAACCTGTTCTTTTTATTACATACTTTAAATACACCGATGGTGTGATGCAGCCTGTTACATTATTTTTAATGATAAAAATATTTGGCTAACATCATTTAGTACATATTCTAAATGTCAATGCACTCTTCATAATGTTCTCAATACACTCTAGGAAATTGCCATTATAGAAAAAACACTGCGGACCAAATGCTATTAGTCCAATTTCTACTTAATAAATCAACTAATGAACTGACATTTATTCACTGTTTTAAAACAGACATAAAAGTTATGAGTATAAATAATTTACTTTTTTATGTTCACATATTACCAGACCGAAAAGCATTTTGTTTTATTGCACCTCATTTCAAAATGTATGTTCTATTTCTGTATGTTGTGAAGGCAAAAAAATATTTTTGGATGTATGTATTAGTGACAGATAGTGTCACCAATACCTTATTCATAAATTAGCATCAAAGAGATTTGGTATCTAATAACCATCTAATGGCATCTAATAAAATCATCTAATAAACATCTAATAATAATTTAATCACCATTTGGATGTGTCAAATGTTGAGAAACACAACAATTGACAGTTTCAAGCACATGTAATACTCATGTAATATCTCAATAATAAGGCAGCCAAAGGAATGAATTGAAAATGGCTTCTTACAGCCGCCATATTGGATTTTTTGACACTTTAGGCCCGTCACCCACAGAAACGAGGGTCGATATTTCGGGAACTTGCTATATTTGAATCTATGGGATTTGTTAGAATTTTTAGCGCTGACGCTCTCGTCACCCAAGGACACCTCATTTATCAAAATCCATCCAGCCGTTTGAACGTGCTTCAGCCAAAGGAAAGCACAATATGCACATACCCACATACATACACTCTAAACACGTTACCCTCTTTCTTCGCAGTCGGGTAAAAAGGGATGCATTCGTGTTGTGTTTAATTAAACATAAGACATAATAGTTAGTACCAGGGTGATTGAGAGAAAATTGTTTTGACGAGAAATACTTGAGTATTAAGGAATGTGAATATACTTGAGTTTTATACCAGTTGCTTTGTGGATTTCAGATCCGCCCGTGGGGTCAACAAACGTAGGCACGATAGCCGCGAGTCGCGGCGAGTCGCCGCCGCCCGCGTCTAGTCAGCGGGCCGGCGGCGCGTCGCCTGCATCGCCGCGCCGCAAGGAGCGCCCCAAGGACAAGTCGTACTGCAAGCTGGTCGCCGAGCGCAACGCCGCCGCCGTCACCAGCGCCACCAGCGCCCCAGACAAGTTCGGCAGCCGCTCGCCCGCCTCGCAGGCGCAGGGCGAGGACTCCGGCATCGAGTCCATGGACGCGCTCTCCGAGAAGTCGCCCAACCAGGCCAGCCAGTCGCCGCCCGGCCCGCAGCGCAAGGAGCGCCTCGACATGCCGCGCTCCACCAGCCCCACCTCCGTGCAGCGCATCATCGGCGTCATCGCGCCGCCCGCCTCCGACGACCTGCTGGAGCGACTGTCGCGCGCCTCGGCCGCGCCGCGCTACGGCGCGCCCCCGCCCGACATCCACCTCGGCGACATCGAGGCCGAGCTCGCCAAGATGCACGCAGACCACGTCAACGGCGACGACGCGCCGCGCCGGCCTCCGCCGCGCTCCCCGCGCGCCCTCGGCCGCGAGGCCACGCCCATCCTGCGAGACCTCGAGCCCGCGCGCTCGCCGCCCCCACCCCCGCCCGCCGCCGACAAGATGGACGACTTCGACCCGCTGCCCTGCCGCGTCTCGCCGCCCCTCTACACCTACTCCAACCAGGAGAAGGCGAGCCCGCCCGACCTCAAGGAGGACAAGCCGGGCCCCGCTAACGGTGACACGAGGTGTCCCAACGAGGACAAGCAGGAGCCGAAGATCGAGCGGCTGCCGCTGAAGGCGGACTTTCCCGACAAGAGCCTGCTCGAGCAGCTACTGATCGAGATCCCGACGCCGGACTACTCGAAGAGGCCCGAGTCGCCGTCGCCGTCGGCGCTCGAGCGGGTCGCGCGGACGAGCGTGCGGACGCGCTCTAGCAGTAAGATGAACAGTCCCGCCGACGGCGCGCGCACGCCGCGCCTCAGCCCCGGCGTCGGCAAGGAGCGGGCGGACTCGCCGCTGCAGCCGCGGAACTGCCTCCGCAGCGGCTCCGTCGACAAGACCAGCCCGAGAGGCATCACGGCGCCCGCGAAGCCCGCGCCCGCGCCGGCCACCAAGCGGAAACGGCGCGAGTCAGAGAGCTCGTGCGCGTCCGCCGTCAGCTGTGAGGAGGGCGTGTCGCCGGGACGCCCCAAAAAGAAGCCGCGGCGGCCTGATGGAGCGCCGAAGCCGAGCACGCCCGCGCCACCCGGCACCGTCCTCAAGACGAAGAAGGACAGCGACAGCGATAGCGACGAGCCGTTGATCTGCAAGGTGCGGGGGAAGGGCAAGGGCGTGCGGGGCGCGGGCAAGGTGGGGGGCAAGGGCGAGGGCGTGGGCACGCGGCGCTCGGTGCGGCATGGCGCGCCCGGCCCCGCGCCCCCCACGCCCGCGCCCGCGCCCGCGCCCCCCAACAACACGCCTGTCAGGAGGAAAACTAGGAGTGCTGGTGAGTTTTATCTCTTTTACCAACCTTGCAGCTACATGATCGACCTTCAGTGAACTTGACAACTTGTCGCGTAGAGTAACAGGTGTGCATATGATTCGTCAGGAGAACTATACATATTAGATTGTTATTTAAAAAGCTTGTATAAACAGCACCTCAATCACCTGGTGACTTGTCACTAGCTCTACTGAGCTACAGACACTTGTTGATCCGCTTACCCATGCTCTTGCTTTTGTATAACATGAACTGACGTGTGCGTTTTGGTATTCCAGTTGGCGAAGGTCCGGGCGCGACGCCGGGCGCGGTGAGGCGGCGGCGCGCGTCCCGCGACGGCAAGTGACGGCGGCGTGGCGCGGAAGCCCCGCGCGTCACCTTCCTGCCGGTCTACTCGCTTGACTGACCCGCCTCGAACCTCGCTCCACCGTGCCTGCTACAATACACTTCACAGCGGTGGCCTACTGGTAGAATATGCTTCACAGCCGTGACAGAATCGACGGCGGCGTAGTGCGGAGGCCACACACGCTCGACTGACACCGTGACTGGTTTATACACTACATCGGTTGCCATGTGGCAGAATAGACCAGCATCTCTCGCTAAGCGTGGCTGGTAGAATAGACTACAACGGTGGTCATGTGGCGGAATAGGCTCTCTGTTCCCTCGCCGTACAGCGTGACTTGTAGAATACTCTATGCAGCGGCTGTCATCTGGCAGAATAGACTTCACAGTACTGGCCGAAAACACTATAGCGGTGGACATTGAGCGGAATATACAATACAGTGGTGGCCTTCTGGCAGAATATACTCTACAACAGTGGCCATCTGGCAAAAGCAGCAGTGAGGACTACGCAATGGTAGCCATCGGGTGGAATAGACTTGACAGTGTTGGCCATTAATAAACCTTTCCATCTGGCCATTAAACAGACTACATGTCAAAGTGTTAGCTGTTGAATTTTCTAAGTAGATTTCACATCTTTGAACATCTAGCTAAATAGTCCAGGCCATCTAGCTAGTCTTGAGCCGTTTGGTAGAATAGTCTGGCCTGCAGTCTCTGTCTGAAAAGTATAGCATTGGCCGTCTAGTTAAATGGACCATGGTTATCAGTAGAATGCCCGCGGTACTTGTGCCTAGCTTGTTACCTTGTGGCCTTGCTACGGAACTGTTCACAAGCGTACGAAGTACTCAGTGCCCATACGCCACTTGTTAGTGCAAATTTAGTGAATTTTTAATGTAATGAATATTGAAAGTGTTCATTATTACTTAGTTCCCGATTGTAAGCAGAAGACTAAATTTTGAAATAGCTAGTAAAGTTTCGAATGTTTTTACCGATCTGGCAGTAAACGAATGGTGGCATCCTCGTTTGGAATCTCTTATTGCATTGATTACTATAATTCGGCAAATTAACCTTTCAAAATTTATTCAAAAATTTTAACGAATTGTAGGCACCGCGAGGCGTGATTATTTTAATTTGGTGAACAAATGTTACCATTCACTATCAAGCACGATTTTATATTTCTTTTTAATAATAAGTTATCCTAAAGAGTAATTTTAAGCGACTCCGAACATACCACGGGGTGGAACTTGTTTCGTCGCCCGCGTAACAGCCTTAGATTTAGAAAATAAACTTGTATATTGTACAAAGCACCGTATCGTAGGCACATTGTTATAGCATAACCCGAGAGATATGTATAAAGAAAAGTTCATAGTTTATAAAAAAAATAAAGATATTTTCATACGTTTTTGCACGTAACGTCTACTGGCGGTTCCGCGTTGTGTAGTTTACGAGTGATGTTGCGACTCGCGCGGGGACGCCGCTGATATCTCGAAATATAGATTCATAGAAATATTTTAAAATGATTTGGAGTATATTACTTTGTAAAGGCGGCGTTCTCGTGCGGAATCGAGGCCGCTATTACAATGTTAGCGTATTAGTTAAGAACTCATGACCAATAATTGTAATTTTAAATGTGAAACAATTTCTTTGTGAAATGATGATAATAATCGCGACTGAGTGTTTCATTTACTTGAGACGGTTCATTTGTTTGGGCTTCCAGTTAATCTTACTACATTTGCTTTGATGCCCCTCTTGCGTTAACCTCCCTTTCGGACGCCTTTTCTAAATTATACCATATCTTTTATTGCAACCAGTGACGACACGTTTTACTATTATGAAATAGATATTTTTTTGCACTAGTGTACATAAGAATTGATGAAATTATGTTCATAGATATAGTATTTATTACAATTTTATAAATACACCAATGTAGACTGTTTTTACATTGGCTACACTGAATCCGTAAGCTCTGGAAATAATCATGGAAAAGTTTATTTAAACAGAAGTTTTACCAATACTACTTTTTATGACGTAAAAATTTTGGGCACACGTTTTATCGTCTGCTTATGTACAAGCGAAAATGTTATCCGAGACGATTTGGTCAGCCAATGTGAGAACAGTCTAAAAAATCTTTTGGAATATTTTTCTGTTATCTACACAGTAGATTTACGAATTGGATGTAATTCGCACCTGAAGGTTTACAATGGTTGTTAACAAATTAATATTTTATAGAGTGATTTTGACTATCAGACTTGACCTGGGACGGTTTGACCTCTGGACTCAAAACACAATAACTTATATCAAATGTATTTTACTCAAAATTCGACTAAATACTCCAATATTGCAATAATTTCATAGTTAATATATTTTATTACTGTTAACATTTTACCAAGCCAATGCAAGGTATAGTCCAGTGGTGATACTGTCTTGGGAATTAGCATAATTTTGTTGCGGTTCCTAGTGAGAGAACAAACCTAAGCAATAACTCGTGGATGTGAATCTTCTACACTTTTACAACACGTTTTTGACAGCTTTTTACCCCACGTTTAGCTTAGAACACCGTTATTTCTCCAGATATTTTTCTACATAGATTCCTCCATGTTAGGTCGGACATCGTGTTAGCGCGTTTGTAGTTAAGATTATATTTTTAATTAGAATGATTATTATGGGTCTACCGTTGTACGTTTTAGCATTGCACGGCTGGATGACAATACGACTTACAAAAACACATGTATTGCAATGCTGAATCATACAAGTACCCTGAATTGCCTGATAAATTGTGCCCTATATACGTGTGCCGTGGTTGTTCAGTGTTTGTAGTGTAGGCAGAGGCAAGCAGGCTAGTCGGACGTCTGGCGGGACGAGACAAAACATCTGGGTTTTTTTCTTCGTTTTTTATAATAAAACTTATTATTAGTTTAAATCGGTCCGGCCGATGTACACAATCTCTTGTAAATTTTATGTAAAGATGGGGATATTAATTTAATTATGTTACGTTAGGTGTACTTGTTTTTCTCTCAAACATATTTTGGGAGTAGTGTTGTACTGTACATAGGTTAGGCCGCGATTTGTCGCCGCACGCGGTGGTCGCGTGTAGAAATGCAAAGCCTTAAATCGTGTTATTTAAAATTATCGGCGTTGTAAGATAGGTCGCGGATTAGGTGTGTATATTGGGGTGTATAGTTATCATTTACCTTTTTATTTGTTTTGTTTTTATTCTCGACTAATGTTAGTAATTTATGCCGTAAAAAAATCTATATTATACGTTTATATATAAACAGAGAAATACAAATAGTTTTTAAAGAAACACTATAAATATAGTTATAGGGATTACACGACGAGAATAGTATAGTTTGGTATGTAAACATTATATAACTTGTAAATAGATTGCAGATCACATACCTAGCAGATGAAACAATAATTGATACAATAAAATTGACGATGTTGTGTATTATTTTTTCTAGTGTTGGGCGGCCGGTGAGCGCAACCGGTTCGCGAAATCAATTAGAAAAATCGTAAATCATTACCTACTTGTACAATTTTTACTTTTTGAAGTTTTGTCTATCTGTCCCTTTTTATTGTGCATTATTTTTCTATATAAGTTGCTTTCACTGTCGTTTCTAGATTATTTTTAAATCATATAATTATATGCATAAAGTACGATGAGTCATGGTGAGTTATTATCATATTATTATGAATGAAAAGAAATAAGGAATATTATTGTTCGCTATTATTAAATTTGTAAAGTTAGTTTATTAATAAATGAATAAAAATTACTAGTGGTTTTAATTCTGGTATATCATTCAAATGAGATCAGCAGGTAGGTAGGCCAAATAGGTATATCCTTCTAGATCATGGTTCATATCATATGACGATCTCGGAGGCGTGGCGAGAGTGCTTGGCTGAGACGCAAGAGGCGCGGGTTCGATTCCCACTACAGGAGATGTTTGTATGTTCTGCAAATATTTCTTCCGGGTCTGGGTGTTGTAGACTGTAGTATTATGAATTATAAAAAAATGTATATAAGTATTCTATCAGCCATCTGGTGCCCATAGTACAAGCTTTCCTTAGTTTGGTGCTGTGTGAAATGTGAAGTATTTATTATTTTATAATGCGCTCGGTTTGCGCGCAATGAGTGATTAGCGGCATAGGCAGTATACTTTATAGGGTTCCGTACCCGAAGGGTGCCAACGGGACCCTATTACTAAGTCTCCGCTGTCCGTTCATCTGTCAGTGGGCTGTATCTTGTGAAACATAATAGGTAGAGTTGAAATTTTCAGTGTGTATCCTATTACTGCTATACATACATACATAGTATCACGCCCATATCCCTAATGGGGTGAGCAGAGCCGCAAGTAAACATAAGAAAACTTGCAGCCACTTCTGATTTAAAGTCCTTAGATAGATATGGTGAACCATGGTGACAGGTGATCAGCCCACCGCCTATATAAGGTGGTCCATCATTTGGAGTCTATCCCTCTTAGTCGACTTTTACGACATGCTCGGGAAGAGAAGCAGCTGGACGCATTCTATGCTTTTTCTTTACTCCCAGTCCAGTAGAGAAGTAATTAGAATTGCCCCTATAACAAATAATATACCTAATAAGAGGTGGCGGAGAAAGATTTATATGTAACGGTGTAAGACTAGGTAGGTACCTAGTAGGTATATTATAAGGTCGGTCGTTTCCCCCCTTAGGACCCCAGGGTTTTGCGTAGTGCATAAAATATCGAAATTGAGTAGGTAGGATAGCGTTTTGATACCACAAGCCCTAGAAAAAAATGCACAAAATATGTAGAGGTACATACTTGTGATAGACTCATTTCAGCTACTAGGTATGTACTAGCTAGAAATAAAGATAATTCCACTTCATTATGTAGGTACTTATTTATTTATCTGTCATACATATCAATTTGATAGCAAACAAAATATTTACAGGTCGCAGAAATCTACCTATAATAATCACAGATAATAAAAATCTAATAACTCTTAAATCTAGGCAAAACTTAATAACAAATCGACAACATAATATAACATAATATTATTATGTTTTATAAAACGTGTTATAATCGTGATTAGAAGCGTTTTTTCACATAATTTAAGTAGGCCCTTTCGACATTGGAATACTATGGCTCTTCGACTAGTTAGCCAACTGTATGTAATAAAAATACTTATGTATGATAACAGGGTGGGGAGGTAGGGCGGATCGGCGGGAAGGGACTGTCCATATCCTTTCTAAATTAAGTACATGTATACATATGCAAGGGGTCGCCACTTGTACAGGGTGCTTCGGTACCAAATAAAACACTCATCGAATAACAAATGAACACGTCCGACTCGCGCGGCAGCTCGCGTTCGAATGCGCGGGGCGGGTACTTTAATGTTATACAAAATTTAGTTACATTACATTACATCACTGCACATTTTACATTTACATTTTATTTACTGCATTGCGATATGGAAGAAATGGGGGAGGCCTCTGTTCAGAGGGACACGAGGGCTGAAAATAATAACAATAACAGCCGCTAGGAAATAAAGTGGGAAACTCTTAGTGGACTCACTCAAATACTTGTTACATTCAATGAGTATTGTTATCGAAATTCGCAACAGGTAGTAATCCCATTTTCTTCAATTTCGACCTGAGATTTGGCTGTTTTAGCTTCCGCCTTTCCATATTACATGTTGTCTTACTTAATATTTTTTTCATTGTCTCATCATCATCTGAATCAAAGTTTTCTATATCACTTTTAGCTTTATTAATTCTTGATGTTTCTCTAGATTTTGTTGTATCTTCAACTACTTGGAAAACTTCCAAGTCGTGTCTTGTATCGCCATATTCGTCGCATTCTTCTATAGTTACTTTCACTCCTTCATCTTGTGATGTGACACTGTCTAGGGTGCCGGTATCGCTCATTGAAACTTCATCTTGTGACTTATCTTTCTCTTCATCGTCACTGACTTCGCATACCTCTTCGTACAAGGCGTTAGCGCCCTTGTAGTTATCTATATATTCGATTTCTATATCTTTCTGCAGCGCGTTCTTCTCTGTTCGTATAATTATATCACTGACTTCATAATCCACGAAATGTTTCACAACTCCCTTCGACTGTATCGTCAGCTCTTTACCTTTGCATGCTTCTGCCTCAACCTTTTTAGCTTCTTCATCTGAAATGTTATCTGAAAAAGTGTTACTGTCATCCGAATTGAAGTCATTGCTAAGTCGTAGTTTCTTATTGAGCTTATTTTTGAGCTTTCTTCTCTTTTTCCTCGAATCATCGCTGGAATTGTTCTTTCTCTTACTGCCGCCTGGTGAACGCCCTTTACTATTCTTCCTGGTGATGGTGAAATCCTTTGATTTCAGCAATGAGTGAGGGGTTTTTTTAGCCTTGTGGTGTCCATTCGTATTGGCGACTCGAATCTTCATATAATCACATTGTTTTGCTTCCTGGGTGGTGAAGCCGAAGAATGGTGGTTCTGGGGACTCTCCGCGGACCGTCTGTTGGGGGGGCTCCTCCCCTTCAAGAGAGGGGAGGGAGAACCCTTGGAATGAGGGCTTGGGTGTTGGTAATGAAGATTTGCCGGATTTGAGTTTCTTTCCTTTCGTCTTTGCGGTGGATGGTTCAGGTGATTCCGTTATGCTGTCTTTTGGCTTTTGTCTGTAACAACACTTACATGTAAAAAAAGAGATCCTGCAAATTGTTATCGTGTGATGTCTGTCTACATGTGATCCTAGTTACAATCATCACAGCATCGCAAGAATGCAGTATAGTAAAATTACATTCGTCGCAGTATCACACACAATATCACTGTTAACGGAGTTGGGCGGGCTAGGGGAGGGTTAGCAGGGGGATAATGCACAATACACCCCACCGCGGACGTCAGTGCAGATATATGTTCCTCTACCATTAATTAGAATTAGAATCACTGTTAACAATGTATATTTCCATGATACTGCAATATTGATTACTTTAATCTTGCTCGCTTCGTCGCGTTTGATAACTACTGTCACAGCGATCGGGATAAGGTATACCTTGAAAAGAGCTTGGCTTGGTCGACTGTGGGTTAACCTATGAGAAAAAGTGACTGCAGTAGTATGATAAGACATTACCTGTCAGCCACACTGTTGAGATGCCTCATGGAATCCACAGTTTTCTTCATCGCGCGTCGTTTGACGGTGCTCACATACGATTCGCCATCTAAAATACACTAGCACTGTTATTTATCGAACAATTTAGAGTACTAAAAGTAATCATAGTACATAATAATAATATGTATAATACCCAGACAACAATACTGAGAGCACTGGTGGTTGGTAGTTGGTAGTGACCCCGCCTTCCGATCCTAAGGTTGTGGGTTCAAATCCGGTCATGTACCAATGGATCTTTCTGTGCGAAAAATTTATCAGCGCTATTTATACCAGTACTCTCAAACCAGTCAGCTCCGCACGTATTGACCATGACCTGTGGACAAGACCGACTAAGCTGACAGGGTGGTATAGGTGCTATGCAAGCCTACTCCATCTTAATTCGTTCCGGGCACTACAGCGTCCTTTTAGTGAAGGTAAAAGTTCATACCATCTCGACTGGCCCTCGACATGCCCTCGCCGGATGTGAGTTTCCGAAGAGACTCTGTCATGTGCTTCGCTTCAGGCTTAAACATGTCCACTTTCACTTTTATCCCTGAAACAAACATAGGGCTTATTAACGCAACCAAAATAGCTAATTCCTGAACTATCCATACTGATCCATACTGACTATTCTAATAGCTTTTCACACCTAAACCGCTGAAAGAAATGATAAAAGGTAATGAGAAAGATTGTTGGGGAAGGAAATAGGCTACTTTTTTATTTAAACTCTTGAACGCAGACGACGTTTCGGGAAACAGCTAAAGTAAGTCCGTATGAGCTAGCGATCAACTCTTGTGACGGAGTTTTTAGGCCACCTAAAGGCCTCCGTCATTGCTTAACGACTTAAAAGCCGGGACCGACAATTTAACGTGTCCTCCGAAGCACGGAAGCGCTCAGCTCGTAATGCCACTTGCGGTCACCCATCCAAATTGTGACCGCGCACAACGTTGCTTAACTTCAACCAAGAACATCTAAGCAAGCTACGCCACGAAATAGTAAATAGTATTTATGTGGTTTCATGGTTCCCGGATACAGCTCAAAAACTGTAAAAGCCGCGATGCCTGCGATACGCCAATACAGTACAGAAACTCTGGTGGCCTTCCTGTGAAAGTTCAACCTGGAAATGCCTCTTCAGCAGCCAGTTTGGCCTTCATCTTGAGCTGCGTGTAGGTGTCCTCTGCTTGCGCCAGGTCCTGCAGCTCGCGCTCCATGTGGCGGTCGAGCCGGCCGTGCCAGCGCCGCGCTATGCACGGCGGGACGTTTGTGGTCCCTGCAAGTTTATATAGATTACAGATATAACGACATTTATAATCTCAGAATTACTCTCAACATTCTTCAAAGGACTTAAAGTGCGCCTCGAAAGGTTACTTTCGTGCACTTGACACATGTTTTAGATTTTTTAGACATCCTCACGATATTTTCCTTCGCCGTTTCAGAGTACAAGTATAGAGCAAATAGATTTTTCGAACTGAATAATCCATTGGTGCACAACCGCATTTGAATTCACGATCTTAGAATCGTACCACTAGACCACTAGAGTGCACTCCTATTAATAAATATTTAAATAAATATTTGTGGGCATTTCACACAGCGCCATCTAGACCCAAACTAAGCAAAGCTTGTATTATGGGAACCAGATAGCTGATAGAATGCTTATATACTTTTTTATAACACCCGGACCCGGAAGAAATATTTGCAGGACATACAAACATTTCTCCCGTAGCGGGAATCGAACCCTCTTGCGTCTCAGCCGAGCACTCGCCCGTCACGCCGACAAGGTCGAGGTCGTATTGTTTCTATAGACCTTACCATCAAAGTACTTCCGTATCGTAATGTCCATAGCGCGCTCTCGTAATGACGCGGTGTAAATCATCTTGCCAAACGAATACATCTTGCCCAGTATCAGTAGTACATCGCGGCGGTTGTCCCTTCGCGAGATGTCTTCTATCTTCAGTAGCGCTGGCACGTCCTTGGATATCAAACGCAGCGCGCAAAGATTCTTGTAAGGTTGGATTACTGTGATGGCGTAGGCTATGAACAAGCCTATTATTTGATCCTGTAAATTATAAGCCTCATTTATTAAGGATTCCGAAAATTTACATTTTACGTTATTTAAACTTCTCTGCTGGACTGGGAGTAAAGAAAAAACATAGAATGTGTCCAGCCGCTTCTCTCCCCGAGCATGTCGTGAAAGTCGACTAAGGGATAGTATCCTCTCCAACATGATAATACATGATACAATAAGCAAGTATTCCCAAGGAGGGTTGACGTCAGGCAGGCAGCCGGTCATAAAACACCTTAGCCAAAACTCTTGGCTACTCTGTGCCGACCCCACATAGAGTGGGATAAGGGCAGGAAGATGATGATGACGTTATTTAAGAATTTTAGAATAGAATAGAATTTTATTTGTAACAACATTTACACTTAGTAGTTACCTATTTATGGGATAGACATATTATACCATCGCGAACTTTTTTGTAAACCTTTTTAAGGTGTACGATACTGAAGTACATTATTTTGATCTATCTCGTAGGGTTCAGCCAGCATTTGCAATGTAAGCGCAAAAAAATGTGTTTATTATGTTTTATTTATTTAGAAACCTCTAAAATAATCAGTGTTTTTCTATTATATTATGCATGTATTATCTAAATAAACCTTCCTATTGAATCACTCTTTCTATGAAAAAAAACGCATCAAAGTTACAAAGATTAAGATAATAATAATAATATTACAAAGGGACATTATTTTTCATTATTACTTCTCTGCTGGACTGGGGGTAAAGAAAAAAAACATGAATACGTCCAGCTTTCTCGATGATTTACTTTTCTCCCTGAGCATGTCGTAAAAGTCGACTAAAGGATAGTATCCTCTCCAAGTCCAAGTCTAAGTCATATGGGCGATGGGCTGATCAGATCACCTGTCACCATGGTTCACCATATCCATCTAGGAACTTTCAATCAGGAGTGGTTGCAAGTTTTCTTATCATTACCCCATTATGGATATGGGCGTGATAATTATGTAAGTACGTAATTTAAAAAAGGTGTCAATTTTTAAAGATGACAGACAGACAGAGGAGGTTTAGTAATAGGGTTCCGTTGGCACCTTTCGGGTATGATACCCTAAAAACTTACCTCAAAGTTATCAGTCTCTGTAACAATATACAGCCTTGCAGTTTGCAACAGTTCTTCCGTAAATTCAACTACTTCTGGTCCCGACTGTCGTCCACTGTAATAATAAAATAATAATAATTACAAACAATTATGTCAAATAAACCGAATTGTTAATTTGTTACCAATTCGGTTTATTTGCTTCGCTGGACTGGGAGTAAAGAAATAACAGAATGCGTCCAGCTGCTTCTCTCCCCGAGCTTGTAGTAAAAGTCGACTAAGGGATGGTATCCTCTCCAACATGAAGAGATATAATAAGCAAGTATTCCCAAGGAGGGTTGACGTCAGGCAGGCGGCCGGTCATAAAACACCTTAGTCAAAACTCTTACAGCATAATCTAAGGATCATGCTGTACCGACCCCACATAGAGTGGGGTGAGGGCAGGAAGATAATGATGATGTTAATTTGTGACCTATGTTGTTAGCGGAGTTTGGACATGTCATGAGAAGGGAAGAATGTCATGTGATAAGAAGAGTGTTAGATATGAATGTGGAAGGATATGTGGGTAGAGGTAGACCAAAGAAAAGATGGATGGACTGTGTGAAAGATGACATGAGTAAGAAAGTAGTGAGCATTAAGATGACTCCAGACAGGGAGAAATGGAAGAGGAATGTGTTCACTTATAGTGGGAAGAGGGCAAAGAAATTATGATAATGTTAATTTGTTACCAATTCTGTGCATGAATGGTAGGTATTCTATAGAATTGTTTTTTAAGTGTCTTTTAATGGTGGTGTGGTGGGCAAATGCTCAGCTAAGATACAAGAGGTGCAGGTTTGATTCCTGCTGCAGGAAAAATACGGATATAATTTCGTCCAGGACTTTAGTTTGGGGTTAGAACTATGTATTTGACCATGACCATTAAGTGTTATTTACTTTTGAGCATTTTATTTTAGCAGGCTTTGCCTGATAAATAAACCTCAGCTCTCTCCTGCGCTCGTGGCGTTGCTTGCTCAGGCGTTCTTGATTGATCGTTAAAGTTAAGCAATGATATGCGCGGTCACAAATTGCGATGAGTGATCGCAAGTGGCATTACGAGCTGAGCGCTTCCGTGAGCGCATTCCTGAGCCATGACGGAGGCCTTTAGGCGGCCTAAACACTCCGTCACTAGAGCTGGCCACTAGCTCATACGAACATACATACATAGCTCTCTCCTACAAAAATATATATTGTCAAATAGAACTTCAAAACTTACTAAAAGAGAATGTCAAAATTCATTTTCTTCCAGAAGAGACAGAACTTGTGCCAGTCCACCTTCTCAAATGTTTCTGTTAGACTGTGTATCAACTCCTCACAGTCTTCCATAAAACCCTCGGCTATGTAGGTTTGCACTGAAATATTGAAATTAACTTATTTATTTATTCCAACTTACATCTGTCCTAACAGGCTAACTTAATACAATATCGTAGATCATTAAAATATAGGTAATAAATTTATTAAAGTCATAAAAAAATAAATAAAAATTAATGTCAAATATATGACGGCGTGCGTGGTCGGTGGCGTGGCGGGCAATTGCTCGGCAGAGGCGCGGGTTCGATTCCCGCTGCGGAAGAAATGTTTGCATGATCTGTAAATATTTCTTCCGGGTCTGAGTGTTGTGGTACCATGGTACTCATAGTTTCTGATACCCACGACGCAGGGAATCCTAGTGTAGGGTCAGGACTATGTATGTGACTGTTGGGTGTTATTTATTATTATTATATCATACTTCATCAATATATTTATACTTCTCTGCTGGACTGAGGGAAAGGAAAACACATAGAATGCATCCAGCTGCTTTTCTCCCCGAGCAAGTCTTAAAAGTTGACTAAGGCGTGGTATCCTCCCCAACATGATAGACCATCTATATGACGACCTCAGTGACGTTCGGGCGAGTATTCGGCTAAGACTCAAAAGGTGCGGGTTCGATTCCCGCTACGGGAGAAACGTTTGTATGTTCTGAAAATATTTCTTTTGAGTCTGGGTGTTGTAGTATTATAAGTATTAATTAACAAGATTGGCTTAGTTTGGGACTAGATACCGCTGTGTCGAATGTTCACCAATATTCATTTATTTTTATATGGGCTATGGGCTGATCACCATATCCATATTGGGACTTTGAATCAGGGCGTGCTGTAAGTTTTCTTATGACTACCTGTGCCTCTGCCCACCCCATTAGGGATACGGGCATGATAATATACAAAAATGAGATAAGTACTTTTTGATTATGTAGGGATGTTCGTGCGGCAGTCGTGCCGTAACGGCTGAGCGGATTTGTATGTAATTGGAATACTTTATAGGCTTCTTTTAATAAGCGTACAACGCGAGCGAAGCCACGGACGGTACTAAATATACAAAGTGAGGCGTTGAAATAAAGGTAACATTTTCTAAAATACCACTGGCACAGGAAGGAATAAAAGATAACTTTTCCAGTATTTTATTTTCAACTTACAAGACATGTTGTTTTGGAATAATAGCCTTGTAGTAAGAAATATTACTACTTTCACATCACATTACAAATTGTACTTTCACTGAATTTTTCGTATTTTCTTGTCCTTGAAAGAGAAGAACAAAACTAGGTAAGAAAAGAGCAGTGGTTATTTTGTTACAGAGTCCATTTAATACACAGACAAGACTAATTTTGTATGTTATTTATGACTGTTTCTCTCATTCTCTCAAAGAAAAAGAAGGAAATTAAATACATGCTAAAAGTATTTGCGATTGTTATTGATTATCTCGCATCTTGAAACACAATTGTCAAGCTAGTGGTGTACTGCTAAATCGTGTGTTTTTAGTCGATTACATGTTTACAATCGAAACTAATTTGCTCGCCATCTGTCGGTGAGTAGCGGTAGCTTAAAAAATAGCCTTTTATAGTACTGACCATGTGTTGAAAGATGGCGCTATTACAAATATTTTAAAATCTGGAATCGAGAGGTTTACCTAGTTCACATAAGGCTCTATACTTGATTTGCTGTTCAGAGTTATACAGAGCCGAAATGTGTCCTTCATAATCCTATGTCCTCTGAGTGCAAAGGGCGCAGTCTCCAGTAAAATGCAATCTGATTCAACCATTCATTTATTAACACTATCTCGCAATACATGCATCACTAAACGCAGAGGAACAATAAAACAATGGCTATGTATGCTTACAAATTATTTAATATTGCGTCGATTTGGTTGATTTGTCGCAATCTCTATATTACAATGGCAACGGAACCGTAGACGAGTGTGCGTCAGAGATGCGAGCTGTATTGTATGTTCACTACTATAAAATAAACTAGTTTGATTAGACGTGCTCCTTCTCCACGAGCTTGTACCAGTGGCCGCACTCGCAGCGGCGGGGTTGATCCTGAAAACAAATAATATACAATTAGGTAAATGGAAAAGGCCAGGTCAATCTTACTTTTATTATAAATCCGAAAGTTTGTGAGTTTTGATGTTTGGATGTTTGTGCCTCAATCACGCCTAAACGGTTGAACGGATCTGAACGAAACTTGGAATATACATAGTACATGTACTGGATTAACATTAGGCTATTTTTTATCCGGGTACCACGCGAGCGAAGCCGCGAGCGGCAGCTAGTAGACCATAAAGTTTAGGGTTTAGGGCCTAAACCAATGAACATGCATGAAAAATGTGAAGAGGGTGAAGAAACCGAAAGACGTATGTCAGGACCAAAGCAAGTGGAGATCTATGATCTACCTACTAGGCACACCTATGGAAAAATAGCGTGATTTTATGCGCCTCTGTCATCAATCAAATCTGTATCTAAAAAATAAGTTCGTATGAGCTAATGGCCATATAAGGTGTAGAGTTAAGTATTTAAAAAAAATATAATACCTAACTGTATGTATCATATTTTGGTGACTAAGTAAACACCTCATTTATCACAATCCATCAAGGCGCTTAGACTACAAAGCCAACTCAACAAATAACATTGTTGGACCTAACTATGTATAGAAGATTGAATAAAAAAAGGACATATTTTAGAAATCCCTGTGGACAAGGCCGACTAAGCTGAGCGCTCCATCTTAATTCGCCCCCGGCACTAAAGAATCAGAATCAGAATCAGAATCATTTTTATTCGCAACAAACTAAAACTAAACTAACTTATGTAATAAATAATTATGGAACAGTTGCAAATTGGTCCCAACTCAGCATGTGCAGGTTGAAGCAACCCGCGCTGGTCTTCCGTTGGGGCCTTTGAGAACCGGATAAGTAACAGATATTACAGAGGACGTGATCACATAAAAAATATAAAAATAACAACAATAAGGAAATAATAAAAGAAAAAAGAAAAAGCATATACTATTTTTTACACTTATTTTTAAAATTAATTATATATAAAGCATCCCCTTAGGAAAAGTTGCCTCCTGACGCTGTATAAATCATCTACTAGATGGTACTTAAATAATATCAAGATGTTTTCTTTCATCATTAGCTGCCAACTGACCGACCGAGCAGTAAAACCATCGATAGGCTGCCGCGCGATACTTGCATCAGTATGTGCCTGGCCCGCAGTTTGTGCGTTTATCTCAGGCTTGGCACGTCCTGACGTCATTGGCACTTGACTCGGGCCGCAAGGCTGCTCAGCCAGTCAGTACACGGTTATTTGAGAACACAAAACATTAAAATAGTAATATTACCTTGTGTATCCACAGCCATGTGATAGCGGTTGCGTGTTCCTCGCCTGAAACAATAAGTCATAACTTTAACTTCGTAACTTATGCATGTTTTAATAATCCATTTATTTTTTTTCTTTTAGCTAAGCCTGTCTGGACGCTATGGTCCGGCCCGCGAGCTAGCCTACCCTTGCTTCCTCGGACTTTATCAGAGTTTTTTCTATTTCATTCTTTCTTCTCCTTGCTTTCTGCATACTTTTAATGATCCAATTGATATGTCGTAAAAGTCGATTATGGGATAGCATCCTCTCCAACATGATGGACCACCTTGGGCGATGTTATGGTAACATGATCATATATTAGGAATTTAAATAAGAAGCGGCTAAAAGTTTTTTTTGTGGCCCTGCCAACCCCATTAGGGATACGGACGTGATAATATGTATGTTTGTAAGAAGTTTATGTGTGGCATATTTTCGTATTTGAAAAGTTCAAATTCAAATGAGTCATGAATATGCACCGTGTAATACCTAATTCTATTTCTGTTGAAGCAGCTTATTCACTAAAATTCACTTTATTGTTGAGGAAATTATCCAAAAAGAAACTAGGGAAAAAGAACTTTCCCTACTTCATGCGGCATCCTATCATGACTGTTACCATTTGCTATTAAAACCATGGAGAACTAGCGCTTAGCGCGCACACGCTAAGTGGTAACTAATTCTGAGTCAACTCCTAATTCTATTGATGTTGTGTTTGACAACTGTCGGTTGAAAAAAAAAACGGAAAAAACCATAATGTCATGATAAATTTATAAATCACCTATAATTTAGTAAATTCATCGTAACATTTATCTTCTTTTTTATATTCATATTTTTAATAGAAGATACGTACGGCTGTAACTGATCATGAAAAAATGAGAATGACACTTTAAGTAATTAAATCCTACTATTATTAAATGTGAAAGTTTGCGAGGAAGTTTGGAGATGTTTGTGCCTCTCACTCCGTAACGGCTGAATGAATTTGAATGAACCTTGGATTATTCATAGTAAGTGTGCTGGCACTTTTAATGTAGGTATAAAGAACCCGAGCAAAGCGCAGCTAGTGAGCTGTATTTTGTTTTTTATACTAACATATGCATCCAACGATGCGGGCGTCGAAGCAAGATGGGACGAGCGTGGGGTTGGCTTTGGTGCCGGCAGCCTTCTTCAGAACCTTCATGTTGAAGGGGTCATCGTTGCCCGCCTGCATTGCCATCAGCTCCTTGCGCTCCATGCCCGTGGCATGTTCCAGGGGGTCTGGCATCACTGTACGAGAAAGAGAGGATAAGTAAGATTCACCTGCAGCTTTCATTAAAAATTTTTTTTTATTTCTTCTGCAATCATCTGGAATACTATAAGCAAATCAGTTCAAGTGCAGATGATGTGTTAGATCGAAGCTCATCTTTATTTCTTTTACATTTTCTACTCCTTTTCAACGGCTTGATGATGTATAATAAATGTGCTGCATATTAAGACATGGCATGCATTTTGTATTAATACATTATTGTTCCTTAAAGGATAGGAGCCTCATCATAGTGCGATTTGATCCTTTCATCAAGTTGTACATGTAGTAGTAGTTGTAAATAAAAAATTACTTCAGAAAAGTGAACCAGACAATGTAGGCTTTTTATGAAAATTTATGCAGATTAGTACTAGGTATTTACCATCTCATATCAACTTAAAATGGGCTTCTGCAAAGTCACGCCTGAACCAATTAACTAGCGAACCAGAAGATAAAGACTATGAATTTTATTTCTGAAAAATGCAGTCAGACTGAGAGACACAATTAACTGCTAGCAGTTAGGCAGCCTCTGTGGTGTGGAGAATGCTCAGTTGATGCAAGAGATGCGAGTTTCACTCCTGCCACAGAAGAAATGTTTGCATGTTATGTAAATATTTGTTCAAGGTCTGGGTGTTGTGATACCAAGGTACTCATAGTTTCTGATACCCATGATACAGGGAATTCTAGTGTGAGTCAGAACTATGTATGGTAAGGTGTTATTTATTACTGAAAAAGGTGACAAAAATCAGAACATTTCCTATAAATTTCATGTATTCTATTATACAAGAGTCTTCAATAGTTGGAATCCATTTTTGTAAAATACAAGAAAAGTATTGATTGTAATAATACCCAAAAATAAGTTATGCCATTTCCTAATATTTTTCATGTTTTTATGTTCCTAATCAGGCTTTTAAGCTAAGGATAATGCTGTATTTATCTGGCATGATAAGATAACCTCTAAAAACAGTATTTTATTTGAAAAAGTCACACTTCAGGAGTGTAGGAAATAAAAAGTGAGGGGAAATGGGTCTCTCAGCAAGGTCATCGTAACACAAGGGAGTGATAGTCAAAGCCTTGACATAAGTAAATAAGAATCATCTGCAGAACCAAAATAAATCAATAAAATGACTTTTGAATCCAGGAATACGTAATTTTGGAGTAAGATTATTTACAGAGTTAGAACATTTTCTAAAACATATTATACACGTGTGGAGGCCTTATTTCAGGAATTTTCAGTTTTCTGCTGAAACGAAAGGAAATGAAGGACTTTTTTGACATTACGTAACTAAACATTGACAGGAGTGGTACCGAATCTGCTGAAAAACTTGAGATCTTACTTTTGTCGGCGTATCCCCGCCTGGCTGAGGAAAATAGAACACTTCGTACAGCATTAGCCTTGACAATTTGTCTGCACAAGGAAGCCATTTCTGCTTTATTTCTTTCACTAGACCGCTTCTTGCGATAGCAAGTGCTTAAAAATTTTCTCGTGTCGTGAACTAGTGAAGGGTAAAAACCGGTAGTCAGTAGTAGAGTAGAGTAGTAACTAACAGAAACCGTTAAACTATTTAAGGATCGAGCAAACCGATTTTAGTCGATTAAAGATATTTCAAATAATATTTTTGTTGCAATATTCAAAAATTTCATAGCTATTTATTTTATGTCAGAAATCATTACGTTTACAAAAAGTTAGGTACTAATATTGCTGGGATTGCTGCTCACTGTGTTAAGTTCACCAGTTTAGCAATCAATAATTATAATAATTACTGTATAATTCAGTGCTTAAAATAAATTGTAGCTTTAAATGAAACCATTTTGCCATAATTGATAATTTGTATTATAATATTATTATATAATTGGAAATAAAATACATTAAGTGTTAGCCTCTTAGTCTTATATGTTTTTATTACGAGAGTACTTAACTAATTAATAAATTAATAACACCCAATAGCCACATAAATAATAACTCTCACTTCACTCTTGGATTCCCTGTGTCGTGGGTTTCAACTACCATAGTAGGTACATTACATACCACAACACCCAGACCCGGAAGAAATATTTGCAGAACATGGAAATATTCTCCCGCCCGTTTTAAAATTATGTAGATCAATTGATTCAAAACAGTCGGGGTATTAACCCATCTTTGAGTTTTTTCTCACATTTACCACTTCTTTAATACTTCGCCTAAAAACGTTTTTGTTTCTGATGTCACTATTGTATAGAGCTGAAAAAGATAGGTAAATTAGGTAGTACTTGGTAAGTAGGTAGGCTACTTAAATTGCCAAAAATCGGTTTTTCAAAGCTTACCATAATCAAAAATTGTACTTTGCGGTGTATTTTAGACACTCTTTTTGCACAAAGAATTGTTGACGAAACAAAAAACTGTTTTTTAAATCAGTTTCTCGTTCGACCACTTCTTTGAATGAAGCATCCTTTAAAAGAGTTTAAACGGACGTCAATTTCTCCTTCTTCTAGCTGAAAATGAAGAGTTTAGTTTGTACCTAAAGCTTCGGAATATTTTATTTTTATGTAGGTAAGCTAAATTATATAGTTAGGTAAGCAATTGTAAACAATACGTTACTGGGTCAGCCTGGTAGAGATCACGATAGCATGATGGAGATACACATTCTCTGATGCATCGAGTTCTCTGCAGTCCAGCCATATGACTACATGCGCTACTTTGCTCACATGCAGTTTCAAACTCTCTAAACGTCATTTCCTGAAAACCAAACAAATGCTAATAAAATCATAGGTACTTATGTAGCTCTAAAAAGCAGTAGGTTATGTACATACGTTCTTTGGAGAATCTTTGTACTGGTATTCCTTGAAAGTAAAAGTAACTGGGTTTTGTTCTGCTACAGCTTCGTTAACATCATAAAGATTCAGAACTGCTAACCAACTGAATATATAGGTAAATCCAATCATTTTATTACTTGATAAACTTTCCGTGTCCTTAGGGTTGTACAACTAATCAATAATCAAACAGCTATATTTGTAGCGGGTGTAGATAGTTTGTTTTGGACATGCGCGCGCAGTGCTAGACTTCTTAATAGTGTAATTTGGATCTTTCGATAAATTATTATATTAACATGATAAACGATGTCATGTATTATTAAATATGTTTGATTTTATCTTATGAACAACCAATTAATGATATCGATTTATTATCAAAAAACATCGATTTACCGAAACATTGTATCGAATTGTATCCGTTAATCGGTTTTGTTTTCAGTATACCCCACACTATTTAGTCTACAATCAAAACATCAAATTGACATTAAGTGACATGTATAGAGTAGGGGTGCAATTAGTTGGAGATGCTTGCCGATTAGTAGTTGTTAGATTTGGTATAAAAACTATTTACTAATCGATAAAAACATAATCGGTTTGTAAATTATATTTTTCTACTATTTACTACTTATTTTTTACCCTGGTATGTTTATGCAACGTACTCCAATGATTTTAGCTATATTACATTACATAAGAATGACAATATCATGTAAAATTATGTTATCAACCATACAGATTACTAAGGCCTTTTACCATCTATAGTAGATAAAGTATATAGCGTCAGGAGGCAACTTTTATCTTCACAAATGGGACTCTGTAGTACCCGGGACGAATTAAGATGGAGTAGGCTTGCCCATCACCTATTCTATCCTCTCAGCTTAGTCGGCTTTGTCCACAGGAAAGACATGGTCAATACGTGCGGAGCTGACTAAGCTGCGGGTTACCTCATGATGTTTTCCTTCACCGTTTAAGAGTATTGGTATAGCACACATATTTTTTTCACACAGAAAAATCCATTGGTACACGACCGGGTTTGATTGAACCCACGACGTTAAGATCGGAAGCGGGGTCACTACTAACTAGACCACCAGTGCCATACAGATTACCTAATCGTATAAGGTAAAGTGTTCTTATCGCTGTATTAGGAGTTTAAAAGTCTTTAAAAAGTAAAACAGTTATCTTCTATGTCGCTGATAAGTAAAAGGTATGGTAGGAAAGTGTCTTATATAATCTTAACAAATAATTAACGACTATTCGAATTTTCGTTAAAGGTTATCGATAACTTTTAACCTTATCTCTATTCTCATTTTTTTCTATCCCAACTCTAGTCGATATTTGGGAATTTACAGGGTTCGTCGTGTTTTGAAAAAATCTAAAAATAAATATACGGAAATCATTATTTATCAGCGTTTACCATAAAATATCAAAATCACCAGTAACTTCAGTTCAGTGCATATATGATTGTGTTGTGTTTGTAGTCAAAACGACTATTATTTGTTTTGCGAAGGAGGATTTAATTCTGCAACTATACGAGGCTGTGGTGAGTTTGTTTTACTCTATTTATCTTCATTTTAGTAGGTACGTAAAATGACTTTATCTCTATGATGATATTGATAATTTTTTTTAATGTTCTGCATCATTGTTGGGAACATTGGAAAAATTTTGGTAGGCAGGTATTCAATTGACTTTCACTATGAATGAAGCTGAAACTAATATGTACGTGCGTATATTGCATAATTTTACAGCTAAAGCGTAAGTATTCATCAATTCTTTGCTCCCCACATGGTAACTGGTAACAAACCAATGTAACAGTAACGGACTAATAGTAACAAAGGCTTTCCCAGACCTACAATGTTGTCAATTCTGTTGTAAAAAATCCGCAATAGGACCGCAACAGTTTGAGGGCCTACCGAGATAAAAAGTAGCCTATGCACCTAGTCATAAACTATGAGTACTACAAATTTCAGATGAATCTGTTCATTGTTACAAAAGTAACAAACAAACGAACAATCATACACAAAATTTCTCAATTGTAACATTAACTAGCTGCTGCCCGCGGCTTCGCTCGCGTGGTATCCAGATAAAAAATAGCCTATATGTTAATCCAGTACATGTACAGTATGTATATTCCAAGTTTCATTCAAATCCGTTCAGCCGTTTAGGCGTGATTGAGGCACAAGCATCCAAACATCCAAACTCACAAACTTTTGCATTTATAATATAAGTAAGATGTGATTCTCTAGCGATTTGTGAAGCAGGTGGTTGGTCTTAAAACACCTTAGCCAGAACTCTTATCTGGTGTTTCAACTAATTATTCTTAATGTAAAATCTGGTGACTTCTTTTCAACATTCAATATTTAACAAGCTAACTAGCTCTAGTAAGATATTCAAATGAAATTACCTACTTAACTCCGCTGCTATAATTCTATTTTCTAAATACATACATAAATCAAGCTTGTTTCCCATAGGGGTAGGCAGAGATCCTGGATATTCATTTGCTACGATTCTGACATACTTCTTTTGCTTTATTCACTCTCATTACATTCTTCATGCATGCTCCTCGGTTTAGGGTACTCTTGACCTGGCCCTTTTCCCAAACTTTGCCGATTTGATCCAGGTATATGTCTAGCTTTTATTTTCTAATAAGAAAACAAATCAAATCAAATCATTTTATTTTGTGAGACAAAGGTTGAACAATAGATGGTAAAAAAATAAATGATTATGTAGGTACAACCTTGGTCAGCTTTTTAGCAAACAATTTGTTGCTTCTTATACCACAAGTCACTTTTACTGTAGATACATTATGATGGTCATTAATGTGACTTGGGAACAAACATTAATACATCCTCACAAACTTTTATATTCATAATATTTGTTAGGTATCCAGTTCAGCACTCCTTTCACACCCCACTCAGCTCCAATCATAGCAATGAGGCTATTTTCAATTCAGGGACAGGCATTTCTTTGACACTGATCTTTCTGAATTCTACTATTTTCCAGACTTGATACCTTATCTGCCTTATCAAAGAGTGTGACTTACATTTAAATTACAGTGAACTTATTCGAGTTTTAGAATATTTCAGAAACAAAATGGTGTCTGATACATTTGTATAATTCCGAGTTAAGAAAGTCTAAAAATCTAGATTAAATAGTACACAGTCATGTTTTTTGTTCTTTTACATAAAAACTTATTTGTGAATATACATAATTTACTGTCCCATGCTGTCTCAGGCTAGCAAAGAACTGTGACACGACTAGATAAACAGGACTGTGATACAACTAGATAAACAGGACTGTGACACGACTAGATAAACAGGACTGTGAGAAATAGCAAGAGGAAAGAGAGGCCTATATCTAGCTGTGATGATGATGATGACTGTCCCATTAGAGTAGAGGTAGGGAGAGGAGGGTTAACTATTTAAAAACATGTCAAATTAATTTTTGTTTTGGTGAATACATAAAAGAATTGTTTGTGAAACAAAAATACACTGGAAATATTCAAACAAAAAACTAATGTGCTATTGGTTGGTTTTTACGGTATTAATCAGGCGTCATCATCAGCCATCATTAGGATCGGTGGAATATTATTTTGTAATCAAGCCCCATAGACAAAGCTCTAGCCAAGCAAGCGTTACTTTCTTACGCAAGCTTTGATGACTTGAAGCTTCAAGTCTAGTTCCAAGGTCATCAGATCTCTGCCTGAACATTCTCCTTTTGGATTGGAACTTGTCTATTATTAACCTACCTACTGTTTGTTAGGTACGATTCCGCGTAAGCAATAACCATCTATTCATTTTTAGGGTTCCGTACTCGAAGGGTGCCAACGGGACCCTATTACTAAGCCTCCGCCCGCCGTCAGTCCGTCCGTCCGTCTGTCGTGCTGTATCTCATGCCGCTATAACAAGAAATAATTAAAATAAAATAAAAGGGTGCCTAATTGATCATTAAAGTTAAGCAGCACTAGGCGCGGTCAGTAATTGGATGGTTCGAGTGACTGTTTGCATTTTTTTTTTTGTAATATTTTGTGTTTTTCTTTTTCAAACGATCTAAAATTTATTGATTTGTCTAAAACAATAATAAAATTAAAAATTGAGGGGGTCCTCATAGAAGAGATTGATTTTAATAGGGATGCTGCCATTTACAGTAGGTGGCATTATAAGAAACATTTATATGTATAAAAGTAGTTACTATGGTACGGAACCATTCATGTGCGAATTCGACTCGCACTTGACCGATTTTATCTACCTGCATTTTTTGTTCACGTAGTCGTCGTAATGACCCCGGCGACTAGTGCAAAGTCAGTGCACGCGCACTGAAAAAGGCAGTATGTTTGTCATGCGGTTTTGTACCCTATCTCGGACTTCAAATAGTCTATTTTACCGTGCGGGACATATACTTTCAGTTTATATGCGTTCTTATTGGAATATGTGTGGTTGAAATAAGGTTGATAATCGGATGGTGAAGTGTAGAGCGATGTTGGTGTTTTGTTCAGAATGAGGTTTCTGAGGTAAGGTTTGTTCAGCGACCATAGAATAGAAATGAGTCATCTTATTGGACTTGGTTTGATGTCTAAATATTTTTGTGCTATATAGGTAGGTAGGTACTAGGTAGGTACCTGCCATAGGCATATTTATTTTACTCTGCAAGCTAATTTTTGCTTTAATTTGTCTTTACTTCGTAGGTAAGTATATTTATGCCAAATGCACCCAGGTGATTTACTTCAGGTGAATTAAGTCTACAGAGTCAAAAAAAAGGCTTTGATGATCTATAGAAATTGCTATGGGCCCTGCCCCATGGCAGGCCCATATTAAACTACAAGTACAAATACTTTGAAAGTTCAAAATTATAAGTATAATAAATACATTAAATATTTTTTATTCATTTCGGAGATGCCTAGTACCAACCTACTTTTTAAAAATTTAAAACCATAAGCAATACTTATTATTAATATTCATGTATTTACTGTGTTCTTTATATGGTGACTCTTATACCATAAAAATAATTATAGAGGTGCTTGGTGCACTAAGAAATGAAATTTGAAAAACACTCCCTAAGCTTAAGGGGTTTAGGGCTTATAGGGCTGTATCGGGATGTCAAACTTTGAAGGCATAGGCATGGGGTTTGTACTCAAAAACAACACCATGACTGTGTTAATCGGGTAAAATCCTTGAACTAATAAACGGAAATACTAAATACCTACCAACGCATGCCAGCTGTACTTTGGTACATTAAGTGTGCACGTACTGACATTATTTACTGTTATATAATTCTCTGCAATATTGTATTAAATGTAAAATGTAAATATTATAAGCTTAAGTTTGCTTAGTTACTTTATCACTCCGTAACGATTAGACTGAATTAGATAAAGCTAGGAAATACCTAAATAAATGTAGCGATTTTGCTATTTCTTTCTATACAGTCCTCCCCTAGATAGACTATCCTACTAATATTATAAATGCGAAAGTTTGGATGGTTTGTCACGTCACGTTTTGGATCACGCCCAAATTGCTGAAACTTAGAATAGTTTGTGGCATAACCACTTTTTAGTCGGCGTGAAGCCTCGTGAGGTAGCTTGCTTAGACGTTCTTGATTGTTCGTTGAAGTTGAGCAATGTTGTGCGCGGTCACAATTTGGATGGGTGACCGCAAGTGGCATTACGAGCTGAGCGCTTCCGTGCTTCGGAGGGCACGTTAAATGGTTGGTCCCGGCTTTTAAGGCCACGAAACGCCTAAAAACTCCGCCACTAGAGTTGGCTAATACTAGCTAATACGAACTTACTTTAGTCGTATAGAAAGTTGATTTACTGTTTTAAAGTCTATATATACCTGCCATGTTAGACTGTAAATTATTCTTAAACTACTGTTTAGTCGTCTACATACACGCTGAGTGGTTGCCTTTTTGGCTCACAATTTGTTATATTTTTTTTGTTTTAACTGTGTTTTTATTTGATTGATTTTTTGTGAGTATTTGTGGGCCAAATAAATAGTTTCTTTCTTTCTTTCTTTCTTTACATGTGAATCGGTGATTGTTAAAACCCCACAAGTAACTTTGAGTAAATTTTTCAGGAGAGAGTAAAATCTATTTATTTAAATATATACTGTATATAAATGTTTATAATTGCTATATGTTATAGTTCTTTTATATACCTAGCCATAGCTTACTTTTTTTAAAATTTTAAATTTGTTTAGTATACTATTTTAAACAGTTTTTTTTTTCACTTGTGTTGTTTTTACAATCAACGTGTTACATGTGTTGTTTTAACACACAACTGGAATAAATCAAGGCAGTTAAAGCAAGAAAAGTTAATGAAACACAGCAGATTACTTAACAATTTTATTAAAATACCTTTAAGTTTTGCACATAAACACACTAACAGTTACTCGCAATCACTTTCCATGTCATTTGTACTTTCTAAATTAGTAGTGGGCCATTGTAGGAGATCTTCATAAAATTCTTTGTACTTTATAGGAACATAGGGTATTAATTTTCTTATATCCCCAATTTTTTTAAAGTTTATTGGCTTACTCATTGGCTTTTACTCATTCTAAATTTGACCATAGACAAGGGATACAAAAATGCAAAAAAAATAATTTCAAAAAAAGTGTTACTTGTGGGGTTTTAACAATCACCGATTCATGTAATGCGTAAGTTTTTGTCAGTCAGTTTGCACACCCATTAGGGATATGGGCGTAATAGTATGTATGTATGTACAGAGCATCGTTTTATTTTGGTTTTTGTGAAGCTTCGTCCAGAAACAAAGCTTTAGCCAAATGTGTTGACAAGTTGGCAGCGACTCTGGGTTGACCAGGCCAAATGATTGTATCCAGACGGGTAGGTACCCGATATTATCACTAAGTATAGGTATTTGTCCCAGTTTCCTCACCGCATTTGACAATAAAATTACGGTAAAATTTTGCAAATGCAAATGGACTCACTTGTTTTGGTATCTGTACAAATATTTTTCTATTAAATATAAATAAAAATATATTTTTGGAAATTTGACACAGCACCATCTAGCCCCAAACTAAGCAAAGCTTGTACTATGGGCACCAGATGGCTGATAGAATACTTACATAGATAAGTACTTTTTTTTTTGTAAATACATGACATAAGACCCGGAAGAAATATTTGCAGAACATACAAATATTTCTCCCGTAACGGGAATCGAACCCGCGCCTCTTGCGTCTAAGCCGAGCACTCGCCCGCCACGTCACCGCGAGGTCCTCATTTGAAGGATGTGCGTCAGATAAGGTAAAATATTTGAAATAGGTATGTACTGTGAATGTGAAACAGTTATTTTTAGTGTTATGAGTAGGTACATTCAGTGCGCCCGCACTCAATCTCTGACTCAGTGCGTTTGCACCGACGAGGTAGGATTAGAGTCTAATTGTTGCAATTTTATTTTACGAGTTTCACTGAAACTGTTCTAATTGCGCGTTTTTGTTGATTCGCCAATTAAGTTAACATACTGGCTGAAGCCGTCCAGTTTTATTCGCGTAAGTAAGTATATAATATAGCCTTAAGTGCCTTTCTATAAACGAAAGAAGGATATAAGTTTTATCCAAATCGGTTTAGCTGTTGAGCGTGATTGAACCATAAACAACCACACACCACAACTTTCCGATTTATTATATTTCTAGCCCTACAAATGGAAGAAGGAAATAAGTTTCATCCAAATCGGTTCAGCCGTTGAGCGCGATTGAACCACAAACAACCACACACAACATTCCGATTTATGATATTTCTACGCAAGCAAAGATGCTGACTAAAGCCACTTCAATAATGCAATTATTATCGTGATTATCGTCGTATTATGATTTTGTTTACATGCCGTTGGCAAATAGTGCGTTCAGTGCAAATGTACTCGCTCCGCTAGTGTAAGGTAGTAAAACCTTTGTTTTGAGTTCAACGGCTGTTGATACAAACTGGTTTAGAACGCGTTCTATAAGGCATTCCATTGATTTAAAGGAGGTTTTGAGAAACGAATCGAATAACACTTTTCAAAGCCTAGCTGGGTATCGTCTGTCTCATACTTCTGCTACTATTATAATACTACAACACCCAGACCCGAAAGAAATATTTGCAGAACATACAAATACTTCTACCCGTTGCGGGAATCGAACCCGCACCTCTTGCGTCGCAGCCGAGCACTAGCCCGCCACGCCACCGAGGTCATCATCGTTCTATAAGTAGATCGTTTATACAAATTACGTTCAAGACTGCTTCTGCATGGCCCCGGCCTTGATACAATCGATTGCCTTCTATTAAATACGTCTCGTGATCGAAACGTTTCAGATATTCTTTGACAAGCCTTAGCCAAAACTCTTACAGCATGATCCAAGGAACATGCTGTGCCGACCCCACATAGAGTGGGATAAGGGCAGGAAGATGATGAGGGGCTATGGCAAAAAAAAGCGAAGCGCTCGTGGCGTAGCTTGCTTAGGCGTTCTTGATTGATCGTTAAAGTTAAGCAACGATATGCGCGGTCGCAAATTGGGATGGGTGACTGCAAGTGGCATTACGAGCTGAGCGCTTCCGTGCTTCGGAGGGCACGTTAAACAGTCGGTCCCGTTTTACCGTTTGAAAGTAATGGTAGGTATAGCGCAATATTTTTTAACAGAATAATTCATTTGTGCACGGTCGGATTCGAACCCACGACCTTAGGATCGAAAAGGACATACGCATATAATAAAATTAACAGAAGATTATGATAGTTTACATGCCGGTCTGCAAAGTATGTTCGAGCAAGATTACCCTGTAACACCAGCTAACTTTTTTCAAAATTCTAGCCAATGAACTAATATTATAATTTAACTAGCTGCCGCCCGCGGCTTCGCTCGCGTGGTACCCGGATAAAAAATAGCCTATATGTTAATCCAGTACATGTACTATGTATATTCCAAGTTTCATTCAAATCCGTTCAGCCGTTTAGGCGTGATTGAGCCACAAACATCCAAACATCCAAACATCCAAACTCACAAACTTTCGCATTTATAATATAAGTAAGATTAAATTGAACTTAACAACAAATCTGTGTAGGAAGGTACTGTTATTTTAAATGCTTTTTCCTTTTAAGTGTGATTCATGTTTTGTTGATTTTTTTTATAAGTGCTGATAAGGCTGATATGATTACAATCTCAATTGATTTACAATGTTTCAATGAGTCACTGGGATTGGGTTCATTCCTGGCTATATTTTATACTAGGTATACTAGCTGACCCCGCGAACTTCGTACAGCCGCTTTGACACCAGCATAACTAATGAAAGACAATGCTTTGACCATTGTGTCTATGACGTCGTGATACGCGCGTATCAGGCACAGTATTGTTGTTTACAGAATGCATCGTAAATTGTAAATCTTCGTCTACACTCGCACCGCCTAAGCCTGAGCTGGCTATGGAACGCTGTGTAGATGATTTTGAAGCTTCGCGAGGCTTCGCGTAAGCTCTTCACCGATTCACGGCACCATTTGGTTATCAATGAAGGTATTACAGCGACAAAGGGTTCGCGCTTGATTCTGTGTGGAGGGTAATATTTTTCTCCTTCTGTGCGTCGATTTCTCAATGCAAAGGGTCCTCGCTTCATTAAGCTTTTGCGTAACCCAGGTCTTCCTTTTCTTTCGGTCCCTAACGACACGGATGGCTTTGTGAAGTTATATTATATTACCAGCGCATGGGACTGTGTCTTCTGGGTTTCGGCCTTAGACTCTCCTTAGACCAAATATTTTTTAGGCGAGAAAAAACGAGCCGGGGCGTGAATTAACGGCTTCGTTCGCGAGTGTAGAGCGGACTTTAAGTGTATTTATGATAATTGTTTGTAATGCATATTGTGTAGGTCGGCGACCCGTTGGCTGGTCGATGGAAAGCAACGCAATATGAACAATGCTTGTCGTCCAGAATGGTTCTTTCTTAGTCTTCTTGTTTGGTCAGTGACCTGTTTGAAGTTTTGCTTGATTCTGAAAAGGTAGATATAAAATAGAAAATGGCACGATCTTGTGACCAAATGACGTAAAAGTCAACATTTTAACATAAACAATGTTTTGTGATAATAAAGTAATCCTTCCAGAAAATTATGATAACGTTCAGTTTATTTGTTATGATTTTATTTATTTTATGGATTTTCGGGGAATAGACGGAATTAACACAGCGGATAAAACTTTCAAAAACACACACATTTGGCAGTTTTTGCGATATTTACCTATCTAATATAACTTAATGACTATTTATTTAGGTCCCAGTTTTGTACAAACTTAGAGAATAGAATTTGGTAGGCCCAGTGTCGAAAGTCAGTGTTCTAAATAAAGAACAAAGGAATCGTATGACGATCCACGACGAATAAAATTAATAGCAAGTTTAACATTTGGATAACATATTAACGATTGGTAGTCGGGAGCGTGTACTCGTACGATTAGCACGTGTCGCAGATATTTTTTTTATTTACTTTTAAAAGTTCGCGCGCGAAGACTCGTCGATATTCTACTGAAGTTTTTATTATATTTTGATTTATTGTGGAATGTGTTAATGAAGTGTTTTATTTTGTATTTGCCAGATTTTTTTTTGGACCGTGATTGTTTGCAGAAACATGCGTGAGTATACGTTATCATAATATCATAGACAAATATTCATATCAAGGACGAATCCAAACAGATAATTTACTTCAAAATAATGCTTTACTACAAATAATAGTATTGCAATGCTCAATAAAAGCGTCAGCGGTCATCTGCGACCAACAGCATTGACCAATCAGATGGTCAGATGTGAAGACAGTGAGAATCCACTGGAGTCTATTGATACGGGATCCAAAAGAAAGGTGTGCTAAAGAGGAGACCCATACCCAATTACCCAGTAGTGGGTGGTTGTGGGCTGATATGTTGAAAGAAGACATATAACTTGAAAAATAATATGGGGCGTTTTTAGGCAGACAATTAAATGCGTAATTTTATACTCTATGAGATACTTCATAATGGCACATAATTCAGAGTATGATGACCTTTAGCCACCAACACCAACAGTAATGTCTATTTATTTACATCGGTCCATGGCCATGAGAGTATTTAAACAATAATCTAAACAGCACAATGTGTATTACAAACAAGTAAGTGATATGAGTGGCCGTTTCAAATTTCAATTCAGTATGAATTTCACGAAATATCCGAAAAAGCAATAAGGTCAAAGCTATATTCTAACAACAAAACATCAGTACCCTTAGGTTGACTTTCGATAGTTTTCGAAAACTATATCCTATTATGTTTCGTTTCGTTCCATACATTTACTTGCAGCGCCCCTAGCGGAAACTTTCAGGAACTATAATTGATAGTATGAGCCAGATCAAGCTATAGTTTTCGAACTATAATTAAAAACGTTTTCGAGTTAACTATTGCATTTTCGCAGTATGATTTCACACTTTGACAAGTTAACGAAAGTAAACTAAAGTATTCGAAAACTTTTATAGTATTGATTCTCACAAAATAAATATTGGTAAGAGCCGAAAATATTTTTGGTTTTCACCTAATGATAAAATTATGTTAACGAGACGTTATCTTGCGTGGAGGTTATCCGTGGAGGCTGTCGTGATGAAGAGCGACAGGAGCTATACTTATGCGTAGATTAATCAAGTTCAGCTCTGAACTCCAAAACTGGTGTCCATACTCCAGGGTCTGATGATGACCAGCATAGATTAAGTCCTATGGAGTTTTTCAGGGTCGGAGTTTAAATTTTTTCTTAAAATTAACTTGTTATAAGTTAGTTACTTCTCCATAAAGTCTACCATAACATTAAATTGCGATGTGCTGGTTCCCATGGTTGAGGATGACGAGGTAGATAGCGAATAGCGAATTTTTTGTGCACAGAGTTTCAATTGGATTCCTAAAAAACATGGTCGGTGAATCACAACTTCTCAAGGTAGGTATGTAGAAAGCTTCTAAGTTCGACACAATACGGGATTTCCCCGCGTCTTCGGCCGAAATAGAACGTTACCGTGTGTAGAATAACGGCACAAAACCATAAAAACCACTAAATCCATTTGAAAACTTGCACTTAACAGTAAACTCGTGATAAGGCATGATGAATGAATACAAAACAAACAAAAAAGTTTGTTTACAAAAGCCCCTAAACGATATTCAAGACGTCAAACACAATGTCAAATATTTATCATTTTTTCTGCCGGCGTAAGTGGGATAAAAGTACCATGGTTGATTTTTTCTACCATGGTAAGTATGAAGTTCGTTCGGTCGAAAAATTTATCGTGTAAACTTCGTTCGAAAAGTTTATCTTGTACCAATTACAATGTAAACTATAGCTAACTAGTTCAGCGTACTCACTGAAACTTTTGCAGTTTGCGTAATTTGTCAATTCGTACTAGAGGCTCTGAGGGGTGACCATCTAACTCTGTTGCGAACAGTATCTATTTGAAGCGGTCATATTATAATATAATAAGCCCTTATTGCTGTTTACAAGGTTAACACTAAAAAAAAGTTTCACTGACGATCGGTTTGCTTGTCCTTCGACAAAGGTCTCCTCTAAAGTCTTCCATATTTCTCTGTCCTATGCAATTCTAGTCCTTCCTGGGCCGGCTGGCCTGGTTATTTTAGGTCGTCTTCCCAGCGTTTCATTTGACGGCCTACTCCTTTTGCCATCCCCGGGGTACCACTCAGATATAATTCTTGTCCATTTCTCATTTTTCTCTCATAACATTATAGGTAAGAGTTTTTTATACTTTACTCGCATCTTTGAATTTAGTTGCATTTTTTATTTTGTTCAATCTTATTATCATTTCAATCCGATTACACTTATCTTTATTCCATTTTGGCATACATTTATTTGGTTCGTTAATTTTAAGCGGTGTATGATAGTTATTTCCATAGAAAAACTGATATATTTGACATTCGACTTATAGGAACTGCTTACAAAGATACATATAAATATAACATACAGATGTTGCGTTGCTTCGAACCGGAAAGGGAACGGTGAAACTGGTAACATGTGATGGGCTGGTTTAAGTAGATTGCCTCGGGAGCAATTGCGACTTAATACCTGATACAACTCAGTGTAGTTTTCAACTTTAATTTAATGGAGTGATAAAATAATATAATGGAATTAGTCAACTTTAATTTAGATGGAGTAGAGTTCTAAATCAGATTAGGTACGAAGAGCAAAGTGAATAAACAAGTGTTTATTTAAAAGAGCAAAAAACACGGCTGCGTAGAATAGTAGGTCTGACATATTTGATTTTGTGACACATGATGATGATGTATTTGTACCATTTTGGTCTACGTTTTTAGTTATGTACCATCTTAAGGTAATTGAAAATGGCTCCTTAAGCTGCCATATTGGATTTTAATAACACCTAATAACCAGTCGGGTTAAAAATAAACTGAATGAATTATATAAAAATATTCATTAAAATATTAGTATTCTATTAAATAAGATTAAAAGTACTGATTTGGCTGAACATTGATAGTGTAGCTCTACAATGTAAATTGATTATCATTTTAGAAATATTTTTGATTACCATTGTTGAGATCTGAAGTAGGTACCTACCTAAATATGCAATTTGGTATGAAAATTATGTCAAATGAGAATAGATAAAAGTATAAAGTATTTTGTTTTTAGACGGACTTCAACCTGCTTGGATAATTGACCAACATTTTGTTTTCAAATTCGGTTCTAACATTGCCCCTAACCTGGCAATTTCCTTACGCAGAAAGAAACAGTGATACAAGGGTATCATTGCAAACAACATAAAGTGCCTAGGGATGACATTCAAGGCACCTTTGGCACGTGCCGCACTATTTACAGACATAATATTGTAGATATGTTGTCAACGTTCGGTGGTAAGAGAAAAGTAAGGTAATTGCCCGACTATATTTTATTCGCGCACCAGTAATTGACGCGGCTACACGTCATCAATGATACACCTACCTACTGTAAAGTAATTCTTCGTCAATTAGCCATTTTTTTGTACAATATAATGACATGACGAGTTCGGGTCTCCGCTATAAACACAAAAATTAAAAAAACGCGGTCCCATACAAGAAACATTTAATGTAGGTAGGTAGGTACAGGTACGATGGTACGGAACCCTTTGTATGCGAATTTGACTCGCACTTGACTAGTTTTCTTTGGGCCAGGATGGTGATGGTCTGTTTATGGGACGGGTCTGTGTTTGCTATCGTGTCGCCACCGCCGCCGCCCCGCCCTCCGCTATCGTCAAGAACGTGACCTTATAAAGATGTTCCTTGTAGTTTCTTATGAATGAGGATATGTTATTATATTTCCTTCTAATGTATTTCCGTTTGCAAAGTAGAGCCATCATGAATGTCATACTTTTCCAATACATCTAGCGACATGCTAAGTAGCTGGTTTTCTGTTGAAGTAGTTTGACTTGTTTTGATTGTGCGATTTTATTTCGATATTCGCTTGAACATATTATTAATTTTGATGTATTATTCATAAGATGATACCGATTTTTTGTTTGTTTTAATTTAAATACGTTGCTGAGTGGTAATGAGCAGTTTACAGCCTGCCAGAAACAAAGTGTCACAGTGTTTCCAGTATGAATTTTAATGAGTTGTCACAGTATTACACCGAAAAAAATAAACAGTAAAAAAACAAAAAAAAATTGTGTACATTAGTACCTCAAAATATTGTGCGCCTCAGCAAACTTAGTGCTTTGTATGAAAACCGAATATGTTCGAATATACAACTAAAATAATAACTGAATCAACCCTTTAAAAAATTATCTATATATTGTTACATAATCATCATCGCGTTAGTTCGTATTTCTGAAGCTAGACGAATATTGCCGAGGCGCACAATATTTGCGGTACTACTTGAGTCTACTGTTCAAATCAGTAATTGTTACTGTTCCGAAAACAGTTAAGTCTTGAGACAAAATATTACTAGCATGACAGTAAATTTAACCGTGTCTAAACAGTATTAATTAATTTAGTTAGTTGTACTGTTTCATCACTTGGTATACTGTTTCAAACATTAAAACTAACTGTTATTGCAGTTCCGGCGGCGATTGACTGTTGTCCTTGTGATTTCAGTTAAAAGAGATGTGCAGATGGCGTTACCATAACGTTTAGTCAATTAATGTGACTGTCTTGTCTTTTACTGTTTTTCTAACATTTGTTATTACTGTTTATGTTTAGTAGTCTTACTGAAAAACTTTATTTAAACAAGCTGTATCCAATGGTACATCACGAGATAGCGTATGCTATAATATACAAAAGTACCTATCTACTCTCGAGTACTTTCCCAGGTACACTGTTTTTTTTAATTGTTTTATAACTTTGTCTGGTTACCTTGTAAAAACTGCGATAACAATAGCGAAAGTAGCTCGATAAATTCGGGGAAATATTTACATCATCGCCCGTTTCTTTTCCGACCTGGCTGAAAGACTGTCGTGTGTCTAAATTATATTTTAAGGATATAGTCAACGAGCCAAAGTCTTTGATTCAGGACGGGTAAAAGGAAACGCTGAAACTATTAGAGTTCGCGTGAACTTCGGTCCTTTAAAAATATTGCCGTCCTGTGCAGTTGAAAACAATAGTTGGTACCAGCTTATCTAGGTATAGCAGTTACACGCCTAGGTAGGTACTCCGTTTACCAACGCAATTAATAAGTGGTCGAAACGGCACGTGTAAGTGACTCATACGATCATGTCGACCCTATAAATATGAAGCTTATCATGATAAAAGTAAGTTCGTATGAGCTAGTGGCCAACTCTTGTTACGGAGTTTTTAGGCCGCCTAAAGGCCTCCGTCATGGCTGCCGGGACCGACAATTTAACTTGCCTTCCGAAGCACGGAAGCGCTCAGCTCGTAATGCCACTTGCGGTCACCCATACAAATTGTGACGCCATTCTACGCCACGAGCGCTTATCATGATGAAAATAGTATGTTATACATAATATCACGCCTGTTTCCCATATGTAGACATACACCACGGATCTCCATTTGCGACGGTCCTGACATATTACTCCCGCTTCACTCATTCGCACCACATTCTCCATGCATGCTCGTAGTGGACCAAATTGGTGACGTATTCGTACTACGTACGCCTATGTCTAAAAATTACGGGAAGTAAACAGGAAAGTTATAATATTTAAAAAATAAGTAGGTAAGTAACTGTGATAATTAGGAGTATACTCGTAATAAAAAAATGTCACTATCAGTTAGTTTTTTATGCTTGTTCCCTTTTGTAGGCAAAAAATATAACTAAATAAAATATAAATTGGCATTTAGATATGCTTGAATTTTATATCAGAGGTGTCGAGGTCACTGATACGACATTCACGCAAAAATCATAATTTAATAGCTACTAAAATAAATCGATCTGCATTATTATTATAGTAAGTTTGTTTGTTCGTTGGGTAATCTTTGAATGTAGATACTGAAAATCCTTTCACTGGTAAAAAGCCCTGAATGCAATAGGCTGAGTTTTATTCCTACCCGAGTGAAACTGCGCGTTTACGACAGTGATGATATAATAAATGATGATTTAATATAAATTAATAAAATATACATAGAAATAATATGAATTTCTACAAGGATAATCCGTGATTAGTATTACCCGTCATCTGACCATACAAACTTCCATCCCCTATTTAACCCTCCTAGGAGATGAATTTTCAAAATCCTTTCTTAGTTTAGTGCTCAGCCAAGTTTCTCTAAGACCTGTGAATATTTCTAGATCTATTGGTTTAAGCCGTGCATTGTCATTTTAATAAAATTACCCCCGAATACTCAAACGCGACTCAGAGTTGAGCACGTCTCAAGTGACGAGATTTTGACAGATTTTCATCAAAAACAGTCAAAAAACGTTACTTGAGACGTGCTGGGGTTAGTCTTAATTTTTTATCAAAAGCCTATTACCTACATAATAAGGGGTACTCTGTCTTGATTCTACGTCCTCAAAATCCTCAATCCCTTTGAGGATCTACTAATGGACTTGCCATATACAGTAGGCCTATTGAACTTTTTGTGAATAGATATCGTCCATATTCAACGCCACAGCCAGCGTTGAAGGTCAATCAAAGATAAACAGTATATTTTCCTGTTACTCTAGTGCCCTTTTAGTGGTATAAGGTATTGATCTAGCTACACATGGTAAAGTAGCTATGAAAAAAATATTCTATTCATTAGTTTTTTAATAATTGATTGCGAAGACGGCGGGAACTCAATGGATTTTGTATAATACCACAGAATGACTAATAGTACTTACTGCCTGTACCCTGCAGTGGGTGGATATGGGCTGATATAATATAAATAAACAATTGTGAACATTTTATACAGCGCCATCTAGCGCCAAACTAAGCAGAGCCTGTACTATGGAAACCAGATGGCTGATAGAATACTTATATACTTTTTTATTTGTTGTAAATGCATACATAATATTATGACACCCAGACTGAAGAAATATTTACAGAACATACAAACATTTCTCCCGTAGTGGGAATCGAACCCGTGCCTCTTGCGTCTCAGCCGAGCAATCGCTCATCGGTGGAGTCGGTGGCGTGTCATGATGATGATGATGATGACGATTGACCACACTTTTTGTAAGCCACCAAAACACTGTACCTACAGAATATCGACCTCAAGCCTGTTCCCTAATACAACTTTATAATAAAAAAAATACATACAGAGGAACATAGAACCTCCTCCTTTTTTTGAAATCTGTTAAAAAATACAGGGGCCTTATTCACTATGACGCGAAACAAAGCGTGTTATCGTATTCTAATGATAATTTTGTACTGCAAAAACGCGACTAGGCCCGTTACAAGCATGCATCAAGCATGTTACAAGCTGCCAAGTTTCGTTTGGTGATAGAAAATAAAAGGCCTGAAGTCCATTGCTGAAAGCAAGTATATTGGGGAGGCCTATTTTCTCTTCAATATACTTCCAGGAAGAATGATGCCCCCATCCACCGACCACCCGCGATCCTTACGTCATCTGTTTTTGGGTGGGGGCCATCCTGCCCTACACTTACTGGTCGCTATTCGAGATGATTACTCATTGGTTATAATGTGCCTATAATTTTCTTTAATTTGAAGTGGTAATTCAAATGGCGGTTCAAATGGCGGCCAGTGACCAGGAAACGTATTCTTCTTCGAATAGAATAGAATATATTTATTGTCATAGTATGAGACGCATTAACAAAATAACTTCAATAAGTAGGTGCTTACATTAAGCGCACAAGCTAATGACTCGATCCGTGCCATCGTTCGAAAGCCTTTGTTAACTTTCCAATGCTTAACTTCGAGCTTAGGTATGACCTGACCTGCACATTGTTTCAATTTGTTCTACCTCAATTCCCGATAAAAATATTAGAGAACGTTTCGTATTGAAAGGACATTCAAGCAAAACGCCCTATTAGCAGAATGTCCTATTAGAAACATGAACTACTAGCGAATGGGACTAATATCAAAGTGACACCTTAGCTGAACGGCCCAGTACAATTCAATACAAATTAAATAAACACAAAATTCATGAACTTAAATCTTTAATCTACCAATTTTTAGCCTGCAGTATTATAATAATACAAAGGCTTTGTGTAATTCTCGTATATTCAACCTACAACATTTAAGGTTCAAGGAAAAACCGATACGGGGTGCGACCTTCAGCTATCCCCCTACTCGTGCCACCTTGTGGTGTGAGTCGTGGTCCTTAGATAACAAGATGTACTTAGTTCCAAGGACTTTGATGTGGAGGCAAGGCCGTGGATATAAAGCCGAAACTCCACTTTTAGCACAGGCACTGAAGCGCTCGTGGCGTAGCTCGCTTAGGCGTTCTTGATTGATCGTTAAAGTTAAGCAACGATGTGCGCGGTCACAATTGGGATGGGTGCACCGCAAGTGACATTACGAGCTGAGCGCTTGCGTGCTTAGGAGGGCACGCTAAACAGTCGGTCCCGGCTAAGTCGTTAAGCCATGACGGAGGCCTTTAGGCGGCCTAAAAAATCCGTCACTAGAGTTGGCCACTAGCTCATATGATCATAATATATACATAGCACAGGCACAGTACGTACGTGTACTTTACGAGTATTATGACCCATGGCTGGGAACCATTGACGCCACCGCTGCGCATGCGCATGTGCACGCAATGCAAGCTCTGGTCTACCCTCTGCGTGTGGAGTCAAGCTTTTAGCTCCGTTTCGTAAGAAAATGTAAGCGGTTTCCTCCATTGTGGATCACGGCCACGCTACGCACGGCTACGTGGCTTGATGACGTTTTCGTACAAAGCAAAGCTTGTGTAGCGCGCATGTGCGCCTTGGTGGAGGTTCGGCTTAACTATCGCAGGCATATCAAGAATTGTAGTAGAAAAATACTGAGATAGACCAGTCATGCCGATTGTGTATATTTTTTGCTATCAGTCGGTTGTCGAATATGACGTCATACTACTTTATTATATTATAAATTGTGAGAGTTTGTGAGGATGTTTATATGTTTGTGCTTCAATCACGCCTAAACGGCTGAACGGATTTGAATGAAACATGAAATATACATAGTACATTTACTGGATTAACTTAGAAGCTTTTTTTCTTTATCCGGTTACCACGCGAGCGAAGGCGCGGGCGGCAGCTAGTTGCTGTATAAATATCTGTTATATTTGACGGTTAGCAAAGTTGCGTATTCAATCACCCTTCAGTTTTTCTATATTTATCTTAAACTTCTGACGATTGCCAATTTTTACATACCTTCAGTAAATGAGACGTAAATTTCATTTTCTGAAAGGCAAATTCATTACACCGTATTACGCTAATGTCAGAATTGTCACTACGGGTGTCATTAATATTACGCTGTTCTCGTAATTTCCGTAATGTACACGTATTATCAACACATTAATCAACGGCAAACAAGGGAATTTGTACTATGTAAACTATGAAAATATTAAAACTTATGGACGGCTTATTTCTTTGAAAGGCGCGTTCAAGTATTCTATCACCACACTGGCCTCACCCTTCTGGGCAAGGGGGGGGAATCTTTTTTTATACTACGCCATAGGTTTTACTTGCTTACAAAGTAGTACCATATTATCACGCCCATATCCCTAATGGGTTGGGCAAAGCCACAAGTAAACATAAGAAAACTTGCAGCAATTTCTGATTAAAAATCGTAAGATGGATATGGTGAACTGTGGTGACAGGTGATCAGCCCATCGCCCATATAAATAGTCCATCACGTTGGAGAGAATACTATCCCTTAGTCGACTTTTACGACATGCTCGGGGAGAGAAGCAGCTTATTCTATATCTACACTAATATTATAAAGAGGAAAACTTTGTTTGTTTGTTTGTACTGAATAGGCTCAAAAACTACTGGACCGATTTTAAAAATTCTTTCACCATTCGAAAGCTACATTATCCACGAGTAACATAGGCTATATTTTATTTTGGAAAAAAATAGGGTTCCGTAAGATATTTGGGTTTTTCGGACACAAGGTGTAAAAAATCAACCAGAAAAGTTACTTATTTTGCGTACGCTGCCTAAACTATAAAAGATAGAACCATAAAATGTTCTAATTAATTGTAGATCTTATAAATATCTACAAAAAAGTCCGCGACACACTATACCCATCTATGTCGAGTGAGGCACAGCAACCATTTTTTTATTTAAAAATCTTGAATTTTTTTTGGACTACATTTAAACGCGTTTATTTTACTCATGCTATTAATCCTTATCAAAATAAATGATTTCATCACTAAGAACAGTTTATGGAGATAATATTTGGTCTTTGAATGATTAAAATTGGACGTTTGGTTTTGAAGTTATGGCGAAATTAAAATATTATAATGAATAATGAGGATAGTAGGTACCTACGTGTGCTGGAATGGGACATAGGGTACTTTTTATCTGGGTACCGCGTGAGCGAAGCCGCGGGCGGCTGCTAGTTATACATATAAGAGATTCTTCACATTCTTGTAGCCGGGGCGGTGACTGTCTTGGTGTGGGCGGAGAAGACCCTAAGCAGTTTGAATATAAACAAGCGAAGCTCAAGCAAAACTATTTCAAAGCAAACCACAGACAAGTCAAATAAATATCCTGTCCGATAAATGGAAATAGAACGGATGTGTTTAATTGTTATGTTCTAGCTATCTGCATGTGTTCAAGACCACTCAGCTCTAGAATAAATGGCCAAGCGCGTGTCAGACTACACACAGTGAACTCTTCCGAAGCCAGCAAGGTTACAGATAACATAACAAGTCAGTTGCTTGGTTAGCCCAACCCACTACTTTGTACTTCTTTGCTGGACTGGGAGTAAAGAAAAAACGTAGAATGCGTCCAGCTGTTTCTGTCCCCGAGCATGTCGTAAAAGTCGACTAAGGGTTAGTATCCTCTCCAACATGATGAGATACAACAAGCAAGTATTCCCAAGGAGGGTTGACGTCAGGCAGGCGGCCGGTCATAAAACACCTTAGCCAAAACTCTTACAGCATGATCCAAGGAACATGCTGTGCCGACCCCACATAGAGTGGGATGAGAGCAGGAAGTTGATGATGATCTTATACTGTGTATCATTAGATATTCTTATTATATATACACTAGATGGCAGCACAGGTTAAGTTAGCACGCGCTATCGTTGCGTTTTGAGCTATACGCCGGTAATTTCAAGCAAACTAAATCAATAAAATTATAATATAAGTTAGATACACAGATAGATAGATATTCTTATTAGATGTTCATAAAATATGCGAAATGCGTCAACAAATATTATCATGAAACCAGTATGATAAAATTATTATCTGAGCCGCTTTGATAGCGTGACAGTGAGTATAAAATGTTGTCAACGATATGACATTTTTTCTACGAAAGAGTCATTTCATTTTACTTCTATTTAGGTTTCCGTACCCGAAGGGTGCCAAAGGGACCCTATTACTAAGCCTTCGGTGTCCTTCCGTCCGTCGTCCGTCCATCTGTCCATCACATGAACCGTAATGTGTAGGTAGAGAGTTTAAATTTTCACAGTGTGTATTTCAATTGCCGCTATAACATCAAATAATAAAAATTAATATAAAAATGGGGGTAACCATACAAGAAACATTTTTAATGTACGATGGTAAGGAACCCTTTATAAGAATTATATTTGAATTCTATTAGCTCTTTTTTAGCTACTATGACATTTCGTCACAATTCTGCTAATGTCCGATGATCAAGTGTCGTTAACTAATAATATGGCCGGTAATTTGACAGAGGATCTTCGTACGAAAGTCATTGATCTAGTATTGCTAAGATTAGTTATATCCAAAATACTATAAATAAATATTGAATATAACGTTTTTACTTCATCCAACCATTTAATTTACTTTTGACAGCTGCTAATAACTTACCCTAACTGATTCATGATTCGTAAAAGTAAACTTTAAAATGCGGGGTAAAATAAATAATATAGACTGCATAAAAATATTGTTATCTTATCTACCCTACTTATTACCCAATAAAGCATGTAGGTGACAGTTGAAAGATTAGGCGTCAATATCTATTGTAGAAACGTAGAAATATAATCGCTTCAAAGAAACTCTTGCTTACGAGTATCTTTAGGCTCAGAACCACTCACGAATTTTCTAACTCCGATGTTTTGCCAAAGGTTTCTAGGAAAATGGACTAAAACTATTTTCAAATATGATAATTCATCATGTTCAAAAATTAAGAGCATGTGCGAAATAGAGCCAGAGAAAGTTCTACGAAGCTCGTCAAGTCGATAAATATAGTGCGTTAGTGCAACGACCTCGTCGGTGCATTACGTAAACATAGATATGCTACGCTCTTTGAAAGTGCGTTACGAAATGTCAACATCTTACTAATATTTCCGCAAGTTTGTGAGGAAGTTAGGATCTAGGCCGAAATAAGGGAGGAATTCCCAAAACCAACGATGGCGATATTTATTCCTACAATGGCCGAACGAATTTGGATAATTGTTGGATAGTTCGACCTTGGAAGTTAAAAACACGATTTTGGAATTTTGGACTCTGTTCAATTGCTGTCTATATAATATACGAGTTTTGTGAGATGTGTTACATGAGAATTTCCCAAACGAACTCTTGCAACGCAAGCTATTTTCAACTTTATGTTTACATTATGATTGACTGAATTAGCTTGACCTTTTTAACTAAACCATGCCAAAGAATTCTACACTCTATCCGAAGTTGTGAAAGTTCAAAGTGCTCTGCAGCTTGACTAAACCACCACTGAGTCACGTATTCAATAGTTTTGGTAGGACGAGGTCAGTTTGTTTCCTATTGTCAGTTTCGATTTAACTTTTTGCGTAGTATTCATTATCTACAATAAAAAAATATTGATAGCACTATCTTCATGGGTATTAGCTCTATGAATTACTTTACTCATTTATAGCGCCTACCTAAGAACTTACTTAGCAGATAATCCTTTTGTTTACAATACAAATAAACGTTGTTTTTTCCAACGACGACTTACTAAGAGGTCTTTGGTCTTGTTATCTTATTATCTAGGTGTCATTTGTCTCTACTAATCGTGTCACTAGCTCTTTCGAACCATAGTGGGTGCGAAGGGATCAAAATAGACCGCAAATGCTCCTTTAGGCCGAGCGTCTCGGAATGCCCCCTTGGAAATCATCAAATAATCTCGAGAGTCTGGTAATGACATCTACATTGAAGATAGGATTGTTTGACTTCAGCATCTACCTGTTAAAGACCACTGCTGCTGGACATAGAATTCCTCGTTACATTTGAAAAACTTCGAAAACATGTGTCAAATGCACGAAAGGAGCCTTTGAGGCGCACTTGAAATCCTTTCACCACACTGGTTCGAAAGAACTAGTGACACGACAAAAAGAAGAAGAAGTATATTTCTGGTTTGACTTCATCATCATTATAATTTTCAGCCCGTATCTTCCCACTGCTGAGTATATTCCTTCACCGTTTTATGTCATACAGATCTGATGTTGGCCGATGCGGTGTTTTCCCCCTATCCTCTCGAAGTTGACCCAGCTATCTTGTTTGACGTACGAGATAAGATCTCTACTCATTTTGTAATTGGTTCTTTTCTTTTGTTTCCAGGTGTAGCAGGTGACGGTAGTCACCGTCGCTGTAGATAAGATGCGCTCGCTGCTGGCATACTACGCCGACGCCGTGATGAGCGGCGCGGGCTGCGCGCACGACTGCAGTAGCCGCGGCGACTGCATGAACGGCACCTGTCTCTGCGAGATCCGCTACTCGGGCGTCGAGTGTGCTGACCCCAACTTGCCTTACCATGCTTGTGAGTAAATCCCGCAACAGCCAAACTCAGGATGTTGTTCCGTTTGTTTTCTATGGTTGTCTAACTACTTAGCGCCTTTTGCGCTCAGTGTAGTTCAGTTACGCTGACAGACCTGCCTCCTGTCTGTGGCAACGGCGACAGCGCGAATGGCACGTGTCTCTGCGAGATCTGCTACTCGAGCGTCGAGTGTGGTGACCCCAACTTGCCTTACCATGCTTGTGAGTAAATCCCGCAATAGCCAAACTCAGGATGTTGTTCCGTTTGTTTTCTATGGTTGTCCAACTATTTAGCGCTCGGTGTAGTCCAGTTACGTTGACAGACTTGCCTCCGGTCTGTGGCAACGGCGGCAGCACGAATGGCACTTGTCTCTGCGAGATACGCTACTCGGGGCTCGAGTGTGCTAAGCTCAGCTTGCCTTAACATGCTTGTGAGTATCTCCCGCTACGCTTCTCTTTACCAGCAACAGCCTTAGCCAGGGTCAAGCATTCCTTGACGGCACAAATTAACGATCTACAAAATGTCGTCCAGTATTAATAATCAATCTTACTTATATTATAAATGCGAAAGTTTGTGAGTTTGGATGTTTGTGCCTCAATCACGCCTAAACGGCTGAACGGATTTGAATGAAACTTGGAATATACATAGTACATCTACTGGATTAACATATAGGCTATTTTTTGTCCGGGTACCGGGAAATTCTATAAAATACGAACGTTCTTATTCTGTTCTCAACAAAGATTAAACTATCCTAACAGTTCTAAAATTACTCGCAAAGATTGTAGATTTATGAAATAGCTTCGCATCGAAGCGATGCTGTTTGCCCCTGGCATATTGGATCCGTTCGTATACAGTGTCTAGAAGAAAATATTTCTTGGGAATGTACTGCTGAGATTTACTTTGTTTCAATTAACCTTCAGAACATAACATCCACTTCTTTGTTCCAGGCATCGGTGGCGTGTTCCTCCTGGTCGCGTTTATCTGCGCGGTCCAGCTCTGCATCTGCATACTGACGGAGTACCGCCGTCTGAAGGCGCCCACCTTCCTGCGCGCCTGCAAGGTCACCACGCAGAAGATGCTCTATTTGGTCGCGTTCCTGGCTTCTCTCATCCGCGGCGCCTACTTCGTATCACCGGTAAACGTCACTGATAGAATAGCATAGTTATAAAGCACGAAAGGATTTCCGTGGCGTACTTCAGTCTGACTTTTCATCAGAGGAAGTTTGAAAGTAGCGCCAGTGACAGAGAGGATGAGGAGTAATAGGTTAGCGTGGTATGGGCATGTAATGCGGAGGGAAGAAAGTCATGTTACAAGGAAAGTGATGAATATGAATGTGGATGGATACACGGGCAGAGGAAGGCCTAAGAAAAGATGGATGGATTGTGTGAAAGAGGACATGCGTATGAAAGGAGTGAATACTGAGATGACGAGTGATAGGAGAAGATGGAAGAGGAAAACATGTTGTGCCGACCCCACTTAGTGGGATAAGGGCAGGAAAATGATGACTTCAGTCTGACTTTTTAAAGTATCATGAACATTTTTAGAACGTTTTTGGTGCAAAAATGTGCTGGAATAGAGAACAGAAGAAGACTAGTGGGGCGGCCATAAATGAGGTGGATAAAAATTAGCCTATATGTTATTCCAGCACACGTGTACTATGACTGTATATTCTATGTTTAATTTAAATCCGTTCCTCTGTTACGGCGTGATTGTAACATAAACATCCTCACATCATTATAAACTATAATATTAGTAGGAAGTAAAATATAATATTAGTAGTAAAACCTACAGAGACAGTGACGCCATTCACAAATCAATTAAAAAAAACTTGTGAATGTTTTAACGTTTTATCTAGACATGCGAATTACCTGAAGTTCTATTACGTAGCCAGACAGATATTGGCATAGCTTCTCGAGTACACCTGGCACCAGACGCTAAGTCATTCAACCTCGCGAGGCAGCCACGAGGCAAGTGCTCTATTAGCCTCGCGAAGCTGTTCGGTCAGTCAGTACCCATCTGTTGGCTTGGCAAGCGTTTCGAGCACACCCGGCACCAGACGCTACGTCATTTAGGTGCATATTAACTGGGCGGGCAGCCTCGCGAGGCAGCCACGAGGCAAGTGCTCTATTAGCCTCGCGAAGCTGTTCGGTCAGTCAGTACCTATCTGTTGGCTTGGCAAGCGTTTCGAGCACACCCGGCACCAGACGCTACGTCATTTCAAGACATTTTTCTACACGCTAGATTCTGACGTCAGCTTGATATTCCAACGTCATTATGTAACGTCGATGCATAGGTACGACGTGCATTCTACTATCTGAATTCTTACGTACCATAGTTTTTTTAATTATTTGCTGTTATAGCGGCAATGGTTATACACACTGAAAATTTTAACTCTGTAATACCTATTACGGTTCTTGAAATACAGCTCGCTGACAGACGGACGGACGGACAGCGGAGTCACAGCGGCGTCAGTAATTTTTTTTCCACGAAGTTCTTTTTCCAATTTTGAAAACAAATAATGTATGTATGTTAGGCATCTTTTGGGTACCTACGGAAACCTAAAAATCTTTTATGCAAGCTACTTGCAGCCTGTAAGTCCTATTACAGCTAGATTACAAAGCAAGATTACAAAAAAAAAATCCGACCAAATAGCAACTATTCCTAAATATTTGGTTAACACCTGTAGCCACCTCATTGGTTGGCTGATAGAAAATGCCTAGGCATTAATGATTAAGCCCTCCATCATCTTCCTGCCCTTATCCCACTCTATGTGGGGTCGGCACAGCATGATCCTTGGAGTAGATCTTTAGATCCTTGTAAGAGTTTTGGCTAAGGTGTTTTATGACCGGCCGCGTGCCTGACGTCAACCCTCCTTGGGAATACTTGCTTATTGTATCTCATCATGTTGGAGGATACTATCCCTTAGTCGACTTTTACGACATGCTCTGGGAGAGAAGCAGCTGGACGCATTCTATGTTTTTTCTTTACTCCCAGTCCAGCAGAGAAGTAAATGATTAAGCCCTCCATTTGTGCAAAATTTTTGTTATATTGTACAACAAAGAAGTAATATTAATAATATACGTTTTGTTTCCTAGTCTGCGTTCCAAGAAGGATGGGCGACCAGTCTGCTGTCAGCCTACTACCCACTTCTTATGACCGGCTCCTCGCTGATCGTCTGCTTTTGGGCAGAGGTAAGTCTTATCATAATCTCACCTAAATTACTATTTTACTTCTTTGGAATAGGCCTCATTATCGGGATATAGATATAAAGTTATCTTTCTAATATTGTAATTTTAAAAGTCCCCCAGGAAATTAGGATCCTGGCCAAAATACAGGAGGATTTTCCAAAAGCAACGATAACAAAAACTGTAAAAAATATGTACCATAATAATTACAGTTTTCTACTATTTTATATAATATTATTCATCAAACATTTCATTCTCAGAATGTTTTGTGCAGTAGCTTTATTGGAGTTATCTCATAGCGACATCTAGACGTCAACGCTTGAATCACGTAGTAAAGGTAGGCGGTTGATGCTATCAATCGACACTCACATATTAGTTTTGAGCATTCAACTTAGATGGCGTTGGCAGCTTCAAACATGTGTCATCAGATGGCGGTATAAATTTATAATCCTACCAATATTATTAATGCGAAAGTTTGTGAGGATGTAAGGATGTGTAGATGTGACGATGTATGTTTGTGCCTCAGTCACATCTAAACGGCTGAACGGATTTGAATGAAACTTGGAATTTACGTAATAGTGTGTGCTGGAATAACATAAAGGCTACTTTTTATCCTGGTACAACGTTAACGAAGCTGCGGGAGGTAGCTAGTTTACTTGTAATTTTTTTCATTCGGTAGAGAATCTGTAATCACATCACCACCTTTATTTTAATTCAGACCTTAATAATTATGTAGGTATACTTGCAACAATAATTATGTTCAATAAGAGGTATGATTAAATTCAATAAATAGGTACCTATTGCTGGGCAAATGCCTCTTCTTGCTTTATAGATGACTAGCTGCCGCCCGCGCCATCGCTCGCGTGTTACCCGGATAAAAAATAGCCTATAATGTTAATCCAGCACGTGTACTATGTATAATATACGGATGTTTAGGCGTGATTGGAGGCACAAACATACAAACATCATCACAAACTTTCGCATTTATAATATAGTAGGATTCGGTTTCGTGCCAACTTATACAGAGTGTTTTTTTTACTGGGACAGATGGGGAAATCCGAAACCATAGAAGATACAGGACTAACTTCCGCTGTTCCGATTTTTTTCTTCCGATACAATGAAATAATCTTTATATGAAACTGAGTCGATCCGCATTAAAAAAAATCATCAAAATGACTTACTTTGATGGTCAACTTGAGCTTGACCAAAAAATTTACTATGCCAAAATTGTATTCGCAAAAAAAGACCTAATGGTTCCTAAGACAGTTTTCCTGTATTTTCTATGGCTTCGGATTTCCCCATACTGCCTCAGTTAAAAAAAACACTGTATACCTAACTCTGTATACTAAGTCTAGGTCTAACCAATTGAACACGCGGGAGCAATTCGTTTTCACCACATGCAACGCTCATAAAGGAAGTAAAGATCTTTATCAGTCGTGATAAAAAAATAAACTGAAAAACATGACCCTTCATTCATTATGACAAGCATTTTCATTCTGAAATATACACGAAAGCGCCATAGTTTATGTAACAGTTACTAAGATGGTGCAGTAAGAGCTCCCTTCAGATGGACTGCACGCTTGCAGTCGTTGTGCGGTCGTATGACTGCACACGGTTATGGCTGAGCGTCTAACTCAGGATTTTTACCACAAACCTTTTGCTCAAACTACTGCATATGAACTGTGCGTCATCCACGTTTGACAGAGTGAGTCAACACTGCAAGACTGCATCCGAGTAGTCTATGCCACACACCCTCGCGTGTCTGTCGTGCCCACCAATTTTGTTCATTCATTTTGACTATGGCATAGTTAGTTATTTTGGATTTAGTTATAAGGATTGTTAGGATTGTCACTTTAGTCTGAAAGAGCCCTTAGATCTACCGATAAAGGTTTAATTGTTGAAGACACAGAAAACCTGTATTTACGAGTAGTTGTAGAAAATCATCCAATTTGAAGTTAATACATTAAAAAGCACGTGCATATGTCATTGTGTATAATTTTGCACGTGAATGGCTTGACATTTGAGTCTTCCTGCTTTGTTTATGGGTTGGCAAATATACAGAGATTCGACGTTTTTGAAGTTTTCCGAAATTTCTGCACTTATGTGCTAATAATGTAAATAACAATGATAGTTTAAAAAGTTTTATTTATTCATCCTATTGTCACAATGAGAACAATGTTGGTGACAAAAATAGACGGTTGTCAAACCCATAACATAAACTAATGGTGTCCGTCCAGTACTGTGCCGTAAATATATTATATATTTCCGAGCATATGTACAAAATGGTTTGTAAGATATAGTCGTTTTGGGTCTTTAGTCGTTTTGCACCACGAGCGATTCGAACCGCGGTGCGAATCGCCTATGTAGGTAGGTACTGTTTCTGAATGGGGTCATTCGCACCGCAGTGGTTGGAACGGTGCGAATGACCCAAGGTATTTTTAGGAATGGGTTGATTCGGAGCACGGGGCGAAACGACTCAATGCTCTTTTCGTAGGTCTGATTTGAAAAATTTAAGCCTCTGTTCGAATTCACCCATCCAAAAAGAGAATGTATTATTCCCCACTGCGGTCCGAATCGACCCATTACAAAAAATTCTTGGGCGATTCGCACCGCGGCCCGAAAGGAAGGACCCGTTAAAAAAGAGCTCTTGGGCGATTCGCACCGCGGTTCGAACCGCTCGCGGTGCGTAACAACTAAAGACCCCTCGTTCTAAGAGTTGACATCTGATTGATACCCACTACACCGTACTGTTCCATGGCATACACGCCATTACCCCATCACTAGACCCTACATTGTTATGGATGCGCAACGAGGAATAACGAGGAAACTTAACATTTATACCTACTGAATGAAGCGCGCCTAAACGGGTGCGCTATGTGGAACAACTTAGGTGCGCTTCGTCTGGGCGCGCTTCATCTTGGCGCGCTACGAGGAATGCCTCCCACAAACATAGCAAGTGACGTGTCATGAGCGGGACGCCATTCTGTGTTGTGATCTGTTGTGATGTATTTCATCTCACCCGATGGATCGATGACATTGTTAACGTCGCCGGTGAGCGGAGGCACCCGCAGCACAAGATAGTTCTGGAAGTATATTAGGAAGACCTATGTCCATCGGTAGGCTGATGATGATGATAATATTAGTAGGAAGGATGGATGAAATCGATCGACATAATTTTATCGTTCACACTCGCAGTTCCGACTTTCGAAGAAAGACATAAGACGCTTATTATAATTACTTCCTTACAAGTGAAATCAAAAAGCCAAGGCTTTCTTGTACTACTTCCCCGAACTATTTTTACAAAAAACGTATTGTCTGTGCAAAAACTTAAAATATGTTTCAGCAAATTAGTTTTTCCCCAAGTGCCTAATCACAAAGCTAGAATCTTATAGGTATTAGGTATAATAGTACATACATACATATTATCACGTCCGTATCCCTAATAGGGTGGGCAAAGCCACAAGTTAACAAAAGAATACTTGCAGCCACTTTTGATTTAAAGTCCTAAGATGGATATGGTGACAGATGATCAGCCCATCGACCATATAGATGGTCTATCAAGTTGGGGAGGATAAATACATATTATCAAGCCCATATCTCTAATGAGGTGGGCAGAGCTACATGTGATTATATGAAATGGATTATCTTCTGAATCTTTAATCACGGTGTAAATGGCTGAACTAAAACTTGGATTATAGATAGTTTATGTTCAAACAAATGGTAAGAAAATAAACTAAATCATCTCTGATATATTGGAACCCTCTGTGTTCAAGTTGAATCAAAACAAGCGAGTTCTATTTTCTGAAAAATTGTCTACTTCTGTAGATGACTGTACTTAAGATCTTTAAAGATTTACATTTTAAGAACATGTTTTGGACATACTAACTAAAGGAGTATGCATTTTTTTCTTTGTTTGACATGTTTTTATGTAACTTTACGTCGTTTGGGTAAAACTTTTTGTAAGCTTACCTCATGAAAAATTCCTTTGTCAATTGAAAAAAAAAGCCCATTTAGAAAGGAATATTTTACCACAAAGTATCATTCCCTATTTAGATTACGGCGAAATTAAATACATTTACTTGGAAGAATAAAGTTATCATCATCATCTTAACACGCTGCTTACTGCAGGTCATAAGCCTCCTTTTTACCCGATTGCGAAGAAGGAGGGTAATGAGTTTGGGGTGTATGTATGTATGGGGGTATGTGCATTCCTTTGGCTTGAAGCTGTAGTCCGAACGGCTAGACGGATTTTGATAAATAAAGTGTCGTTAGATTCGTCTGGACGAATAGAGTGTCATAGAAGTGTCAAAATATCCAACATGGCTGCTGCAAGAAGCCATTTTCAATTTATTATTGTGGCTGCTTCTGTAGCCGAAACGGCTGGACGGATTTTGACAAATGAAGTATTGGTTTTGTCTAGACAACGAGAGTATCGTAGGTAGGTACAGTCTATTGACACTATAGTGTTTTAAAATAAACTAGCTTACGCGGCTTTGCTCACATGGTATCTGGACGAAAAGTAGCCTATATGTTATTCCAGCACACATATTATGTGCATTCCAAGTTTCATTCAAATCCGTTCAGCCGTTACGGCGTGATTGAGGCACAAACATACATCGTCACATTCACATATCCTCACAAACTTTCGCATTTATAATGTTAGTAGGATAGAAGCCAACATAATTTTACTTGCGTAATTTCTTGATAAATTACTTGAGAAATATTTTAAAATTGATTGATGACTGATTTCTAGCCGCGACAATAACGCAGTCAGGCAATTACCTTACTTATATCTCGCCAACATGGAGCTCAATCAACGCAACTGCATTATGTCGTCACTGGAAAGGCAAAATTACGTAAGCGCCAAAATGGCGCCAAATAGGCATATTGAGTTATTATTCTAAAATAGCAGTCCAAATACAATAATATGAATTGCTGGAAATAGAAAATGAAAAAAGAATGAAATCTTACGTTGACGTCATCAAAAATTCGATAATTAGGTAAAAAGTTATGATAAAAAAACGAAAAAAATTAACTTGAAACGGCTTTTTCTCGATTGGCGCTTAAGTAAATTTGCCTTTCCAGTGACGATGTAAAAAAAGTTAGGCGTGTCATTTGCACTAAAAGCTCACAATGTTTTAGTACATACATACATATTAACACGCCCGTATCCCTAATGGGGTAGGCAGAGCCACAAGTAAACATAAGAAATATTGCAGCCACTTCTGATTTAAAATCCTAAGATGGATATGGTGAACCATGGTGACAGGTGATCAGCCCATCGCCCATATAGATGGTCCATCATGTTGGAAAGGATACTATCCCTAAGTCTACTTTTACGATATGCTCGAGGAGAGAAGAAGCTGGACGCATTCTATGCTTTTTCTCTACTTCCAGTCCAGCATTGCCCTCCTTGTGAAGAACGCAGTAATTATGTAAGACATGTTTTGATACGTGAGTGAGAACATAATGTTGTATTTTTTTAGACGATTCCGAATATGTATCTAACTATTTTTTGTCAAAAATGATAGTTACTGCGTTCTTCACTAGGAGGGCAGAACAGAGAAGTGATGTTTTAGTAGATATGCGAAATTCCGACTTGCCCGTCGGCTTGACCGTGTGTAGGAGTCACCATCTGTGTTCTGTGGGTACTTTGAGGGCTATAGATACAGTCCGCTTAGTCAGTGCTGTGCCGGCGGTCACACGTAGCGTTTTCAACTTGTGTTGTCCTCAAGAAATTAAATCGTAATTAACGAAAGCATTGCGTTCGGATTACGGTAAAGTTTTTCGAGAAATTCAGGCAAGTGGAGTAGAATAAAAAATAGAAAGTAAATAATAAAATATTGTTGTCTATCTAGTCGTGTCACTAGTCATTTCGAACCAGTGCGGTAAAAGGATTTAAAGTGCGCCTTTAAATGTTGTGAAATGAAATTAAAATAAAATAAATATATATTGTTGAAAAATTAAATAAAAACTATGGTCTAGAAGGATATTAGATAGGTATCCCCGAAAATGTGTAAGAGTAGTGGCGAGACCAACTATTATATTTGCTAATTATTTTTGCATTTATTCGAACAACGTGTATTTGAGTGTAAGAGTAAAATATTTTTTATATATGCCGCGTTATTTTATTTTATAATTTTCACATACGGTTTTGGCTAATTTATGTAGAACTACGAAATGATGGTCTAGATAGTGAGAGTTTCAAAGTTCATTGATGCTTTTTAAGTTCTATTAATCATCATCTCCCTGCCCTTATCCCACTTAAGTGGGGTTTAAGTTCTATTAATATTATCAGTAACTTGAATAAGATAAGACGTAATTTCAAAGTCATATGTAAAAACCCGGTTACTGCACTAACAAAACTGAGTTTAAATTCAGGTTTAAAAAAGAACTACGCAAATTCTTTAGTACAGTATTACTCGGAAACGATGCCCACTGAACGACCGGTCAGAGTTCCAAAGGACTGTGTACCAAAAGTAATGGTTGAAAAATAACAGTTTAAATTTCACTAAAATTGTATGGGTGAGTGTGTCTTTTTCCCACTATCACTGTCCGTAATATTGTAAATGCGAAAGTTTTTGTGCGAGTCTATCCACTCGTATCCAGTAATACTCATAATACTCATTTATTCGCCTTTGAATTATTATTAACTAGCTGCCGCCCGCGGCTGCGCTCGCGTGGTACCTAGATAAAAATAGCCTTAATCCAGCCCAGGTACTATGCATATTCCAAGCTTCATTTGAATCCGTTCAGCCGTTTAGGCGTGATTGAGGCACAAACATCCAAACATCTTCACAAACTTTTGCATTTATAATATAAGTAAGATTTTGATTTGTGGCCAGTGGCCAACTCTTGTGACGGAGTTTTTAGGCCGCCTAAAAGCCTCCGTCATGGCTTAACGACTTAAAAGCCGGGACCAACAATTTAACGTGCCCTCCGAAGCACGGAAGCGCCCAGCTCGTAAGGCTACTTGTGGTCACCCATCCACATTGTGACCGCGCACAACGTTGTTTAACTTCAACGGTCAATCAAGAACGTAATTAATCTATATTAGGTAGTTATTCTGCTATTCGGGGCGGAGACAAATCCAACAAACCAAAAATCATGAAATCTGTTCATCTAGCTAGAGGCCCTTACCCTCAGCCCTGCACGAAAAAGAGAGTTGATGACGACCCGATTGTTATGAATGACATTAGTCAATTATGAATATTGTATAAATGTCAAATTAACTATCTTGTCAAAAATTAATGTCGAGGAAGTATTTATGCGTTATCCTGGTTATCCTTTTACATTCTTTTTTCATATTGGAATCGTTTTACAGAATAAAAAGTAAATTTCATAAAAATACTGTTCAGCAGTTTAGGCGTAGAAAGGTAACAGACGGACAGACAGACGGAGTTATTAATATGGATATTCGGTGGGCTTACAACCGCAGTTATTAACTACTTGCTTTTAAACTACCTAATCAATCAGCCTAGTATACAGTTAGTCCTATCTTATGTAACCTTGACTTGTAAGTTTGTTGACCTTGATCTAAGGCTGTACGAAATTACCAATGTTATGCTAATTTATAAAATTAGGTGAGTATATCCCAAATATGAATGTATCCCAAAGTCCTTCTCCGGTACTTCAAGGAGTTGGGCGGGCTGGAGGAGGGTTAGCAGGGGGATAATGCACAATATACCCCACCGCGGGACGTCAGTGCAGATCTTTGTTCCCCTAACACCCGAATACTCAAACGCATCTCAGAGTTGAGCACGTCTCAAGTCACGGTTTTTTGAAAGTTTTTGATGAAAATTTGTCTAAAACTCGTGACTTGAGACGTGCTTAACTCTGAGATGCGTTTGAGTATTCGGGGGTTACTTAATTAGAATTACAGGACTCCGTCTCCACACAAGTCCTCCCTTCTCTGGCTGTAATGGCAATCGGGCCTAACATTTTAAAATTTCAACTATGACGTATGTGATATAATCGAAATATTTAATGTGGACTGGTTTTTTAAGAGTCACCACAGAGGGTATTTACCCTCCCAAACTCTTAACCAGTAAACCATTTGGTTAACTTTATTTTTACGGTTTAGACTTGCCTCTGACGTGTGGGGTTTTTTTTAACCCATTTTGAGGCAAACATAATATCTGATGTTTATCTGAAGTATATCTGATGATAAACAAAAAGGTAATTTCTGATACCCTGAGATTAAAGTTTAAAGAATATAATTTACCATTGAGTTCATGTTTATGTATACGTCATCTTAATTTGAAACCGCTAGGTATATTTATCAAATAAAAAAAAAATACTGTAGACTTTTGTATAATTTTGAGAAGATTAATCATAAGTTCATAACCCTGTTTTTGATTATAGAGTCATTGACGCGTTTCAGATCTAGGTCAAGAATTCGCTGTTTTGTGCATAATTTTTGAATACATTTATTAGGTAATCCCTGTTAGATGCGAATTTGAAAAGTCATTCATAATCTTAGATGCGTTCATTAGATTTGTTGTAAAATCAGACAAAAACAAAATGTTCTCATTGCCAAAAAACTTTTTTTTTGGCAATTTCTATTATGGAAATTTTAGATACGTCAAAATTATGAGAAATTATCAACTATTAGTTAAACTAGGCAGAAAACGATGTTAGTGATTTATATATTGCGATTGCTCAGAGGTATGGGTTATAATCCACGGGTGCTGAGCTGATGTGTACTGGTTTGTACGTTCTGGGCAACTGTGTGAACGCGCGGCGTCCTCCAAGGCTGCTAGCAATCCTGAGGGCGAGGACTAATCTCCTCAGTGAGGCGCCATTCACGAGAGCTTATTGTCAATCTGATAAAATGGATATATTTAACACTGGTTTGGCGAAATACACAGATGCTGCTACACAGTATATACAATGTACCTACTATGTGATCCCATTGTCGTTTTGTCATGTATTTGTAATCTATAATAAAATTTAAAAAGTGCCCGGCCCATCTCCACTTTAACTGATTAATCGGCCGCCCACCACGACCTTGGTTCTTTATCGGATCCGCTGGAATCCACTGGATTTGATTGGCGCGGGATTGGAACGACTGGCATACTAAAGAGGAGTCCATACCCAGAAGTGGATGGATGTGGACGGATTTGACGACGATGATGATGATGATATGTGATCTAACCTAGCCTACGGGCGTCAGGATTTATAGCATCGGCCTTGCATATTGCATAACTAAACTTGAACTTACTAAACTGCCAATGGCCTCAATTACGTATGCATAGCAAAATAGTTAACTTTTTATTCGACTACTGTACTCTGTTTAGCGGGAAATTCCTTCTTATAACTACACAAAACGTGCAGAATGATGGTCTGAATAGAGCTCTGGTAATCTGTCAAAATGAAAAAAAGCGTTTTAGAGCACGAAAAGAGCCTTAAGTGTACAAAAGGTGCCTTTTAGTGCACGATAGGTGCCTCTATTTGCAAGAAAAGGTCTTTTCGTGCAAGAAATGGCCCTATTTGCGCACGAAAAAAGGTTCTTACACATGAAAGTAGCCCTTTGGTGAGCGAAAGGGCCTTCTTAGTGCATAAAAGGAGCCTCGAAGCGCACCTCCATTCTTTTACAAGACTGGTTAATAGAGCTAGTGACACGACTAGTTAGTACCAGGGTTTCAACCAACTGTCGCAATATGCTCTTCAAAACCACAACCTTTGCCCTAACTTGTAGTAGTATTAGAAACGATTGCTTGTCTATTTCTATATTATATGTCAATTTTTGGATATTTGTGTCACTCACATGTTTGTTATTAACAAGTCCCAAGTGTGTAGTTCAAATGTTGCGATTTGACTCTAGGCCACTCACACTATTGCCGACCTTGATACGTCGACGAGACGAAAACTACACTTGCAAAGGTCGATCTTTTATCACGACGTGATTCGCTCCAGTGGAGTTCTTCTGTGATTGGTTGTGCATAATGAATTCAACAAAGGATGGTCTGTAGTTCAGCCTAACTATGACTCTGTAGTCTAGCTTTGGATAAGGTCAAAATGTAATCAATATCACTACATAGTATAAAACAAAGTCGCTGCCCGCTGTCTGTCCCTATGTATGCTAGTATCTTTAAAACTACGCAACGGATTTTGATGCGGTTTTTTTAATAGATAGAGTGATTCAAGAGAAATGCTTATATTTATAATACATGAATATTATAGTAGAGAAACAATGATAAATTAGAGGTTTCTAATGTGATGTCGTAAATAAACACATTTTTTTGCGCTTACATTGCAAACGCTGGCCCCTACGAGATAGATCAAAATAATGTACTACAGTATTGTACACCTTAAAAAGGTCTACAAAAAAGTCCGCGGTGGTATATGTCTATCTCTTATTGCACCCGTGCGAAGCCGGGGCGGGTCGCTAGTCGTTATAATAAACTAGCGGCTAACTAAAAAATATCTTGATATTATTCCAGCACAAGTGCTATGATATTCCACGTTTTATTAAAATCCTCAATAAGACATCTTCACTTCCTCGGGAAACTTTCGCATTTATAATGCTAACTAGTATATAGCATCAGCAGGCAGAACAGCAAAGCCTTGGCAGGATATTATACGAGTTAAATATGCCTGTTCATAACTCAATCCCCGTAGCCGATATCGGTTAGGACAGCATCATCATCAGCATAGTAAGATAGCTATGATACTAGGAACGAGAGGTGACTCTAACTCGGTACCTTCTACAGTTGCACAAGACGATGACAACAAAAGCACATTTGCAATTATAACACATACCTTACCTACTAATTCAATTGTTTCCGCGCAATTTTCTAAAAAATCGGTACTTACAAGACAACACAACAACTTACAAGTGATATCTTAATTATATACAGTGTTGTGTTTATACTATTAGGCCCACTTACCACCTACTGACACTGTATTAAGTATATGTAAGATAAAAAGTAGAGCAAAGAACTGTAACTACTTGCTATTGATAAATGGCGTTAATTTCATCATTATTACTAATCTTTTCTAAATAGTATAAAACAAAGTCTACTAGGTACTGCAATCTATACTGTATTCGGCTATAAAGACATTTTAAACAGTCTTTTATATCCATACATTATTATCACGCCCGTATCCCTAATGGGGTGGGCAGACAAATGGGTGGGCCACAAAAAACATAAAAAAAAACTTGTAGCCACTTCTGATTTTGTCCTAAGATGGATATGGTGAAGCATGGTGACAGTTGATCAGCCCATCGCTCATATAGATGGTCCATCATGTTGGAGAGGATACTATCCTTAATCGACTAAAAAAGCTGCTGGATGCATTCTATGTTTTTTCTGTACTTCCAGTCCAACAGAGAAGTAAACAGTTTTTTTAAGATCCAAATTAAACCACTGATTGATTTCGTCAAAAAAGGTGTTGTTAGATTCTCTGAGTCAATATGTTGATGTAGAATACGAAGAGAAAAAATGACTAATAAGGCGTCTATAGTATTTATGCAGTCGGGTTTTTTTAATACCAAAGCTTTTGTTGAGAATATACCAACATTTCCATAAAGTGAGTACCTAAGTACCTGCCATTACTTACTTGAAGTAATTTAATGTTTTGCAAACGTAACTACTAAGCATAAATAAATCTAAATTAACCAATCATGCAAAATGCTCCTATAACATGTAAATTTTGCTTTATTTGCGGATTGTGTGCTGATTATATAGAAAGGAAATACCTATGTTTTAAACCAACAGTATTTTACTTCTTTGCTGGACTGGGAGTAAAGAAGGAACATAGAATGCGTCCAGCTGCTTCTCTCCCCGAGCACGTGTAAGACGATTGAGTGATAGTATCCTCTCCAACATGATGGACCATCTATATGGGTGATGGACTGATCAACTGTCACCATGCTCCACCATATTCATTTCGGGACTTTGAATCAGGAGTGGCTGCAAGATTTCTTATGATTACATGTGACTTTGTCAATCCCATTAGATATATGGGCGTGATAATATGTATATATTTCACAGTATTTGAATGCTGAGCGATCTCATATTAAAAGCGGATCTAATTCTTAAAATATTTAAACGGTAAGGGGACAGTTACCTCGCATGTATCACCAAGCATGCAGGTCTTTGACTTTAAAAATTGTTTCCGACACTGTACTAACCCAAACATCTCTGTTAGTTTAGACTCGACGTTAGTGTGCACTGCTTGAACATATAGACTGATTTGGACAATTATGTATTTGTACCTCATTGAAAAAGTCTTGAACTCCGTTTGTATCGTCAACAGGAGGAAAAACTTCCTGTAGAACGCCAGTTAAGAACACTATTATTAAACGTGCGATGTTTTAAGTTCTGAAGAAGTAGTGACACTACCAGTAGTGGTAGTATTATTTAATTCGAAGAGTGTTTGTGTTGTACGTCTTTGTCTATCCCGTAATGATATATGTGGACAATGTTACAAACTTTTACCACCAGATACATAATAAAGTTTATTGAATTTCTGTACTTTAGTTTTTCTAAACTATTTGCCTTTTGTCTCCAGGTATTCCACCTTCGTGATATCCGCTGGGAGCGTCCGCGGTTTCTCTCGAAGTCATTCCTCGCGTTTGTGACCTTCAATCTCATCAGTTTCTCGCTGCTCGCCGCTGAAGTCCTCACCACTAATGTTCCTGGCACCACTGATAAGCAGAAGGTAAGCTTAGAAGCTACAACAGGTGGTGTTTCGCATCGCTCATCTATTATCACATCAAAGACCAACCGCATATTGATATAATAAATAAATAAATGAAAAATATAATATTTGTGGACATTTCACACAGCGCCATCTAGCCCCAAACTAAGAAAAGCTTGTACTATGGGCACCAGATGGCTAATAAAATACTTAAATACGTTTTTTGTAAATACATACGTACAACACCGAAATATTTGCAGAATATACAAACATTTCTCTCGTAGCGGGAATCGAACCCGCACTTCTTGCGTCTCAGCCGAGCACTCGCCCGCCACGCCACTGAGGTTGTCATATAATATAATGCGTCTTAATAAAAGATAATCCAACAAACTTAAAATATACACAGCATTCCTGTGAATTTCCTGTTCTGTCCCCTTTTCAAAACAATTTGTTAGTCTAGACTATAGAGGTTTGATATTACTACTGCCTTCGACACAGTACCTTATAGATTTGTACTAATATACTTGGCCTCTCTTATAGGATACTATTTGTTATTACAGAGCTTCTACCAGCATATCTTCAACGGGTGCTATGCGGTGATGATATTAATAGTGGTTATCTTCTTCCTCATATACGGCGTCGAGGTATTCTTCAAGGTAAGATTTTTGATCCTATTCTGTATCTTATCTGTGTTTTATGACTATATATGTCGTTGCATTATTATTATACTTCTTCGTTCAGACGTGCTAAGACATCTAAGTAAGGACAAATGTTAGAAACTGGTTTAAATATTTCGGCATGCTTGTGGTCTGCCTGACGCCAGTTTTTTTCAAAACTGGAGCAGCACTGTACAACTTCCATATAGATAGAGGAACGTACAAAAACAATGAACAGATACGCATTATACCCTACCTCGATAATACCAGCATTCCAAGATAATTAAAAGTACCTAAGGGTACTAAAAAAAATTATTAAATAAATCCATTACTTTGTTTCTACGCATTAATTAATGCTTGATTACGCTAATGATTTGTTTGTGGACAAGGTTTTTTCTTCGTCCAAAATCCGGAAGTAATTGAGCCGCTGTTTTGATTTAATAGGGAAAACAAACCACCATTGAATATATTAATTTCAGATTCACATAATCAGTGTTTTCCTATAATTTCTCATAGCATAGTTATATTATGATGTCATTCAAAGTCTATTCATCAAGTACTCGTTTGTATGCTTCAGTGCAAGTGAACTCGTATGATGAATAGCATTCTTCATTGCATAGTGTCTTCCTATAGGTAATAGGTTTTCCTCCATATGTTCACTGGGACGTAATAATTGCTGATTGTACAATCGTTCAACTATTATCTCTTTACCATAGTGAACTTTTTATACAATGTTTGGACTCAATCAGATAACGGGAAGTCGATCGGCTTTTGTGATATTTTTTTTTATTGAGGTAAATTAACAGCGATGCAGAACGTATGAAACATAACAAATATTCTTAAATAATAAGGCAAATTAGTTTTACACAAATAGTTCGTTAAATTTCCTTGTGTTAGGGTTAAAACCCAACTGGCTCACACATAACGTCGCGTTGCGAATTCGCAGTCCATATAGTATAGAAGAGGGTTGTTATGAATGAGATTTATTCCTACGATGCGATGTCGCATTTCAGTTTTGTGTTTCGACTCTTATTTTACTGTTAGCTCTATTATAAGCTCTACTCTAACTTTACCTTTGTTCGGCCTCTTCCGGTATTTTTTATTTTCTACGCCATACATAACACGATCTGTCGTTAGTTCCTCGGTATCTATTTAAAAAGTGTCGTACGCCGTATTTGTTGCTTATTGATTGATATGTTTGGTGTTACAATTTTAAATTATTCCCATTTTTTTTCCCTGAAGCGGGACTTGCACCCGCGACATTAATTTAAATTTGTAAGTAAAAGTAACTTTAACAAATATTTTACTTAATTACTTAGTTCATTCCATAACATTTCTAAGCGTTTGTTGTTGTATTAAATAACTTGATTCACGCTTGAGTTTCGTGTCTAACTGTACCTAATATAACAATAATAACAACAGTGCTATCAAAAGGCCCATTATGCCTTATGCGTCTGAAAGACACTATTGTGCGGGCATCCGTTTGGACTGCAAGGGGGCTTTAATTCAGCCATTGTTGCTAGTACCATTATTACAAGGTTTCAAGTTGTCGTGGTGACCTAGTGGAAGGTACCTTACCTTTCGATCCTAAGTGCGTGGTTTCAGAACGTTTATGTCATTTTATGGCCAATTCCTTTAGATTACCATAGCTTTGTTATCTGCCATAAAGTGTACATATTTTGACAAAGAACAAAAAACTGTTCCACGACCTTTTACCTTTTAAAGTAGAGATGATTTATAGGCAACTTTTACCTTCAATAACGGGACGCTGTAGTGCCCGGGACGAATTAAGATGAAGTGGGCTTGTCCAGCACCTATTCCATCATCTCAGCTTAGTCGGCCTTGTCCACAGGAACGACATGGTCAATACGTGCGGAGCTGACTAAGCCGCAGGTTTGCTCACGATGTTTTCCTTCACCGTTTGAGGGTACTGGTATAGCGCATATAAATTATTCGCACAGAAAAATTCATTGGTACTTACATTAATACAGGACCGGATTTGAGGCAGGGTCACTACCAACTAGACCGCCAGTGCTCTCTCAGTGACCAAGAACAAAGTTGCTGTGTTAATCATCTATCTTCGTTCTGGCAATGTCACCACGTGACCTAACGATCGTATTATGTCAATTCCATACATTTTTGCATAAAACGTTCAGTGACTTTGTAAAACCTGCAGTTACTCCTGATACAAAATCCAAAGATGTATATGGTGAACCATGGTGGCAGGTGATCGGCCCATCGCCCTTAGTCGAGTTTTACGAACGAGAGAAGCAGCTGGACGCATTCTATGTTTTTTTCAGTCCATCAGATTTTTCAGATTATTATCATGTACAAAAACCAATGATTGCAGTGCACATTTCATTTTAGGATCATTATTGTATTTGCGGTCAGCCGCACTAAACTTATGAATATTGCGGTTTCCGAACACAATACAAATTCATTATTTTATCTTGAACTATAGTTTTATCCGTTATTTGTCTGGTGATATAATGATTCATTGTCATTGTGTAAAAGTACCTACTGGTCTCTTCGTCATTCAGTCATGGGTTTGAATCCGGTCGTGCACTAATGAAATACGTGTGCCATGTGTTTTTTTTTCATGAAGCACTAGCTGCTGCCCGCGGCTTCGCTCGCGTGGTACCCGGATAAAAAATAGCCTATATGTTAATCCAGTACATGTACTATGTATATTCCAAGTTTCGTTCAGATACGTTCAGCCGTTTAGGCGTGATTGAGGCACAAACATCCAAACATCCAAACTCACAAACTTTCGCATCTATAATATAAGTAAGATAATAGTTTCCTGGTAATAAACACTTTAAAGAGTATCTAGTTATTTAGTAGTTGACTAAATTTTAAACCACTTTGTTACCAAAATATAGAAGCTGAACTATGATATTTAACTTAAATATACCTAGTAGGGTAAATCTACGTGTGGCTTATGTAGCCCTCGCTTTATAGCGTTAGTTTTATGACTCTGTCGTATAACGATACGGACCAGCTATTTTTTAATCAAATGATTGAAAGTTGAAACAAACATTGCTATTGCTAATCGATAACTTGCATCGGCCGCGCACCTTTGTTTTATGAGTAACTATACCTTTTTATGGTTCCGTACCGTCCGTCCGTCTCATGAACCGTAATAGATAGAAAGTTGGAATTTTTACATAGTGTGTATTTCTATTGGCGCCAACCAATAATAAAAAAAATAAAAGGAGGCCCGAAACAAGAAACATTTAGGTATATCTACGATGGTACGGAACCCTTCGTGTTCGAATTCGACTCGGACTTGACTGGTTTTTGTCTTTTTATTTGACTGCAAAGAAGTATAATGCTTTTTTGGTATATAAGTATGTAAGTTATATTGGCTGCCCCTGTTTTTTTGTTTTTTTAAACGTCTGGACGGATTTTGATAAATGTCGTCTTGGGAAACGTCATTTACAATTTACAATACCTGTGTCAGAAATCGAATGCGGCCGCTGTAAAAATACATTTTAGCTTTTCGATTAACTTAAAAGTAATTTTGAAACTGATTTTAACAGGTAACATTTATACATATCTACATATCACGCCCGTATGACTAATGGGGTGGGCAGAGACACAAATAAACATAAGGAAACTTGCAGCCACTTCCGATTTAGTCCTAAGATGGATATTATGGTGAACCATTTTTTTTAACGTTTCTTAACTAAATTCTACGACAAGAAAACAAGTAGGTATTTATTAAAATAATAAATTTATTAAAATAATAATAAGATTTTTGAAATAATAACTTGTTTTATCCTGCTGTTTCTGTACATCGTCAGTCATTGTCGCATTAGTAATAGGCCTTCTCTTATTTTATCGACGTTCATAATTTGACCTCTACGTAGGTGTTTGGGTTTGGTGCAAGAGTCCTTACTGTAAACATGTATTGATTGAGAAGATAATAAACCAATTTAGTAATTATTTTATTTAAATTTGTCAATAATAAAAACCCTTCCTCATTTGTTACTACGACGAAGCAAAAAAGAGTCATGGTTTTGACAGGTATTTTATTCTCTGACGTAATATCATTTAATGTATGTATGTTCGTATGAGCTAGTGGCCATTAATACGACCTACGTTTGAGAAAGGAAGAATGTCATGTGACGAGAAGAGTTTTAGATATTAATGTGGAAGGATATGTGGGTAGAGGTAGGCCAAAGAAAAGATGGATGGACTGTGTGAAAGATGATATGAGTAAGAAAGGAGTGAGCGTTGAGATGACTTCTGACAGAGGGAAATGGAAGAGGAATACATGTTGTGCCGACCCCACATAAAGTGGGATAAGAGCAAGGAAATGATGACGACTTACGTTACTCCTACAATTTGTGATAAATCTAACTACTTCTCGTAAAGTTAGAAGATATATAAATTGTTGAAGGATTGTGAACTGTAACATACTGCTAACAATTTAACTCATTATTACTTATCCACCCGATCGAGTTCAGTTGGTTAAGTTAGCGAGATAGATTATAATCTAAAAGTATTAACAATTCTACGGTTACATATATAAATCTAACTATATCTAGACACACAAATAAGAAAGAGAAAAAAAAAGTACCTAAAAACTACAAATATAAAAAAATATCCTTATCTAATACCTAATTGATCCTTATCTTCCCTTTTTTTCAGGTCCGCGGTGAGTTCGTGAAGGAGACTAAAGTTTGCACTATCCTGTCCCCCCGGCCCGGGCCCTCCACCGCCGATGATGATGATGTATCTGACACGCTCGTCACCAAACAGGTTAGATTATTATTCATTATGTTGTCATTAACAAATCCGGCCTCGTATTTTTTTGTTTTGCAAGTTACAGGTTAAACCTTAACCTGTAATTTGCAAACAAAAAAAAATATTAGACCGGTTAAGGGTTTTTGCATAAATACATCTTAGAAAAAATAGTTGGCTAAGATGTGACAAAAGTTATCCTTAAAGATTTTTATGATGTTTGGATGTTTGTGCCTCAACGTACCGGTGGTCGAGAGCACATGTGGTGAGAGTTCGAATCCGTTCTTGGACCAATATTTTTTTCTGTTTGAAAAATTTAAATGAGCTATTACCAGTAGTCTCAAACTGTGAAGGAAAACATCGTTAGGAAACCGGCATGTCGTAGAACCTAAAAAGTTCGAAAATATCTGTCAAGTGCATGAAAGGAGCCTTATAAATCCATTCACCACACTGGTTCGAAAGAACAAGTGACACGACTAGATAGAATAAATAAATAAATAACAGCCAACAGTCACATACATAGTCCTGAGCCCACACTAGGATTCCCTGTGTCGTGGGTATTAGAAACTACGAGTACCATGGTACCACAACACCCAGACCCGGAAGAAATATTTGCAGAACATGCAAACATTTCTTCCGCAGCGGGAATCGAACCCGCGCCTCTTGCGTCTCCGCCGAGCAATCGCCCGCCACGCCACCGAGGCCGTCATATGTATCAATGCCGTTATATGTATTGTAAGTATAAGTATTTACTTTAAAAAAAGTATATAAGTATTCTATCAGCCATCTTGTTCCCATAGTAAAAGTTTTTCTTAGTTTGGGGCTAGATGGTGCTGTGTAAAATGTCCACAAATATTTATTTATTTATAATAAAAAAAAAGAAAGAAAAAGAAAGAAAGAAAGCGTTGGCGGGACGAGCTCGATGCCTTCGAGAGAGGGTGGTGGGAGTTGGCTCGGGACAGAGATGTCTGGAAATCCATGGGGGAGACCTTTGCCCAGCAGTGGGACGAAATAGGTTAAAAAAATATATATATATTTTCAGACAACCAGGGTCCACAAAGTGTTATAGTAAGACTTAAGTTTATGGGTTAGTACTTATTAACTAAAATACAAAGCGTAGCGTCTGTCACTCATACTAATTGTTTGACATTTTTGCGTTGTCATAATTTTCTTCCGAAAAAGACAACCCTATAAATTATTCGTTTATGAAGCTAGCAACCAACTGTACTAAGAAATAGATTTATAGAGTCAGTGAACTGACATCAACATCCTTTACGTTTTTTTTTCATGTAAAATATTTGGTAATTAAGTAATTTAAAGAATTTATTACCCACGCTTTTGCTAAACTCTTCCGGCAACACATTTTTTTTGTGATGCGATATAATATAAACGTCTCTAATAACAGCGGCATTCCTCTTGTAACTTTGACGCAGAATAGTCTTAAGAGCGTGCCATATGCAATTTTATAGTTCGAAATCGTTATTTATCTCAAAATCTGTGAAAGTTACCTAATATTTAGGGAAAAGATGCTTCGAACGCTTATTTTGGATTTTGTCTTTTCAATACACAATTGGTGAAAATTTTCTCGACAATACATTTTTTTGAAAAACACACGTTTTACACACATTTTGCTATTTATCTCAAGAACGGCACGTCTTTTTTGTTGGGTTTTTGTTTTGTTAAGATATCCATCATTAATTCTTTAGTTCCATCTTTTAATTTTTTGATTGATTGTTTAATTCACTTGTAATTAAGTAAAACCGTTTTGGCGCTTACGTTGTTATAAAATACGTTGCGCGTCTATGTCTCTATCCTTCTCACTCACTAGAAAACCATAAATAGTCATCCCACTCATCCCGCTCGTTAGTTGGCTACCTGCGCTTGACTGCCTCACATTTTAGGCGGCGTTATGGCACGCTCTTAAGAGTAAATAAATAAATAAATATTTGTGGACATGTCACACAGCGCCATCTAGTACTAAACTAATCAAAGCTTATAAGGGAACCAGATGGCTGATAGAATACTACAAACATTTCTCCCGCTGCGGAAATCGAACTTATATATTATTTAGATACGAAAGTTTGTGTTTGCGTTATGTTTTTTTCCATACATCTTCCTATCAGATTCGTCTTAAACTGAAACAAACCTAGTTTGACCTGGAATAACATATAGGCTACTTTTTATTTGGGCACGAAGCGCTCGTGGCGTAGATTGCTTAGGCGTTCTTGATTGATCGTTAAAGTTAAGCAACGATATGCGCGGTCACAAATTGGGATGGGTGACCGCAAGTGGCATTACGAGCTGAGCGCTTCCATGCTTCGGAAGGCACGTTAAACAGTCGGTCCCGGCTTTTAAGTCGTTAAGCCATGACGGAGGCCTTTAGGCGGCCTAAAAATTGCGTCACTAGATCTTGGCCATTAGCTCATACGAACATACATACATTTGGGTACAATGCGAGCGAAGTTGCGGTTGGAGGCTTGTGTTAAAGTAAGTTCTGAAAAAATGTGTGTTCCCCAGGGCGTGGTAACAGATCTGTCTGATGGCAACGGCAACGTGGACCCTCGCTCTGTGGACGTGTCTCAGCTGCACCAGTCGCGCGTGGGCCTCATCAGTCAGGCCCTGATGCTGATCCTCATCGCCGGCTTCCTCGCCTCAGAGACCCTCAGCGAGCTGTGGAAGACCAAGTAAGTACCATGCCTTTACCATCACACTACATCGTGACGACTTGGTCCCTCGCTCCGTGGATTCTCAGCTGCACCAGTCGCATGTGGGTGTCGTCAGCCAAGCCCTGATGCTGATCCTCATCGCCGGCTTCGGAGAACTTTAGCGAGCTGTGGAAGACCAAGTCAGTACAGATGATTACTTATGCCTATACTAACGGGAGGCTGTAATGCCCGAGACGATTTAAGAATTGAGTAGGCCTAGAACCTGTACCATTCTCTCTACTTAGCAGGAATTATCCATAGAAAAGAGATGGTCAATACGGACGGAGCAAACTCATCGCCGCTTTATGGGATACTAGCTGCCGCCCGCGGCTTCGCTCGCGTGGTACCCGGATAAAAAATAGCCTATATTTTAATCCAGCACATGTACTACGTATATTCCAAGTTTCCTTCAAATTCTTTCAGCCCTTACGGCGTGATTGAAGCACAAACATCCAAACATCCTCACAAACTTTCACTTTTACAATATTAGTAGGATTAAATTGTGTTTATTCTTCCAGAGTGCCAGTGGTGTCCCGCAACTGGCACGACCTGGTGTTCCGCCTAGCGGAGATCGGAGTCGCGCTATGGTTCCCCTGCGTGCTGTGGAACTCCATGGCGCCGGAGCGGCTGTGGCTGCTGAACCCGCGGCGGCTGCTGGCGCGCCAGTTGCCAGACTCCAGGCTCCAGGACCTGGTGGCACATCATCACACCAAGGTACTGTCTGTCGTCTTGGAGGAACTTGATCTGTCTGGTGGAGATATCGCTCTATGGTTCTCCTGCGTGCTGTGGAATTCCATTTTCCGAAGTGGCTGTGGCTACTAAACCCGTGGTGACTGCTGGCGCGCCAGCTGTCAGACTCCAGGCTCCAGGACCTGGTGGCACATCACTATACGAAGATACTATCTGTTATCTCGGAGGAAGTTGATCTGTCTGGTGGAGATGTCGCGCTATTGTTCGACCACGCGTGCTGTGGCGTCGGAGCGGCTGCTGAATCCGCGATTTATAAAATCTAATGATGCAGTTTTAGTTTTCACCAAAAAGGGGGCGAGACTCTTTTGAGTACTTTCGCTATTCCTCATAGTTTCGGATTTGGCCATGCACGCCCACTTGAAAAACTCACACTGTATTGTCTTAAAGCTTGTTGGTGCCTGGAAATGTTTATTAAATTATCGAAGGGTTTCTTTTTGTGTGACTCGACGAGTTGAGAAGACATTTCGACAGTCGCACCGACCTTGCTTCGTCAATGTATCATAGCAAGCTTAACACCATGCGAATCTCACTTTTTGATGTATAATTGGATAATAATGGTTCACAATGTTTAAAATAAATGTATATATATCTACATATATGCACTAGTTATCAGCACTTGAATAAGGAAACTTAAAATGACTCTGAACTCTAAAACAAACTATCCAATCCTGGCACCCTCACATAACTAACTACTAACTCTTCAACCACCTTCTTCCCCCAACAAATTAAACTAGGTTTCTAAACCTCCAAACTACTTACCGTTACAGAAGTACTCAATCTTGCTTAGAAGGTGAATTTACTACTCATTCCTAGTAGGCTCTCACATAACTACCCGCTTTTTCAACTACCTTCTTCCCACACAAAACAAATGACAACCTCACACATCCTAATTTAACTACCCCTTACCCGCACATAACTAACTACCCACTCCCCAACTAACAAACTAATCTATCCCCAGCTCAGCGAGCTCGCATGGTACAGATCAGCATGGTACATTGTCGAAATGGTTCGTAGTATTCAGTGGATGCTCTACCAAATGGTCTTTACTACAATTGTCAAACCTAAGGCGGTGAAAGGGAAACAAGATGTGCCGACAAAAACGGGCTTGGTGAGTTGTGCGGTGTTGTATTGTTTTGTCCAAATGCGTAAAAAGTGTATTTTACCATACATGAAGCAAAATGAGGGTTATGTGTTCAGCATTCTAATTATGTACCTATCGATGTCTTGATTAAATTACATGAATTGTTTTGAAATGACGATTAATTTTGCCATGTTTGTAAATGACTAAACATTAAAGATAAGTAAATAAAATAAATAAATATCTTAGCCAAAACTCTTACAGCATGATCCAAGGTACATGCTGTGCCGACCCCACATAGAGTGGGCATGAGGGCAGGAAGATGATGATGAAATAAATATTTGTGGACATTTCACACAGCGCCATCTAGCCCCAAACTAAGCAAAGCTTGTACATTATAAACTTGTAAGTTCAATTGTTTTTGGCAAAAAATAAAAATTAACATTTTCTTTCAGAATGTAGAGACGGACTCACTTGTCGGCAGCGTGGGATCGTCCCGCGACTGTTGGATCTGCTACGACAGCGCGCGGGGAGAGCCTCTCATCACGCCGTGTCGGTGCACGGGAGACGTGGCAGCCGTCCACCACACCTGCCTCAGCCGGTGGCTGGTCGAGGTAACTCACTACACACTCCTCAGCCTTGGATCTCCTATGACAGCGCGAGAGGACAGCCTCTCATCACACCTGCCTCAGCCGGTGGCTGGTCGGGGTGATTTATGTAGCAATGTGCGTAAATTTCACTATGCTTAATTTTTTCAATCTATTCCTATTCGTGAAAACCTTATCCATGAGTTATTTTCTGCTGCCGGTTTTCCTATAAATAAAATAAAAATATATACTTGTGGACATTTGACACAGCGCCATCTATCCCTAAACTAAGCAAAGCTTGATGGGAACCAGATGGCTGATAGAATACTTATATACTTTTTTTTTGTAAATACATAATACTACAACACCCAGATCCGGAAGAAATATTTGCAGAACATACAAACATTTCTCCCGTAGCGGGAATCGAACCCGCGCCTCTTGAGTCTCAGCCGAGCACTCGCCCGCCACGCCACCGAGTTCGTCAAATGAATTGATACTAAAAATCTGTGTTATGCCTCACTATAATGTATTCCCTATTTCCATTACAGAGTGTCGGCTCCCCTGACGGTTTGAAATGCAAGGTCTGCAACACACCGTACATCGTTCAAGAAACTAACAGGTAAAATCTCATTAGCACTTATTCATTAAGCAGCGACTCGGAAATCAGAGCAACGCGATAAGGGGAGAATGTTGGATGCGATCAGCCGAATCCAAATTTGATAAGCATTAACTGGGCGAGGCCTATACCCACTAGTGGGTAGGTACGGGTTGGACATGATGATGAAGTCAAATGAAATCAAATCGAATCAAATCTTCTTTATTCCTTTTGATGAGATCATTTGGACTTATTAATCTACGTTAATTAACTTAATCTACGTTGAATTTACGCCCGTTCGCAAATCAAGAGTGGAAGATACAGCCAAGAACCACGCTTGGCAATTCATTTGGGAATATTATCCTGCTATCTTTGACTAGTTTAACCGCGCGGCTTCGCTCGCGTGGTGTAAATTTTGGCACCCTAATTTACCCTGAGTTATATTTTGAAAAACTCTGAAACAAGTTTCCAATGATTTTGTACACAAAATTTTCTGACCAATTTTCAAATTAATCGACCCAGCCCGTAAAAAAGTTCCCACACAAACTTTGGGAGTGCAAGGGGTAATTTTGAAAAAAAAAAATTGTGTCGTACTATCAATATTTTGAAAATTAAATTAGTCAGAACAAAAACTATTTCCATACAAAATTTCATCAAAATCTGGAGCAGGAAGTAGGATAGTTTGAATAGCAGCTGTGAAAAGTTCTCCATGTGCAAGTAGGCTTTAAGAGGTGCGTGTTGCATGGTGAACAGATACGTGGTAACAAACATTTGACACACAAACTTTCGCATTTATAATATTAGAGGGAAGTAGGATAGTTTGAATAGCAGCTGTGAAAGGCCATGTGCAGTAGAGTTTGAGGAGGTGGTGCGTGTTGCAGAGTGGAGTGGGAGCGCGGCTTCAACTGCAGCCACTGGGTGCGCACCGCGCTGGGCGTGGCGTTCATGGTGGGCGCGGGCTCGGTGGCGTGGGTGGCGGCGCAGCTCACGCCCTCGCCCGTCATCCGCGTGCTGTGCGCCGGCGCCGCGCTGCTCGTCTGCTACGTAGCCGTCAAGTGAGTGCTACCCTTGTTATTACCTAATGACACTTTTTGTGGACATTTCACACAGCGCCATCTAGCCCCAAACTAAGCGAAGCTTGTACTATGGGCACCAGATGGCTGATGTATGTATGTGACGGAGTTTTTAGGCCGCCTAAAGGCCTCCGTCATGGCTTAACGACTTAAAAGCCGGGACCGACTGTTTAACGTGCCCTCCGAAGCACGGAAGCGTTCAGCTCGTAATGCCACTTCCGGTCATCCATCCCAATTTGTGACCGCGCATATCGTTGCTTAACTTTAACGATCAATCAAGAACGCCTAAGCCACTAGCGCTTGAAGAGATGGCTGATAGCGTATTTATATACTTTTTTTTGTAAATAAATACTTATAATACATAATAATACAACAACACCCAGACCCGGAAGAAATATTTGCAGAACATACAAATTTATTGAAAACACGAGTTGGCTTCATGCATGAGTAGAAACGCTAACTATTCGTTAGATGCTGTTGAATGCAATTATTTATGGAATTCTTTTTTGTTTATATAACGTAATTATTATTCTAACAGATTCCTGGGCAACAACACAGCTGAAGCGTATCAGAAGGCGAAGATAACGTCTCTGCGCATCCTCACGGAGCCAACAGCAGAGACTCCATTGGACTGCAATCAGCTATCCACCATCAGCAAAACTGTCACCGTGGAGATCGCGTCCAAGGCCGTCTTGGACCGCGCGCTGAAGGGAGAGGTCAATAAATAGGATCTGGACGTCGGGGTCAATGACCAGGATAATACGTGAGGTGAAGAGCGGTCAATGACCGAATAAACTCGACGTTGGAGTGAGGAGAGGGACTTGGAGTCAATCGATGATTTGTGAAAGATCAAATGTGTTTAAGAGCTCAATTGGAAAAGCAAGTGAACTGTGTTACATAAACCAGTACATTGGTTGTGAACATTTGAACAATCGGTTTTTAACTAGTTGAACAACTTCTTGTATAAAACCCGAGAACTAAACAGTTGATGCAAGTCAAATTAGTGAGTAATAACAAGTTAAAAAATAACGATAACGCGTTTTTTGATTGGATAATGGGATGTTTAACTAGTTTTTTGGTATAATTTCCGTTTATTTGAAAGAAACCGTTTTAGCTTAAATCAGCGTGAATAACTGGTCGGTTAGTCGACGTTATTTGTGTTAATGTAACGGGTTTTACAATTAACGTTTTTATCAAAACACTAGTTCTTCATTCTGAATAGCGGCTTCGTATCGTTAGAATAAGTTTCGCCAAATTCTGGTTGTGTATAGAACGTCTCGATGACGTTAATATTAACGTATTGTGTGAAATAGTGATAAATGTGGTTGAAACGGATGCTGGATTAACGTGAGTTAAAAAAGGAAATGTATTACAACTCTAATAAAACTTTAATAGTTGGATATTTTTCCTAGCAAAAACACTTAAAAAGTTGATAGCGTTTATTCATATTAACTTTTAATTTTATCAAGATAATAGCTGTGTACTTACTGACCAAGTAGCCTCGCGAGTCTGCCGCGTGAGGCTGTCGCGTGAAACGGGTGCTTGGTCACAGCTTGGTCACTTGGACTAAGCGAGAACGTGCCTCGCTAGTCTACTTGGTCAGTCAGTATTCAGCTAATTTATATTGAGATAACTTCATCATTGTCATTTTTATGTCAACAAAAATAGGTGCCAGCATATTTATCTGTAATTATATCTGTCGTTTGGGCTAATGTGAAAAAGGGGGTAATTCGAAATAAGGAATACCATCCAAATTCAAATAAGGAATATAATCCTATAGTGGTACATTGAGTATGAGTATGTTTATGTTTATTTTTGTTCGTTAGTACAAACATGGTGATTGAAAAGTGATAATTACATAAAAATCTAATAATGATACATGCAATATTAATGAACTTTATTATATAATTTGTCTTAATTACACATTATCCTTATATTTAGTTTAAGTAACTTTTGTTCTATATTATTTTAAATCAATTATTTTTATTTTGATAGGACATGCTTATTTCATAGCATATCTTTGGGTTTATTTTGTTTAGTTGCTAGTTCTTTCTTGGTCATATTGATCAATGGCCTCATGGAGAATGTTGAATTTAAAAAAAAGCAAAAAAAAAACTGGTGTAAGGAAAGGCGAGGTATTGCAATGAAATACTATCTAAAGTGTTTGAATTCTATTCTTGAATGTGTCTTATTTTATTAAGATTCTTAAAATTATAACGTGTTGTGAAAGTACCAACATGAGCACCACAGATTAAACCAGACTTTTTTAATCTGTGGGATGTTACTTCAATGCTGGGTTCTTAGTGAGTATATTTCGCGCCTTATAAGATGAAACCGCGGGAAAATGTATCGGATAGTCATCTCATACAGTGATTTTTCTTCACTAAAGTGTTTATCCATTGTTTTAGGTCTTTATTTATTCTCTTTCATGCATACGTTTCATCGTAAATACGTTTAAACTTTTCCCCGTGGTTTTTTTTTCGTGGCGCGAGCTACCCAGCATATACTTTGAACTTGATGTAAATGTAGGCCTAAAGAAGTACAAGAAGCCTAATGTGTGAAAAAATGACGCCCAAATTTCACGTCTTTTGATTAGTCACCCTGAAATGGCTTGTTCTGGAGAGTAAAAAAAGGCCACTTTGAATTAACCTTATTATGATCGTATTATGAATTTACGTTTTTACGTGGCAAATTTTAACGTAGTAAATTTTAATTCGAATCTGCTGCTGAATTGAATTGCGTACGATTCACTTGAAATTCGAACCATTTTACGAAAATTAGTCGGGTCACTAATTCTTTCGAACCAGTGTGGCGAAAGGATTTAAAGTGTGCTCCTTTGGTGCACGTGGTTTCGAAATTTTTAGGTTCTACGACATGCCGGTTTCCTCACGATATTTTTCTTTTTGTGATACGCACATACATTTTTCAAACAGAAAAATCCGTTGGTTCACGATTAGTTTGAACCCACGACCTTAGGATCGGTAGGCAGGGCCGCTACCACTAGACCACCAGTGCTCTTGAGGAATTGCTAAGGATCTACTATGGATTTGGGAAATGAATTGATAGTAGATGAATTGATCAAAGTGGCCTCTTTAGACCCACTGGTTCGATGACGTGTGATTGTGGGCGCCATCTATTGATGTGTTTGTATTTTAATGATTTAATACGAAAAATACGGTATTGTATTAGTAGAAGTTATATTTTAGTAGAGTTGAGAGGCTGGTTAGACGAGGAGCATTTTTTTACTTTTAATCATAACTTTTGTTTACAATTACCATTTTAAAATTTATTGTATATTGATTTAGCTAAGTTCCCGTCATTTTAAAATAAGAATTGCATGGAGTTGGGTCACAAAATTGTATAAAATAGTGCCAAAGATTGTATGAAAATACGTAAAACCACTCGGTTTGATTTCAGTCGAATTACGACCCTATTTGTAGAAATGCAGAGTTAATAGTAGATCTTAGGATATAATGCAGAGACATTTTACTGTTACTAAAGAGGTGTTTCGGGTTTTTTCAGTTTTTTTAATAACAACATAAATACCTACTTGGATACTGGCACTTTTTAAAATGTTTCCTTTAATAAAATTAGCTATTTTCAGTGAGTAGGCACGGTGGGCCAAGGAGGTGGTCTACCAGTTTTGACAAAAACTTTGGTCTATTAACGCTAAGACAATACATTAGCAACTGTCAGAATATTATTGCAAATGAACTTCAACCTTATGGTGGTAGACATTAAGGTGTGCTTCGAAAATTCCACCCGTGTATAGTTCATTTCAGCTAGCATGGGCAGGGTGACAGCTGTCAGATCAATATTAGCTGTTGTCTCTTTTTCGCCTATTAATTATTTCTATCTCCTATCCTGCTGTCACACTCGTGCTAAATGAAAAAGGCTATATCAAAGCAAGTGACACAAGTATCTTTTGAACTCCGCACTGTTTAGATCATCTTTTGTAGATGTTACAGGTTACCATGATGATGATGAAATGATCCAAGGAGTACGTAACAGTGAAATGTCTTTCCAAGACTTCCAGATTTTCCCTAGAATAAGTGTTTTCAATAAATGTCGTGAGAGAGTAACAATATTTTTCTATTATAAAGTTGAAACGGCCAAAAACAGTTCAAACTAGCGTTAGGTACGTAAGTTGTTTCCAGTAGATTTTAATAACGTCAAGGGTCTCGCTAATAACTAAGCTCGTATTTTTAAACTACTGAAAACAAGTAAGCAGAAAAATAGTAATATAATTATTTATTGTTTTGTTGATTTCTTTTTATTTATAAATAAATGTTACCATTATAATAAATTGTGCTAATTTAATTTGAGTTCAAGCAATAGTTTGATTAGAGAATACAAGCCTTGAAACTTTCTTAACTTAAGTTGAAATTCGCTCGCTTTAGAACCCAAGGCTTAATGTGAGACCCTGTAGATTAAAATTATTATTGATATAGAGATATTTTCCTGTCCTACTTTTATTATAAATACATAAATTTTGTGAGGATGTCTGTCTGTATGTGGTTCAATCACGCTGCCGCCGGCGCCACGACCGAACCGATTTATATTAAATCTTGAATATTATAAAGGTATATTATCTAGATTATTATACATAGAATAGGTGTTACATAGGATCACAAAATCTAAATTGAAATTAGTTTATTCAGTGGAATCTGTAAGCATCACTTTGAATCGTCTTAAATTGACGTTGAATTTATGCCTGCTCGTAACGCGACCAAGCGAAGCCGCGAACGAGAGCTAGTTAAATATATAGATTATTTTATTCTAACAGATAAAAGATTCCAGTAATTTGCTTAACGATGTCTTCCTTGCGTACTGAAAGCATCTGATATGTACGCTATTTTTGTCAATTACAAATTTATTTTCCCAGACTTGTTAGCGATTGCAGTAAAAAATTATGACAACTTGTCCTATTTTATTTTATAGTTTTACCTTTCGGTCAGTCGAATAGTCTCAGGTCGTATTGCATACTTATTCCTTCGTGAATTTATTTTCATTTTGTAAAATTTTTTACTGTTCGCTCAGGGCGCCATGTTGTTTTTTTTGGGCGGGTTGAGGTAAGACGAATTGGTGGAAGGGGGTGAGCATTCATTCTGCATTTAGTACTATTATTTGCTCTGTCGTACTGTACAAGTTTAAAAGTAGCTACGACAAAAGTTCCCAATTTAAAAAGATTATATAACAAGTATTTATTTAAAAGAAGAAAAAACCCTACTGCATATAATTCAGGTAGCGTAGTAGGTCTGACATATTTGATTTTGTGACACATGATGATGATGGTGATAAATTTGTACCATTTTGATCTACGTTTTTAGTTTTGTACCATCTTAAGTTAATTGGAAATGGCTCCTTAATATTGGATTTTTTACATATTAGTGTCAGCTGTACCTATGACACTCGTTATCAAGACGAAACCAACAACTCCTGAAACCTCTGTCAAAATCCGTCCAGCTGTTTTGGCTACAGAGGCAGCCAAAATAATAAATTGAAAATGGCATGTTGGATTTTTTGACACTTCATATAGCTTAAGATGCTCTTGTCATCTAGCTAGACGAATCCAACGACACCTTATTTGTCAAAATCCTATATAGCCGTTCGGACTACAGCTTTAGTCCAAGGAATGCACATACCTCAAACACATGATCCTCTTTCGTAGTCAGGTAAAATACAGGTACTTATCTACGTATACCTTTTACTACAGTCGCTAGCGAGTGGGAAAACTCATGGTAGAGATATAGTAAACTATTTTACTTTGTCTATGGTAGGTGATTCAATGTAGAACTTGCTAGTGTCTATAGCATAAGTAGATTTATTATTTAGGCTTAGCTTCTGCTTGTAGACGTCATTCGCTTTTCGATGATGGCACGAGAAAGTCAATATTTTCGGACTGTACTTACAGTATACCAAAATAAATAATATTGCCATTAAAAATATAGAAAACGACAGAAAAAGTCTAGAGCTGATACAGATAGTTTAGGGATAGTCAGAGAAAAGTCAAAACAAACCTATACTGCAAATGCTTTTTGCTCGTAGCGTGTTTCTCTACAATAAATTATGGATGTCTTCGTAAAAATATTAGAATATAAATCAATTTATAACATGTTTGGTAATACTGATTATATTTTATGTAACAAAATTTCCAGTATTTTGTGTATATTTGGAGCGCCCATGTTTTGGGCGAGGAAATAATAAAAATCGATTAAAATTATTACAAATCGTTGTTTTTTTTCAAACCTTAGTAAGTAGGTACCTAGGTACCTTATTTCTCAGGAATTTTATTCGTAATTTTTTATTCATTGAAATGTCAAGGGCTCTTTGCCACTTGCTATATAATTTTCGCCTGTACTTCTGTCGAGTAGCGAATCTGCCGAATTACGAATCTGTCTAATCCACAATCTGTCCGGAACTGAACAAAGGGTTTTAGTAACGTCTTCAGTATCTACCTATAGCAGCATTTCACTAACTTTTTAGTTGCTAAAGATTTAAAATAGGTACCTACTCTTTTCAATCTTTTGTGAGGCCAAAAGTTTGATGTAAGATGTTATACCTACCTATTATTTATTTTTATTTTATTTTATAAATTTTTGGAAAACTTACAGCTAGAGAAAATATATGCCTCTGTATAGCTTCTAATACAGCTGAAGGTATGTTGTCATGTCACGGTTGAGTTGTCCCAAGTATGTAGGTAGGTTGTAGGAATTTGGTATCTAAAATGCCCAGAAAATTAAAAAGCTTAGGTACATACGCATTGTATTTTTATTCATCCCACACAAGCCCGTGACATTTCAACTAGGGTCACGGACCAGTGCGTCACTAGTTTCCATTGATTGGGATGCCAGGTTACTCATCACGTTAATTACCTAGATTCGTACCTACCTACATAACAACTACGCGAAAATTGCTCTACCTAACGTTATTCTCAATAGTTCCATAGGCCATATTTCTGGTCTCGGCATTCTTAGGCTTATCCTACAAAAAGACAAATATTAATATCTACAAACATATTATCACGCCTGTATCCCTGTAATGGGGTGGGCAGAGCCACAAATAAACAGTAAGAAAACTTGCAGCCATTTCTGATCTAGTCCTAGATGGATATGGTGAACCATGGTGACAGATGATCAGCTCATCGCCCATATAAGTAGTCCATCATGTTGGAAAGGATACCATCCCTTAGTCGATCGACTTCACGACTTTTACGACATGCTCTGGTCAAGCAGCTGGACGGAAACTGGTCTCCCTCGTGGTCCTACTAGTAGGACAAGATAGTAGGACCACGAGAAAACGGCCGCTTTTTCTTTACTTCCAGTCTAGCAGAGAAGTACCTAATGTTGATATCTGATAAGTACTTACTTACTTTACCTATAGGAATATAATTTTAACTGATCGATGTCTGTGCATTGAAGATATTTAACGCAATAGAACCCATATCGATAATTGTCTATATGTCTGTTTGGCTGTGTGTCTGTTTGTCTGTGCGTTTGTGCACGGTAATCGGAACTATCAATAGGTAACCCAAAATAAATTGCCCCTATTTGACAGCGACAGCCCCGAAATAAGCATTCGTCCTATACGACCTTCAGCTGGGGTGCTGGCCGTTTGCCAGAACGGTAAAATCAATGCAACTCTGACTTGCACTGACAGAGTTTCGGCTAATGAAAATAGTTTGGGACCCATAAAGACTCGGAAAGCAGAAAGTTTTCCGTAGTACCAAAAGAAAAAGCTGCCCGTATCTTAAACAGTTAGGCGCTGTTGACTGTTTAATTATACCTGAGGGCTCGATGAGGGTTATAAAAATAAGTAAAATCACGATTCTCTTGATTACAAACAATTACAAAACTTGTTTACGTTTGCAGTTGAATGCCTTAGAGAGAACCTAGGTTTAGGAGAACCACAAAGATGAACTAATAAAGCTAAACTATTGATAGGTAGGTACACATCCAGGGACATTTTAAAAGTTCCCGCATACCAAATACACACACCAAAGTTTGCATTGCTTTTTGGTCAACAATAATGACCGGACTCCTCAGAACAACAAATCAGCTTCGTATGTCCATAGGTACCTATCTTTTGATTGCACGCTAACCATAGGTAAGTATCTTTAGGTATTCGTACGCATTTAGCAGTTCATCGTCCTACGTTATACCTACCAATAGGTACCTACTTTTTTTTAAACAGTTTCAATAGTCTTTATTCAACATACCAAAACCGTTTTCTTTTTTAATTCTATTTTTATGTCGTGTAAAGGCTACGAAATCTCATACATGAACTAATTGGAAAATCTTAATTAGAACCTTGCCATGAAAATCGCAAAAGGAATGTGTCAAATGAAAACAAAATGGCCGCGCTTTCCCGCGCATGCTCACCTGTATCTCACCCCCTGTCTGGATATGACGTAGTTTAGTGCTGTCCAACCGAATTCATCCCCACTTTTATCGATATCGAATATTTTTAAGACTATTTAATAAGATCGTAAGAGTATGTTTTTTTTACTCTCAAATAATGCCTTTTCAAATCTACTGAACTTACACAAACATTATACCTAATGTTTATAAAATACTATACTACGTTAGGTACCTACTTCCGAATTAATTCTAAAAATAACGATTATTATGTAGGCACACTTTGTTACCTAGCGCTAACATTGATGAAAGGTGCCTCATTAATTAAAGATAATCATCTTTTGTCACCTCAAACTGACACTTCCTTGATCTTGGTTAAATATTATTTTTAGCCAACTTTCATTATTATAGACACTGAATACCTACTCTGTATTATGCAGGTAAGTAGGCACTTGTAATCTGCTATAGTTGTGAAGGTAAGAATGTAAACAAAAACATGAGGATAATATGCAGTTATTATATGTATTTTTATAGACGCCAACCGCTATAAACCACCTCATTGATTGGCTAGAAGAAAATGCATAGGCCCTCCATTTGTGAAATGTTTTTGTTTTGCTATGCAATAAAGAATAAATGATGTTAGGTGATACGTGTGTATGTAATCAGTTGCTTATTACTAGGGCGTCGTCGCAATTTAAGTGTTTTTGACGTTGATATCAATGGAACAATGAAAGCTAATTGACATGGCCAATGAGACTGTCTGTCTGTACCTACCTATATCAGCTGTGATTCCCTATAGAAATAGATTGCAATCATCTGCTGAATTGATGCTAAAGTCCATAAAAATCCATTTTAATATACTTTGAATCAGGAGTACCTGCAAGTCTTCTTATGATTACTTGTGGCTCTGCCTACCTCATTAGGGATACAGGCATGATAATATGTAAGTAGATATGTACTATGTTTGTTCATATGTTATTTATTATATAGCAATTGCACTTTATGTACCTACCTATACAATACCGATTAGGTACCTACTTTATAGTATTGAGTTTCTTGTCACTTAGGTATTCTGCAATAAATTATGCAGGTATCCATCGAATCACAACCATTTTATTGGGTAGGTACTTGACTTGAATTAAGTAAGTACCTAGATCAGGAACTTGGTTTTGTTTCGTAAGGTAAATCATATAAATAATACTTACCATCTCCTACCCAATAATAAATATATTACTCAACCTATGTCAATCACAAACGTGTTTATTTTGATTTGAAAATATAAATAAGCAATTAGGCACCTACTTATATTTATCTATTTTCAGCTAAATATAACCGATATTATGTTATTAAACTGCTAAAGTGTGTAATGTCACCGATATGAATCTAATTATTTATTAACTTGCATGCATGTTTACATAAAAGGCATGTGCAGTCTTGAGTTCTTCACCTTATGTCACAAATGTGAACCGTTGAGATTTTTGTGTGAATAAAACATCGATAGTCACCATAAATAGGGATGTCGCATCTCTAACCCTATCGAGAATACGGCAGTCGGTAGAGCTCGCCCGTCGCGGATGTCCGTCGCGAGCCGCGAATCCTTAAAAAAAACCGTTTGTCAAAGTGTTATATCCTGAAATTCTGAAGATAACGTGGATGATTATTCTTGTGAGTTGTTATTTTTTTTTTGCTCATCTGCGAATCATTAATTAGGTTTATTATTTACGACCATTTTTATCGATGCTATCGATACCTAAAACCTGAAACATTAGCCATTTTATAAGATCCCTTTAAATAGAATGTTAGTTTTTTCTTTGACCATGGTTTTGATAGCGCTACATCATGAATTCTACCAGACATTTCCAATTGGCTAGGGTATGGTTTAAGAAAGGTTGTATCGCGTAGGTCGAATATTGATTGTGCGCGGGGTGTCGTCGGATGCAGGGATGCGCTGCGGTCCGCATGGGGAAGGTCAGGCCTAATGCCTACCTACTCATATAATATACCCCTATACACCTCCTTGGAATAGAAATATCACGTGCAGGCTTGTTTATTTACCGAAATAAAACCTCCTTTAATGGCATAATTACCACCTATTTTATGAAAATTAAGCAAGCTAAGCAATTCTTTTATTTTATGCGATCCATTTTACTAATTTACCCCCGAATACTGAAACGCATCTTAGAGTTGAGCACGTCTCAAGTGACGAGTTTTTGACAGATTTTCTTCAAAAACTGTCAAAAAACCGTGACTTGAGACGTGCTCAATTCTGAGTCGCGTTTGAGTATTCGGGGGTTAGTCATTTTACCTATTGAGTCGTCTAAACTTTAAGCCCAATTTACACGGGTCAAGGGTTTAGCGAAGTGAATAGGTAAGTGGGTAGATAATAGAGGAAAGGACAGTAGTGTTAAACAAGCGACAATGACGATAGCAGTACCTAGGTGGCGGTGGCAACTATATTTTTATACTAGTCACTTTGCTTAATACTCGACCAATGAAAATAGGGCTTAAAGATGTAATATTCCAATGTAGATCATTACCTTGAGCAATTTTTTTTAGTTGTATTAAAATAGACATAGACATAGACATAACATTTATTTGCTAAGATAGCACACATAACACATAACATAGAATTTTAGGAAAATAAAATAAAAAATATGTATACAATATATACATAGACAATAGAGGAAAAAAAAAGACATTTTAAACATTAAACACTTATCACTAAAATTATAATATTAAACAAATTATGATGTGTGCTACAGCAGCAAATTGGTTTCGACTCAGCATTGTGTCTGCTGTTTGAGCAGCAGACGCTGTTATTCTGTCGGAACCACTTCCTCTAGCCATCAGACCCTGTGAGACTAGCGTACAACAGTAAAATGTAAAAAAAACTAATGAAATAAAATAAATAAATTATATTGTAGATGTGTGTCTACATAGAATAAATCAGTTAATAATGTCAGTATAAAATAAGAAAATTAGAAAAATCAGTCAAGTATTCAAAAACCTATACAACGTGTAACATAATGTCCCTATAAGCCCGAAACGGGGGTGTTCTATACGTCATTGCGAACAACGTTTGTTCAACGACTTTTAAAATTTCAAAGGTTTTCATTCATGAAATGTCTCTTAAACTTTGCTCCAATACGTAACTTGACACAACATGAGGCATCCCTATTTACAGCTGTTTTTTGACCTTTAAGTGTGAACTCTAGATGAAACAGGTAACAGAACAGACACCATTAGTAAAATGCCTACCTACTTACCTAATAACGAGGTGACCTTGGTATTTATTGGTAATTAAAATGTAAGGTCACATCACGACTAAAATCCCTAGGCACCGTAAACATCCTTTCAGATCTCTTTGTTAAGTACCTAGTATAGGAGATAGGTACCTTACCTACTCAATTTTGTACCTACCTACTCGGGCCTTAAAGGTATCCTCAGTGGGTGCCAAGGAGTGTGAGAGGATGTCTACCGTGCCTGAGGATAAAGCCGTGATACCTACTCAATTTTGTACCTACCTACTCGGGCCTTAAAAGCATCTTGAGTAGGTAACAAGAAGTATGAGAAGAGGTCTACCGTGCCTGAGGATAAAGCCGTGACCCTATTCCACTTTAGTTTTTCCAACGATGTATTATTCCAATATTCATTGGAGCATTTTTCAATGCAATTTTGTACCTACCTACTTGGGCACTAAAGTCAAAGGTTGTGACTTATCTGTCTTACTAATCTTCATTTTCATCGTGAACAGCCTATTTGTCATTGGTTGCATTGAAACAACAACAACAATAAGTGGGATGGCACCTTGCCCTAATTGGCTGTCGGTGCCTTTGCTAAATTCAAAATCCGCAACCGTCAACCGACACCGCACCGCAAGCGTTTGTTTAATAAAATCAAATTGGTTCCGTAGGTTTATTTGTTTTTTACTTTTCTTGATTGAACTACGTAATTGTTGGTAGGTTATTATGTAAGTAGGTAGGTACCTAGTAGCAAATGGGGATGGAGCACATGGTAGCATATTGGTATGAACCCCGCCTTCCCATCCTTAAGTCGTGAGTTCGAATCTATGGATTTTTCGATTCGAAATTTATGTGTGCAATATCAATGCTCTCAAGAGGTGAAGGAAAACCTCGTGAGGAAACCAGGCATGTCATAGACGTGTGTCAAAGTGTACGAAAGGAACCTTCAAGGTGCACACTAATCCTTCCACCACACTGGTTCAAAAGAGCTAGCGACACGGACACGACGACAGTAGTAGTAGTAGTAGTAGATGTATGGTGAAGTTTTTTTTCCTTTTTTTTCCCAATCGGTATTTAGTGGGTTACCCCAGACAAGGAACCCTAAAAATTCGGCTTTCGGCAATAGGTACCTACTTTTGGTCGCAAAACAGATCGGTTTTTATCAGTCGCAATTAGCATTCGTTCCTTGCAACAACTGCAACAAGCAATCTCTCGGTTCGCGTAACTAATTAACGATACGATGTCGGCTTTGTACTCAAACGGTGAGTATTATGATATGGTGTTGTGTGTGTGTGTGTGTTAGTAGCTACTTAGTAGCGGCGCGTCAGCTCTACAGAGAGCGTTATCCAGGGCGGCCATTGCCATCTTACGGGCTATTTTCTGGGATTGGTGAACCGTCTTCTCTCGACGGGATCTTTCCACCGGCGCACCAGTGAGGGAAGACCGGGAATTCGGTGGTGTGTTGTACCTACTTCCTTTTGATGGATACCGAGTGCCTACTGTGTGTGTCAACAGTGATAAAATTCAGTGATAGGTAGGTATGATGATAGGTACCTAACCTATCACCCTACCTAGTAGGTACCCCATTAGTACCTAGCTTACTAATAAAAAATGACAAAAATAATTTTGTGATTGTGAATGTGAATGTGTACCAGTAATACCAACCTAGGTACCTACATACCTACCATGTCAATTAGCCGTGTTCCGAGCCAACCAAGAAGAAGGGAGAAAAGGTATAACTTAACTTTTCCTGTACCTAGGTCCTTAGGTAACTACCTAGGTAGATGTAGGTAGGTAGTTGTTTTTTTATGTGTGAAAGATATCGTGATTTTAATCTTCGACTTTAATTTCTACGTAGAATTAAAAAAATTGCAAATTCTTACGAAAACTTTGGTGATTACACCTAGGTACTTTTTGAAACTTGCCGCGCGTTCAATTGTCTGCGTATGTGTGGGTCCGACGCGATAGGAGGGTGGGCGTGTGTTTGTTACCTACGCAAATGGTAAACAAACACATAGGGTTGTCACAAATTTCTCATGAAATAATTTGTTTTTAATTGTATTGGAATTTCAAATATGATGTATTGAACTTTTGCACACGTCAATGTATTCAAGTGCTCGGTCTGAATACACCCCTTTCGGGCTTATAGGGACATTATGTTACACGTTGTATAATAAACAATGTCAGTATGAAATCTATAATATAAAAATGAATCGCAAAATGTGTTGGTAAGCGCATAACTCAACAACGCCTGGACCAATTTGGCCAAATATTTTTTTAAAATGTTCGTTGAAGTTCAAGGATGGTTTTTACGGCGAGAAAAATTAGAATTATTGCTGGAAAAACCCTAAAAATAGCCCTTTTCTTTTTCCCATACAAATGACGAATGAACAGGACGAAGTCTGTCGGGTCAGCTAGTGAATTAATAATTAATTGAAATAATAACCAATAATCAAATACCTAATTATAGTACAATGTAAACTAGCAGGTAAAGGGTGCAAAATATGGTTATAGTATTGCGCTGGCTTTTCACCAGTAACTAAAATGATTTTTAGAATAGGTTGAGTATTTTTTTGGCCATTACCAACTAGACCACCAGTGCTCTCAATTTAATCTTAGGTAATAATAACATATCTTGATAACTTTAATATCAAGTAGGTATCAATCATATAAATTACAAGTAGGTAAGTTATAGATCCTATCGTACCGTTATGAATGAATTATTTATTTAGTTAAATTAATAATTTATCGGATTCATACATTTCTCATCATTGATCTTCTTAAATCAAGACTCGCGACGGTATGTTGTTCTCTGTTGAGTACAGATAACACAAACAGTATGGGAAATATGATTATAGGTACTAGCTGGGTTCGCTCGCGTGGTACCCGGATGAAAAATAGCCTATATTATTATAGGCTATACATAATATCGTCACTGGAAAGGCAAAATTACGTAAGCGCCAAAAGGTCATTTCGAGAAAAAGCCGTTTAAAGTTCTTTTTTTTCGTTTTTTAATCATAACTTTTTACCTAATTATCGAATTTTGATGACGTCAACGTAAGATTTCATTCTTTTTTCATTTTCTATGTCCAGCAATTCATATTATTGTATTTGGACTACTATTTTAGGATAATAACTCAATATGCCTATTTTGGCGCTTACGTAATTTTGCCTTTCCAGTGACGATATGTACATTGACATATTAAGTCAACCCAGCACATGCACTATGTATATTCCAAGTTTCATACAAATCCGTTCAGCCGTTTAGGCATGATTGAGGCACGAACATTACCTACATTGTCACATCTTCACAAACTTTCGCATTTATAATATTAGTAGGTTTTATAATTCAGGTTTATTTTACAGAGCAGTAAACCTTGTATGTTATTGCATATTAGTAGGTAAATGATGAGTTTAATTTCTCATTGTCAATCGTTTCTCAGTGTTAGGTACAAAACAATGTTACAATCTGTTTCATTGGCTTGTGTATTATATAGTAAACCTAAGGAGATATCAAGGAGAAGTAGTTATATTTATTTTATGCTACAAAGACAAATTATAATAACATTAAAAACTTTAAGGTAATCAGTATAATAATAATAAGAAATAAAAATGAGCTCAGTTTTTTATCTGAGTTCGCCTACAGATAGAAAGATAAAAGATATTACAAGGAGATATCCAAGAAGCTAATAGATATGACCAATAACCAAAGGGCTGGCGCTTAACTCGGACAAAGGACAAGTATAGCTATCCAACGAGGTAACGTCGCCAGCCTTTTGGGGACCTAACCTGCGGTCGGTGATCTGAGCTCTGTTTTCTATCTGTAGGCGAACTTAGATAGAAAACCGAGCCCATTTTTATTTCTTACTAGCTGTGCTCCGCGGTTTCACCCGCGTTTTTCTCGTTTCCGTGGAAATGCCGAGATAAAATATTGCCTATATTATAGCCTCCCTCAATAAATGGACTATGGCCCATAACTCATTAATAGGTACCAACTCTTAACATCTTACACACGTGATAACTTTTAAACGAAATATCCGATTGAGATGAAACAAAAAGTATTTTACTTCTACATAAATACTCTTGATAACATAATGCTTAATTTCGATAAAGATTAATATTACGATACATATTTAACGTAGTTTTTTTTTCTTCAGACGATTTAATAATTATTTTGAACACAAAATCGGTTATTGTGATTAAACCATGATAGCTAGATATATGTTCTCGCGGACTTTTTTGTAGGTCTTAATGAGATCTACAAACCCGTAGTACATCATTTTGTTCTATTGTCAATAGTTTTTGCAGCGCACGCAAAAATAGGTTTTCGATTTTACACCTTGTGTTACAAAATAGCAATTTTATTACGGATCCCTAATTTTGAAAAAAATAAAACATAGCCTATAGCCTTCCTCGATAAATGGACTACCCAACACTGAAAGAATCATTCAAATCGGACCAGTAGTTCCAGAGATTAGCGCGTTCAAACAAACAAACAAACAAACAAACAAACAAACAAACAAACAAACAAACTCTGCAGCTTTATAATATTAGTATAGATTATTATACCGATTACCTTAAAGTTTTTAATGTTATTATAGTTTGTCTTTGTAACTGTATTCTAAATAAATGTAAGATATGTAAACCTAATGTTGTTTTTAGTTTTAAGTTATGATACAATAGCAACAGATGCAACAGATACTGTTACAGCTATCACTTTTCATATAATTTGACATCTCAACTTAAGAGTTAACCATCATTCAGTTTGAACGGAGAAATCGGCCCTAATTTCAATAAAATTCTCAATCCAAAAATTTACTAACACAACTCATACCACCCTCGACATTTATGAGGCGGCTCAATTATTTTTCGCTTCAGAATTATTTACACGAAATGCTTTCAAATAGTAGCAGTACAAAGCAAAACATTACTGAACTAATTCAGTCACACTTTCAATGAGCTCGGTGAGCTGCTAAGTTACACATGACTACTTTACTGAAAAGATTGGCAGCCTCGTGGACCGCCATCAAAATGTCTTCTGAAATGAATGAAAAATATCTTCAATGCAGCTGAGAGTATCCAATTTTCTCCAAAAGATGGGACAGTCGCCCCTTGGTGCTTTTGTAATGGTCGGCAATTATATTTACGACGATCCTTAAACAATGTCAAAAACGAGAATGTAATTAAGTATTGGTACTGACCATAAGTAGCAATCCTTTCCTATCCTACTAATATTATAAATGCGAAAGTTTGTGAGGATGTGACGATGTATGTTTGTGCCTCAATCACGTCCAAACAGCTGAACGGATTTGAATGAAACTTGGAATGTACATAATACGTGTGCTTGAATAACATTTTATCGGGATACTACGTGAGCGAAGCCGCGGGGGGCAACTAGTAAGTATCTAAATTTGTTTTGCTACATTCTTTTGAATACCCTGTAGTTACCTTAATATTAGTTATATTGTGTGTTAAAAGTGGAAAATTAAAAAGAAACCACAAAACAAATGTGGAAACTAGGGAAAACATTTGAATACAATGGGAGCTAGTTAAAAACATTTAAAAAAAACTGACACCCAATGCAGTGATGGTTGAAAAGGAAAGAAATACTGGAATTAGGAAAGAAATCTCTGACACTGAACGACTTTAATACCTTACTTAGACCAACTTATACTTCATCATCATCTTTCTGCCCTTATCCCACGGAATGTGGGGTCGGCACAGAGTTTTGGCTAAGGTGTTTTATGACCGGCCGCCTGCCTGACGTCAAGGGTTGACGTCAGGCAGGCGGCCGGTCATAAAACATTGGGGATACTATCCCTTAGTCGACTTTTACGACATGCTCGGGGAGAGAAGTAGCTGGGCGCATTCTATGTTTTTTCTTTACTCCCAGTCCAGCGAAGAAGTAACTTAGACCAACGTGAAATACCTTGTCTGTTGAATCGGCAGGCAAGGTGAGTAAAAGCAAGTAGAAATAGAACCCTCTTTAGAATAACGTGTCCTTGACACGGATCCGCGCTCCCGCGACCGTCCGGTTGTCTCAGCAACTTTGAGTCTAATCGATAACTTGATCGAAAAATACATATTATTTCTATTCTGTTCAATAGATCCTCTCCAACTTGATGGACCTATATGGGCGATGGGCTGATAACCTGTCACCGTGGTTCACCATATCTATCTTGGGAGTCTTGGATCAAAAGTGCCTGCAAGTTTTCTTATGATTACTTGTGTCTCTGCCCACCCCATTAGGGATACGGGCGTGATAATATGTATAAGTATATGTATGTTCAGTAGTCATAGCCCGGTTCCAATATTCAACTAACGGATGACGGATCGTTCATTACCAAAGCAACGTTGTTTTTTTGTCAAAAAAGATGTAGTTTTTGAGTTTTCGAGGTGCAAAAAACTATGCTAGCAGCTGCAGCGCCCCCTGGTGGGCTGTGACCGTAAAATATACCCATCTAAGAACCTTCCCTGAAATGACACCAATAAAATGTAAAACCGCATCGAAATCAGTTCAGTCGTTTTTGTTTGAGGAAAATGGTAACAGACCGGCGGGCGGCGGGTCATAAAACACCTTAGCCAAAACTCTTACACCATGATTCAAAAAAGATCATGCTGTGCCGACCCCTCATAGAGTGGGATAAGGGCAGGAAGATGATGATGATGATGATGGTAACAGACAAACACACAAATAAGCATACAACCTCTTAGGCCCAACGCATATACCTACCTTCTCCATTCCGTCGTGGCTAAAAATGTTTTTGACAGCGTGACAACAGAGAGTTCAGATAGGGCGATGGATGATATATCGACAGCCCATTTGCTGGATGGCCGACGTTTCTTTTGTTATTTATTTATTTGGAAGACCAACAGCTTACATTAGTAGTGGTATAAACTAGACTGAGAAAAAGAGAAGCCAGTTATAGGTCCACACGGATAGAGGTTTCTGTAGGTACATACTCTGTTCTTGGACACCATTTAGTTATAGCTTAACTACTTAATACCAAATTCACTAGGCTAGGCTTTAGCTTTCTGACCTAGATTACGTCATGCTGGGTTGGACCAATTTTTGTGCGAGGGTAGTATTACCCACTGCCTAAATGTTAATTGCCTTTTACTTAGTTAGGTTTTCTTCCACGATAACAAGTAACAAATATTTGTTTTTAAACACACGAAAACAAAAATAGTTATGTACAAAACATAATTCAATGAAGCTAACAAAACAGAAGCAACAACTAATGCAAAAAACTATATCGAAATCGGTTAGTGCACGACCGGTTTTAAACCAGCAACCTTAGGATCAGAAGGCGGGGGTTCTCCCACTGGACCACCAGTGCTCTCAAAAATATTTTTTTTTTGTTCAAAGAAATTAAATGTTTGTACGTTTCTTTTGTATTTGATTAATTATATTTGTATCAGTTGTATGTTTCTTTCTGTTAATACTTGGTGGATTTTAAAGAGATTTTGTTTTTGGATTGATGGATTGTAGAGATTGTTTTTAGAGAGGCACCTTTTTGCATACTTATTGAAACTCAAAGTCAAAGTCAAAGTCAAAAAAATGTATTCCATAAAATCACGGGGATCACTTGGACACGTCTTAAATCTACGTTGCATTTAGGTACACTGTTCGTAACGCGACAAAGCGTGGAAGAAACAGGCAAGAAACCACGCTTGAATATTTTTTGGAAAATTATCCCTTTACAATCATGTTTATAAAAGGAGTTGGAGAGTTCAGTCCCAAGCATTTTTGTCTTTTATATAATTGGATATTTTATAGTAAGCTTTTTTAAACAATTTTCGTTTTATAGTTTTAAATTTATTAGCTGACAAATTTGTCATCTCGCTTGGGACTTAGTTATAGAAGTGTACACACTTTATAGGCTAAGGTAACCCTTTAAACGTTACCTCAGCCTATAAAGCTGCTAATCGCCAGCCCAGTTGAAATATTGAATGCCGCGCCCGACGAGGGGGCCAAAGTAGGTCACAACTCACCGCTCGTTCCCATGCCCTCACCTGCTCGCGACTTAAACGGTCGAAGTGTACAGAAAGATCTCAGCTTCTTAAGGTCTCCGCCCATTATCCGGAACATAATAGGACCGACACAGAAACAAAATGCAACAAAAATTAAAAAGTGGTGCAAAAAACTCGCAGACGACATTTTTCCTAGTTATGAAAGTGTAATACATGACGGACACCTTGAGGGCCAGCGCACACTCTCGACATGGCATCAAAGTCCTTAGGCATGTCGAGGCATCCTTAGGCATGCTTAGGCGTCCTTAGGCATACCGTGTCGTGCCGATAGTGTGCGCCGGGCCTTAGTATAGGTACATGACGGCCTCGGTGGCGTGGCGGGCGATTGCTCGGCAGAGGCGCAAGAGGCGCGGGTTCGATTACCGCTGCGGAAGAAATGTTTGCATGTTCTGCAAATATTTCTTCCGGGTCTGGGTGTTGTGGTACCACGGTACTCGTAGTTTCTGATACCCACGACACAGGGAATCCTAGTGTGGGCTCAGGACTATGTATGTGACGGTTGGCTGTTATTTATTTTATAATACAAATCGATTAACAAGTAGAGGAGTTCAGTTGATCTTGGAGTTTAAAATAAACTCTTTCAGTTTGGATGATCCAGCTTCGTTCGTTTCAAAAGTTATAAAAACAGTCTAAAATTTTTGTAATTTTTTAATATGGATCTATAATCTGAAATAAATGAGTTAATAATAATAATAAAATACTCCTGAAATGTTGTTAGAATATGTGAATTTGTTCGGCAACTTGTGTCGCTGACTGTACAAATTTGGAGTAACATCTTTATTCTATGCCTCAACTTTTTAGCGGTTGGTTTGTAAAGAAACTCGTTTTGTAAGGGGTTGAGTTGCAGTTTGTTATGAGTCTGGAACTGAGTTGCTTAGAAAATTGTACGAAGCGTCGTTTAAAAAGATTTGCAGATTTGCAAGGGCGATTTTGAGATTTTTTTTAGATTTTAGGGGAGATTTGGATAATAAGATATTTATGCTAAGATCGTCTATATTATTTCAGTCAGTATCTGTATTTATAGCAAGACAAAAGCAAGGTAATTGCCAGACTTTCACTCACCGATAACGATCCAGTTTCGGGACGTTTACTTATATCAATTTTTTTTAGACGGAACAATAGCAGAATTAGCAGCAACATAATGACCTTTCCTAAGTATAAGAAAAGGTCGTTATGTTGGTACTAATGCCCGATTCCAATATTATACTAGCGGACAACGGATCCTTCATAACTATTTATTTATTCATTTGAACATTAACATTATGTACACTAACACTATTTAAAATAAGTGCTTATTAAGGGGTTGTAGAGGTGAATGAAACCCGCGGCTTAGTCAGCTCCGCACGTATTGACCATGTCTTTCCTGTGGGCAAGGCCGACTAAGCTGAGAGGATGGTATAGGTGTTGGGCAAGCCTACTCCATCCTAATTCGTCCCGAGCACTACAGCGTCCCGTTTGGTGAAAGGCCTTATTATTAGAGCTAAATGTCATATTTAGCTCTATTGTTATCTGTCGAAAAACACTTTTATTGACAGAATACCACGTTAGTGGAATATTGAAACCGTGTATAAGTATGTCAGCACAGCATTTTGGTAAAAGGATATTTTTGTTTCGTGAAGCGTGAAATCAAATTAGTCTGTATCAAATGAAAATGTATGAACAGCCGACTGATTCTCTATTCGAGTCATGAACTGGAAAATGTAGCTAAGAATAACATAATCTATGTGCAGATAAAATATACCTAAATAAACTTAGGTAGTAAGTTAGGCATTTGTCTAGTAAAAACTAGTTTTCGTAGGACCAAACAGTGCTAAAGCCTACTATATACCCGGTTCCAATATTATACTAATAGACGGAGCGTTTATTGGTGGAACCGGGTATTACACAACAATAAACATCACTATGATGATGTTATCTTTACTATTATTGTGCTTCTTTTTTTCCTTTTATTGTTTTTGTCATTCTGTCTGTGCTGTGTCTTGTGTGCCAAATAAATAATCTATCTATCATTATATCTGTTTTGTTTCAGGTAAAATTTTTAACATTTCCCAAAATGAAGATATCAAATCGAATTGCCTCGTAGAGCCAGCCTAAGAGCTATGCTACTATAGAGCTGACGTGGTAGAGTGGCACCACTCCATCTATGCACAGGCAGGCAACTTACGTGTTCAGAGATTCATTGAAACTTCGCCAAAAACTCCTCCAGCGGGCGACGACCTACTTCAAGGTCGTAGAATTTGTCAAAAAGGACGCAATCCGGTTCTTCACGTATGACTACGAAATTCACCAGTGAATAGTATGAAATTATTCTGTTACTATCATTTGAAAAACCTCGTTAAATTGAAGTAACTATAAGTAGTTTGAATTTGAAATTTGAGAGATCCAAGATGGCGGCGAAGGCTGAGGCGATTGGGCCGAGGAATGGGCATGAGTTGGCGCCTCTGACGACGCGCGCGGACGGCAGCGAGCGCCCCCACGGAGTGACCATCGTGCTCCAGGGCTCCAGAGGCTCCCTGCAGCGGGACGACCCCGGCGAGGACCGCGCAGCCTGGTCCGGGAAGGTTCAATTCTTCCTCTCAATCATCGGCTATTCGGTTGGACTGGGGAACATCTGGCGGTTCCCGTATCTCTGCCAGCAGAATGGGGGAGGTAAGATTTTAACTTTTAAATTTTATAACTTAAAGGTATTTTCAATTACAAATAGGGTAGGTACTTGATATCATTACTTGTAACTGTAACGTAAAAAAACCTATGTGTTCTTGTGTAGTCTACGAAGACGATATTAGATGACGTCATCGGTCAAACCCCTTTGTCAAGCCCCCCTAATAGATCACCCTAACCTGGCTCTCCGCCTCTCATCTTTATTAACCATTATATCCAGACCTTTTAGTCCGGTTACGTAAAGTTCAGAGGTCAGCTGCTACGGCGTAGCAGCTCGTAGCACGATCGATACTTTGCCCAGACTGTGCGACTAAAAATAGATTTTATTGTTTACGTAATAGGATACTGAATAAAATAAAGATTGTTTAGATAGCGAAGCAATGGAAAGATACCGGTGTTTTCAAACAACTATGGTGATTGGTTCGATTTTATTGATTATTTCGACGGCCTCGGTGGCGTGGCGGGCGATTGCTCGGCAGAGACGCAAGAGGAGGGTTCGATTCCCGCTGCGGAAGAAATGTTTGCATGATCTGTAAATATTTCTTCCGGGTCTGGGTGTTGTGGTGCCATGGTACTCGTAGTTTCTGATACCCATGCACGACACAGGGAATCCTAGTGTGGGGTCAGGCAGGACTGTGTATGTGACTGTTAGGTGTTATTAACAAAAAAAAATGATATCTACTTAAAAAACTTTTAGTGTTCTAAGAAGGTTAACAGTATTACGAGTATTAGGTATAGTACTTATACGCGGTGTACATAGATGTGGAGATGTGCGGAGTATTATATCTCCTCCATCTTCTCCTCTTGCATTAAAGTAGATAGGTGAAGTGGTGCGGACACCACGAGGAGATTACAGATATACATACATATTATCACGCTCTAATGGGGTAGGCAGAGCCACAAGTAATCATAAGAAAACTTGCAGCCACTTTTGATTCCAAGTTCCAAGAATATGGTGAACCATGGTGATCAACCCATCGCCCATATAGATGGTCCATCATGTTGGGGAGGATACTACCCCTTAGTCGATTCTTACGACATGCTTGGGGAGAGAAGCAGCTGGACGCATTCTATGTTTTTTTCTTACTCCCAGTCCAACAGAGAAGCATATAGAAGCTATCACTAGACCACCAGTGCTCTCTTTATGTACCAATCGGGTCAATAATAAGGATCAAATCTCTGCAAACATGACAAATTAAATAAAAGGAAGACCATGAAATCTAAACCTTTAATTTAAATGGGCGAAGATGTAGTCAATACTAAGTTATGTTCTAAAAATAGGCGTAGCACAAGTCTTATCTAATCTATCTATCGTCCTCAGGAGCCTTCCTGATCCCGTTCCTCATAATGCTGATCCTCGAAGGGATCCCTCTCTTCCTGATCGAGATGGCGATCGGCCAGAAGATGCGACTTGGCTCGCTCGGCGTGTGGAACACCATCCACCCGTGGCTGGGCGGCATCGGCATCTCCAGCTGCATCGTGACGCTGTTCGTGGCTCTCTACTACAACGTCATCATCACCTGGGTTTTCTTTTACCTCTTCAACAGCATCCGGGTGAGTTTCTGTGGTTTACTCCACTGTCATAGATCCTACGGGTCTTTTAGCGTGAGAAATTACATCCAACGGTGGCGTGGAAGCATTGGAATCTCCAGCTGCGTCGTGACGCTGTTCGTGGCTCTCTACTACAACGTCATCATCACCTGGGTGTTCTACTAACTCTTCAACAGCGTCCGGGTAAGTTTCTGTTGTTTACTCCACTGTCATAGATCCCACGGCTCTTTTGGCGTGAGAAATTCCATCCAACCGTGGCTGGGAAGTATCAGCTTCTCCAGCTGCATCATGACGCTGTTCGTGGCTCTCTACTACAACGTCATCATCACCTGGGTTTTTTTTACCTCTTCAACAGTATCCGGGTGAGTTTCTGCTGTTTCCTCCTAAACTCCTTTATCAATCTATACTAGATGATATATACAGCACTAATGGGACGCTGTAGTACCTGGGACTAATTTAGATGGAGTAAAAAAAAGTTACAAATCAATTATTGTTTATTCAGAACGGAAACAAGTTGGAAAATTTTTACAAGTAAAACGATGAGACTGCAAAAGTTTTGAAACTGTGACGCAGTCTCAACGCCCACCTCCTGAACATGGGAGTTGATTCTGTTTAAATAAAAAAAATAATCTATCTATAAACTTATACTAAAGAGAATAATGAAGAGGATAAATAAAAAGTAGACTAAGAAGGTAGGAGTAGGCTTGCCCAGCACCTATACTATCCTCTCAGCTTAGTCGGCCTTATCCACAGGAAAGACATGGTTCAAGACGTGCGGAGCTGACTGATATGACTGCCCTTTTTACACCACTGCCACGGATATGACCCACACCAAGCCATGACTCGCTGGCAGTGTGGAAAACCATGCCCTCGTCGATGAGCTACCTCTTTACACTTCAAACTTCAATTCATTTATTCAATAGACCGCCTCAGTGGCGTGGTAGGCGATTGCTCGGCAGAGACGCAACACCTAAGGCACGGCGCACATTATCGACACGACATTGTATGCTTAAGGACTCCTCGGCATGCCTAAGAACTCCTAAGGGTGCCTTGGCATTCCGTGCCGATAGTGGACGCCGGGCCTTAATCCTGACCCAACACTAGGATTCCCTGTATCGTGGGTATCAGAAACTACAATTACCATGGTACCACAACACCCAGAAATATTTGCAGTACGCGCAAACATTTCTCCCTCAGCAGGAATTGAATCCGCACCTCTTGTTTCTCAGCTAGATTCGCGCCCGCTAAGCCACCGAGGTCGTCGGTAGATGGTAGATTCAGTTAATCACATACATACTCATCTCTTGAATAAAGCGCTATTGTCAGTACAAATTATTGTACAATTACACAATTGTCCAGTGCCATGAACTACAATAGGATCGTTGCAATACCATCGGCTCAGCTACTAGCAGCAAATTCAAGGCTGACAGTGACATTTGCCGTTAATAATGTTTTGTTTAGGTAGCAAAGTCTATTTTATTCTTTTTTATCACTAGTTCTTATGAAACAAAGAAATCCCTTCCAACAGCTAACAGCAGACCAGCTACCATGGGCCCACTGCCCGGAGAACGGAACAGCCGCTGAGGAGTGCAGCAAGGCTTCAGCGACCGTCTACTACTGGTACCGTGAGGCCTTGGACGCGTCTCCTAACATTGAGACCCCTGGCGTGCCACGATGGTGGATCGTGTGCTACTTGCTGCTAGCCTGGATTATTGTCTTCTTTATCGTGATGAAGGGCATCCAGAGCAGTGGAAAGGTAAGCTTACGATTTTATCTACAGTCATATATATAAGTAGGTCTTCTCCGTCGACGCTCTCTGTGGCGAGTGCTCGGCTGAGACGCAAGAGGCGCGGGTTCGATTCCCGCTGCGGGAGAAATGTTTGCATGCTCTGCAAATATTTCTTCCGGGTCTGAGTGTTGTAGTATTATGTACTATAAGTATGTATTTACAAAAAAAAAAGTAATAAGTATTCTAAAGTATATAAGTATTCTATCAGCCATCTGGCTCCCTTTGCTTAGTTTGGGGCTAGATGATGCTGTGTGATATGTCCTCAAATATTTATTTTTTATTTATTTATTTATTATCCATGCCATGGAACTCTATCATCTCCTTTTTCCAGGTGGTGTACTTCACGTCTCTGTTCCCATACGTCGTGCTGACCATCTTCTTCGTACGCGGCATCACACTCCCAGGATCTACTGACGGCATTATCCACATGTACAAACCAAAGGTAGGTTAAAGACACAAGCTCCATAGCCAGACGCGGTCGCAGCCTGAAATTTAGGAGGGGGTCACTAATAATAGAATTTATGTCGAGTAAATAATTTTATTGCACACATTATAAAACAAAGCCTTCTATTTTTATTGGCATCACCGCTAGGGGCAGAAAATTGCTTTTTTATATTCTGTACATTTCAATTTGACGTGCACGATTTGGGGGGGGGGGGTCAACATGACACCCCCCCCCCCCCCCCCTCATGACTTATAACTCTACTGTGGCAGATGTAGCCATGTGATTTTACAAGGTATAAGAGGATACAAAGCAGCTTTAGATAACATCACCAATGCCAAATGACAGAACAGGTATAAAAAGATTCATGGGTTAACCAGTTTAATTAACCAGTTAGAAACCAGTAGTGTCGCTGCGACACGTTGTCCGCTGCTGCCTCATGTCGTCCGCTGCCAACTCTTACCTCAATGTTCTTTATTCATAATACGTCATAATACGGGCGAGTCTTTTTTCGACGAGTTTTCCAGTTGGGGCAGGTCTCGCTGTTGGTGACCGCCGCTGTTCGGCTACAATACTTTGAAGTTAGTGGCAATTGACTTCTCGCAGATAAACGGATATAGAACACTGTAGGTGTTGCTGAATTTCCCTCCTCTATGCATAACTACGTAGGGGTAGGTTTCCATGTTACTTGGCCAGCCTTTCATCCATGTCTCGTATCCTGCCTCCGAGAGAGACTGACCTGGAAAGATACGTGTAGTATGTAGCAGTTGAATCCAACTTTAAATATAAAATATAATGTAACTATGCTACGTTCGACAAATGCTACAAAAGTGAACAAGCATTATCATAGTTCAAGTCGCTTCTTTTTCTTCGCATCTGAACTAACCGTCAACTGTAACCCAGGCACCAGATTCCCAAAAAATGCCAACAGAAATCCAGTCCGGCCAATCAGTGCCGGATATGTCTGCGTCGAGATATCTGGCGTGGATTGTGGCGAGGACCTTGGCTTCTTCATTGCTGTTGGGCACGGCGAGACGTGCGCCCTCTGCCTCGCAGATTCTTTTTGCGGTGGTCCAGTTAGCTACCTTCGAATGGAACTTGTACCAATGTTCGATCTTGTTTCTGTTATCGTACCCTGCACACAAAAATAGCATCAGACTAACATCCCGCGGCTTAGCTCGCGTGGTGCCCGAATGAAAAATATCCTATATGTTAGTCCAGCAGATGTACCTACTATGTATATTCCAAGTTTCATTCAAATCCGTTCAGCCGTTTAGGCGTGATTGAGGCATAAACATACAAACATCCTCACAAACTTTCACATTTATAATTGAAGTAGGATTATTTAGGATGTATTTTAGAGTCTAATACAATAAATTATGAATTCGCATGTTAGTATGCTTGTATATTAGAACAATATATTTTTAGAATTAAAAACTGTAGGATTACTGTATGTTAGGTGTGTTTTTATTACTATTTAATTTTATGTTATTAGGAGTATTGATGTTATGTGTAGTGTTGTTACCAAAAAACTTTTGAAAATGAAAAATAGGATAACAAATGTTATGTCAATCATTAGAGAGCCCTCATAGATTCTGATTCCCAAAATAATAGGATGTCTCGTAGTATGGAATGAGGAGTATGTGTGTAACTGCTGGGGAGATATAAAGATGTACTTGTCTAAGCTTTCCTTACAGGTCAGGGTTGTTGGCCCAGTTGGGGCTGGTATGACTACTGGTGCATTACCACCACCGGGGGGCAACCGCTCTCTGCAGTTAGTGGAAGACACTTTCTCGCAGATGAACGGATATAGAACATTGTAGGTGTTGCTGAATTTCCCTCCTCTATCCATTACTAGGTAGGGGTAGGTTTCCATGTTACTTGGCCAGCCTTTCATCCATGTCTCGTACCCTGCCTCCGAGAGAGACTGACCTGGAATGAGACGTGTAGCAGTTGAATCCCAAATTAAATATAAAATATAATGTAACTATGCTACGTTCGTCAAATGTCACAAAAAGCGAACAAGCATTATCATAGCTCAGTCGCTTCTTTTACTTCGCATCTGAACTAACCGTCAACTGTTACCCAGGCACCAGATTCCCAATAAATGCCAACAGAAATCCAGTTCGGCCAATCAGTGCCAAATATTTCTGCGTCGAGATATCTGGCGTGGATTGTGGCGAGGACCTTGGCTTCTTCATTGCTGTTGGGGACGGCAAGGTGCGCGCCCTCTGCCTCGCAGATTCTTTTTCCGGTGGTCCAGTCAGCTACCTCGGCATGGAACTTGTACGAGTGCCCAGTCTGGTTACTGTACTCGTAACCTGCATACAAAAATAGCATACAACTGGAGTACTGAAAAGCAAATTCTGCAAAGTCAAATGAGAACTGGTGATAAAATCAAGTTATTTGTGACTTCTCACTGGAGGGTGAGGGTCTGGGTGAGACATAGTGTTCATAGATTCTGATGCCCACAGCAATAAGATGTCGTAGTATGGAATGAGGACTATATGTGTGACTGCTGAGGAAATAATACAGATGTACTTGCCTAAGCTTTCTTCACAGGTCAGGGTGGTCGGCTCAGTGGTTGGCATAGGTGTAGGTGCAGGCCCAGTTGGGGTTGGTATGACTCCCGCTGTTGGTGCGTCATCACCACCGTGTGGCAACTGCTCAATGCTGTTAATGGAAGAACTTTTCTCGCAGATAAACGGATATAGAACACTGTAGGTGTTGCTGAATTTCCCTCCTCTATCCATAACTACGTAGGGGTAGGTTTCCATGTTACTTGGCCAGCCTTCCATCCATGTCTCGTATCCTGCCTCCGAGAGAGACTGACCTGGAAAGATACGTTTAATCTGTAGTAGTCGAATCCCACTTTAAATATAAAATATAATGTAACTGTGCTACGTTCGACAAATGCTACAAAAGTGAACAAGCATTATCATAGTTCAGGTCGCTTCTTTTTCTTCGCATCTGAACTAACCGTCAACTGTAACCCAGGCATCAGATTCCCAATAAATGCCAATAGAAATCCAGTTCGGCCAATCAGTGCCAGATATGTCTGCGTCGAGATATCTGGCGTGGATTGTGGCGAGGACCTTGGCTTCTTCATTGCTGTTGGGCACGGCGAGACGTGCGCCCTCTGCCTCGCAGATTCTTTTTCCGGTGGTCCAGTTAGCTACCTTCGAATGGAACTTGTACCAATGGTCGGTCTTGTTACTGTAATCGTACCCTGCACACAAAAATACCATCCGACTGAAGTACTGAGAAGCAATTCTGCAAAATCAAGTGAGACAGTTGTATTTGTATTGGTGGGTCATTGTTTGGTTGAGACGGTGCTCATAGATGGATAAAGACAAAGATAAATAAAGTCATAACAGTTATTTTCACTAATGTCAAGTTGTATAAACTAATTAGTCTTAGTTTTGTTCACCTCAATTTTTATGAATCCTAATGTATAGTAAACCTATCATAAAATTGGTATTTTTATAGAAGATCAGTATTTAATAAAAATATTATGTAACCCGAATACATTATTAATAAATAGCAAATACGAGTAGATATTAGATTAACGAGGAGCATACGACGAGCATGATTTCAGTAGTGAACAGAACACCGCATGAGCCGAGCGAAGCGTGCCGGATTTATAATATAGTAGGATTGTTTAGGATCTAATACAATAAATTATGAATTCGCCTGTTAGTATACTTGTATATTAGAACAATATAATTGTTAGAATTAAAAACTGTAGGATTACTGTATGTTACGTGTGTTTTTATTACTATTTAATTTTATGTTATTAGGAGTATTGATGTTAGGTGTAGTGTTGTTACCAAAAAACTTTCATTAGAGAGCCTTCATAGATTCTGATGTCCAAAACAATAGGATGTCTCGTAGTATGGAATGAGGAGTATGTGTGTAACTGCTGGGGAGATATAAAAATGTACTTGCCTAAGTTTTCCATACAGGTCAGGGTTGTTGGCCCAGTTGGGGCTGGTATGACTACTGGTGCATTACCACCACCGGGGGGCAACCGCTCTCTGCAGTTAGTGGAAGACACTTTCTCGCAGATGAACGGATATGGAACATTGTAGGTGTTGCTGAATTTCCCTCCTCTATCCATTACTAGGTAGGGGTAAAACTCCATGTTTTTTGGCCAGCCTTTCATCCATGTCTCGTACCCTGCCTCCGAGAGAGACTGACCTGGAATGAGACGTGTAGCAGTTGAATCCCAAATTAAATATAAAATATAATGTAACTATGCTACGTTCGTCAAATGTCACAAAAAGCGAACAAGCATTATCATAGCTCAGTCGCTTCTTTTTCTTCGCATCTGAACTAACCATCAACTGTAACCCAGGCACCAGATTCCCAATAAATGCCAACAGAAATCCAGTTCGGCCAATCAGTGCCGGATATTTCTGCGTCGAGATATCTGGCGTGGATTGTGGCGAGGACTTTGGCTTCTTCATAGCTGTTGGGGACGGCAAGACTCGCACCCTCTGCCTCGCAGATTTTTCTTCCGGTGGTCCAGTTAGCTACCTTTGAGTGAAACTTGTACCAGTGGCCGGTCAGGTTGCTGTGCGTGTAACCTGCTCACAAAAGCAATTAATGTTTTAAGTAATCTGGAACACCTTGGTAGTCGAGTTCATGGCTGTGAAGTAGAGTAAATATTTATGGATATTTCACACAGCACCATCTAGCCCTAAACTAAGCAAAGCTTGTACTATGGACACGAGATGGCTGATAGAATACTTATAGTATTTTTTTTTGTAAAAACATACTTCTATAACACCCAAACCCGGCAGAAATATTTGCAGAATATACAAACATTTCCCCATAGCGGGAATCGAACCCACGCTTCTTGCGTCTCAGCCGAGCACTCGCTCGCCACGCCACCGAGGTCAGGTGTGTCAGGTGCTGGTTAAATTTCCTTGCAGGATTTAATATTCTATGCGCGCGTGGGTTTTGTGCTATCACGGTGTTCGTAGATTTCGATGCCTATATATTCCAACATGTTGAGATAAAGCAAGTATTCCCAACGAGGGTTGACGTCAGGCAGGCGGCCGGTCATAAAACACCTTAGCCAAAACTCTGTGCCGACCTCATATAGACTGGTATAAGGGCAGAAAGATGATGATGAAGACTATTGTTATGACTGTTGGGAAATTACAAAAATTACCCAAGCTTTCTTCGGTCGGGGTGGCTGGGTTGTTTGAAGGTACGACTGTGGCCCTAGGTCCAGGTGGGGCAGCTGGGGCGTAACAAACATACGGCAATCTCTCATTGCAGTCGACACCACCCGTAGTGCCGTTTTTGTACACCACGCCGCAGTATTTCAGCCATATTGAGTGCGGCTGTGCCACCACAGTCAGTTTATCTGTAGCAATATCAAATATGTTCTTCAAAACTGGGTTTCACACGATTTTGAACATGATTTTAAACGAATAAATCGAATGATTAAGGTATTTTAAATATAAAATCCTTACTAATATTGTAAACGCGAAAGTTTGTAAGTATGGATGTATGGATGTTTGTTACTCTTTCACGCCTAAACGGCTGAACGGATTTGAATGAAACTTGGAATATACATAGTATATGTGCTGTATTAACATATAGGCTATTTTTTATCCATGTACGACGCGAGCGAAGCCGCGGGCGGCAGCTAGTAATATATAAACCACTACGACAATTTCGTCCTTGGGAGCAGAAAGCAGTTGAATGTAAAGTATTCTAAATTTTGTTATAAAATAGTCTTGGATATTTTGTAAAAATGAGTAATAAATAATCATGGAATCTTTGGTACACGTCTTTTCAAATCTTAAGGTACTCAAAAAATCTAAACATGCAACCAAGCATAAGAAACATTAACGTTAATACACCTGTGTGACTAAATTGGATACCCTTTAGCTTACCCCCTATGTAGCTTATAAGTTCATCGGCAAACGTCTCGTTTAAGCAAACTCCAGAGTACACCAGATTTAAACCATTAAGGACCTGAAGAGTTTTCATCGCTGACGTGAATTCAGCCGTCCAAGGTGATGCCAACGTTGCACCTACAAAAAATAAAAGGTGTGTTATTATCTGAAAATCATGCGCTGTTGCTTGTTTTGACAGTTTACTGCAGTCGTACTTGTCAAAAAACATTCGTAATAGCCCTATGTAATATCATCTGATGTCGAGACATTGTCTGAACAAGGAAGAGAAGGCAGAGATCTCAGAAACAAGGTGACTTCGATACCTTCCAGACGACAGTTGATCCTCGCGGCCTCCCAGTGGTCAGGATAGGAATGCAGCTTGAGCCACCCGTTGATATGAGCGTGGTACTCATATCCAGTGCCTCTGTCCTTGTATATGCTAGGCACGGAGGCACCTAGAAACAAAGGTTGAAAATAATATGCGAATATTTAATAAAATTATGTAAAGCGTAAGTTGAATACGTATGTCTGCTGGACTGGGAGTAAAGAAAAAACATAGAACGCGTCCAGCTGCTTCTCTCCCCAAGCATGTCGTAAAAGTCGACTAAGGGATAGTATCCTCCAACATGATGAGATACAATAAGCAAGTATTCCCAAGGAGGGTTGACGTCAGGCAGGCGCGAAAACTCTTACAGCTTGATCCAAGGATCATGCTGTGCCGATCCCATAGAGTGGGATAAGGGCAGGAAGATGATGATGATGTAAAGCGTAAGTTGAAGGCCACACAAAATTCAAACTTAAATGGGTAAACTGGAGCAAAGAGCATACTAGCTCCTCCTACATTGAAATTTCAAAAACAAAATACTTTTGATAATTTAATACAAATAGGAAAAATAATACTCACTGTGTCCTAAACCCACTAGACATAAATTAGCCAGAAATAAAATTGATCTGAGATTTGTCATTATTCACTAAATTACTTAGGTTGTTACGAGACAAGAATTTGCTCACAAAATTAATTTATTAGTAATTAACTCCGTATATTTATTAGTTTAGGATTAAATTTCTTTGTTACTTCGTTATAAATATGATTGGATTTTATCATAATTTCTTGAAGCTTCCTGCCTGTGTTGAGAAGTGATAAATATCGAAAACCGTCGTCTTATATAGCGAGATGCTGTTATAATATGATTGACCTGCCTTGCACTATGACCTGCTGCAGATAAGGAATTCGAACTGGATTTGATAAAATGAAAATATTTCGTATGTACTTTATTGTTTGTATAAATGTAAGGGTTCAAATAAATGTAAGTTCGGGTCTATAAGGTCTGTAATACTCATTATATACGTGACAGACAGACGAACAGTCAGCCAAGTGATTAAATATGATGCTTGTGTTAAAGACTATCATGTTTATTATTAAAAGTTGTTTATGTTAGGTAATTTGCTGTCTGATAAACGAGGAAGATGAAAGCGTCTATTGGAAATCCCAGTAAGGTTTCCGTATTTATAAATTGGATTGATAATAAAACGGGTGTTTATCGCGTAATTTACCTTTTTTACCGATTCTAGAACTTATTTAGGGACCTACTAAAGCTATCGACTTGAAATTGGGAATCGATTTATGACAAGAGTTCCCCCATTTCCATTTGTGCTTAATTTTTGGGGTTCCGTACCCGAAAGGCGCCAACGGGACCCCATTGTTAAGCCTGCGCTGTCCGTCCGTCCGTCCGTCTGTCAGCGGGTTATATCTCATGAACCCGTAATAGGTAGAATGTTGAAATTTTCAGTGAGTATGTCTTATATGGATTCGTAAAACGTATCACAAAATAGAAAACCACCTCTTTATTTTGAATTAGCACATTGATTTGACGACATCTGTGGCGAGGCGGGCGAGTGCTCGGCCGAGACGCAAGAGGCGTGGGTTCGATTCCCGCGGCGGGACAAATGTTTGCATGCTCTGCAAATATTTCTTCCGGGTCTGGGTGTTGTGTAGTTATTATGTATAATAAGTACCTATGTATTAAAAAAAATTGTATATAAGTATTCCATCAGCCATCTGGTGACCATAGTACAAGCTTTGCTTAGTTTGGGGCTAGATGGTGCTGTGTGATATGTCCTCAAATATTTATTTATTTGTTCCAGCTGGAGAAACTGCTGGATCCGACTGTGTGGCTAGACGCGGCTACGCAGGTGTTCTACTCTTTCGGGCTTGCCTTCGGCTCTCTTATCGCATTCGGCTCCTACAACCCCCCCAACAACAACTGTGTACGCGACGTGTTACTGGTGTCAGTGTGTAACGCGCTCACAGCCATTTACGCGTCCGTGGTCATCTTCAGCATTCTAGGCTTCAAGGCCTACACCATGGTCGAGAGCTGCATCACCAAGTAAGATTTATATTACTGGCTGCCCGCTGCTTCACTCGCGTGGTACCCCGATAAAAAGTAGCCTATACGTTAATCCAGCACACGTACTGTCTATTCCAAGTTTCATTCAAATCCGTTGAGCCGTTATGGCATGATTGAGGCACAAACACAAACATCCTCACAAATTTTCACATTTATAGTACTACTAATTTAAGCGGATTAGTACTGAAGATTCAACATCCATTTAGTATTATCTTAAGGAGGATTTCCGCAAAGTCACTCCTCAAACAATTAACCAGAATAAAATATGAACATAAAATTTTAAAAATAAAATTGAGGGTATGCGAAAAAAATGGCCTTCATTTTTGAAGTCGTGCCAAGATACTCGGCAATTTGCTAGCCCACCGAAATGGACCTCTCAACCGCAAATTGAAATGCGCCCGTGCCAATTCTGTAAGAACTAAACAAAAAACCTCAGCATAACTGCTCGCCCGTACTGGTACTATTATTTATTCTGTGCCCATACTGCTCGATACTGTCCGGTAATAATGCAATGAGATTTTGCGATAATTTCGATATGGAACTCTGAAAAACACTATCGAATTTTTGATTTTTTTTTAAATAAAACCCTCTGTTGTTTTGGAACGTGTTAGCATCGGCGTGTGCCTAGGTAATTACGGTTAATGATGATCAATAGACATATCGAATTATGCGTAGGAGGTAACTACCTACTACCTAGGCTAGATGGAATGGAATGTATTCAATTGATTTGTTTACTATTTCTATAAATCTAGAGTTCATAGTAAATTTATGAGTTATCTTTATTTATGCTCTTGATTGATCGTTTAAGTTAAGCAACGTTGTGCGCGGTCACAATTGGGATGGGTGATCGCAAGTGGCATTACGAGCTGAGCGCTTTCGTGCTTCGGAGGGCACGTTAAATTGTCGGTCCCGGGTTTTAAGTCGTTAAGCCATGACGGAGCTTTAGGCGGGCTTAAAACTCCATCACAAGAGCTGGCCACTAGCTCATACGAACTTACTTTTTTTTTAGTTATCTTTGATAGATCGGCCTCGGTGGCGTGGCGGACGATTGTTCGGCTGAGACGCAAGAGGGTTCGACTCTCGCTGTGGAAGAAATGTTTGCATGTTCGCAAATGTTTGCAAATTTTTCTTCCGGGTCTGGGAATACCATGGTACACGTAGTGTCTAATACCCACGACACAGGGAATCCTAGTGTGGGCTGTGGGGTCAGGACTATGTATGCGTCTGTTGGGTTTCATTCGGTTATATACATATCTTTTTAGATTCCGATCTTATTACCTCCCTTTATAGTGGATAAACTAGCTAGCTACAGGCTCAATACAGTCCCCGTTTATAGTTTTTTGGTCTGCCTTACCTATGGAATACTATGGATACGAAGGTTTTCGCGCCAGGTAACATAATTTAGTGGGAAAAGTTCGAAAGTGGATAGGTACCTACACCTACAGTTGCGCGCAAATGATTTTCTTGAAACCACCTGCCCAATATGGTCAGACGATATTGTGAGATTTGTGAGGGCATATTTAGGAGAGCAGTGGAATTGGCACAAGACCACCAGAAGTGGCGTGATAGAAAAGAGACCTTTATCCAACAGTCCGTCTCACCGGCTGTACCTATACCTACCTAGATATCTATATAAAGTCTGCAACGGGCGAAAAACATAGCCAATTCTACGAACCCATTGATTTTACATTTGCGTGTCAAAGCTCCGTTACTGTTGAACTTGACTTTATACTTCTAGAAGGACACAATAAGGGTCTGTACAAACAGTATAGCTTCGAAGCGATTGAATTTCTACAATCGCAGACGCTTAATTGAACTGTCACATAAAATTACTAACTGAATAAAAAAGTTTTTAGATCTATCTTTTAGTCTGAGTTTTTTTTTGCTTTTTGGTGTAGTAACATGACATTTCGATAGCCCAAGTCCAATGTCAATGTATGGCAAATTTTGCGCCATTCTACTTACGTAATCGCATACTATCGAAATCGTGTACTTATACCAAGCTCAGAACAATAGTTAAATACATCCAAAACGCAACGACAACGCCTTCCAATCTGCTGGTCGCTTCTTGCATGTCAATGGTACAACTAAAATAAAATTATTCGTCTTATATATTTTTTTTATTAAAACCTTGACACCATAACTTAATCTTCTATGGCGTCTTCCTTTGTGCAGGTGTTAGTGGCTCCATCTAATAAGTACAATAATTTATGAGTCTGATGACGTCATTGCAGGGAGATCAAAGTCCTAGCCGCGGCTGGTTTAGGAGGCTTCGCGCCGAACTCGACCCACGAGTACTACCAGGAGGAGTTCCCGAGACTGCAGGCCTCCAACGAGACGGCCCTGAAGTTGCTCAACCTCACTGGCTGCACCATGGCGCGCCAGCTCGAAGAGGTGAGGAAACTGCAGCACCCTGAATTATTTGTATAGTGTTAACCTGACCCTTCGGGATATGCCTGCATCCTGCATTATTAACTGCATTGTTAACGTCTAATTTTCTATTCCATTCTAACTAACGATTTATCATGATTCCAGATATCTAATACACTGATTACACTGTATTTTTGCAAATTATGTAAGTAGGGTGGAATTTTCGAAGCACACCTAGGCATAGTATACTTAATACTAGCAATACTCAAAGGACATATTCCTTTTATTTTAAAAATTGCGGACAAGACTTAGTTCCAATCTATCTTATTTATTCTATCAGCCGTCATGATCGAGTCAGAAACATAATATCAGATCGTCACGAATATTCGGATTAATAATGTTAGTAGGATGAATATGGATAACGTTATGTTCCAGGCCGCAGAAGGCACAGGTCTGGCCTTCATAGTGTTCACGCAGGCGATCCTCAAGCTGACTCCAGCTCCGTTCTGGTCCATCATCTTCTTCCTGATGCTGCTGTCCCTGGGCCTGGGCAGCCAGATCGGCATCATGGAGGGCATGCTGTGTACCATTTTCGATATTGACATCTTCAAGCGAGTTAGCAAGCCTGTTTTGACTGGTAAGTGTTCAGGAGTTTATACAATCAGAGAGTGGAGTATATGTTTGTGGTCTGGAAGAAATATAGCTGTTTTTTCATTTCAATTTGAATTTCGGGAATACCTTTCGTAGTTTACCCCTACCTTGAGAGGAATACGCAAGCGAAACCTAGTAAGGTGATATTTAATAGTGGGAACTCGTGGCTCGTCTAGATACTTGTGTTTCTTCCAAATCATAAAACAATAGTGGCTGCAAGTTGCAAGCCATTCATGATGAAGATGGAAATGGTGAACCATTGTGACAGGTGATCAGCCCATAGCCCATAATAGGTATAGATAGCTCATATGAAAATGATGTTGTATAAAAGAAAATCAACTCTGACAATGTCACGGGGTGGTCCACTTAAATGAATATTGAATTATCCTCGCTAGCGAATATTTGAAATTAAAGTAGACCCTTGTAAATGTTCCCAGGGATAGTGTGCACGTTCTGTTTCTTCGTGGGTCTGATCTTCACGACGGGCGCGGGCGAGTACTGGCTGAAGATGTTCGACTCCTTCGCAGGCACCATCGGCCTAGTGGTGGTGGCGCTGCTCGAGATGGTCTCCGTTATATACATCTACGGGCACGAAAGGTGAGTCATCCACAAGGCCGTCTCTAACCTATTGGAGGCCCTGGGCATATTAGGATAATAGGGATATGACTTTGTCAGAACACTATTTTGTTAGAATAAACAAAGAAAGTAGATATGCAAGCTTCTACATTTATTTTTATTGACAGACACATTAAATGAATAGACAATGTAATAGAATTCACAAAGGTAACTCTTTTAACATTCACAGGTTAGTACTTAAGAATCTATTGAAGAGGAACCCTTCTAGATTTGAGATGGGCAAAATCGTTAATCACTCCTTCAAAATTGATGTTTTTGAGCACATCACATTCTATGGACATAATGATCTGGCAGGAACTAGGGGGCCCCTATCGATCACGGGGCTCTGGGCACTTGCCCAGAGTGCCTAGTGGGAAAGAAGGGGTCTGAAGTTATACTTATGTGTCGCTATTTTTGGACACAAGAAGACTTGCCAACTTCGCAGAATCTGTTATGAAAATGAGGAATATTTGTACAATAAGTTTACCCAACTCCGCAAGGTAGGTAGTTTCTAAGATATTATGGTAACAGAAACACAATCGTACCATAAAAAATACGATAGTTTGTATATTTTGTATGTTTGTTTGAACCACACTCAAATGGCTGAACGAGTTTGGATGTAACTTGGAATATTTGGCTTTGTTCGTGACCTAAAATGGCACAAAGGCTCTCATGTACCTACCACGCGAGTGAATCCACGTGCGGAATCTCTTCTCCTGTAAAGTTTAGTTCCCTCATATCTTCACTGGTCAATTTTACCATGATTCGCTTACCCCCAGGTTCACAAACGACATTTACGAGATGACGGGCTACCGGCCGGGGATATACTGGCAGGTGACGTGGCGCTACGTGGGCCCCTTCATAGTGTCCTGCATCCTGCTGTCTTCAGTCATCTTCATGCTCATCAATCCGCCAGAGTACGGCGCCTGGGACGCGGATGCGGTACGTGACTTTGATATAGTAGCAGAATGGCTCTGTCGAGACTCAGTCCATCCCTTTATAGTATCATGCATCCTGCTGTTTTCAGTCCTCTTCTTGCTCATCAATCCGCCGGAATACGGCGCCTGGGACGCAGATGCAGTATGTAATGTCTTTTTCATTTAGCATAGGTAGGGTCAACCTACAGCAAGATAGGTAGAAGAATAATTAATAAGTAGGTGACAAACAGACAATAAATAGATAGTAGGACAAAACAAACTCTTCGGCAATAGTAATTTTCCCCTTACACGAAGAGTTACGCGACTTCTCCGCGGGAGAATTTCTCCTTCGTGAAATTGACTCTACCTGAATAAGTACCTACTGATCACCCTATGTACTGTCACCGTACTCGTGATGGCTGTCAATATTGTTAATTGAGTAAGCTCCTAAAGTAGTAGAGGGGTGGGGGAGGCAAGACGACGAAGTCTCGCAAATTGACATAACGAAAAGACCCCTGCAGTAGACCGCTGTAAGCCAAAATTTATTTTAAGAATGTTTTTGATTATCATTTCTAGGGTCGAGTAGTAAAGACTCCGTACCCGGGCTGGGTACTGGGCATCGCCGTTGGCATGATCCTGGCGGGCGTGCTGCCCATCCCCACTGTCCTGCTGCTGCGCCGCTTCCAGTGCCTCGCCTTCGACGTGGACATCCACCAGGGATCCATCCGCAGGATCGAGACCACTGTCTCCACTAAGGAGATGATGAGTGACCAGGATGTAAGTACATACATCCCCATTGTCCTACTGCTGCGCTGCCAACTCGTGACGGAGTTTTTAGGCCTCCGTCATGGCTTAACGGGAAGCCGAGACCGACAATTTAACGTGCCCTCCGAAGCACGGAAGCGCTCAGCTCGTAATGCAACTTGCGGTCACTCATCCACATTGTGACCGCGCACATTGCTTAACTTCAACGATCAATCAAGAACATCTAAGCTACGCCACGAGCGCTAGTTGTAAGGAATGTAAGTAAGGGCGGATCCAGGATTTTTTCTGTGGTGTGGGGGGGGGGGGCACAAGGGGGTGGGGGAAATCAACAATAACTGGGATGCAACGAACAAAATTCGCAATTCCAGTCAGAAATGGACAAGAGTTTAACTCATGTTCTTTCTGTTATTTTATTCATATATGTATTTTAACAACTCTGATAATTTGATTTGCTTCTAATCATAAATAATTTACATAATAGGTGTTTCATTAGACCTCTAGATTCTGGCGGTAGGCCGTACAAACATTTAGAAAGTTACAATATTTTAATGTTCACGACATCATTCACATGTCAAATTAGTCAATGTCAATTTTACTACGATGGAATTTACACAGTACACAGAAATACCGCCGGGGGGGGGGGGGGGGGGGGGGGGGTCACGTGCCCCCGTGCCCCCGCTTAAATCCGCCCTTGAAAGTAAGTGCTAATCGCTAGTTGTGAGTGTAAAGTGACCGCTAACCCGCAGGTGGTGTCCCCGGAGTCGGCGCCGCCCGCGCTGGCGGCTGAGGCGGCCGCCACTAGGTTCACTATCGGAGACTTCGATGTAAGGACTGCGATGTTGTCGCCTGAACTTCTCAACATTCTGACGCGCTCGCATTGTACTCTTATTCGTTTTAAAGCCCGGTAGCCAGCGGCCATCTGCGACCCACATTTATATTCGTATATTAATTACAATATAAATAATTATATATTACAATTAATTGTCTAGGACTTTTCACACAGCGCCATCTAGCCCCAAACTAAGCAAAATTTGTGCTATGGGAACCAGATGGCTGATTATCTAATATACTTTTTTGTAATTACGTACCTATTAAACATTCAAATATCCAGTTATATTAAAAACTAGCTGTGCTCCGCGGTTTCACCCGCGTTTTTCTCGTTTCCGTGAAAATACCGAGATAAAATATTGCCTATATTGTAGCCTCCCTCAATAAATGGACTATGGCCCATAACTCATTAATAGGTACCAACTCTTAACATCTTAGACACGTGATAACTTTTAAACGAAATATCCGATTGAGATGAAACAAAAAGTATTTTACTTCTACATAAATACTCTTGATAACATAATGCTTAATTTCGATAAAGATTAATATTACGATACATATTTAACGTAGTTTTTTTTTCTTCAGACGATTTAATAATTATTTTGAACACAAAATCGGTTATTGTGATTAAACCATGATAGCTAGATATATGTTTTCGCGGACTTTTTTGTAGGTCTTAATGGGATCTATAAACCCGTAATACATCATTTTGTTCTATTGTCAATAGTTTTTGCAGCGCACGCAAAAATAGGTTTTCGATTTTACACCTTGTGTTACAAAATAGCAATTTTATTACGGATCCCTAATTTTGAAAAAAATAAAACATAGCCTATAGCCTTCCTCGATAAATGGACTACCCAACACTGAAAGAATCATTCAAATCGGACCAGTAGTTCCAGAGATTAGCGCGTTCAAACAAACAAACAAACTCTGCAGCTTTATAATATTAGTATAGATATGTTCAATACAAGATAGAGATAGAGATATTTGTCTTGCGTGGGAATCGAACCCACAACCTATAGCACAGAAAGCGTAACCACCAACTGCGCTATAAAGCCAGTCGTGAATAATAAAAAAAAATATTTTTCAGACTAAAAGTCCATAAAACTAGTTGTTTTTCAATCATACTAATCTAATGTACCTAATAATACACAATTTAAACACGTAGAAATAAATTAACTTTATTTCATAAATTAAGTTTAATAATAATAATCGTAATAAAAATAATTCAGAATGTCAAAAAACTAAAACACAGACAGTAGGTTCACAGGCTCGAGGGAGACAATCTGTTTACTGAGACAACACCTCTACCTACCATTTGGTTGGTACCTAGACATGTAGGCAAAACCGTGGGTCGTCGATGGCCGTACCTCACAAGGCCGTGATGAATGGCACAAACAGAGGGAGTCCTGTGCCCAGCTGTGGGTAAACTCGGGCTGTAGACAAAAAGTTTGTAAATAGTTAGTGTTTGATGTGTTGTAAGTTGTAAATAAGTTGTTCGGATGGCTCTAGGGCGCGGACAGCAGCGACGACAGGGCCGGCAAGCGGCTGCCCAGCAGCATCACGCGCCGTTCCAAGAAATAAGTGTTCGTTCTGTACCACTACTAGACGAAGCATGGTAGTTTTATTTGGCGCCATTTTGGATAAATTTATATAACATTTGACGCCATTTTGGATAAATTTATATTTGACGCCATTTTGGATAAATTAGTACCTAGGTAGTTAAAGTTCCAGTTTCCTTTTTTAGAACATAAAGTATTTTTAGTTTTAACTTAGAACGACCATACTTCGTTTAAACACTTTTCTAGTTAGAATCGTCTTTTCAGTTTTAAGCTTCACATCTACGTTTCTTTCGAGCTTCGTTGAGTTGTGCATGGTCTTATTGTGGGCCCATTTTGATTTATTTTACACTCGTTTTTTTGTTCAGCCATTTTTTTGTGTCTTGCATTATTGTCTTGCGTACTTATTTATAATTTAAAAAATATTTTTGCAATGGTTGAGTTTCTCGGTGCATGGTTTACTTATCGGTTCAATTTGGATCTTTTCATCTGTTGTTGCCTTTTCTTAGATATTTTTTATTTTAAGTAGGTAACTTTTTTTTGGTGTACATAATAATCTTTTTTTTTGTATATCTTGTAACTATTGTTTTTTGTTCTTATACCTATTTTAACGAACTGAATAATAGATATTTAATTTGTTTTACAGTCATCAGATTCAGAGGGTGAAGTGCGCACGTCCGGCCACTTCGAAGACTCGAGCAGTGATGACGAAGAGATTCTTAATACGAAATGCACAAACGCTGCTAACGCGGCTGCGCGCAGACTTGCCATGAAGCCGATTGGCTACAAGCAAACATTCAAAATGGACGTCATCGATTGACAGTTATTTATTTTCTTTTTTATTTCAAGACAAGGGCTGTAGAAGATATTGTGCCATATTGTAGGGCTATTATTAGGTTTCCTTAATATTTTTTTATTGTGTTAACTACACATATAGATGATCCTGTGTAAATCAAATGGTTGAGCACGGCCACCGAGGCCGATGTCATGGGTTCAATTCCCGTCTCAAGAAGATTTTTGGTAATCATATAACATTATTTTAGGTTTGTAAGTTCAAGATTAGTTTTGGCATTGCCTTAGCGTTTTGATGATCACTGGTATTCGAAGCATCTGGAATTAAGAAACTATGTAAATAACATCGATCAAAAAATGATGTAGCTAAGTAACGAATGGTAGCTAAGTAGGTAGGTATGTAAGAACAATGTATTTTTAATTTCTGTATGAAATATTGATATTCAATGCTAAGTTACTATGTCTTAGATATTTTTATTATCAATATACCTAGTTTCAAACATTGAAAACCTAGGAACATGAGGTATCCAAAACGCTAAGATATCCAAACAGGATAAAAATAAATTTGGTGATTAGATGAAATAATAACTTAAGAACATTCGTACTAATTTTCGTATGATTTTTGTTACATTCTTTATACACAATCTTTGAAACAATAATAAAAATAACAGCAATTCATTCCTAACTCTCTTATAAGACAATATCATACAGCTATTAAAATTAATTTAGATGTAAGTTGTTGACGATTTTTAGAGCTGTTATCCTAGCACACAGATTGAGCTCAATTATGATAGCAAGAAAGTATTGGACTCAACACGAGGTAAAACTTTATGAAGAGTAAAAAATAATTTACAGGGCTGCTGGCAGCGACTTTAGGTAGATCCTAAAAGCGAAAAAATTATTAAAATTGAGAAAGTCTTATGATCTAAAAGGTAAAATTGAGAAGGTATGGAGCTTGGAAATCTGTGTGTACTATAAAATATCTTAATCTTAAGTGCATAATAGAAACTAGAATCGTCGAAGATCTCGTCACAAGGTTTGTCGAGATTTAACTTGAGGAAAAAACATCAGAAAAATGTACCTAATCAGTTTTAAATGGAAAAGCTCAAGAATTTTCGTCACTCAAGTCTAGTGTAGTCTTTATAGCACCTATGATAGTGGACGTTTAAGATGGAACGTAATGTAAGTGAAAGTTCTTAATTAGATTTAAGATGGTTTGTGGATAAGCATAATGCCAAATGAAAAGTTAAAAAGGAAAATAAACTAGTATTATGTTTATGCGAAACTATAAAAATATTGTTCAAGGTCGTCCTTTAATATATTATAACAGAATTACTCGAAATAGTTCTAAATAATCGCAGACATGCTAGTCATTAGGGAATTTAGAATAGATTTAGATCTACACGCGTAGGACGCACAGTCGAGGGCAGACTGGAATTATGGCTCGTAAGTATTCAAGAACAACGCTCGAATTTGATTCAAAACTTTTGCAGTATCATCGTTTTACTCGTAAAATTTGTCCAACTTGTTTCCGTTCTGAATAAACAATTTTTTATTTCTTTGAAACTTAAATTTTTACTCTATGCAATGGAAGTTTGACAGCGATCCAAGCTTGAGTCGATATACGATTGAGCGTTGTCCTTGAATGCTTCCCTTGGACTGAGCAAAATTATGAATCCTGCTAAATTATTGACCAGAATCTCAAGTCTGTATCAGGTTTAAACCAGACTTGAGTAGAGACTCAGCTTGACTTATCCTGAGCAAAAATAAGTCTTGCTCAAGTTTGACTTTAGACTCAAATTGAAACAAATAATAAAGAGGGTGGGTTATTGGATAAGCCTAATAAAACGGCTGATATTGGCTAAAGACTAATGTTGAGACTAGGAATGGAAAAGGGGTAAGTTTAGGAAAGTTAAATAATTATATATGTATGTAGGTAATTATTGGATTTAAGTTTTCACATGGAAACTAAAAACATGTCTAAAATAGGGTTTAAATAAATCGGTGCAGTGCAGTGTATCTACAAATAATTTGCAGCTGACATTCTAGAGTACTCTATTTTATTTTTTATTTGATAAACAAAGGGATTTAAAATTTAAACAATACTGACATAAACTTACCACAGATAACAGATAGGTACAGATAAAAAATAACTGAACATAAAAATACAATTATAATTTGTCGCTTAACATGACTTATTTGCCAAATTTGGGCAAAGTTGTGTCTTTGTTAAATTTTACATACCTACTCAATCTGACTTCTGTTCTCAGTTGGCTATGACATTGTACGAGACGGATCTGTGCTTGAACGCACCGTAAAACATCAACATAGTATTTTTTTTTCAATACCTAAAAAATTTAACCTTTGGTTTAATTCTTAACCAATCATTGATACTAGTGTGCAGTTAACGGCAAATGTACCTACTGTAATACGCTCACTGTGCCTTGGATAAATAATAATTGGTACAGTTGCTCCTAATTTAAAAAAAAAAATGTTTTTTTTTTGTAATTAGCTGTCAAGCAAATGACACTCAAGCCAAAAGAAGAAAGAGATCTCGCGTGTAAAATTGCGTAGGTATGTTGGAGTAGGTAGAACTTTAAGTAGGTACTTAGTCTCAGTAAGTCTGCCCTTTGGACCTCGTGAAGTTAAAACAACTAATTCTCAAAAACGTGCTGTAATGTAAACAGAAGTTACTTTCTGAAAGAAAGCTATTTTCTAAATTGAAGCTTTTATGAATGAAATTGATGTTCGATACGATTAAAGTGAGTTCTATGAAAATTGTTATTGTTTTGCGATGTCTGACATCACTTCTGGCTGCTAGGTATTTATTTATATTTAATGTCTTCTTGTGTTTAATTTACGTTAAATTAATAAAGCGTATTTTTAGTTTTGTTTAAGACATTTTGGCTGAATGAGTAATTGAGTATACTTAGTGTTTGCCTCGCTAATAATAAGCCTTAAGTCAATTACTTCACACTACACATAGGTATTGCAGACATACCTTCCTACGTAAGTAGTTATAGGTCAAGCCACGTAAGAAAATCCTCGTAATTTTTTTGCGCATAAAGGATTTTTCTATTGTTTTATTCAGGTGTTATGTTTATTTAATGAAAAATACCTAAAACAATAGGTATACTTTTGTGAGTAAAAATATCCACGTTAAAACTTTACGTACCTAGGTACCTACCTACCGCGGATTTTCTTGTGGCGTGAACTATAATTACTTAAGTATACAGTATAGGTAGGTACTTGTACGTATACTGTATACCTACAAGTTCATAAATTCATGTGAAAAATATACTGACTAGATGGAAAGGAACTTTTCTGTCACAATACATATTTTGATTTACTATAACAGAATTTAACCAACGAAATTATTAAGCGTGATTAAAAGTTGCATAGATTAACCATCTGTCGATGAATTTAAAATTTTCCTAAGTAGGTTTTCATCACAAAACCTTGTTAGAATATTTGCTGTAGGTACTTATTACATAAGAAATCATCAGGGTCGGCTTAGAGAAGCTGAGCTTTACATAAAGAAAAAGGTGACACTTTTAAGTATCTACCCTTAAAATTATGGTGAACACCACCTACTAGATAGGTAGGATGACACCGCGGGAAAAATTTTGAACGTGAAAACTATTGCGCACAAAGATTTTTCTTATTGTTGTTTAGGTATAATTATCGTTTTACGGAAATGAATAAATAAATATCTAAAACAACAGGTAACTTTTGCGAGCAGAATATCCACGATCAAACTTTTCCCGCGAATTCATCTTACGTGCCGTGAACTACTCCTACTTCTCAAACTCTCAATATGAGTCGGCTCTTTTCCCGCCATAGAATCACCATTTGCCATTAAAACCATAGACAATGTATTTTTTTTCTAGTAATATTGAAATGTTTTAATGTTTTAAGCGCATTATCACTCATAATTAGGTGATTTTTAACGGGACTAGCTGAAAACACGAGTTTCCATTCGATATAAAAACAATTTACCTGCTACGGTCATCTAAAAAATGTGTTTTGTTTTCAACATCTTTGAGTATTTTTGTTCCACCAAGATGTTGGTTCCTACTGCAGTAATAAATAAAAATACATTCAAAATAACAAAGAAATATTCTTGCTTAAAACAGGGGCACTTTTAGGAGTTATACAATACTATCTACGAGTACTAACTAACTTTCACTATTACATCCCTAATGTGTACCTAAGCACAATTTTATTGTACATAGCAGTGTTTTCAGCCTGACTCGCTACTAGCATAGGCTCAACCGAGCACCTCAGTTCTAATGTAGAGGGATTTCATCCTGTTAGTGTAGAAACATTGATATTATGTTTAAGTCTAATGCGATTTTGATGCGAATAAACATTGCTATCAAACTAATTTGTTTTATTATCTACATAATGGAAGGAACGCTTTGGAAGTGGAATACCAAAGCGGCCGAAAATGTGGTCTAGTCAGACTAGGCAACTTTGTTTTTTCCTGACGAAATGTATGCGTATAATAAGTAAGGACCTAAACTATTTTTTTTTTTGCAAAATAAAAAAAATGTTTTACCCGTTTAGTTCATTTATTCGATTATACATTATTCGACGATTATCATAAGAGATTTTTAAAAGATCACAAATTACATTCATTTGCACTAGCAACTCTAAAGTTTAAATTGAAATTGGACATAAGACCGATTTCATCGTTCAAACTGAACGGTGCTTAGGTACTCTAATCTGAGTTCAAGAGCTGTCAAATGAATATTGGCAGCAGTGACAGCTATTGAACTCAGAAGAATGGTGAAATCAGCTTTTACTAGAAAGTTTGTGTCACGTAAAAGCCCGCGGGAAAAAGTTTGAACGTTGATATTTATGTTCACAAAAGTATTATCCTATTGTTTGAGGTATTTTATTTCGTAAAATAAATATTTTCACCTCTCCTCGCAGCAAAATCCCTTTTTGCCGCGAGCGGGAGTTGAGTGATTCAAATTTCGAACCTTTTGGAATACCTACTCGACGCTTAAAATAACTATTGTGACATTATCCACGCTCAAACTTTTCTGTTGGTTCATCATACGTGACCTTATACCTAACTAAAAAAATATGAGCAAACAAATTACTAATCAGCGTAGAATATAAACTCTAGATAATTACTGGTAAATATTAATAAAATTTTACTATTTTTATGCTTAGGTACTGGTAGGTAATATTTAGTTTAACTTCTGAATCAAATAGAGAAAAAAACTTTTAAACGCGGCTACTCTTCCATGGTATCCGGATAAAAATTTGTCTATTATACTATACTAGTTGCCGCCTGCGGCTTTGCTCGCGTGGTACCTGGATAAAAATTGCCTATAAGTTAATCCAGCACATGTACCTAACATTTTAATACAATTTATTCGAGCTTTAAGTTAATTTACCTTAAAAATTAGGAACGTAATAAGATCTCATATTGGCTATGCCAAAGGTTAAAATATAACGAATGCTAGGATAAATATCAATTTGTCATTTCTTAGAGTTAAATTATATTGCACTTAACCAATAATACAAAGCGAAACACGAATCTAGTTTAAAGAGGTTTTTTTTAATAAAAAAAGGTTTAGCAAGTTCACTTCAAAGTTCTATTATAAGTAATATTTTTATTTTTAATGAAATTGCTAGGTCATTAAAACAACAGGAAAAAGTACAGTGTTATTTTCAAACTGGGACAGTATGGGCAAATCCGAAACCAGAAGAGATACTACATGTACCCACTAACTGCATTCCAACTCTCTAGCTCAAAGGTTTGCTGGAAGAAAACTCTTTGTAGGTTAACCCTACCTAGCTCACGTTTGAACATGTCCTTACTTTATGTCTGTGTGTCCCAGGAACAATTTCCTCTTTTTTTGTCATAGTATTTTTGGCCAAGCGATTTGGCCATTGAGTGATGTTGTCAAAAATTTTACATACTCTCACAGTTAAAAAAAAACACTGTACTGTACATACTTTATCAACGATAGCAGAAATTTATAATACACATTTTCCTCTACAAATGAAGCCCTTACTAAATTCGGATCCTATCCTAAAACTCTAATATTCGAGCTCATCGTTAAACCTATGCCCCACACAAATTCATACGATGAGATGATTCGAATGATAAGTACATAAGCGGGGCTCGTCTAAACCGTCGTAAATTCATTTAACGGCCTGCGCTCACGGCACGGCATGGCACGGCGCGTCAAAGGATGTTTTCGTCGATAAATGATTTTCGAATTTCAGCCTTATTTCAAACTTAGCACTGACATTCCTTTATTTCAACCTCAGACCAAATAAAAAGAGAAGACGCCGCGCCGCGAACAACAAAAGTGAAGTCACACAAAACCGTACTCCTGCAAGTAAACATACACGCTCACGCACACACCTACACTAAAACCATGTTCATCGTTCTTAGCACGTCACGAGTCAAATAGAATTATGCCTTCCTGTGTAGTGAAAACTTGTAAAACAGCAGCAAATCACATAAAAAGTCTCACGGAATCACTTTTCACTTGTAAGTACTTCAAATAGCATCGTTTCTTAATTATTTATACTAAGAATTTAAGTTACTCGGAACACACAACCTTAAAACCTTTGACACACACATAGATAAAAAGGTGGCTTCACTTTTGTTGTTCGCGGCGCGGGGTCTTTTCTTTTATATGGTCTGAAATTTCAACACGAATAGATCGAGACGCGTAGGTCACTTCATGTCAATGGACTGTGAGTTCTAACTTCTAAGTTATTGAAACAAGACTGCGATCTAAGCGATTGGCTCGAGCGCCATATAGGCGAGCGTATGCCATGCCACAGGATGCCACAGGATCCTGCGGCATGCTGTGCCATGTCGCGTCGTCTGTAAGCGCAGGGATAAGACGGTTACAACACTATTTTAACAAATAAAGTTACTAAAAACAAAATACTACGAACTAAAATAAATACTAATGAGATTACAAATTTACAAAAGGTACAGGTTTTAAGTACATAAAAATCATTTGTATAAAAATTGATTGCGATTTCATATTTTAAAATATTCTTTATCAGTTTTATAATTACAACTTCTATTCCGAAGTAAAATATTTGAGACAGCCCTAGATCATTATTTTTCTTGCGAGGAACTAAACAAGATCCTAGAATTCGCCTGTCCAAAAGTGAAATAGCAATTTCTGTATGTATTTCGCAACAAATTACTGAATTTCATTAAAATTTATGTTATAAATACTGAATGTAAAATTCGTTTAAGGTATTTTTTACCATAAGAGGTAGGTATGCGACGCCCATAGCAAATAAATATTGCATTATTTCAATGAGATGACTACACACAGAAAGCTCATTCTAGAATATTCTCTAGTGAACTGCTAAATACCTAAGTGCTATTAAAGTCATACAAACGATTGCTTTAACAATTCACTAGTGGAAATTTGTATATGGTGACAATTTCTGTCAAAAACTAATCTCATCTTAAAGCACAGTAGTCTTAAATTAAGAGTGAAATAATACTGTAATTACTACTTAAATCTAATAAGACATGTCAAGAAAAACCGCCACTTAATAAGCGCAATAACTTTGTGATTGTCACATGCTTGGGGACATGTAAAACCTTTTTTTACTTCTCACTTAGGCATGTAATAGATTTCAATTCATCCAAAAAAATACAGACGGACAGCGCTTAAACAAAAAAAACATGGATATGGCCTAACGTTTTATGTTCCGTGTAGATTGATTGTTTTTGGGATGGATTTAAATATATTCTTTATATCAGCATTTTCATCTGTTTCTTACGATACAGCTTAGAATGTAAAAAATGTATTTTTGTGTCTGATCAATTGAATATGGATTACTTGTGATATGTGTTTTTTGGCAAAATAAACATTCTATTCTATAAAGAATGGTCTACATGATAAACATTACAACCAAAAAGTTATAACTTTATGGTTGTAATGTTCTTAACATAATGGTGTACAAAGACAGAAATCGTCACCACTCAAAACAATTCAAGGCCGATAGCAAAACGGGCATAGATTTAAAAGGTACCGTTACATAGCCTCACCTCTATTATTTTTCTGAGTCAGCTTACTCAACGTACTTAGCTGTGGGAAGGCAGTTTTATTCTGCACTGGGTTTAATCTAGTGGTCATGAATATAAAAGGCTCATAGAGGGATGCTCGGTCCATCGCGGACACTTCAAAATGGCGGATTTTTTCCCGCGCGCACCAGTTGGCAGCTTTAGAGCATGTGTTTTCTAAGCTGTTGATGTCGTCGGGTCCCGTGCGGTTGCCGATAACTAGCATGACAACCTGAAATTGAAATAAACGGAATACAATCATTCAAGAAGAATTCAATCAAGATTTTTACATTATACAATTAATCAACTGCACGCCTTAAAACTAGGCTGAGTACATGAAACTAAAGTAAGCATATTATGCTATCCAATAACTTTTATACAATGTATTTCTAGCAATAAATGTAGTTTGACAGTGACTTTTGTAGCAATTTTTTCACATGTATATTTTTAAGGGAATCCTATACCATCAAATATTATAGCTAGTGGAGTACAAATATAGTATATTTACCTCTTTTTTATCTTTATTCCGATCAATATCCTTCTTCAAATACATCAGCACATCCAAAGATTCAGGCCGGGTTGTGTCGTAGACCATGACATACCCCTCAGCAAAGCCGAGGTAGTGACGTTGAAGCACTTGGTTTGCTGTGAGTTGCATCGTCGGGGATTGTGGTGGACCTGGTGAGGAACAATTGTTATAACATCCTAAGTAAAAGTAAGTTTGTGTGAACTAGTTGCTAGCTCGTGTGACGGAGTTTTTAGGCAGCCGACTTAAAAGCCGGGACCGACAATTTAACGTGCCCTCCGAAGCACGGAAGCGCCCAACTCAAAATGCCACTTTCGGTCACCCATCCCAATTGAAAACGCGCACAACCGTTGCTAACAAGAATGTCTAAGCAAGCTACACCATGAGCGCTTCTTATGACATCCTAATATTGACATTATCACATCAATCATAATTGTAAAGAGGTAATTTTTCTAAATGATCTTACATAAATGACAATGCTTTGTAGGAAGAAAAAAAAGATATCCTTGGTTGTGTTATGAACAGGCTTAAATTCAACATAGATTAAAGATGTTTCAAATTGATCCTTAATAGATTCTACTAATAAACTATATTTAACTTTGAATTTCTAAAACTAAATTGACAAATACTGCCAGACAGCACTCTACACATCTAGCGGCTGAATGCAGATTTTTTTTCTCTTTTTTAAGGAACTTTGCGTTGACTGACGACGAAGTCTGTTCCATCGTATCTTCTTACTTCTACTTCAACTTAGACCATCCATTGCCTAGCTGAACGCAGATAAAAAACAGAAAAAACTTTGAACAGAAAATTGGTTGAATATTGTGGAAATATGTCTTCTTGGTCTGGGTGTTGGGGTACCACTGCACTCATAGTTTCTAATACCCGTGATCATGACATAGGGAATACTGTTTCATTTCAAAACAGATTATTAGAGACCAGAGATCTTTTGATAAGATTTGTAGAAGGAAAATCATACCAAAAATTTATTTAATAAACAGAATTTTTTTTACCTTTGCTAGGATTATAAGAAAACATGTATTTATTTACATTGTGCCGACCCCACTTGTGGGATAAGGGGAGGGAGATAATGATGATGTATTTATTTACATTGTGGGCTATTTTCGTCCCCAGTGCACATACATATAATATTTTATTTACAAAAGTTGAAGCCAAATCGGATACCTTATTAGGGTGCTGCAAAAAGCCAGCGTGGGTGCCACCAAAAGCTAAAAATAGTAAACGTCTTAAACCTTTGAACTCGCCTGTTAGCGGGGGCTCCAGGCCCGCTGTGTCGTAGAAACAGACCCTCTCCTTCGTTCCCCTATCTGTCTCGATGTTGGCGACATAGATATCTTCAATGGTTGGGTAGAAACATGACTTCAAATTCACTGTTCCATATATCAGCTGCTCCAGCACAGCAGTCTTTCCCACCCCTTTCATCCCGCAAATCACCACTTTACTTGTTTTCCCCATTTTCTATGAAAAATAGAAAATACAAGGACAGCAACTTTCACTTTTGCGACATAGTTTTTCCACAGAGGCGGAACTTGCCTACTTTTCCTAAAGAGGAATGCATTAATATTTTATATACATCATTAATGTATGTACTGATACATAGTTACGGTTTTCTGAAACAGTAAAAATCTTTTCCAAAATCAAGACAGCCGACACCAAAACATCGGATTCTGCTTTTATTTACGTTTCGCTTGTTGTATGTAAGTAGATGTAGAGTTGTCACAAATTCTTAGTGTTCTGTGACAGAAATTATACAACCTCAAAGCATTATATTTCTGCGTTGAATGAAACATAAAAGAAAGGAGTAAACCAGAGAGGTTTGAGCGATGTTCGTCATTTAGTCGATTAATCGATTATTGAATGAAATATTCAAAAACAATAATCGCCATTAATCCCGATAAATTGATGACGTAGCAATAGTTCTGAATAAATGTCATTGTCATTTGTATTTTGTTTGACAGAATAAATATCATGGCGGCGTCCACGGCCCTCGACTCGGAAATTACAAAAAGCGATAAATATTCGATATTATTGCCTACTTACAACGAAAGAGAGAATCTTCCGATCATAATATGGCTTATCATCAAATATTTGGATAATTGGTAAGTCCACCGAGCGTGTATTATACATTTTCTAAGCAAAGTTTTTGCTTTGTTTTGATGCAGTTTTTTAAAGTATTTACTGTTTTGCCGGTAGCAATTACGACTACGAAGTGATTGTGATAGATGATGGGAGCCCCGATGGCACCCTAGATGTCGCCAAGAAGCTCCAGAAGCTGTACGGTTCAAACAAGATCGTACTTCGCCCGAGGGAGAAAAAGCTCGGACTTGGCACTGCATACATGCACGGAATAAAACATGCAACGGGAAACTTTATTATAATAATGGATTCAGACTTGAGTCACCATGTGAGTTACCTATAGATGAGCGACTGGTCTCCTTAGATGACGTTTATTGGGTCTCTTCAGCACACCACACAGTTCCTCACGTAGCGCTGACGAGATGTTCGACCGACGCGCGTCCTCATTGACATAGAGCCCACATAGTCCTCGCAGAACTGACATAGCCCTCTCGCGGCACTCACATCACTTTTCCTCTTCTTCCAGTTGCTTCCAGTTCGCTGGACTTTTCCAAACTGCAAGCTGCTCAGCTCGTGTCGCCTTTTATACCTGAATTTCGATCGTCTTTTCATTTAACACTTCGTTAGTCTTTTCTCAGTTCTTTCTCGCAGTTTCTAGAATTCAAATTCTTAATATTTGAGTTCATATTAACAATTTCAACTAACATTATTTGAACAATGTTGTTGTTGAAGCAAAGGAACCATTTTATAATAAAACATTGATTGCAGCCAAAGTTTATCCCACAATTCATCGAGCTCCAACGCAAGCATGACTATGATCTGGTCTCTGGCACCAGGTACTTAGGAGATGGAGGTGTCTATGGCTGGGACTTCAAGAGGAAGCTGATATCAAGAGGTGCCAACTTTGTGACGCAGATCCTGCTGAGGCCTGGAGCCTCAGACCTAACTGGTTCATTCAGGTAAGCAGCTTTTATAGTTTGTAAAATAAGGAATGCCAACTATCTATAAGGGCGATAGGCTGATCACCTGTCACCATGGTTCACCATGTATTCACCATGAAGCGCTTGTGGTGTAGCTTGCTTAGGCTATTTTGATTGATCGTTAAAGGTTAGCAACATTGTGCGCAGTCACAATTGGGATGGGTGACCGCAAGTGGCATTATGAGCTGAGCGATTCCGTGCTTCGAAGGGCACGTTAAACAGTTGGTCCCTGCTTTTAAGTCATTAAGCCATGACGGAGTCCTCCATCTCTAGAGTTTGCCTAGCTCATACGAACATACATACAAACATGGTTCACCATATCCATCTTAAAACTTTAGATGAGGAGTGTCTGCAAATTTTCTATGATTACTTGTGGCTCTGCCCACCCCACACTCAGTGTCTATTTTAACAGTTTAGTGTATAGATAACCAAACTATAACTAAAAATGTTTTTATAGTTTACAAAACACGTTCTTTTACCTGACTGCTAACTTGAAATATTTTTTTTTCAGATTGTACAAGAAAGACATTCTACAAAAGTTGATTGACAGCTGTGTCTCCAAGGGCTACGTCTTCCAAATGGAAATGATTATCAGGTCAGTATGATTTTGATTTAATTCACTTGTTTTTTATTTTTTTTAAATGAATAGAGAATATTAACAGTATTGTGTGTAGCCTCTACCAAAAAATCTACAGTTTTTGAGATTACCCCCTACAAACTCATCTCTTTATCTTTAACTTCATCTCTTTATAGTAATATGTTTTATGTAGATGTAGATATCCTACTATATTATAAATGTGAAATTTTGTGAGGATGTTTGTATGTTAGTGCCTTAATCACGCATAAACAACTGAGATGCAAGAGGCGCGGGTTCGATTACCGCTGCGGGAGAGATGTTTGCATGCTCTGCAAATATTTCTTCCAGGTCTGGGTGTTGGTATTGTATGTACTTAATAAAAAAGTATATAAGAATTCTATCAGCCATCTGGTTCCCATAGTACAAGCTTTGCTTAGTTTGGGGCTAGATGGTGCTGTGATTATGTCCTCAAATATTTATTTATTATTATTATCTGTATCTTCCATGCTTGGTCGCGTTACGAACAGGTGTAAATGCAACATAGATTTAAGACGTGACCAAATGATCCCAGTGATTTTAAAAAATAAAACACTGACTTTGACTTTGATAGCAGTGTTATTTTTACCTATAACCTCCATTTCTTTATCAGAGCGAGGCAGCTGGACTACACTATCGGAGAGGTACCCATAACGTTTGTCGATCGCGTCTATGGGGAATCAAAGCTGGGAGGTTCTGAGATTGTCCAGTTTGTCAAGGCATTGTTGTATCTATTTGCTACCACATAAGGTGTACATTCCATTGTATTTTATAGGAGCTGAAATGGATATATTTCTCTACATGATATAGCTACTAACCCTGTTTCATAAATAATTGAGACTATCTTAATTATATGTCGTAATCAATGCATACTATGACTTAGTTTTTATGATAAAGGTGTAAAGTTCTGCCATCTTATTCATAAAGACTTATACAGAGTAGATTTGAAGTCTTGGCTATGAACCTTATACAAGGCCATATGAATGAATAAGGGGGTAATTTTTTATGAGATGTAAAATAAGATAAGAGAATTTGATTGTATTTTTTAATAAGAAATAGATCCATTTCTTCAGCTTCACTGTTATATATAAGACGGTAATTTAAAACAGCCATTTTGTTCAGAGTAATAACTTTTATCTATTTATGTTGAATGTTTATTGAACAAACAGTTCTAGCATAATAAATTAATAAATATTATTTTTATAAATCTATTTAGTTGTTTTTACTGAAATCTGTAGTTACATACTAGTTTAGTTGCTAGTTTAATAGTGTTAAGAAAATAATGTAAGTTAGGTTTGTATGACGCTCTAGAATCTGCCTGAGGATTCAGTTTATTATAAACATTAATATTACTTTACAGGGTTATTTTAATCGTAATATCTAAGGTCACATATCAAGCTTTGCTTGCGTGTATCCCAGATGAAAGCATTTTGTATGCTATTCATGGTATCAAACCATTTGTGGATTGTGGACCTCTGATTGCATGAATGGAACTTATTTTGAGAAATTTGATTTTGTGAAAATTTGTGAGGATGTTTGTATGTTTGTGCTTCAATCACGCCGTAACGGCTTAACGGATTCTAATGAAACTTGGAATATACATAGTAATGTGTTCTATAGCATACAGGCTACTTTTTATCCGGGTACCTCGTGAGCGAAGCCGCGGGCGGCAGCTAGTCTTATATACGTCGCGCTACGTAAGATAAACCGCGGGAAAAATTATGAAAGTTTCATGTTGTTTTATTCAGGTGTAATGTTTATTTTATGAAAAATAATAATTAAATAAGTAGCGAACACGTCTGTGAGCAAAAATTCCTACGTATAAAATACTTTTTCCCGCCTATTTTCTTAGTAGCGCGATCTACCAGTGCACGGAATACCTACCATTTACCTCAGTCAATCTATCATGGGTCACTCACTATATTATTGACGACTTTGACGAGCAATAATATAAATCTTTGTAGTATTAAGAAAGTAAGAAATTAATGCTCTTATTCATTCAGTATTCAGACTAAATCATTAGGTATAATTTTCTAGGTACCTACGTGACTTTCACTGGTGACCTCAAACCCTCACCCGTGAAACGTAGCGTAAATTCGCCGCTTTGCTCATACCTTCGATAGCTCAGTTGGTAGAGCGGTGGACTGTAGAGGGAAACACTGTCATCCATAGGTCGCTGGTTCAAATCCGGCTCGAAGGAACGATATATTTTTGTGTTATTTTTCAAATCCTGTGGAAACTAAGCTCACAATGGTTTTTCATAGTCCCTGTTAGCTCTGGCAAAGAAATGACAGTTTAAAAGGTTGGAATTATTATACCTTTGTATTTATGTAAAATTGATCTAGGCACCACCTACGATAACTTAATTTCTAAGTACATCAGATCTAGGTAGGTACCTCATACTTCAGCTTCATCAGAAAAGTACCAGAAGGAACTACCCTACAATAGAACTTCTAAACAAGTTTGTATAAGCTCATTAGGTACTACCAATCGATAACCTACCACCAAATCCGTATAACTGCTTTGTAGTAAACGTAGGTAACCAGCAATTACGTACGTTCATCGAAACGCCGCCGCCCCTTCTCAATTGCCTTCTATGAAAATCACGAGCAAAAAAGTATCCTGACTGCAAAAACCAGAGAAAATGAATTGAAAAAGGTGGTTCTTTGTGACTAGCAATTGCTGCGTACTATGTTGAACTCGAAAATAGTCAACCTCGCAGTACCCTATGTAGTTTGAAATTCAGTTTTCAGTTCAATTTTGTACAATACCTATTTCATTGAATCATTTCGACATTCATATGAATAATGGATTTTCTACTCACCGCTAGATGGCGTTATTCGAATCCCTTGACTAGTGTTGTACTTATAACGATTATGATAAAATTATCCTACTAATTTTATGGATGGTTTTATAAGAATGCACCTTTGAACGATTTGACTTGACACAAGCAAGTCACACGTTCACAGAACACTATTACTCCTAGCGGAGCACACGTTTCATTCATTCGCTCATTCAGCTGATGATTCACGTTGACGTTTTGCAATTTAGCATTTTCGGTTTTTGTGTGATTTCCATTGTTTTTAATTTATTCCTCCTCGAAGCTGATGTAGATCAGCAAAATGTCCTACTTCCAGAACGTGGGCTCGTTTATCCGCGACTGCAACGGCACTACGCTGCGACACGACCAGGCCTGTTTACAGATTATTGCTGATGAGAAGATAAAATTTTTGAGCCAGTACGATGAATGCGAGTTATGCATCCTGCAGGAGACGAGAAGGCCGGTTGGGGTCGATGCTTACGTTCTGAGTACTCTAAGCCCTGTGCACTATGAGCTGCACAATGGGAACGGACAGATTTGCAATGGTGAGTACTTGAACCGTGACGTATTGTTTACCCGAATTCGCGTTTTCATGTTCATTGTCTGTTGAAACTGGTTGTGGTGTTATGCTTTGTAGGTACTATTACGAGAATTAGTCATCTATACAGGTACTGCTTCGACGAAAATATACTTGTTATTACCTATAATAAAATGGTACAGTACCTACTGTCCAATTTGAGCACAGTTTCCTTCATTGTAGATACTACTTATCTAAAGGTAGTATATACCTAGATATTTCCTTTTGAGTACTGGTGGTCTAGTGGTGGTGACCCTACCTTCCGATCCTAATATTGTCTGTTCTGGTACCAATGATTTTTCTGCTCTAAAAATGTGTACCTACCAGTACCATTAACTAGTGAAGTGAATGGGGAAGCGGGAGGAAAATGATGCATGAGAAGTTTAAAAGACGGTCTCGGTGGCATGGCAGGTGATTGCTTGGCAGAGACGCAAGAGGCGCGAGTTCGATTCCCAATGCGGAAGAAATGTTTGCATGTTCTGCAAATATTTCTTCCGGGTCGGGGTGTTGTGGTACCATGGTACTCGTAGTTTCTGATACCCACGACACAGGGAATCCTAGTGTGGGGTCAGGACTATGTATGTGACTGTTGGGTGTCATTTTATTATTATTATTTATTAAGTATGGCTATTTGAGTCTAATCATGGACCAGGTCAGCAATGTGGTAAGTTCAGTTAGTAGGAACAGTTGCTGTAATGTTTTGTTATCTAAAGATCCTATTGCCGAGTCCTGCTTGTTTGCTTTTGCTTGGTTTCATTAACTTTGCCTGCATCCGGCTTAAGTAGATCATTCATAATAATATATGAATAAGCATAGTTTTGTCAAGAATAGATTTTCAATCTTGGTAAAGCTTAAGAATCAACTTTATACAGTTCTATTAAATGTAAATCAGATTGATATGGGCCTGTTTCAAAGTGTAAATAGCCAGGCAACATCAGATGCTGCTAAAATGCTCTATCAGGCAATAAACGGTCCGAGTTTATGTATGAGTATGTACAATAGATTATATGATAGAACAGACTTCATTGTCAATGGTGCGAAGTTCCTTAAAAAATATAATAAAAAAAAAGAAAAGTGCATAGATGTATGGGCATTAAAATAAAGTAGAACACAAACAAACGAAGGGCAGTCTAGGAAGCTAATCCAATTGCAGCTAACCTTATTATCATAGTTCATGTGACAATGACTCACGGATATACTCCAGGCTATCATAATGTTATGTGATTTTGTTTCAATTTGCAGAGTAATAGTTACATCTAATAGTTTATAGATCTGTTATGAACAAACACAATTTATGCAAAATAGTACAGTCTGAGTTGTTCTTTTCTCTGAGCATGTTTGAATACTAGTGAAATGACTTTGTTCACACTTTTTTTGGTCTACCTAGATGAAATTACAAATCGCCCCCCAAGCCTCTACACAATGCCCCCATTTTTTTCTGGGTCTCTTACCGCCCCCCTTTAGGCCTGCAGCGCCCTCCCACAAGGGGGCGTTATCGCCCAATTTGGGAACCCCTGTAGAACATCATCTTCCTGCTAGAAAATCTTTCCATACAATACTTAATTTAATTTGACATTATGTACCCATTATTATTTTTGTGGCTTTTATATTTATTTCTATTAACTTGTGGCGTGTATACCCTTACGAAACAAATGATTATGATAAGCACCCCTACACCATAAACGAATATATTGTCTGAGTGTCATGCTTCAGGACTCGTTGTTTAAGCTGTGCATTGGTAGAATTGAATAAGGGAAATACATACAAACTTGCATTTTCTTTGTTATTCCTTTACCAAGTGCATGTTTAAATATTAAGTAGATGTTAAAATTCGCATGTGTTCATACCTGCCTCGGCTAAAATACCTACCCAATAATGTTGTGAAACCTGTCCGACTGGTACTCAGTTAGGTATTTTATGGTTATGTGATGCATAATGTACAATCTTTATAATATGTAAATTCTATTTACATTATCTGTCGCTTATCCTTCTGGTTTCGCATGTCTAGTAGTCAGATTGGTCGGCATTTCACACAACGCCATCTAGCTTCAAACCAAGTAAAGCTTGTGTTTTGTACTTTAAGAACCAGATAGCTCAATAAATAGATGGAGAGAAAATTGATTTTAGCACATAAGACAAACATTGGTTATGTTCTTTGCAAATGTTTGTCCTGATAGAAATTGAATGGAACACCGAGAAAATAATTATGAATTCTGTGGAATGGAAGATCTGTCTTCTATAAACTGGACTTGGAATGTGACACAGTAATTTATCTCTTCCAGGAACATACCAGTTCGGCGAGTTCGGCCAATACACCCTCAACGTAAGCCAGGTGACCACAGACGGATGTCGTCCACGGATGACAGCAGAGCCCGACGCGGCCTCCCTGCCCATCCTGACGGCCGCTGTGGTCCTGCTGGCCATGGCCACCCTGTGGTACGTCGTGAAGGTCATCGGGAAGAGATTCGTGGCTGGGAGGTTCTACGCCAGGTTCTTTGCAAGGTGAGCACCTACTTATACTTGTCTCATCAGGTTTTGCGAGCCCGATGCGGCCTGCATGAGCATCCTGACGGCCGCCGTGGTACTGCTAGCCATGCCCACTTTGTGGTACGTCGTGAAGGTCATCGGGAAGAGATTCGTGGCTGGGAGGTTCTACGCTAGGTACTTTTGCCAGGTAAATACTTGTGAGGTTCGGCCAATTATACCGGTCGAAACTCCGGATGCCGGCCTGACTGAATTGTTAAACACAATCAAAATAATCAGGTATGATTCATTTTTATGACACACCTAACTACTTATTTACTCTATAGTTGGCCTTGATAAAAACTTGTAAATTACGGTACGGACAGGTGTAAATTCAACGTAGATTTAAAACGTGTTTATTATAGGCGCAAACCACTGTCAGGTCAACCACAGTCAACCACAACCACTCATTAGGAGAGGCCTATGTCCAGCAGTGGATTGCTATAGGCTGATGATGATGAATATTGTCTGTTTAAAGTTTTGTCCTGTCCATCCAAAGGTTGCCTGGTAGAGATCGCTTTTAGCGATAAGGCCGCCCATTGTATACCGCATATTTATATACCTGTTCTGATTTAATTAAGTTTTTTTCTTTTTCATGTTTTTCTTGTGTTTACAATAAAGATATAATGTATATACATACATATTATCACACCCGTATCCCTAATGGAGTAGGCAGAACCACAAGTATTCATAAGAAAAATTGCAGCCACTTCTGATTCAGTCCTAAAATGGATATGGTGAACCATGGTGACAGGTGATCAGCCCATCGTCCATATAAGTGGTCCATCATGTTGGAGAGGATACTATCCCTTAGTCGACTTTTACGACATGCTCGCTGAGAGAAGCAGCTGGACCCATTCTATGCTTTTTATTTACTATTAAATGGCAGCACAGGTAAAGTTAGCACGCGCTATCATTGCGTTTTGAGCTTTACGCCAATAATTTCAAGTAAACTAAAGGTTTTTAATTTTATAATATAAGTAAGAAGTAAGATAGGCTGATCATCATCATCATCTTCCTGCCCTTATCCCACTCTATGTGGGGTCGGCACAGCATGATCCAAGGATCATGCTGTAAGAGTTTTGGCTAAGGTGTTTTATGACCGGCCGCCTGCCTGACGTCAACCCTCCTTGGGAATACTTGCTTATTGTATCTCATCATGTTGGAGAGGATACTATCCCTTAGTCGACTTTTACGACATGCTCGGGGAGAGAAGCAGCTGGACGCATTCTATGTTTTTAAGATTTATTTAAGATAGGCTGATGATGATGAATATTTATTTGTTGCAGAGAGGACAATGAGCTCGGGTCTGAGACGCGCGTGCTGACCGCGGAGGCGACTGTGCAGCGGTTCCCGTTGCGAGCCCGGCTGCGCTCGCTCGACATCTTCAGAGGAATAGCCATCGCTCTTATGGTACGACATGTTCATCCAAATTATAAGAAAACTAGCTGCCGCCCGCGGCTTCGCTTGCGTAGTATCCGCCTGAGTTATTCCAGCACACGTATTATGTATATTACCCTGGGGTCCGGAGGCGTGGCTTTTTTTCAAGGAGATATCCAAGAAGCTAATAGATATGACCAATGACCAAAGGGCTGACGCTTACCTCGGACAAAGGATAAGTATAGCTATCCAACGAGGTAACGTCGCCAGCCTTTTGGGGACCTTACCTGCTCACAAACTTTCGCATTTATAATAAATAAGTATAAGTAAGATAAATACGTGAAACAATTTTACACTTACCCTTATTTTATCCGTATGTAAGTACAAAAAACACATAGTATATTATATCGATGGTCCCTATTAACTATGATTATTTTGTCACTTTTTTGTTAATATTGTCGGTAGTTATAACTTTGTCAACGCAACAATGTGGATACTGAAGGAAAAGGCGTGCCGCCGGTAAAAATTAGTGAAAAAGTATATTCAACATTGTTAATAGGGACCATCGATATGTATTTAAATGTTATATTTGTAGATATTCGTGAACGCGGGCGGGGGCGGCTACCAGATCTTCTCTCACAGCGTCTGGAACGGCATCACGGTGGCCGACGTGGTGTTTCCATGGTTCGCCTTCGCCATGGGAGAGGCGCTGGTGCTCTCGCTCAATGCCCGCCTGCGCGCCGCTATGCCACGGGTTACTGCCTTCAACCAGGTAACTAACTGATACATAAAGACACCCTCTTATTCACAAAGATTTATAGAAATAAAGAATGAATTAATATATATTAAACAAATAAAAATAGCTAAGGGCTTTGATGGTGCTCTGTAAAATACCCAGCAATATTATTTACTACTAGCAGCCGCCCGCGGCTTTGCTCACGCGGTACCCAGATAAAAAGTACCCTATGTCCCATTCCAGCACACGTAGGTACCTACTATTCTCATTATTCATTATAGTATAGTGTACCCTAAACGATGGCTAAAGTATTGCCATATCTTACCATTTCATAGTGACAAACAGTGACAGGGCTAACTTTAAGCAATGGCTAACTTTTGCGAACGAATATGAATAATAGGGTATGTAAGTATATTCCGTAGTTTTTGCGTGAAAGAGTAACAAACATACCTAAATTTAAAAATTAAGAAATTTCGGTGAATTTAGTAAAAATTTTGAGAGTTAAGGTAAACTTTTCAAAACGCAACGATAGCGCGTCAAAATTTGATCAGAATTAGCAGCGACATCTAGTTTTCAGACGTAGAATTACGTCAGAACTCCATGAATAATCAAGATTGGAAACTTATTAGACCAGTAATAATTTATGCTTCCTTTCACAGGTAATTTGACATTGACAGTTCCTTTTACATATGTTTTGTATCATCTATTACTAATCTTTGGTATCATGTATTTATTGTTCTGAGGTACCTATCATCGCTGTCATATGTCAAAATAAAAGTATTCTATTTTTCATGAAAAACATGCCAAAAATAAAGAATTTACAGGTAATTATGACATCAACTAAATGAGAAAAATCGGCTCTTTAATTTGATATAGGTTATGTGCAGTTTTAGACCAAAAATTGATTCCAGGTTTTCATCCCTTTTCACCCCTTTAGAGGTTGAATTTTGAAAAATCCCTTCTTAGTACACCCCTACGTAGCAAGGTATACCTACACTGAAAATTTCAAGTCTCTACGTCCAGCGGTTTAGGCTGTGCGTTGTCTGTCAGTCAGTCAGTCAGTCAGTCAGTCAGTCAGTCAGTCAGTCAGTCAGGACAAAGATTCTTATAATATAAGATTAAAGTTATGAATTATTAAGAGGTAAATTATAAAAAAATATATGTTATTTAAAAGCGGTGTAATGATGAAGTTTCCTCCATTTTCCCCTCTCCAATGCGGGTTCTTTTACTTCTTTATACGACATGACAGCGACTTTCTCCTTTATCTGGCTGATATAACGAATAAGGAAGCCCAACATCCTCTTCCTCGCTTTCCTTCTATCTTTCCTTCTATGATCGTCTTATAAAGCCGACATGCCCTATAAGATGTTCAAACGTTTTCCTCTTCTGTTTTAAATCGTATTTATTAAAATCTCTTCTACTCGTTTTAAAACTTCTTCATTAAAAATTGTTCTACCTTTTTTTCTTATAAAAACGTATTTATATTGTATTAATATTACTCGCAGGTCGCCCGTCGCGCTCTACTAATGTCATTCGTGGGCATAGTCCTAAGCTCTGTCAACGTGACGTGGTCGTCGGTTCGACTCCCGGGCGTGTTACAGCGGCTGGCCGGCATGTATCTCATCGTGGGAGCACTGGAGTGTGCCTTTATGAGGACCAATCAGAACATCACACCAGGTATCTACATTATACCAGGTATCTATTTCAGGTGTATATTTATGTATTTATTTATTACCAGTACTAGAACGAAAGAACTAGTGACACGATTATTAGTGGAGAGTGACATCATCGTCATCTTCGTGCCCTTATCCCAAACTATGTGGGGTCGGCACAGCATGCTCCTCGGATCATGCTGCAAGAGCTTTGGCTAAGGTGTTTTATGATCGGCCGCCTGCCTGATGTCAACCCTCTTTGGGAATACTTGCTTATTGTATCTCATCATGTTGGAGAGGATACTATCCCTTAGTCGACTTTTACGACATGCTCGGGGTGAGAAGCAGCTGGACGCATTCTATGTTTTTACTTTACTCCCAGTCCAGCGAAGAAGTAAGACAAAGAATACTTTTTATCCGCGATAATGCCTAGTATGCGACTGAGTGAGAGTCGGGCAATTGACATTATGAACTTGTGAGACTATGAACTATCCTGTTTTTCCCAAAATTTTTATTTAAAAAAATATACATGATGATTCATTAACAAAAATAAAAAAACAAAATGGCAAATGCCAAAAGTGGAGACTCCAGAAAAAAAAACTATTTTTTTATTTTTTCAGGGCGTTCGCTGTTCCGTGATATTTCTGCTGGCTGGCAGCAGTGGCTCGCTACTCTCCTGCTAGTAGCTATCCAGGTAATTTCAGCTTCTAAGTACCTTTTTAATATATACATGCTGTGAGAACTGTTTTCCAGACCATAGTAAATAACTATTTGTGGACATTTCACACAGCGCCATCTAGCCCCAAACTAAGCAAAGCTTGTACTATGGACACCAGATGGCTGATAGAATACCTACTTATATACTTTTTTTTGTAAATACATACTTATAATACAGAATTCAATAGAATAGTCTGCATCAAATCAAAATTACACCATTTTAGGGTTCCATACCCGAAGGGTGCCAACGGAACCCTATTACTAAACCCAGCTGTCCGTTCGTCCGTCTGTATTTGACTGTATCTCATGAACTGTAATAGGCAGAGTCGAAATTTTCACAGAGCGTGTATTTCTATTGCCGCTATAACAACAAGTAATAAAAATAAATAAACTCCTGATTCATAGTTTCAAGATTATGGTGACAGGTGTTCAACTCATCGCCCATAGGTATATACTTCATACAAACTGGAGATACAATTTATGTAAAAAACCGTCGCGTATTTTTCGTTATTACGTTGTAATCACTTTAGTTTTAGGCAAATAAACCTCGCAACATTCGTTTGTACACCTTAATTTGACTATTTAAGACTACTTAAAAGTTCCATAAACATGTAATAAAAAAGATAAGTTTTAGGTTAAGTACTGACGGTTTCTTTACATATATATTGAACTAAGTCCACATTTTTTATACTGAGTTGACATTTTTTATACGCACTGCAAAAATGTGGAACTCTGCGGGGGTCTGTATTTCCCGAAGAGTATAATCTGTGTGTCTTTAAATCGAGAATCAATAGGTTTCTTCTAGGTAAGCGTGCTTCATCTTAGACCACACTGTTACTTAACATCAGGTAGAGTGAGGTCAAACGAAAACCTATTTCATTTAAAAAAAATAAAAATTGTATCTCCGGTATAGATAGTCTATTATGTTGAGGAGGATACTATCCCTTTCGAATTGTACGATATGCTCAGGGAGAGAAGCAGCTGGACGCATTCTGTTATTTTTCTTTACACCCAGTACAGCAGAGAAAGACAAGTAATGAAGTTGTAATAATCATGTTCCAGGTTTGCGTGACGCTACTAGTGCCCGCGCCCGGCTGCCCCCGCGGATACATGGGCCCCGGAGGTCTCCATCTGTCTGCGATTGGACAGAACTTGACTAACTGCACTGGTGGCATCGCTGGATATATTGACAGGTAACCTTTAAGACACTTATTGAATTACAATAAATTACAGCTGTCGCCAGCGGTATTTCCGAACCGATACGACTTAGGGACCTTCAAGAAACGAGCCTTCGACCTCAAAGCAGCTTGCTTGTATGCCACCTCTTCCATAAAAAAAAATAATGTACTTAAGATGATCTTTATCCTTCATCAAATTATTTTATATAGGGTTTTTAATTAATTTAAAAACATGTTTCTAATCTATAATATAAAAATGAATCACAAAATGTGTTGGTAAGCGCATAACTCAACAACGCCTGAACCAATTTGGCCAAATCTTTTTTTAAAATGTTCGTTGAAGTTCAAGGATGGTTTTTACGGCGAGAAAAATTAGAATTATTGCTGGAAAAACCTATATGTTTATCCCCGAGCGAAGCCGGGGCGAGTCGCTAGTACAATATAAATATGACATTATGTGAAGTGACAAAAAAATTATACCACTTGTGCCACTACCATAATGCAGAACCGATGTCAAAAGAAGTCTCTAAAGGTTACTACTAAAATTTATGAGGTTGATTAACATGAGTGTCATTTCTCGCCCATATCAGTCCTATTTATTTTTCACGTAGCGTCTAGTATTGCTATATTTTTAATGCAAAGCGACTTGGCTAATGCCTCTGTGACTCTGGTATGGTCCTTAGTGATGTCAACTGGTCTTTCTAATGCCAATCTCTTTTCAACCTTCCAGGGTAGTATTCGGTCCGTCCCACATGTACACGGGCGGTTTATTCCGAAGGATGTACCACACCACTCAAGCTCATGATCCCGAAGGCCTGTTGGGTGTTCTCTCAGGCGTTTTGCTCGTCCAGGCCGGCGCGCACGCCGCCAGAGTCATGCTGGTGTATAACCACGCCAGGTATACATTAACACACGGCCTGAAGGATTGCTGGGCGCGCTCGCCGGCGGCCTGTCGCTCGTCCAGGCCGGTTCGCACGCCCCGCTAGAGTCATGCTGGTGTATAACCACGCCAGGTATACATTAACACACGGCCTGAAGGATTGCTGGGCGCGCTCGGCGGCCTGTCGCTCGTTCAGGCCGGTTCGCACGCCCCGCTAGATTCATGCTGGCGTATAACCACGCCAGGTATACGAAAATTAAACTCAACGCGGACAAATTCGCGTGGCGTTCCACTAGTCAGATAATAAAATTGATAAACATCAGTAGAGATTCGCATTTTTTACATTAATTCTATGTATGCAACACTTTAAATGTGTTTATTTTCAGGGCCCGCATAATGCGCTGGATATTCTGGTCCATAGTTTTCGGCATCACCGGTGGTGCCCTCTGCATGTTCTCAAAGAACGGCGGTCCGATTCCCATGAACAAGAACCTATGGTCTGTGTCCTATTGCCTCGTCTGTGCGTCGACCGCGCTGTTCGCTCAGGCTGTGTTGTATTTCATAGTGGACTTGAAGAATAAGTGGGGCGGACGGCCGCTGTACTATGCGGGTAAGATTTTAAATAAACCTTCCCCCCTCCAGCTTCACCCCCCCCCCCCCCCCACAAAGCTACCCTGTGTGCGCCGCAGTGGAATCGCGGCTTTATCGTTGCTATAGCTGTGAAGTACCTCTTAAACCTTGAGATACTTATTTGTAAAATCTCTTTCAGGTCAAAACGCGCTATTCCTCTACGTAGGCAGTGAGCTTCTGAAACGTCACTTCCCTTTTCACTGGGCCATACCTGCGCCAACTCACAGCCAACTGTTGGCCGCGCACGCCGGCGCCATGCTATTATGGCTCGCCGTAGCGGTCGCCTTACACAGAAAACGCGTCTTTATTACCCTGTGATAGAACTTATATTCGCTAACTTCTTCAGCGTTCACTATAATTGGCGACGAGGTTTTTCGTTGACTTAATGCTGTTTTGAAAATTGATCTATATGACAGAGCTCGTATTACTATAAAGCTAGAAGCAAACTGATCCCACGTATGTAACATCTGTATAGCGATTATGTATCATTGTTGGAGGCAGTTCCTATAAGATACCTTTTCTGTACAAAAATATATCGAATTTGATAGTTTCAAACAGAATCTGATTGCATCAGAGTTACTTGTAATTTCTGGACTTTTGAATTTGTATGAAAACAGTTGACTCAGAAACCAATCATGCGCAATGAAACGTATGATAAGTGTTTCTAACGTCCGGTTCCTATATTTAACAGGTGCTATATCACCTTAGCAAAGTTGTTATCTGCTTCAAAAACGAATACATATTTTGACAAAAAACAATGTTGCTTTGCAATCTTCCATCCATCCACCCGTTTGTAGAATACAGAAAACAGTTCTTAGTCATCAGTTTTCATTTAAATTCAAGAGTTCATTATGTCTTGAGCGCGTTATCTACGTGATATCAGTGTATTCCTAGCTTAACTACTCAATATTATTAATATTAATTTGACGGCAGGTCAATTCCGTTGACTTTTGCTGTATATTGAAAATTCGTCTTTATAACTCTTTGATATAGAGTTTATAATACAATATATTATGAAATATGCAAAATAATGTATTAGAACACTCCAGTTTTCATTATTATTCAGAGATTTACTTTTAGTATATTTTATAAGTCTATTATAGTTAACCTTCGAAGCAAGCTTCAATGGCGATATGTTGGTGCCAGTTGCCAGTAGTTAAGCAAAGATATTAAGAGGCTACTGTACCTTAGCGTCTAGACCGATTTCGAAAGAGATAACGCTACGGATTTCGGATGTGTAAAAGAAAGAGAGTGAGACCGCGAAAATGATCGAAATCTAATAAAATAATTATTGATTACAAGCAAACTACAAAATGAATCAAACAACTGGTTTCAACAACTAAAGAAATAGTTATTACCTACCTGTCAAAGTAAAAGTCATTGACGGCCTCGGTGGCGTGGCGGGCGATTGCTCTGCAGAGACGCAAGAGGCGCGGGTTCGATTCCCGCTGCGGAAGAAATGTTTGCATGATCTGTAAATATTTCTTCCGGGTCTGGGTGTTGTGGTACCATGGTACTCGTAGTTTCTGATACCACAGGGAAACCTAGGGTGGGGTCACGATGTGACTGTATGTGACTGTTGGGTGTTATTTAAATAAAATATATCAAAGTAAAACTCATCTGAAAATATGGTAGGGTTTCTGAGACCTAGGTCAAAACACCAAAACATTGATTTTTCAAGATTTTTTAAATCGTATTATTTTCTCTTATCGTGTTTTCACTTTGAGGAACCAAAGAAAAAAATGTTTAAAATTTTATTTTCTTATTGAATATCACATTTCATTAATGTACAACAGAGTTCTAAATCGATTTTGAAGAGCAAATCCGCTACTTCACACTCTTAAGCAAATGTATGGATGTCATCCGAGCGCAGTATCTATGACATTCGATGACTTTCTAAACATTTGGGCAGAACCTCTGTCGCGGCGTCACTAAGTCGGCGCCTCTGACGTTTGCTTCAAAAGTATTTCTTCCGAAGGTATGTATTTTTGTGTAAACTTAACTCAATTGTAATTGTAAGGCCAAAATTTACTTAGCGCTAATTTTTTTGTCTAGGAATTTAGAAATTTGTATTAAATAAATGCCCATTTTATTATAATATAGCGTATCGAATATTATTTTAGTATTAGACATAAAGTAACCAATATCATTATACATTACTTCTTTGCTGGGAGTAAAAAAACGTGATGTTATAAAGTGCACTTTTTATTTTAATTTAGGTTACTGAAGGTCTAGCACTTAGGGGGCATCCATTAATTACTTTAGGTGATTTTGGCAATTTTTCGTGTGCGTTTTGTTCAACTACGGTTGTACTACATGCCGGTTTTTCTCTCGATGTTTTCCTTCATCGTTTGAGATCGTATCGCACTGGTCAAGTACTGGTATGTTTCTTGCTATGTGATTATTTTGTATTATTATTATTTTGGTTGTCAAACATGACAGCTTCTCCAAATAGCTGACAAATTAGGTGGTTTCAAATAGATACTGTGCGAACAGTAGGAGGTACAGATCATGTACCTACAGAGGTAGGTACTACATGATCACTCCCTGGTCCACCCATCATGAACATATCTGTATTATTTTACATTAGTCTTACAGTTTCCGTTTGTTGTAGTGGCACATAAATGTATTCGTGAAGCATGTGTATTGGATCAAACCATTTGTCAGATGTGCATGACGTAAATTTTATATCGTAAAATATATTATGAATAGGCTCAAAGAATTTGTAAATGTTTTGATCGGCCTTATAAAGACTACGTGATTATGCATTAAATGGTTAAGTTTTCTAATTGCTGTTTTATTTACCTAACTTTTCTATACTAGGTACCTATTATATATTTTTATAAAACTGAGCAGGATATTGATGACCTGGTTTAACTAACTTCCTACTTCTTTTAATATTTCAGCCATTTTATTATTCCATGTTATGTAAGAGGCTACCTTACCATCATGTCCTAGACCGATTTCGAAAGAGATAGCGCTACGGATTTTGGGTGTGTAAAAGAAAAGATTGAGACCGCGCAAAATATTCAAATCAAATAATTGTTACCAAAAAAATACGAAATGAATAAAAAAACTGGTTTCAACAACTAAATAAATAGTGATTACTTACCTACCTGTCAAAGTAAAACTCGTCTGAAAATATAATAAGGTACCCGAGATTTAGATCAAAACATGGATTTTTCAAGATTTTTGTTAATCGTTTTTTTTTTCTCTTATCGTGTTTTCACTTTGACGAATCAAAGCAAATAAAAAAAAATACATTTTCGCCAAATATTTATTTACCAAAATACTCCTCTATCGGTCTACCTTACGGACTACCAAGTATAGACTGATGCGAAGAGTAGGTAATCTAGAAAGACTATAGGTTACAGAGATAAATTCTCATTCATCAGTCATACTAAGTAGGTAGGTACCTACTGAAGTCGCTAGTTGTGTTCTGAAAGGATTAAAAGTGCGCATCAGTTATTTATCATTAATTACTAGGAATCGATAAGACGTACATAACAATATACATACCAACATAACACTAAAGTTACCAGGAATTGCCAATGACTCATTGGATAAGTATAGGTAGATACTTATGTACCTAATAGGCACTGTTTTAAAAACTGTTTTATAATGTTCGGAAGTATCTAGGTACTAAGTATTTCCCGAAAATATCTTATTTCTGCAGAAAATGAAAGTTTTGATCAAAAATAAATTCATTTTTATTTGCAATTCATGAATTCGCGTTAAAACGCTTGCCTTTGTCATGGCGTCTGTTCGTGACGGCACATCTAGATGACTGTCAGTAAACAAGGGTTTTAAACATGAACTCTCAGTGTTAGTTATGTTTGGGACCCTCAGTGCGATAATACATCAAATAAAACTTCTAGCAAGTTATTTGTTTAAGTACGTTCCATACAAAAAACAACGTAAGTCTTTTCTATTAATCATAAGTTATGATGATACTAGCCTATATGTTATTCTGGCGTATGATCTACCTCTGTAGCAAATTTCATTAGAATCCGTTCAGTCGTTTAGGCGTGATTGAGGCACAAACACCCAAACATCCAAACTCACAAACTTTCGCATTTATGATACTAGCTGCCTCCCGCGGCTTTGCTCGCGTGGTATCCGGATAAAAAATAGCCTATATGTTAATCCAGTACATGTATTATGTATATTCCAAGTTTCATTCAAATCCGTTCAGCCGTTTAGGCGTGATTGAAAAGCACAAACATCCAAACTCACAAACTTTCGCATTTATAATATAAGTAGGTAAGAAGTAAGATAAGTAAGATGGCGGCTACTCCTGTCACTCTACGTGACTGCAAATAATTTTTATTTTAAATTTATTTATGGGCTTCACGCTTTGCGACCACATCACCCATATAAAGAAAAAGTAATAGGTACAGTTGAAGTTGAAACCCCAAGCGAGTTTGCAGTGACACTTTATAGGTATCATCGTGTAACCCAACCTACCCGATATCTCCTGTAAGGATGTTCCCACGGAAACGCGTTCGTTCCGGCGTCATATCTTATATCCGGCCGTGACTAATTTCACATTTAAAAACCAAAACTATTTTTTATACTCAGTATCATTTAATTAATTACGATTTTTTTGTTTATTTACTTAGTTGATGAACTAAAATCAAATAATACCATAATTTAAGAACTTATGTTGACTTCCGGTCTAGACAAATCGCCTATACGAATGAACGAAACACGACAACACTTAAATAAATAACATACTAACCAAAAATCACATAGGTACCTACATAGTCCTGACCCCACACTAGGATTCTCTGTGTCGTGGGTATTAGAAACTAAGAGTACCATGGTACCACAACACCCAGACCCGGAAGAAATATTTGCAGAACATGCAAACTTTTTTCCGCAGCGGGAATCGAACCTGCACCTCTCGCGTCTCAGCCGAGCACTCGCCCGCAGCGCCACCAAGGCTGTCAACGTCACTTAGATATGTTTGTTTCGGTTTTAGCGTCCAACTATTACATACGATATCATAAAAGTTGTATAAATTTAACGGGAAAGAAGCCGCGGCGAATGCTTGTATGAAAATAATAACTAAAAACTTAATAAACAAAATCTTATCAATACCTACATAATTACAATGACGTCCCCAATACCTATCTACATCATCCAATAGTCCAATAGAAATTGATTAGGTACAAATGCACTTTACCCTTTGATCCCTCCGAATCGTCATCAACAGCTGTGAATTATTGTACCTTATTCAGTACATTTTACCTAAACTACAGTCTAGTCATTATTATCTTTAGGTAGGTACCTACAGTCACTCAGTAGGATCCCACTGTTGGGCAAAGGTCTTCCCCTTTTCCTCCAGACGTCACCAAATAACAAGAACAGATAGGTAACTTACGAAAAATAATTACCTACCTAGGTATATTAAACAATCGTGACCAAAAGCACTTATTTACCAAAGCCTATTAAATTTCAAATTTCTATACTATCTAGACTACCTACATATGTACAATAAAGATAAAATGCCATTTACCCTGGAATTTTGTTACCTACCGTACATGTTAGCACCAAATATTTAGGTTTAAATCTAGCGTAGGCGGTGCCTAATATAAAAAATAAATCGTAAACTTAAAAGCTAGAGTAACGTAGCCCCATAAAAAACTTATTGGTTTCAATGAAAACTCCTTGGAATGCGACTTTGTTTTTTTAACGAATTCCAAATTAATATTTGATTTAGGCTTCGCAGTCCAGCATCAAAGGCGGGCCGTAAAAAAATTAAAACAAAATCCGAGTTAGCAACAGACGGTCGTTAAAAATGGAAATAAAAATGTGAAAAATGCGAATACTGAACCGAACATTCCAAAGGGAATAAGAGTTTTTAGTCGTAAAAATGCATCGTAAAGCCAAGGCGGGTCCTTTGACGGCTACTCGTGGGTAGAAATACGGATATACAATACACAGCTCAGCTCACAATATTAATGAATACTTACGTGTTTCAGATCAGTCCATTACCAAATACATCAAACAGCTCAATTTAACTCCAGTGTAATGTGTGCCTTATCTTTGAACTAATAGAGTCCATATAAGAATTATCAGAAATTGAACTGAAACGTTATTGGCTGACAAAAACTGCCTAATAATGTTCAATTTTATCGGCCAAACAACATGGTTCATTTTATAGTCGGCCATGTTGTGACTTAGAAATTCTGAGCTGTAGCTCAGCTTCAGCTTAAGGTAGTAAATGAGCTGGTGAACTGCAGTCCAAGTTCTTCTTGTGAGTTACCCATGCCTAACGCAGGCTTTGGCGGTATGTGAATTTGATCTTGCTAACGATGGGACTTCGTTAGGAACCCGAGATTCTGTTCTAAATATAGACTTATATTTTCTGAATTCTAAATATCCAGATTCCAACTAATGATAATAAAGCGTTTGGAAAAAAGTGCCGCGTTTTGATTGTGTAAATACCAAGATTAGATTAATCTACACAACAAATTGATTAAATTCTCCGAAACAGCAATATCGAGAGCATTTATTGAGAGGTCATATACGTAGCCCGCCTGCCGGTCAAACGGACCAATTCACTACCGCATTTAGAACTATTAAAAATAATCATAATTATTGATAGCCATTCCACAACATTACGCTTGCTGTCTCAGAAATACAGCGCTATAAAACTGAGCTCTATCGCCTCGCAATAATGGTTGGAATAAAAAAAATATCAGGCTTGGCGGGAAATGTAAATTTGCGTGGGAGTATATCAGTAGGATTGTACGCGCAGGAGTATCAGTCTAGAGTGGGTCGTGACCGATACTGGTCATTTTGACCGGACACATCGAGACTATTTCTTGTGTTGTGCACGAAAAGTGAGTGAAATGCGTTGGTTGACGGTGGCCGGTGTCCTGTTGTACCTGACTAGATGTAATGACGCGGGAGGTGAGTTTGTAACTACCCTCATTATTATTCACTTATATTACCGCTAGAGTGTACTAGGCCTTTTCCTGTACTAGATAATTTATACAGAGTCAGGAGGCAACTTTTACCTACACTAACGGGACCAAGGCTTGGCCAGCTCCTATAGCATCCTCGTAGCTTAGTTGGAGATTAGGGTTTATTATTATTGCAATTAATAAGGACATTTGTATAATTTAGCATTCAACAAGTCCTAAAAGAACAATGGTTTTAATAATATTGAGAAATTAAACTTGATTTAAAAAAAATCCCCTTTCATACACATCTGTCAATTCTAAAATATAACTTTTAACAACTCTAGAATTGTCCGTTGTTATCACGTCCTAAGTTCGAAAACCTTAAATCTTTTTTTCAAATCCTTTCGCCACACTGCTTCGTAAAAACTAGTGACACGGTTAGAGAAGACTTAGTTATATTCAGTTAGCAATTACATAGGTAGTGCATAAGTACCTAGCAATTATTCTTACACAGATACGTCTACGTACCTAATAGTGGCGTGGTGTCAAACCATAAATGGATGTGATGAGTCTTATTTGTATGGAATTGTTTTGTGACTAAGCTAAAACCAACTAAGGTACCTAAGACACCAATTTAAGAATGTAGGTAAGTCATAATTTTCCTGCCTTTATCCCACCAGCTAATTAAGTTTGGCATATGTTTTCTTTTTCCATCATCTATCACTCCTTTTACACGGATGTCCTCTTTCACGAGCCCTGGTGGTCTAGTTGATAGTGACCCCGCCTTCCGATCCTAAGGTCGTGGGTTCAAATCCAGTCGTGTACCAATGGATTTTTCTGTCCGAAAAATTTATGTGCGCTATAACAGTACTCTCAAACGGTAAAGGAAAACATCGTGAGGAAACCCGCGGCTTAGTCAGCTCCGCACGTATTGACCATAATCTTTCCTGTGGACAACGCCGACTAAGCTGAGAGGATGGAATAGGTGCTGGGCAAGCCTATTCCATCTTAATTCGTTCCGGGCACTACAGCGTCCCGTTTGTGAAGGTAAAAGTTGCCTCCTGACGCTGTATAAATCATCTACTATAGATGGTAAAAGGCCTCTTTTGCACAATAAATCCATCTTTTCTTAAGCTTTACTCTGCCAGTAGGTATTATGAGTAGGTAATTATATTTTTTTAGATTCATTGTATAAGAATATGAAAACTAACAACAATATGTTGATACTTTCAGTCAGTGCTGTGTTCGCCTTTAATTGGTTTGTGTATTACATAATAAACCTAAAGTTATGTTTTTAGTTTTAAGTTAAGATACATATTTGTACAAGTGGGCGAACCTTTTTTGAATAAATAAATAGGTACGTATGTAGGTATGTGTACCGTTTTTGTTTTGACATAAATAGTTTAGCGGCTCCATTAACATGGTGCCAGATAAATGAAGAAAGCTGGTTTAAATTAAAACAATACAAAAAATATAAGCCCTAATTAATTTTGCGGTCTATCATAAAATAGCTGTAGGTACCTATCTGTCTGCGTGGTTTTCCTCATAGGAATATAAAATAGTAAGTAACCTACTTACTTCTGTTTTTCATGTTTGACAAAATTAATAAAAGCGTTAGATACTCTTCGTAGACTGAATTCTGAACCATGATAGTCTCAAATTAAGAAACACAGACCTGCCAAAACATTTTGCTAAAATGGGTTTCCCAAAAGTATCTAAATGTGTCCAATTAGTCAAACTGACCGGTTTCACAAACAAGTTTTATAATAATTGAGATTATCCGCTAATCTTAGACAAAATGTTGTTTTGCACATTTTCCAATTAGGTAAAATTTCCATAAATCATTGCATCTTCGTGCTCGTGGCGTAGCTTAGACGTTCTTGATTGATTGTTGGAGTTAAGCAACGTTATGCGCGGTCACAATTGGGATGGGTGATCGCTCGTAATGCCATTACTAGCTGACATCCGCGGCTTCGCTCGCATGGTACACGTATAAAAAATTTCCTATATGTTAATCCAGCAAACGTACTATGTATATTCCAAGTTTCATTCAAATCCGTTCAGTTGTTTTTGCGTGAAAGAGTAACAAACATCCATATATACAAACTTTCGCCTATAAAATACTAGTAAGGATAAGTTAGTATTTTACAAAAAAAAGTATATAAGTATTCTATCAGCCATCTGGTGCCCATAGTACAAGCTTTGCTTAGCTTGGGGCTAGATGGCACTGTGTGAAATGTCCGCAAATATTTATTATTTATTATCCTGATAAAAATAGACAGGATGGTTCCCACGGTCCGCCAGACATGTCTGATTAAATTGTTGGGGTAAGCACTTTAATTGACCATCTATTTGTGGAACATGATCTCCTCCGGTTGCTAAGGTCGGCTTGAATTTGACAGATGCCCGGTTCCAATATGATACTAACGGACGATGTTTCGTTCATTACCATAGTTTGAAGATCTCAGAATCTGGAACTAGGTCTACAAACTTTAAATAATAAAATAATAATAAATATTTGAGGACATATCACACAGCACCATCTAGCCCCAAGCTAAGCAAAGCTTGTATTATGGGAACCAGATGGCTGATAGAATACATAAATACTTTTTTTTTGTAAATACATACATACTTATAATACCTACATAATACTACAACACCCAGACACGGAAGAAATATTTGCAGAGCATGCAAACATTTCTCCCGCAGAGGGAATCGAACCTGCGCCTCTTGCGTCTCAGCCGAGCACTTGCCCGCCTCGCCACAGAGCCACAGAGGTTTTAAGCAACATTTGTTTTTGTTTAGTGTTTAGTGCAGCAACTGTTATTTATTTATTAGGCAACGCCAACAGAACACATAAATAAAAACTATTATGGATGTTTACAATAGAAAAAATAGTACTATAGAATGTGCTCCAATTATAGGCTTGCACAGCATTGGCAGACAATTGGCAGACATTGGCAGACTGTTACTTCACTGCTGCAAACTAAGCCTTTATAACTTAAATAGCATATCTCTATCATATTTTTTTTAATTCAGACATGAGTCACATGCCTAACTAACATTTATTAACAGAACTAAACTTACAACTAAAAATATAAGTAATTTACACTATACAAAAGAAACAGTCGGGCTATGTAAAGGCCTGTTCAAACAGTCTATAGATAGCGCAACTGATCCAAAAATTCTTGACATAAAAAAACTAAGGCCTTTTACCATCTATAGTAGATGATTTATGCAGCGTCAGGAGGCAACTTTTACCTTCACTAACGGGACGCTGTAGTGCCCGGGACAAATTAAGATGGAGTAGGCTTGCCCAGCACCTGTTCCATCCTCCTCACAGGTTAGTCGGCCTTGTCCACAGGAAAGACATGGTCAATACGTGCGGAGCTAACTAGCCGCTTGATATTAAGGCCTTTATATAAATAACATTTTATACTTTTTATAACTCCTCAAGACGAGATGACGAGGAGAAGAGCTTTAGCCAGCAGACCACCTGTCAGATGAGTCGACGACATCGAAAGGATAGGGGGAAATCACTGGATGAAATTGGGCGAATCCAGATCTGATTGGCACAAAATGGGGGAGGCCTATACCTAGCAGTGGGATGATACGGACTGAGAATGATGATGATGATACCTACTCAAGTCTAAGCTCAAGGATCAATTAGTACAATTGGTGGCAATCGGGCTTTCATTTGCGTTAACTGGTGTCCAATAACGCCGGCGCCAAAACGCGTTTTTTGCTCCCCAATTGGCAGACATTGGACTTTTTATTGATATAAATTTATCAATTGCCGAACGCAAATTACTTTTCCAGACACTTTTGATAATGTCGCCGGCTGATAAACAATAATAAAAATACCATTGGGATACTAATACACTATGCCAACATTCCAACATGCCACTGCGAGCATTGGTGGTCTAGTTAGTAGTGACCCCGCCTTCCGATCCTAAGATGCTGGGTTCAAATCCGGTCGCGTACCAATGGATTTTTCTGTGCGATAAATTTATGTGCGTACCAGTACTCTCAAACGGTGAAGGTAAACATCGTGAAGAAACCCGCGGCTTAGTCAGCTCCGCACGTATTGACCATGTTTTTCCTGTGGACAAGGCCGACTAAGCTGAGAGGATGGAATAGGTGCTGGGCACGCCTACTCCATCTTAATTCGTTCCGGGCACTACAGCGTCCCGTTTGTGAAGGTAAAAGTTGCCTCCTGACGCTGTATAAATCATCTACTATAGATGGTAAAAGGCCTATTATTCAGAGAAATAACTTAATTGCCATTTTTTTTTTAAAGTTAGCTAGTGGTACGCCCCCGACTTCGATCAGTTCGATAAGTAAGCTCGTAAGAGCTAGTGGCCAACTCTTGTGACGGAGTTTTTAGGCCGCCTAAAGGCCTCCGTCGTGGCTTAACGACTTAAAAGCCGGAACCGACAATTTAACGTGCTCTCCGAAGCACGAAAGCGCTCAGCTCGTAATGCCACTTGCGGTAACCCACCCAAATTGTGGCCGCGTACACAACGATCAATCAAGAACGTCTAAGCAAGCTTCGCCATGAGCGCTTCAGTTCGATAATAACTTATTATAATCAATGCATAGCGTGAGGAAGAAAGCTTATCCGGGTTCTAAAATAGGAATGAACATTCAATTTGCACTCGCAATACAACAAGGAAAATATGTTTCCCACAACATAATTGTATCATTGTTCCGTTAATTATATTGGTCGCCATTGTCGGCACGAACCTACTGTTTGTCAGCTAGTTGGAGAAACAAGCACAGTTTTACTACTTAACTCTTATCTTACTTCTTTCTTAATGTTAATGTTTATACAGCTTTCACACCTTGATGCATTTCTTTAGTAAACCTCTACATGTACTGGAGTATCATATAGGCTAATTTTTATCCGGGTACCACAGAAGCGAAGCTGGGCAACAGTTAGTGTAAACCAGGGATCCCCAAACTATTTTGGACAAGTGACCCCTTTTCTAAAATGAACTGTTACCTCGGACCCCCATGGCCAAATTACCTACTTTTAAGATCAACCCCTTATTCATAATGGTCCGCTTACTTAAAACAGCTGCGAGTTTTTCATCTTGTACGAACTTGAGACTTAACATTACTACAACAATGATATTTCCTACAAAAATATTAATAATTCTTAGTACACGTGACACAACATAAACAATACAGTACCTACCTATCTTGAAAGTTTTAAATAAGAACTTGTGTTAATTTAATAGGGGTCGATTTTTAGACCTCGTCGACCCCCAAAATCAGTTTTCGTTTATGTCGACCCCTAGGAAACCGATATCGACCCCAAGGGGTCGACATCGACCACTTTGGGAATCCCTGGTGTAAACGAACATCCCGCGAGTTTGTCCGCGTCGATTTTTTTACAAACTACATACATCTTCCCTGAATTTCGGGAATTCCTTTCTTAGTGTAGGTAAGGTACCCATAAGAAGAATTAATACTTCCCAAGTTTCATGCTTCTAGTAGGTACTGATGGTTTAAGCAGTGCGTTGATTGTCAGTCAGTGAAGTAAGACTTTTACATACACACATGCTATCACGCCCGTATCCCTAATGGGGTGGGCAGAGCCACATGTAAACATAAGAAAACTTGCAGCCACTTCTGATTTAGTCCTAAGATGGATATGGTGAACCATGGTGACAGGTGATGAGCCCATCGCCCATATAAGTGGTCCATCATGTTGGAGAGGATACTATCCCTTAGTCGACTTTTACGACATGCTCGGGGAGAGAAGCAACTGGACGCATTCTACGTGTTTTCTTTACTCCCAGTCCAGCAGAGAAGATTATCTAAATATATAAAAGTCTTACTTCTCTGCTGGAAGTAAAGAAAAAGCATAGAATAGACGACCTCGGTGGCGTGGCGGGCGAATGCTCGGCTGAGACACAAGAGGCGCGGGTTCGATTCCCGCTTCGGGAGAAATGTTTGTATGTTCTGCAAATATTTCTCCCGGGTCTGGGTGTTGTAGTATTATGTATTATAAGTATAAGTATGTATTTACAAAAAAAAAAATTATATAAGTATTCTATCAGCCATCTGGTTCCCATAGTACAAGCTTTGCTTAGTTTGGGGCTAGATGGCGCTGTGTGAAATGTCCACAAATATTTATTTATTTATTTATTTATTTATAGAATGGGTTCAGCTGCTTCTATCCCCGAGCATGTCGTAAAAGTCGACTAAGGGATAGCATCCTCTCCAACATGATGAACCATCTTTGGGCTAGGCTGATCACCTGTCACTATGTTTCAACATATCCATCTTGGGACTTTGAATCAAGAGTGGCTGCAAGTTTTCTTATGATTACTTGTGGCTCTGCCCACCCCATTAGGGATATGAGCGTGATAATATGTATGTATGTAAAAGCTATCCATCTTCTAAGCTTCAAATAAATATAAAACTATCAGCTAGTCCGACTGCCATCGTTCCGAGTATCACGTCATTCCTTATCTCCAAAGGCCACGTTTTCTGTTATAACTTCAAACAGGGTCTCAACATCCGAAACTTCAATCCACAATTATCATAAATTTTCATAGTTTATATTTCTATTGCGGCTATGACAACAAATAATAAAAATAAATGAAATAAAAGGGGGCTCCATACTTACAAGATTTTTTTTAACGTTTTAATAAATAATAATAATAATAAATAACACCCAACAGTCACATACGTAGTCCTGACCCCACACTAGGATTCCCTGTGTCGTAGGTATCAGAAACTACGAGTACCATGGTATCACAACACACAGACCCAGAAGAAATATTTACAGATCATACAGTTCGTAATCGATCTACGAAGCTACCTATTTAAAAAGTACATAGAGTTATAGTTATATTGAAAAGTACATTACAATTGTACGGAACCCTTCGAGTGCGAATTCGACTTGCACTTAACCGGTTTTATTATCATCTGCTGTGGTATTATAGCTTAGTAAAATACATAAGAAACCCTAACCCTAGGAACTGGGATTTCCCGCGTCGTTGAGTTGAAACGTGTTCTACGAAGCAAAACAATAAAAGTGTGCCATAGCGGATAGTGCCATTTGCTCGCCAAAATCGATGTAGAACTCTGCTATACGTTAGTAAAATGTGTTTATTTAAAAAAATATTAAGTTTTTTTTAATATTTCTCTCTGATTCCTCAAAGTAACACGATAAGAGAAAAAAAATATTGAAGAATCCATTTTTTTGGTATGTTTTGATCTAGATCTCTGGAACCCTACATATTTTCAGATGAGTTTTACTTTGACAGGTAGTTAATAACTATGAATTTCTTTAGTTGTTGAAACTAATTTTTTGATTCATTTTGTAGTTTTCTTATTATTAACAATTATTTGATTTCAATATTTTGCGCGGTCTCACTCTGTCTTTCTTTTACACACCCGATATCCGTAGCGCTATCTCTTTCGAAATCGGTCCAGACACGATGATACTGTAGCCTCTTAAAGGCAGGTATAACTAGTAGGTACATAGTGCTTAAGTTAAGACTAGGTTAGGTATACTATACACAAAAGCACTGTTCAGGAACACACCTCCTGTACAAATTAATAAACTGTGTTACGGCAGAAATATTGCAGGTCGTCGCAACCTATTTTTATGTGGGAAGTGAACCCGCACCGCACGTCCCACGCCATATCTATTGGGGTTCTCAAAGGCCCCGTGTTGTGACATCATCGATAAGCTCTTGAATGAACGTGACCCCTGATAAGTGACGCGCTAGCCGCTCTGACGCCAACTTTGACTCCTACATGTGCGCAATACATATCATCATCTCCCTGCCCTTATCCCACTTAAGTGGGGTCGGCACAACATGTTTTCTTCTCCCATTCCCCTCTATCAGCTGTCATTTCAGTATTCACTCCTTTTCTCATATCATCATTCACGCAATCCATCCATCTATTTTTTGGTCTACCTCTACCCTTGTATCCATCCACTTTCATATCTAACATTCTTTTCGTCACATGACATTCATCTCTCCGCATGACATGCCCATACCATGCCAATATTAAATTACTCCTCAACTTTTCCGTCACAGACGCTACTTTCAAACTTCGTCTAATATCTATATTCATTCCGTATCTTATCCATTCTCGTCACGCCACACATCCATCTTAACATTCTAATCTCAATACATATACCAATCCATATTAATTTATTTGTATGAATTTTTTGTTTGCTTCTCTCCCCGAGCATGTCGTAAAAGTCGACTACCTAAGGGATAGTATCCTCTCCAACATGATGAGATACAATAAGCAAGTATTCCCAAGGAGGGTTGACGTTACGACTGTAATGTTACTTTTTTTGGAAATAAATAAATGACTTAAATGACTTAAATGACTTAAATGACTTAAATGACTTAAATGACGTCAGGCAGGCGGCCGGTCATAAAACACCTTAGCCAAAACTCTTACAACATGACCCAAGGATCATGCTGTGCCGACCCCACATACAGTGGGATAAGGGCAGAAAGATGATGACGATAATGATGATTAATTTATTTGTAGGTATAGTAATAGTAATATCTTCCGAAGAACCGGTAACCGCTGGGGTAAACGAGTTCTTGCGTGGAGACTGCGACTCGGCAAACGTAATGTAGGACGCGCACCGGTTAGGTGGAGTGACGATCTGCGAAAAGCTGTTGGCAAAGACTGGATGCATCAAGCCGAAGACAGGGCGCTATAGCGCTCATTAGAGGAGGCCTATGTTCATAGAGTATCTGTGGCAGAGATTACTTGTAATTATAATATGGAGATTGACTTGCTTATTGAAAAAGGCTTCAGGATGCAATTACTCCTTACCTTACCTTTTTGTCAATTTATTTACCCTTATTTTGTAACTTGGCAATAGTCGTTTTCTTAATGTCAACCTAGTCAACTTCGACGGTTTTGTTTGCATGGCGGGCGATTGCTCGCCTGAGACGCAAGAGGCGCGGGTTTTATTCCCGTTGCGGAAGATATGTTTGCATGTTCTGCAAATATTTCTTCCCTGGGTGTTGTGGTACCATGGTACTCGTAGTTTCTGATACCCACGACACAGGGAATTCTAGTGTGGGGTCAGGACTATGTGTACGTGAAAAAAAATCTCCTGCGTGGTAAAAGATTTGACAGGCAAATATTGACATAACTTTTTTAGCTGGATCCGTATCAGAACTGCGAAGTGGGCAGAGACCGTGACAAGAATATTGTTTTGACCAGGTCAGCTGGGGGCAATGACCCCGGACTTAAACACTAAACACTAACAGGTAGATCTGGTATGCACGGTACACTTGCGGACAACCGATGTTGGTTTTAGTTTTATATTATTATGGTTAAATGGAACTCTTATGGTGTGATTTTGTTATTTATCTAAATCTTACTTATATTATAAATGCGAAAATTTGTGAGTTTGGATGTTTGGATGTTTGTGCCTCAATCACGCCTAAACGGCTGAACAGATTTGAATGAAACTTGGAATATACATAGTACATGTACTGGATTAACATATAGGCTATTTTTTATCCGGGTACCACGCGAGCGAAGCCGCGGGCGGCAGCTAGTATATAATAAAACTCTTATGTTATTGACGATTGGCTGATTCAACGCATAGCCACAAAATAAATAATACTACAAGGCACAACCTAACCCTTAAGTTGTAGAAGTATGAAACGTAGAGGGTATATTCTTCTTATGGTTTAGGGGTGAACTAGGAGAGGAATCCTTTTCAAACCTAAACTGCTATACAGATTTAGATGAAATTTGGCAAGCAGATAGTTTGCATCTTGGAGAAGGACTTAACACCCAACAGTCCTGACCCCACACTAGGATTCCCTGTGTCGTGCGTATCAAAAACTACGAGTGCCATGGTACCACAACACCCAGACCCGGAATAAACATTTGCAGAACATGCAAACAATTCTCCCGTAGCGGGAATCGAACCCGCACCTCTTGCGTCTCAGCCGAGCACTCGCCCGACACGCCACCGAAGTCGTCAATATAATAAGCCAAATGCACATGTAAGACAAAATATGCCTGGTTAAAATATTAAACTAAAATTATAAAGGAATTCTCGGGCGTATTTTCTCGATTCTTATTTTCTTGGCCGGCAGTGTAGTGACCTTGATACAAAGCACTGAGAACAGGTCTAGAATCAGGGTGATCTAGCGGTGAAGGGTACCTGACGACATCCTCGTTTCACGCTCTACATGCAAATTAACAGATTATCCGTTTCAAATGTGTTTTTGAAATCCATACACCCCAAACACATACATACCCTTCTTCGCAGTTGGGTAAAAACATTGCCCCATTCAAACTACAGTATCGGTCTTTGTCTACGAAGAGATAGGATTGTTGTTGTTTGTATCCCTGATAGTGGCGAGGAAGTGCGGAGCTTCTGGGAATTACTCAATGATTAGAAAAATAAACATTGTGATTTTTGGGATGATTTTACGAAACAAAACTACAACACTTTATTAACTAAAAACAGAGTTCTACGGAGTTGGTGAGCGAAAACCGCTATTGCAATCTCTCACATAAATCTAACGAAGTTGTTAAACGCTTGCAAAAACGTATTGACATAGTTCGATAGTCAAGTTTTCGTTTATGCACATTGATGATTATGGTATCATCATTTCTTAGGGTTCCGTACCCGAATGATGCCAACGGGACCCTCCGTTTGTCCGTCTATCTGACAGGGGTCTGTATCTCATGAACCGTAATAGGTAGAGAGATGCAATTTTCACAAGGACCGTATGTCTATTGCCGCTATAACAACAAATAATAAAGGGGGGCCTGTACAAGAAACATTTACGTATATCTACGATGGTACGGAACCCTTCGTGTGCGGATTTGACTCTCACTTGGCATCTCCTAAAACGAACCACTGCCACGCTATATACAGAAACTTGTTTCGAAAGTATTTCTTTTTAATAATCCTGTGAATAAATGTTCATAGTTAAACACTTAACTGGATTTATAAGTATAAGTTCATTTTGGACAGAACTATCTCCGTCTGCAATTATGAGGCAATTGTTTGCCGCTAATAATAGGTCTGCAACAATTGCGAGGTTATAGGGCAAATTGAGGACTGTTCGGGACGCTGCGTCGGTCGCCCCGTGACTTGCCAGCCATTGCAAGAAACAAAATAATCATTCAAACCTAAAAAGTTCGGAAACATGTATAATTTTTTATTATACACCGTTATATTATATACATTTAATACACCGTTGCCGATCGACAAGAGCCGTATGATAACAACGCATTTTGATTTGCAAATTGCATTAATTACTAAAAATTACGATGTTTTATAGATGCAACTTTTAAACATTATAATTTATAAAAAAAAATATTTAATAATCAGTTACATACATACATATTATCACGCCCGTATCCCTAATGGGGTAGGCAGAGCCAAAAGTAAACATAAGAAAACTTGCAGCCACTTCTGATTTAGTCCTAAGATGGATATGGTTAACCATGGTGACAGGTGATCAGCCCATCTCCCATATAAGTGGTCCATCATGTTGGAGAAGATATTATCCGTTAGTCGACTTTTACGATATGCTCGGGGAGAGAAGCAGCTAAACCCATTCTATGCTTTTTCTTTACTTCCAGTCCAGCAGAGAAGTAATAAAATATTTAATAATCAGTTATTTATAATCTGATAATAAATGAATAATGCACGAAAGGATTGTTTGAGGCCACACACACCACACTGGTTCGAAAAACTAGTGACATGACTAGTCTTAGTCTTCACTAATCCTAGTCCAGCAGAAGAGTGAAATTATTATTATTAATTTTAGAAACCATGATGCGAATAAGAATAAAATAAATTGCATTCAATTCTGTCTTTTAAGCATTGTTATGTAGAGTACCATTTTAAAACATTACTTTTTCTTTTTCAGCATTAAAATGTCATCCTGGCAATCAAGATCCATTGTGCGCGTTAGAAAAAAAAGAAATATGTACGTAAGTTCTGTTTTCAAATATTTTTGCCAAATCAAGTGACAAAATGAAATCTTTTGCCATATTTTTTTAAGTAAGTTTTATTGGAAAAACAAGACCTACCTCAAGACATACATAAAGTATCAAATTATATAATTATATTTTGTAAAGAAGTCTGTAAAACATCTTCGGATATTCTAACCCTGCGACTTCGTTATCGGGCTTCGGCGAATAGTCGCGTAAAGTGACAGGTGACATAAGATCACGGAATTGACACGACTCAAAATCGCGAAGATTTGCGGTATTGCCCCAGGGTAATTGTTTTTATATGTTCCAGCTCCAATCCAGAACCTCATCGAGAGAGAAACGTCAGAAGCCCAGTGTCTGCCGGGCAGTGAGTGGGAGAGTAACTGTCATCGGTGTCACTGCTCGGAAACAGGCTTCGCGAAGTGCAACGAGCTGGACTCCTGCTTATCATCAGAGCGTGGTAAGTCAACCTTCATATTATTATCACTGACTAGTAAACGCCCCGCAAATTCTTTTCTTCTTCAACAATACAATACTGTAAAACACAAGAAAAACATGAAAAAAATAATAATTAAAACAATATAGGTATATAAATATGCGTCATACAATGGGCGGCCTTATCGCTAAAAGCAATCCCTTCCAGGCAACCTTTGGATGGACAGGACAAAACTTTATAAAAACAAGGACGGCAGTTACATTATTGGAAAAAAAACTAGAGAAATACCTCTCGTAACATTTTATTGTCGTGTATTATTAACTTCATATTCCTGCATAGTCCTCTTGGAGTTGAGCTTCAAGAATTCCTTTCTCAGTACAACCTTAAATCTTAAGAGGAATATACCCTCCAAATTTCGTGCATCTTCAGTTTCATATTTCATTTTCAGTTTCGTGTTTAGGTTGTTCGTTGATTGTTAGTCAGTCGTTCAGTCAGTCAGTAACTGATTGATTGACTGATACTGATTTTGTTCCGGGTTTACTGGTTCAAGTCCCGTCCATGTAGAATTTTTGGTACCTACCTAATTTAAATAATATATACCTTATAGCAGCCGCCCGCGGCTTCGCTCACGCGGTACCCGGATAAAAAGTACCCTATGTCCCATTCCAGCACACGTAGGTAGGTACCTACTAAGCACAAAAAAGTCGAGCAGTTCAACTACTGCCCTGCTCTAAGACCACATAGTAACCCACCTGCAGTGTTAACAGTCCAAAATATTATCGCAACAATTTTTTTAGACGCTAATGAATGTAGTGTAATTTGACATCGACAGTTCCTTATCCATATGTTTTGTATCATCTATTACTAATCTGTGGTATCATCGCTGTCATATGTCAAAATAAAAGTATTCTATTTTTCATGAAAAACATGCCAATAATAAAGAATTTACAGGTAATTATGACATCAACTAAATGAGAAAAATCGGCTCTTTAATTTGATATAGGTTATGTGCAGTTTTAGACCAAAAATTGATTTCAGGTTTTCATCCCTTTTCACCTCTTTAAAGGTTGAATTTTGAAAAATCCCTTCTTAGTACACCCCTACGTACCAAGGTTTACCTACACTGAAAATTTCAAGTCTCTACGTCCAGCGGTTTAGGCTGTGCGTTGTCTGTCAGTCAGTCAGTCAGTCAGTCAGTCAGGACAAAGATTCTTATAATATAAGATTACTAGCAGCCGCCCGCGGCTTCGCTCACGCGGTACCCAGATAAAAAGTACCCTATGTCCCATTCCAGCACACGTAGGTACCTACTATCCTCATTATTCATTATAATATAGTGTAGATACGCTAAACGATGACTAAAGTATTGCCATCTCTTACCATTTCATAATGACAAACAGTGACAGGGCTAACTTTAAGCAATGGCTAACTTTAGCGAACGAATATGAATAATGGTATATAAGTATATTCCGTAGTTTTTGCGTGAAAGAGAAACAAACATACCTAAATCTAAAAATTAAGAAATTTCGGTGAATTTAGTAAAAATTTTGAGAGTTAAGGTCATGGGCGCCGGCAGAAATAATTTCCAGGTGGTGCAGATTTTAGTTTTCTTACAATCTTTGCCGTATATGATTGTTAATAAAAAGATGAAATTTTAGTCTGAATGTTTGAGACATTTACAAATTTCTGACTATTCATTATGAATTTAATATACATATAGGTACCCAGTCGTCACGGCTCACACCTATTTGTTCACGACGATCGAAATTTAAAAATTCTAAATTGGTGGGCCAGGAGTAGTACCGGGATCGATATTAATCGATTTCCATTACTTCTCTGAACGCACCCTTTAAAGTACCGCTACTCTACACCAGATGGCACCAGCATAAATGGGATGAACTTAACAGAGAAAGCGCAATACAGTTTCAATAATTCCTGTTGATCCCGAGATTCCCAAGGGGTGCAAGGGCACCCTCTGGCACCCCCTTGCCGGCACCCATGGTTAAGGTAAACTTTACAAAACGCAACGATAGCGCGTCAAAATTTGATCAGAATTAGCAGCGACATCTAGTTTTCAGACGAAGAATTACGTCAGAACCCATGAATAATCAAGATTAGAAACTTTTTAGACCAGTAATAATTTATGCTTCCTTTCACAGGTAATTTGACATTGACAGTTCCTTTTCCATATGTTTTGTATCATCTATTACTAATCTTTGGTATCATCGCTGTCATAATGTCAAAATAAAAGTATTCTATTTTTCATGAAAAACATGCCAAAAATAAAGAATTTGCAGGTAATTATGACATCAACTAAATGAGAAAAATCGGCTCTTTAATTTGATATAGGTTATGTGCAGTTTTAGACCAAAAATTTATTCCAGGCTTTCATCCCTTTTCACCCCTTTAGAGGTTGAATTTTGAAAAATCCCTTCTTAGTACACCCCTACGTACCAAGGTTTACCTACACTGAAAATTTCAAGTCTCTACGTCCAGCGGTTTAGGCTGTGCGTTGTCTGTCAGTCAGTCAGTCAGTCAGTCAGTCAGTCAGTCAGGACAAAGATTCTTATAATATAAGATTATAATCGTGTTATTATAATGACTTCAATATCTTATTACTTGAGTACTTATTATTACCTACATTAATCTATACGCCTATTCATTGTAAAATACTTACTTCTTATTAAGTAGTTTTTTTACTGTAGCTTACTGCTGACCTTTGGGGTCACTGTGTTAAGGTGTCTGCCCAGTATACCGTTATATTCAAGGACCGTTACCTTTCCAGAACATTGCAAAATTGTTTGTATGAATGTAAAACCTGTTCTTGTTTGTGTTTTGTTTCTGTGGCCCACGCTACAGTTATAAAACTGGCCGTACACCTTTAGCCAGATTCAAGATTATTATCTACTAGCTGCCGTCCGTGGCTTCGCTCGCATGGTACCCGTATAAAAAATAACCTATGTGTTAATCCAGCACATATACTATGTACCTATATTCCAAGTCTCATTCAAATCCGTTCAGCTGTTTAGGCGTGATTGAGGCACAAACATACAAACATCTTCACAAACTTTCACATTTATAATATAGTAGAATTTAGCACCTACCTCGTGGCGTAGCTCGCTTAGGCGTTCTTGATTGATGGCTAAAGTTAAGCAACGATGTGCGCGGTCACAAATTTGGATGGGTGACCGCAAGTGGCATTACGAGCTGAACTCTTCCGTGTTTTGGAAGGCACGTTAAACAGTCGGTCCCGGCTTTTAAGTTGTTAAGTCATGACGGAGGCCTTTAGGCGGCCTAAAAACTCCGTCACTAGAGTTGGCCACTACCTCATACGAAGACACGGCATCTACCTACCTACATTATGTTTTGGTTTCCACCACATGTTACTTATCTTTGTATTAAAACTTGTGATTTCAGTCGAGCCGCTTCACTGTAAGCCACACACGACTTTCAAAAGTGTCGGGAACATCTGTAATTGCTTAGAAGATGGCTCAGTATTGTGCACTTCGCTTCAGCCGCACAGAATTGAAAAAAGAAGTAAGTATATCATCTCTTAAGCGTGGCTTCTTACATGTATCTTCCACGCTTTATCGCGTTACGAACAGGTGTAAATGCAACGTAGATTTAAGACGTGTCCAAATGATCTCCGTGATTTTATGGAATAAAAATTTTTGACTTTGAATTCTCTAATTGTCTGCCCCTAGTCATAATCAAATCGTCACCGTCCCAGCACAAAGAAGCAAAGCAAATTATTCTGAACATGACTTACCGGAGAGACCGGTTATGGAACGTTAGATAATAATATAATAAACATTTGTGGACATTTGACACAGCACCATCTAGCCCCAAACTAAGCAAAGCTTGTACTATGCGCACCAGATGGCTGATACAATACTTTTATACTTTTTTTTAAAATACTTACATACATTTTTAAATACTTATACTACAACACCCAGACCAGGAAGAAATATTACATACACGACGGGATTTGAACCCACGACCTTAGGATCGGAAGACCACCAGTGCTCTCAAGGTGTTTAAAACATACAATTAAAAGACGGCCTTATCCATAGGAGGAATGATATGGTCAATACGTGTGGAGCTGATCAAGCTGATTAAGTTGTTCATAGTGCTATTGGATTTCAGGTCCCGAGGAAAAATGTACACCGGGCACAACTTTCAACATAGAATGCAACACATGTTGGTGCCTGAGCGACGGAAGAGTGGGCTGCACTAAGAAAGGTTGCCTCAACTGGCAAAGTACGTTTATTTATCATTTATTCCATTCATTCCATTCAGTACATTTACACTAGCTGCCGCACGCGGCTTCGCTTGCATGGTACCCGCATAAAAAATAGTCTATATGTTAATCCAGCACATGTAATATGTATATTCCAAGTTTCATTCAAATCCGTTCAGCCGTTTAGGCATGATTGAGGCACAAACATACAAACATCCTCATAAACTTTCAGATTTATAATATAGTAGAATAAATAAGTAGGATATTAATACTCTCAAACGTTGAAGAAAAATATCGTGAGGAAAACCTTAAAGGTTGGGAGACATGATGGTGTCAAGTGCACGAGAGGACTAAATTGAGAAAGTATCAGTGACATGAGAGAACTTGGCCAGGTCAAGGTTTTTGATATAAATATTTATTTTTCAGGTAAACAGAAAAGAGAAATCCCTGAAGCAGTGAGTATTTTGTTAATGAATTTAACGTTTTTTTTTATTCACATTGTATGATTAATTACTCCATAACCAATACCATGTTATGTTGTTATAAAAATGGCCGTAAAAAATTACTTTATTGTATATTTTCTGCGGTGTTTGTGACAGTAACCCTGCGGTTAAACTATCGTAAAACTGCGAAGCTTTGCGTTTTGTTTCCTTGTTTAACCTGTGACTCATCATATGTCACTGTCACTTTAAGTGACAAGTTCGCCGAAGCCCGGTAATGTGGCCTCAGGGTTACTGAGCGTTGTGTGAGCGAGCTTTATGTTGGAACAGCACGCAGCAGGAAACATTTTTGCACACGGTTTAAAAGTGAAAAGGAAATAATATTTACGTTTAAAAGTGGCACATCATAGTGGTGGAAGGTTGCACAGTGTAAAATAATGTTTTTTAAAGAAAATTCTACGTAAGAATATTTTTTTATTTTATTCTTTCGAAACACCTTAAACAATTTTTGTACAAGAAAATGTTTAAGCGGGTAAGTACCTACCTAATGTATTGTATGTATCACTTATAAGCAGACAGAATATGAATGGATTCTGCCTTCTTAAAATATCTGAATTACTCACTTTGGTAACGCTGTACGTTTTACAACTAAAAAAACTGGTTATCTAGTCAGCGCCATCTATCAAGTCAGTTGAAATAATTTTTGAATACTTTAAATGCTTGTTTAACAAAGTGATAGGTACCTTTTATTACTACGCAATTATACAAGCTATTCATTACCCTTTCAGCTACAACTTAAAACCCGCACTAAGCGCTCTGTATGCAAGCCCCACTCCGAGTTCAACGTGGACTGCAACCCGTGTAAATGCGCTGCCAATGGCCTGTCTTACACGTGCACCCATAACGAATGCCTGGAGGGCGATAATACAAACAAGGAGGTCGAAGTCTTTATGGAAACTGAGGTATAACTCAATAAAATTAAAATTAAAATTCGCATATGTGGCACGACATAAAGAAATGAGGATATTAAAACTTCAAACTACTGAGATAAATAATAAATCCTACTTTAATATATCCAATAGATCTCTCAATTGCCAAATTTGGATATGAGGTGTTCCTTCCTCTTTATCTAAATCAGCCAAACATAAATCTACAGTTATTTTCTTAACGCCACATTGTAATTTTTTCATATCAATCAGCCATTTCAATATTTTTATTTCCATTTCTTAATCCCCAAGTTTCCATACCAGGGTACGGACCACATAGAGCAGCATTTAGTCTGCAAGCCGCGGGCTGTGTTCTACGTCGGCTGCAACACCTGCCGTTGCAACTACCAAGGGACAGACTACTCCTGCACGAACAAGCCATGCCCTCTGCCCGCAGATGTTGAACTTTTTCATGAACTGAAGGTACACTTTTATGCTTAAAAAAACAATGTACGCCGCTAAGGTGTAAATCTATAAATGCGAAGGTGAATTATGGAAGAACTTGTAACATTACATAAAAACATGTTTTTTTTTCAGGATATGAAACCGATAATACCATACATTGGAAAAGAAAAGCTTTAAGATAACACTTTACAGAAAATTCGATGGAAGTTTCATCTACATGAAGTACATGAATTCGATATCAAAGTTATTAAATATTTTACTGAACCTGTTTTTTATTCCATAGACGATTCTTTACATGTTGTTCCTACTATAATAAAATGCATTATTACTAACTAACCAAAAACTCGCCGATTCATATCAGTAGCTAGAGATCATATTGTAAGCCTCTATTTGCCAATAAACACACACATATATAAATTTAGATACATATAGGCGGATTTACCGATGAAGACACACATTTCTATTTGTAATGCGCATCTCTGCTGACAATACCAAGATACAAGCTCGATTTTACTCTATGGTAAACCAAAATGTAGCAAATCGTTTAGTAACATGTGTAATTAATATATTTTAAAATGTCAAAGCCTTATTTAAATATCAGTCTACCACCACAATCTTTTTTATATTTATAACTTTACTAGATACCAGTCAAAGTAACAAAATCGAACAGCACCAGAGTTGTCTGTGTCGCAAACAGAATGTTCATCAAGGACTGCAACACTTGCTGGTGCAACGAGGACGGCACCAGCTACTTTTGTACCAGGAGGGTCTGCATAGAGACGCCTGATGATGTTCAGAACCCTGAAGAAGAGGTGACTTGGTGATGGGATATAATCTACCCTTTCGTTGGCAATGCTTTACTTCTAATTATCCGTTTGTAGATTTTGATCCGAAAAGTAGCAATTTGCAGCATGGAATAAGTATAACATGAATATAAAAGTACCAGAAAACATTATGTAAATATACTTACTATGCAAAGCAGAAAAGCTTATAAACTTTTATGTGGAGAAACGGCGACGGTCCGTTTAGGTAACGGGTTTTTGTGCAGCGACCCTTTGAAAAAATATAATTTCACTTTACTTACACTATCGGGCCTCGACAAATGTTTTATACCCTCTTACATCTTACACGTCCTTACCTATAAAAGAACTTAACCTGACCGGCTGACTGATTGATTCATCAGTCAATATCGTGTGACAAAACTACCTGTTGGCTACACCTGTCACTCTGACTTGTCACGTGAGAAGTTCGCCGAAGCTTGGTAGCGTAGCTGCGCAGGGTTAAAAAACATGACGTTTTGGTGGCAGTGCTTTGATTGTGCTTTGTATTTTAGCTTGACTGCGAAGGAGTTAATGTTTTTTTTAGAATCCGTATCATCGAAAAGCAGGAATTTATAGGCATGGATACATACATGACATCTACTTAAATATTATGCTATGTTTTCGGTGCATGAAAAAGTTCCACACAAAAAATAGTGAACAAAAATAAAATTTCAATATATGAATTTGAAAAATTAAAGGACTTGTGAAATACTAGTTGTTGCCCGCGACTTCGTACGCGTGTAGTACATTATTTTGTTCTTTATTCAATAGTTTTCGCAGCGCACGCCAACAACTATTTTGGGTTTTCTACCTATGGTTACAAAATTGCAATTTTCTTACGGATCCCTAATTTTTTTAAATATATTATGGCCTATACTGGTTCCTGATAATGTAGCTTTCTGTTGGTGAAATAATTTTTGAAGTCGGTCCAGTAGTTTCGGAGCCTATTCGTAACAAACAAAAAAATATATTCTCTTTAAGTATAATATTATAGTATGATTGCATGGCTTGGAGATGATGTATTTAAAGTTGCTGTTTTTTGCTAATGCTGGCTCTTCCACACTGCTGCGGCAATACTTAAATATAGGAAATGGAGCTCAGTTTTCTATCTAAGTTCGCCTACAGATAGAAAACAGAGCTCAGATCAACGACCGCAGGTAAGGTTCCCAAAAGGTTGGCGACGTAACCTCGTTGGATAGCTATACTTATCTTTTGTCCGAGGTAAGCGCCAGCCCTTTGGTCATTGGTCACATCCATCAGCTTCTTGGATATCTCCTTGATAAATTATCAACCTGTTTTTAGCTAAAACTCCGTGTGGTGAAGAAGGAATGCAAGCCGTTTGAAATCTTCGAACTAGACTGCAACATGTGCCGATGCAATCCAGACGGGAAGTCCTACTCATGTACTCGACGAGCTTGCGTAGATATTGATGAGAAGGTTTGAAGAAGTTTTACTCGGGATTTCAATGGTGTCGGCTTCCAATATCTTCTTAGCTTGTCAATATTTATTACTAACAGAAAGAAACTTACAACGAATCCCTACTATATTAGAAACTAGCTTTCGCACGCGGCTTCGCTCGCGTGATATCCGGACAAAAAGTAGCCTATATGTTATTCCAGCACACATACTATGTATGTTCCAAGTTTCATTCAAATCCGTTCAGCCGTTACGGCGTGATTGAGGCACAAACATACATCGTCAATGTCCTCTCAAACTTTCGCATTTATAATATTAGTAAGATAGGATGTGAAAGTTTGTAAGGATTTTTGTATGTTTGTGCCTCAATCACGCCGTAATGGCTGAACAGATTTGAATGAAACTTGGAAAATACATAGTATGTCTGCTGGAATAACATATAGGTTACTTTTTATAGCGGCACCACGCGAGCGAAGCCGCGGGCGGCAGCTAGTTGTTGTTGTTGTTGCTAGCCCGTATCATCCCACTGTTGGGCAAAGGCCTCCCCTCGAGTTTTCCAGGTTTTTCGGTCTAAAGCTATTGTCTGCCACTGATAGTCGCTGAAGGTGTCAAGGTCATCGCGCCGTCGCTTGCGTGGTCTACCGCGACGCCGTCTCCCTGTCTCAGGGCTCCACTCAGTGGTAGTTTTGGCCCACAGTTCGTCCGGCATGCGGCAGATATGCCCTGCCCAGTCCCATTTCAGTTTTGAGGCCTTTTGAACTACGTCAGAGACTTGAGTTTTGGAGCGAATAGTGGTGTTTCTTATACGGTCAGTTAGCTTTATGCAGAGTATGCTTCGCTCCATCGCCCTCTGACAAACCTTGAGTTTGAACTTCTGTACACCAGTAAGTGACCAAGTTTGAGCACCGTAGGTTAGAATTGGGAGGATACAGACGTCCATAAGTTTACGTTTTAGAGATAATGGAAGGTCTCCTTTAAAAAGTTCTTTCATCGACCAATAGCTTCGCCAGGCGCTTTCGGTCCGTCTTGCGACTTCCTTATCCTGCCTGTCTTCAAAAGAAACTAATTGGCCGAGATAAACGTACTCATGAACGTATTCCATATTCCCCCCATTCACCGCGATAACCTTTTTAGTGCTGTTTGTCATGACTTTGGTCTTACTCATGTTCATGTGAAATCCAACTTCAAGGCTTGCCGTTGCTAGACCCGCACTGGACCAGCGTGGTGGGTTAAGGTCCAAACCCCTTCGAGTTTATGATGGTACAACATACAGGCAGCTAGTACAAATATAATTTACAAAATAAAAGAAGGCCGCTGCAAACGGTCTATAGATAGCTCACCTGATCCAGTTCATCAGACGGTGGAAGCGTGCCCAACGCTGGCCGCATTGCCACGCTGAATGGCAATACCAATCCGTTGAGCCAGATAAGAACCAGCTCTTGGATCGCGCATTGCATCGACCAGACGCCCTGAAAGAACTTTAGATAGCTCACCTAATCCAGCTCATCTTCTTGGTTATAAGTTTTGTAATACGAATGTATGTAGGTAATAATAATGAGTAATGATTGAGTATTTGTATCTTTTCTTCCTGGCTTTTGTTTTATGCCCTGTGCAAATATCTACCAACGGACGACTGTTCATTCCCGTCAACGGTGTTTTTCTGTTAAAATGTATGGCGTTTTCCGACATAAAACAACGTCGACGATGCGATCTATACTCTGTTAGTAGAATGTTGGAACTGAGCATTAGAAAGCTTAGTTATAAGTTTTGTAATACAAATCTATGTAATAATACCTAAGCTATCTTTATTTCTATCTACTCTTCTTGGTGGTGGACCTTTGTTTAAGTTAATTAATGGGTAAATGATACGGACCATGGTTCACTATCCATCTCGGGACTTTGAATCAGAAGTGGTTGCAAGTTTTGTTATGATTACTTGTGGCTCTGCCCACCCTATTATGGATGCGAGCGTAATAATATGGCATATGGTAGATACGGTCCTAGCGAAAAGCGAGGAGAGGCTTGAGTGGGAATCGCCGATGGGCACCGATTCTCGCTATTCGCTAATCTGTGTCAAAAATCGCGATAATTATATTGATCTTACGTTCAATGAAACGCACGTTGTATTCTTTTGTTAACGTTTTGGTAGGTGCCAAAAAACTATTTATTTCGGTACTTAAGAATTAATATTCATTTATAACAGAATCAACTCTCTCAAATTATTTTTAAGCTAACATAATAGTGGTGTGTTTAATTAAAAACTACTGAATGAAAAAAATCTGAAATGAAATTGTTTATCATAAAAAAATATATTTACTTGTTTTTTTCTGTTTCAGAATGCCACTTCAAGGAGTGCTCGAGCATTACAGGTATTTTATTCATTAATACATACATAATTATCATGCCCGTATCCCTAACGGGGTGGGCGGAACCACAAGTAATCATAAGAAAACTGGCAGCCACTTCTGATCCAAGACCTAGATGAATATGGTGAATCATGGTGACAAGTGATCAGCCCATCGCCCATATAGGTCCCTCAAGTTGGAGAGGATTTTATTCACTATTATATCCTGGTTTTTGAGATTCAGCAATTTTGTCGGACCCTACGTTTAGGTGCAGTAACTATTTGCGAAAGGCTGCTGGATGAGACAGGATGCGTCAAGTCGAAGAGGGCTCTCATTAGGAGAAGCCAGTATATTTCAGTAGTGAACTGCTGGACATACAGTCCACTAGGCTGATGATGATAATGATATTAAGTGAGATCCAATTGCTCCAGGAGCCAGAGAGCAAGCCCAAAACCTGCCAGCCGGGCCAGGAGTTCCGCATGGACTGCAACAAGTGCCTCTGCAATGACGAGGGCCAGGACTTCTCCTGCACCAGGATCGACTGTGCCGCGCTGAACAACAACGGTGGAGCGGACACCTTTGTCGCGCGCAGAAAGAGAGGTAAGACGGGGTTATTTAAATGTGACTAATATTTTCTATTCTCAACTCAGACCAAAAAAAAAGAAAAGACGGCGCGCCGCGTACAACAAAAGTGAAGCCACACAAAACCGTGCTCCTGCAAGTAAACATACACGCTCACGCACACACCTATGCTAAAACAGTCACAATTTGGATGGGTGACTGCAAGTGGCATTACGAGCATGGCACGAGTTATGGCACCGGCACGTTAAATTGTCGGTCCCGGCTTTTAAGTCGCTAAGCCATGACCTTTAGGCGGCCTAAAAACTCCGTCACAAGAGTTGACCACTAGCTCATACGAACTTAAAACTTACTTTTAATTATTGTACTACTAGCAGCCGCCCGCGGCTTCGCTCGCGTGGTACCCGGATAAAAAATAGCCTATAATGTTAATCCAGTACATGTACTATGTATATTCCAAGTTTCATTCAAATCCGTTCAACCGTTTAGGCGTGAAAGAGTAACAAACATCCATACATACAAACTTTCGCGTTTATATCAGTAGGATTTGTTGAATGGTCACACCACGCCTCAAAACTGGTGGTACCCCGTTTAACTGAAGCTTTGGATCTAAAAGTTTTATGAACTTTCCTTTCCTTTCTGAAATGGTATGTCTTCTTCCGTAGACACAACAGCCCGCGTAGAAGTGGACTGCGTGCCGGGCAGCGTGTTCGACCGCGACTGCAATGTCTGCCGCTGTACAACAGATGGGAAGCACGCCGCTTGCACGCTCAAGAGATGCCAGAAAGACAACGACGTCACTACAGGTGAGCCTTTATTAAATAAACTAGCTTATAATACTCATCATCATCATCTTCCTGCTCTTACCCCACTCTATGTGGGGTCGGCACAGCATGACCCTTGGATCATGCTGTAAGAGTTTTGGCTAAGGTGTTTTATGACCGGCCGCCTGCCTGACGACAACCCTCCTTGGGAATACTTGCTTATTGTATCTCATCATGTTGGAGGATACTAATACAATACATACATACTATCCCTTAGTCGACTTTTACGACATGCTCGGGGAGAGAAGCAGCTGGACGCATTCTATATTTTTTCTTTACTCCCAGTCCAGCGAAGAAGTATATATGTATATTCTATTACTCGCTTGGTACCAGGATGAAAAGTAGCCTATATATTATTTCAGTAAGCACTATGTATGTTTCAAATTTCATTCAATCCGTTCAGCGGTTTACATATTTCGTACCCATACCAGGTACCAGTTCTGAAACCCCGGAAGAACGTATAACGTTAACATTTCGCCCGCCGTGGGAATCGAATCCGCCCCTCTCTCTTGCCACTTCGCCATCAATTTCACTCTCGCTTCTAACCATAGACTCCGCGACTTTAAACCCTCAACCCTCGACATTCAACATAGAACCCTCGATCTTCAACCCGCAAACGTCGAAATTCAACCCAGAACCCTCGACCTTCAACCCACAAATCTCGACCTTCAACCCACAGCCCTCAATTAATATTGACACTATATTTACCTACCAGAGCCAAGTCCAGCCTTCCGTTGCACGCCAGGCGATCAGTTCAGACGGGACTGCAATGACTGTACTTGCTCAGCCGATGGCAAGAATGTTTTCTGCACGCTACGTCTCTGTGACGAGGAAATAACGCCTTGAAGCATATCTCACTCATAACCCTGCGGCTACATTATCGGCATTCGGCGAACTTGTCACGTGACAGGTCATATTTGTCACGACATAGCCTTGTCAGTGACAAAGTATCGTAGAGTAGCAAAACGTGAAGCTTCGCAATATCGCGATAGTGTAGCTACAGATTAACATAATTTTCAAAATTCGGCAATTTTGTTCCACCAGTGAAAATGTATTTATTTTTCCGTACCATCAATAAATCAATCTGATTGAAGACTCAAATATTGCTGCGAAAATCTTCTGTGCTGTTTTGATATTTTTTTAATACGTTTTGTATTGTGTTGCAAAATCGCATTGCGGAACTACCGGAAGGAATTTTCGCAGCAGTGTGGAGGAGCCTTAAGGTCCAAGTTTTTAGCTAATATAATTTATTCTTCTACTTTATATTTATCGCAATCTCTAAGGCACGTGTATACACATGTGGCGGAGACGTGGCGGGAGGATGTGGCGCTAACGATTTTTACACAAGTAATATTTAATCTCCACTATATCCTCGTTTCGTCACATATGTATAATTTACTCTATAAATATCTACGTAGGAGACAATTATGTATGCGCCACGTCATCGCCATTCGCCACACCTGTATAAACCATGCCTTGAATATTCTTGATAACATCATAGTAAATACTATTAAGTAAGAGCTGATTTCACTATTTAAACTGAACGGCGTTCAGATTCTAAACTGAGTTTAAGTTCTAAACTGGCGGTCAAGGCTGTCAGTTTTCTTACATTTGACTGTTCTTGAACTCAGTTTAGAGCTAAACGTGTCGTTCAGTAAATTGGGCCTTAGTATGTAGTATTTTTTATTTCATTATAAACGGTTTTAACTGTGCTACATTTTTTGTCATGAAATAGTTATTTAGTTAGGTATGTCATGGTGTCTGTAAGAATGTATTAAGTTGTCGTAACAAAATATTATTTTTATTAGGTAATACAATAAATATTCAAAAAAATATCGAATTCCGTATAAGACAGTTGTAATCAGAAAATTAAGGTTATTTCTGTACATTTGTATTTTTTATGCATTTTAGCTCATGTTTTGTATCATAGTATTTGTGACTATTTTTAAAATATTGGTTTTAGAGAATTGAAGTACTAAAATAGTAGAAAATCATCCTTAAAAACATACTTTGTTCCACAAAACACCTTCTCATGATTTTTATGTCTGTAAACCAATTTATGATGTTTAAAAAACACTTACCAACATTATTCTGAAGTGAAGTGTTGCTTCACTTCAGAATAATGTTGTATGAATGTTGAGTGTGTAATAAATATGAGTATTAGATTTAAATTGTTATTCATGTTTTCGTCAACAGGCGCGGTTTATACACAAGTGGCGGAAACGTGGCGAAGGCGTGGCGACGTTTTCACACGAGTACTTTGTGTCCTCTGCGCAGTATCACGTCTAAAATTCTCAATGTAAAGTGTATTGAGGAGATACTCGTCCGCGCCACGTCATCGCCACTTCTCCCCTACTCGCCACATCTGTATAAATCGTATAATAGAATATAGAATAGAAATAGAAATAGAAATTTATACGATCTGTATAAACACAAAAATTAACCTTTCTCTTGAGTGACACGTCTGATCCGGCCTTAATAAAACTTTACATATTTTTTTAATTACAGTTTATTTTAAGATGTTGGTAACTTAAGTTTATTAGTTAGTGAAATTACTTAGTTAAGTTGAGGTATAATAGTACCGTTATGTATTAATACATACTTAAAGTTATCGAATTAAAATTATTGCAAAATAAAGAGTTTCGATTCAATTTTTGTGTTTTATTTATCCTAGCGGCTGCGCCGAAACCATGTTCTTATCTTTGATTAATTAATTGTCGGTCCCGGCTTTTAAGTCGTTAAGCCATGACGAAGGCCTTTAGGCGGCCTAAAAACTCATATGAACTTACTTACTTATCTTTGATTATACCTTTCTTGGCATACCTCTTACCCGAAATAAATGAATATATTAATATATTATTAATATGCGGAATCTTTAAATGGTCCTTAAATGGAGCCGTTGTTGTCTTCGTGGCACAGGAAATTGTTGTAGATTTTTTTGGCAGATATCGACAACGCTGTGTTATTTAGCATCCGCCGTCCGTTAGCTGCCTATAGGACCCTGGCATATCAGTTACTACGATAGACGTAGCTTGATATTTTTTATGATCATTGTGCTGATATAAAAAGCTCATTAAAAATATAATCAGGCTTCAAATAAGCTAATAATTTACGATCACTAGGTAGTAGGTACTTATAAATTAAAATTGACGTTATCAGTTCTGCGTGAATAATTGGTCAGTTATTCAGTTGTTTTTTCACACCATGTCGGTGTTTTTAATTCTAATTTCAATGATTATAATTGATAAATCTGTTGGAGATAAATTATGTAAGTAAATAATTTCATTTTAATAAGTAATAAGTTGATTATAAGAAACGAATTGTATTATTAATCAAATAAAAACTATAAAAAACTTAAAATAAAAACTTAAAATATTATTATACTGATTACCTTAAAGTTTTTAATGTTATTATAATTTGTCTTTGTAGTGAATTTCTATATGCTAATGATTTCATAATAAAAAATATATTTTATATTAAAAAAAAAAAAAAAAAAAAAATACATCTGAAAAAGGATTGTTTAAGTAAAAAAGGGTCAGAAAGTATTGTTATTGTATTTCAGAAATATTTTAGAAAAAAATTGCTAAATCCAACACAAACTGAGACATTGTTTATTCAGAACGGATACAAGTTGAACAAATATTACAAGCAAAACGATGAGGCTGCAAAGGTTTTGAAACTGTGACGCAGTCTCAACCTCACCTCCTGAACATAGAAGTTGATTCTGTTTACCTAGTAACTAGATAATTATATATCTTTAAACTATCTTAATAGACTAAAGAGAATAATGAAAAAAAAATACAATGAATTATTGAAACTATGAGAATGTGAGTAAGAGTTAAGTAGGTACTGATTGATACACGTACTTGCATGTTGTATCAAATACATTAAGAAGTTGCACATTGCTATGAAAAATAAAGAACGCGTTGAACTCTTTTGTACAAAAAGGTACTTAAATAATTGCGGCCATGCTTTTTGCCAAGATTTATTATCCAAAATGAACACAAACAACATTTTAAAAGAGACATTTATTCTGTATTAAACTTTCAAAACTAATACAAATATAATTTACAAAATACAAAAGAAACAGTCTGGTTATCTAAAAGGCCGTTGCAAACTGTCTATAGATAGCTCACCTTATCCAGCTCATCAGACGGTGGAAGCGTGCCCAAGACGCTGGCCGCATTGCCATTCTGTATTATAGACGTAGCTACTAGCTACGTGTATTTGTATAGATTCTATACACCTATTCATGTTCCTTAATCCTAATAAAATGGAGAGATTTTACTATACCTAGGTAATTTCTGAAAACTTTCTGATTTCACGCGTACCTATCTCAGACCAAATAAAAAGAATATATTCTTATAGTTCACTAGACGACTACTCGTGACGTACTAAGAGCGATGATCATGGTTTTAGTGTATGTGTGTGCGTGAGCGTGTGTTTACATGCAGGAGCACGGTTTTGTGGCTTCACTTTTGTTTTTCGCGGCGCTCCATCTTTTCTTTTATTTGATCTGAGGTACCTATTGTGTGTAGTGCAACCGAAGAAGAAGTGTGTACCATCAGCCACCATCCAGGGGCCGTGTTACGTGTGCGTGTGTCACACGGACGGCGTGTACCACTGCCGACGAGAAACGTGTCACCAAGAGTTGGGTGAGTTGATGATCTTTGGCTTTTCTGCTAATTAGGTTAACTTGTTGAAATAAACAAGACACAAATTATAAAATATATCGACTGTGTAATTAGCTAGTTGTAATGTATTGCGATCGTCTCGAGCGCCGACGTCACGAGGCCAGTTGGAACGCGACCGTCGTACTGAGTGGTTGTGTAACTGTGTGCGTGGTGCGGTGTTGTTGAGCCGAGAAATACTTGAATATATAGGGATAATACACTAGTTGAAACAAAATAGACGAATTACTATGTAAAATACTAACCTACTATAGATATATTTTTGGAATCGGCTATTTTATACATTAATTTGAAAGCCAACAGTCATTACATGGTTCTAACCTCACACTAGGATTTCCTGTGCATTGGGCGTCAGAAACTTCAATACCCCAATACACAGATCGAAAAATATTGGCAAAAAATTCTAACGTTTCTCCCAACGCGGGAATCCAGAACCGCACCTTTCGCGGGTCAGCCAGACAGTCACCTGCCACTCCAAATAGGTCATCATAATGATGATTAATTAACTTCATTCAGTTACTATTTTGTACACAACAATTCAAACATAACCCAAAATATTTCAATATTTTTCAGAAACTTCTAATAAAATAACACGCGAATGCGAACCCAATGAGCTTTACCGCGAAGAAACAACGTTCTGCGCGTGCTCACCCACAGGCCAATGGCGCTCATCCAACTGCAGGGAGAAGTTCCAGAGACTGCCGCTCAAACAGGACCCTATCAAAAAGAACTTAAGAACCAATATCGCTTGCAGACCTAACAGTCTATACGTCGTAGACTGTAACATCTGCCTCTGCACTGACATTGGCATCATCGACTTCAGGTCTTGCACTTCTAGGAGCTGTCCTAAACGCAATAAGGGCGATTATTGCAATCGCGGCGAAGTATACCGATCAAACAACGAGTTCTGCATCTGCAGTAATCTAAACTACTACATAGACCAGCTATGTCTCAAAGTTGTGGACGAAGTCATACATCCCGTACATACAGACAGCATAGCTGAGATTCTGGAGCTTGCTGAACGCTTCAAGAACATAGATGAAGAGAAATGTGAACAGGGTGAAACATTCTCAAAAGATTGCAACACGTGTACATGCCAGGATAGCCGATATGTTTGTACATCAAAAGTATGTTTTGACGATAAAGCTGGTCTGAGGGCAGGATCTAAGCCGTTACAGATACCAGAATTGAAGAGTCTGAATGAGAAATGTATTCCTGGGAAAAAGTACAAGTTGAAGTGTAATACATGCGTTTGCAATAACAATGGGGAACCCCTCTGTACGTCAATGATTTGTCTTCAAGATATAGTGGTTGATGCAGCCGCATTGAGGCAAATGATTGTGTCATATTAATGACAAGATGGCACCATTGCGTGGACACGTCACCACTTTCTAAATTATTACATAAGTAAGATAACATTCGATTAAATGCATTGTATTTTCAATGTATTTTTTTATTCTGTCTAGTGTCACTTGTGTTTTCGAACCAGTATGGTGAAAAGACCTAAAGTGCGCCTCAAAGGCTCGTGCACTTGATACATATTCACTTTTTAGGTTTTACGACATGCCGGTTTCCTCACGAGGTTTCCCTTTACCGTTTAAGAGTACTGATAGAAGGCACGTAAATTTTTGTAAAAGAAAAATACATTGGTACACGGCCGGATTTGAACTCACGGCTATAGGATCGGAAGGCAGGGGCACTACCACAACACCACCAGTACTTTTTATATCATACCCATCTTAACATACTTAAAAAAATCATATATAATCTCTATTTTTTTATTTTTATTTTTATTTTTTTTTATTATATAAAATATGATTGAACAATATTAGATAGATAGAACAATATTCAATGAACTGGTGACGGATTTTTCATTACCATTGGTAATGGTTGTTTAACAGAAAAACAACATTGCTATGAACGATCTATGATCCATTATTAGAAATATTGGAACCGGGCATCGGTGAATATTTTAAAGTAGGAATAATTCTCCCAAAAATGAATGGGTGTAAGGAACATTCAAAAGTTTTAGTTGAATATCATCTTCCAGTCCTTATCCTTTTGTCAGCCATCATCTCTGTACTCATCCCTTTCTCAACCATGTCCTTTTTCAGACAATCAATCCACCATTTATTTGGCCTATCCTCTATCTCTAAACCCATCCACTCCACATTCATACTCATTATTCTTCTCGTAAAAGTTTTTATTGGATATAAGTAACTAGTTATGATTAGTTACTCTGATTAGCATATACCTACATATTTTACAGGCAATTCCACCAAAGAAAGTGAATGCAGTGCTGAGAAATCAAACGTAACACAATTCTGTAAGCGTATCTCTCATATCTACACCACTTGGTATTTGTATCAAAATGTTCTGCTTATTTGTCCATCTAGTAATTTAAGTTTTGCGAGACATAAGAAATAGATTCATTTTGGTTTTGGCTAATTTATTTTATTATTTTTTTCCCAAACGCATTACCTACATTTTTACATGCACCAGCTAGCGTCACCAATTTGGTTATCCACAGACACAAACCATAGAGAATCAAATTGGTTTGCATATTAAATCTGTGTTATATGCAATCCCTAATGGGGTAGATAGAGCCACAAGTAAACATAAGAAAACTTGCAGCCACTTCTGATTTAAAATCCTAAGATGGAAATGGTGAATAATGGTGACAGGTGATCAGCCCATCGCCCATGTGTTGGTATTGAACGTAAGGTGTCTGCATCCACTAATCCGTTTCCATTAACAGTCCAGGCATAAAAATGCAAAGCTAATATCTGTTATTTGTTTGTTAAATTCGTTTAGTTCAGGTATGGCCCGCACAGGACCAAGGAGACTAGCAAAATCGGAAGGAAGCCGAGCCTATGCAATGGGTGACACCACGTTGAAATAATAACGATGATGCTGGCAGAGACTACTAAGGAGATTGATACGGAAATTTTCACTCGTGAATAAAATCTTTTCTTCCAGCAAACGTGACCCTGCGTGCCCGCACCAAAACCGAGCCCGCAATAAAAGAGGGGGACTCCTGCACACCTGGAGTCTCCTACAAGATAGATTGCAACCGCTGCCACTGCTCAGATAAAAAAACCCTGATCTGCACCAAAATGGCGTGCTTTGATTGGTCAAATGTCATCAACCATAAACACGCGAAGAGAGAAGGTCATAAGTTAGTTCAAGCTACCAAGTCCAATCTGCCAGAGTTACCGAGTGGAAAGTGTGTGCCCGGGAAAATATACAGAAAGAAGTGTAATCGATGCTTCTGCAGCAATTTGGGGAAGGCTTCATGCTCGTCCAACAGGAATGGAGCTTGTTCATTTACGAAAGATGGTAAGTACACACACACACACACACACACAAAGGCCTTTTACCATCTATAGTAGGTAGATGATTTAAACAGCGTCAGGAAGCAACTTTTACCTTCACTAACGGGGTGCTGTAGTGTCCGGGACGAATTAAGATGGAGTAGGCTTGCCCAGCACCTATTCCATCCTCTCAGCATAGTCGGCAAGTACACAGATGCATACGTATTATCACGCCCGTATTCCTAATCGGATTGGCAGAACCACAAGTAATCATAAGAAAAATTGCAGCCACTCCTGATTCATAGTCCCAAGATGGATATGGTGACAGGATCAAAATCAGATGACAAATTGTTTGTCAGCAACCACAAGATTATTATACTCTAAGTTTAAAATAATCGTGCTCAAGGCAATTTGACTATCAAATCATCATACAATTCATACAATAATCATACAATTTGAATATATACTTCTATTTTTTATCCGGGTACCACGCGAGCGAAGCCGCGGGTGCTAGTAATATTATAAACGCGAAAGTTTGTATATGGATGTTTGTTACTCTTTCACACAAAAACGGCTAAACGGATTTGAATGAAACTTGGAATATATTATTTAGATTAACATATAGGCTATTTTTTATCTGGGTACCACGGTACAGTTGTTGGGCAAGCCTACTCCATCTTAATTTTTCTCGGGCACTACAGCGTCCCGTTTGTGAAGGTAAAAGTTGCCTCCTGACGCTGTATAAATCATCTAAGCACTATAGATGGTAAAAGGCCTTAGTTTTTTTTTGTCTTCTTTTCAGGTAAACCAAAACCGATCCATAGTCCCTATGACCTCCGCCCCACTTTCAAAAGGAAGGAGTTGAAGGTATTGCCCAGTCTGGCCAGTGCCTCCCAAAAGTGCGAGCCAGGGAAGTCTTACAAGGTCAGCTGTAATATATGCGTATGCACGGATAAAAACAACTTGATTTGCACAAAGTCCCTATGCTTGAGCTTCGATGATGTCAACCGCGTCGAGGCCCAAGAAAGATCAGGTAAATAAATAAATTGTGTTTTTTTTATTTGTGGACATTTCACACAGCGCCATCTAGATCCAAACTAAGCAAAGCTTGTACTATGATAACCAGATGGCTGATAGAATACATATATACTTTTTTTTTGTAAATACATAGGTACTTATAATACATAATACTACCCGGAAGAAATATTTGCACAACATACAAACATTTCTCCCGTAGCGGAATTGAACCCGCGCCTCTTGCGTCTCAGCCGAGCACTCGCCCGCCACGCCACCGTGGTTTTACTATAATAATTATATATATCAGGTTACTTACAATACACACAAGGCATAAGCTAACTCGTATATAAAGTTGCGGCCTATGTCTGTGAGGAGTTGCAATAGCAAAGGGAGGTACGCGACCGGCTTCGAACCCACGACCTTAAGATCGGATGGCGGTGTTACTACCTCTAGCTAGACCAGTGCTGATGATGATAATGAATTATAAACACTTTAGAGGCTTTAACACACTAAAATAAACGTTCTTATCATCACAAAGACCTTCTTTCTTTAAATCTACCATGAGTTTTTGCAGACAGTATTAGACTGAAAATATAATTTACCAATAAATAGATTATTACTGATTATTACTGTAGTAAAATACCGATCTGCCTTACCTCACTCCTTCAACGATCTAGGATGTTCCTAGAAGAAGTCTTCATAAAGAAACCGTGTAAAAAATATCGCAAAGCTCATTTCCTAAATTGTTTGTTAGGACTGCCTTGCTCAGGGAAGACACTAACGAATGAGTCGTGCATATCATGCAAATGCGTGAATCAGAAGACTGAGTGTAAAAAAGTCGAGAACTGTATCATAGAGACGAGAACCAGGCTATCTAAAGGCAGTAAAGACACTCTGAAGATGCAGATAGACCCTATGAAGGATAAATGTGTGCCCGGTGCTATTTATACGTGAGTACATAGTATAAAACAAAGCCGCTTCCCGCTGTCTGTCCCTATGTATGCTTAGATCTTTAAAACTATGCAACGGATTTTGATGCGGTTTTTTATAATAGATTAAAATAATAAATTAATAGAGTGATTCAAGAGGAAGGTTTATATGTAAAATTTAAATGTAGGTTTACATTAAAATAATTATACGGCCAGCGTCTTGGGCACGCTTCCACCGTCTGATGAGCTGGATCAGGTGAGCTATCTATAGACCGTTTGCAACGGCCTTTAGATAGCCCGACTGTTTCTTTTGTATTTTGTAAATTAATTTTGTAATAGTTGTAAGTTTCTTTCTGTTAATAAAGATAAGTTTTACTTGTAAAATACATGCATAATATAGTAGAGAAACACTGATAATTTTAGAAGTTTCTAATGTGATGTCGTAAGTTAACACATTTTTTTGCGCTTACATTATTCTGTAGTATATTTGCACTCGTGCGAAGTTTGGGCGGGTCGCTAGACTTAGTATATAAAACTCGCTACTGACTGACTTACTGACAATCAATACTTAACCATAGAGACATAAAACTTGCAGGGTATATTTCTCTTATATATGCAATAAGAAAGGAAATCCAGAAAAACAACTCCTGGAAGACGCAGCGGAAAGATGAACTTCTTATGAAAAAATATAACGACGATAACAATCCCGCGGAGCGTTTCACAAATGACATTAAAAATGTTACATTCCAAATGCGGTTTCGCTTGTAACCAGATAAAAAGTTGTCTCGAATGAATTGGCTGGCTACCTGCCTCAGGGCTTCGGGAAGTTATGAAAACACTTTAAACTGTTTACGGTGTATAATGGGATATTTTTGATACAATTTAGAAAGACAGAATCTTTCTCGCGTGCCGCTTGGAGGCGCTAGTGGGCATCACAGTACCGTCCACGTGATATGGTGCATTCAAATTCTTACAGCATGATTCAAGGATCATGCTGTGCCGACCCCACATAGAGTGGGATAAGGGCAGGAAGATGATGAGTTTGACGGCAAATAAGTAGTACATAGATACATACTAGTCATAATAAATTAGTTATTGTTTATTCCGCCGTTATGACGTCTATGTATCTAGTCGTGTCATTAGTTATTTAAAACCAGTGTGGTTAAAATGCGCCTCATAATATCCTTTCCTTTTTAGTATCTACGACGTTCCGGTTTCCTCAAGATGTTTTCTTTCGCCATTTGAGAGTATAGCGTACACGAATTCTTCTAAGAGAAAAATCCATTAGTGCAAGAACAGGTTTGACCCACGACCTTGGCCCCTGAAACACATTACTAGTTCGGAAGCCTACGGATTCAGTTACTCTGTAAAACTTTAATTGTGTCAATAAAACCATTTGTTTGTTTTACTTTAGTTTACCTTAGGATCGGAAGGCAGGGCCGCTCCCACTAGAATTCCAAGAAATTCCTCACAAGCTTTAAAAAAAAAACTAAGGCATTTTACCATCTATAGTAGATGATTTATACAGCGTCAGGAGGCAACTTTTACCTTCACAGACGGGAAGCTGTAGTGCCTGGGACGAATTAAGATTTAGATTTGTATTATTATAATAATAGGATAACATGGTTATTTGGAAAATGAGAAAACCGGTTTAGTATTTAAGCCAATAAATATAAAAAAGGTATACATATAGCAAATATTTTTATTTTTCAATACAGATGCCAAAAATCAGCTAGTCCTAGAATGAAAATATACCTACAAAACCGAAGACTTCTTTGTTAGTTCAAGTTGCCATCTTAATAATCTCGTTTCTTGGTCTAGGGACAACTGCAACAGATGCTACTGCCAGCCTGACACATCACTCCGCTGCACGCAGAAGACCTGTCTTAACTACGCGCAGTCCAAGCTCTTGGACGAACAGTTCAAGAGGCTAGAGAGGGAAGGGCTATAAAAGATGAGGAGATAGATTAAACCATCATGAGATTATAGTTTTAAGGTTACTACACGGCAGGAAAATGGAATTGCTTTAACTCATTGTAGGTGCCTACGAGAAATAAGATTTATAACGTGCATACTACTTATGTTTTTCATTATGAAAAATCCCTTCATTATTTTTTACCACAGCGACTTTGGTAGTGACTTGCTGGTGATGTCAAAGTCGATGTGTGGCCGTGGATATTTGATTTGCAATGAATCGCTTCTAATATCCATTTTCACACGACGATTTTGACATCATAAGAGACGACGGCGACTTATGTCGCTGCCGTGGAGACCCTACCATAATGATGAAAAATAAATATAAATTACAAGGAAGCTTAAAACTTAATTCAGAAATTCCGTAACGGAAACTTTATTTAACCAATCATAGGAAAGATAAAACAACAATTTAGGATAAGAGTTTAATGAGATTGGCCGCCCACCAACCGTAAAAAACAATTATAGTATAAAATAATATATCTTTTCATAGTTTAAGTATGTTCAAGACTGTCACATTGTTAGGTTTGATATCTCAGATTCCGTATAGTGTCTCCGTTTTTCGTAAGTACCTCCATATTTTCCGTAGCTTCGAATTTCCATTTTCTAAATTACAAAATGTCTCGATTTTTCAAGGTACATGTATCCCAAACACACAGTTCCAAATGAATGGCCGCGTATGTTATTGTGACGGCTTTGGAAAATGGAGTGAAGCGAATTGTGAAATTGCCCGACGTAGAAATTGCCAGCCAGGCCAAATTATATGGGAGGACTGCAACCAATGCATCTGTCAGGAAAATGGCCAGCTGCAATGCATAGCCACCGCTTGTAGCGATGAAAAAGCCCTGAGCACATCCAAGATTCCTCAGAATTTAGATATAGAAAATCTGTGGTGCTTGCCATTCGTCTCTTATTATATAAATTGTAGTCTCTGCGTCTGCCCGGCTTCGGGCAAAATGATCGACGCTCGGTGCGCGAAAGATGCATCATGTCCCTTTAAAGGCTCAAAAGATTTCTTAGAAGCGGTCAAGAATAACGTCTGCATTCCTAAAGTGATGTATCTCTTCCCCTGTCTCCAATGCCACTGCTCTGACGATGGTTTTTTTCTTATCAGCAAATGCGTAGAGACTTGCCGAAAGCCCCAAATACCTAACCTCGCTAGAAGGTGTATCCCTGAGACGCTGTATCGAAACGAATGCAATATTTGTCGTTGTCCGGAAAACAGCATTGCTAATGAAGAGTTGTGCAGCAAAAACAAATGTAACAACCGATCTATACTACAACCTTTAAATAATCTTAAAAATAAAACAGCAGGATGCCACCGAAATACTTTCACAGATCCAAAATGCTTTTTTTGTGAATGCAACCAAAATGCCACTGTAAATGAAAACTCTTGCTTGGAGTCGGAGTGTAGAAATGTAGCTAATCAGAAAGATGGTTTTGATAAAGGCAGTTGCAGTCCTGGAGAAATGGTTTCATTTTGCACAGAATGTCTTTGCTTAAAAAACGGTCTGACGGACCCGAGGTACTGCACGAATGTCTGTTCGCACCAGCAAAAACTGATGGTACTTGAGTCAGGGATCAAGGAAAGTCTCACCAGCCACAAGATTATTGATAAGGGAGCTATACGGAAAGCTGCGACTAACGAAATGTGTGAACCAAATACAATATATTTAGATGAAGGCAAGTACTGCCTATGCCCAGACAATGGCAACACAAAGCTTAAGATCTGCACATCGGTCACGGAGAAAACTGAAAGTGAAGTCAACAAAACGAAACAAGAACCATCTAATGGCATAGACTTCACAGTGCCATGTGATCCCAGCACGTTCGTGGAGTTCGACTGCAACACTTGTTATTGCCTCAAATCTGGAAGACTAGATCCTAAATGGTGCACTTATGATGACTGTGAGTCAAAGAAGATCATTCAAGAGCGCCATAATAATCCTGACGAAATCGTTGATACAAACGTCTCCTGCGTTCCTGGGTCGATTACAAAAAAAGACTGTAACTTCTGCATCTGTCCATCAAACGGGCTTCTTAAAGACAAGGTCTGCACGAAGAACGTTTGCTTAGGGCTCCGAAACACTTCAACTAATCTGAAACTAACTTGCGAGCCTTTAGTGTACTATAACGTGGACTGTAACACCTGCTACTGCCCCAAAAACGGGCTAAAAAATGTCGCAAAATGCACTAAAAATATATGCGAGAAAAGTTTCTTGAGGACTGAAGCCTGCGCGCCTGGTGACCTCTTCAGTGAAAACTGCAACGTTTGCGTCTGTCCTCCAAACGGGGATAAGTCTGACCGAGTCTGTACTGAACACACTTGCACCGATACTGATACTCCTTGGAAGAAGATATTCAAGCTTTCCCAGAGTCTCCTGACCAATCACGTGCCAGAAGACACGACGAGAAGTCTGGAGCTGTGCTTCCCTGGTGAAGAGTTTGAAGTTGGGTGCAAAGTCTGCGTCTGTCCAGACATGGGGTTGAGAATTTACGCGACTTGCACACATATGCTGTGTGATGAAGATAGGGGAGCTCAAGAAGTAAGATAGCTACATTTTATTTATATGACGACCTCGGAGGAGGGCCAGTTAATGGGGCGGGCTTAATTTCGGGCGAAGCGGGTTTAATTTTCTGATATCTACGATACGGATTTAGTGTGGGGTTAGGACTACGTTTTTCAATGTAAGGTTTTCCTTTATTTGTTTGTCATTTTCAACTAAATAACAATGCAATCTCAATTTTTAGATAATAATGAGTGATGAAGAGTACGGTAATAATGCACATTTACGGACGAAACGTGGTGAAGGACCGAGCTGCATGACATACAACCTCACTGACAGCTCAGAGAGGAAAGAATGTACCCCTGGATCTATCTACATCATCAGGTACATAAGAACCTCTTTTAGGCACGTTTGTTCTTCTCGCCAGACTGTTTTGAATGAGTTAGTAACACCAGTAAGATATCCAGTAACACTAAGTATTTAATTTGAAATAAAACAGGTCAAGTGTGAGTCGAATTCGCACTCGAATGGTTCTGTACCATCGTACATTAAAAAATGTTTCTTGTGTGGGACCTTTTTATTATTTGTTGTTATAGCGGCAATAGAAACACACTCTGTGAAAATTTCAACTCTCGACCTATTACGGTTAATGAGATACAGTCCGCTAACAGACGAACGGACAGCGAAGGCTTAGTAATAGAGTTCCATTGGCACCCTTCGGGTCAGAACCCTCGAACGATGGCGACCTTATGAGCTTGTCTTCACAATGATGTTTTTACTAACCCCCGACGAAAAAGAAGGGTTTTAAAAGTATCGTAGCTCCCAAACGAATGGACTGATCTTGATGCGGTGATGGTTCTTAGTTCTTAGTTTATGAAGATCTGTTAAGGCGTTTGAAGATCATCAGCTGGTTTCCTACTTGACAAAAAGATCTTTCCAACTTTCAATGGTCCCATTGATTTATGATGTTCTTTCGGGTGTCGGAGGTTATTTATTTTTTTAATTTAATAGCTTGTTTAAATTGTCTTTCTTTGGTACAGATGCAGACAATGTATCTGTCCGTATATGGGTAACATCAACCACTTCTGCCGGCCACTGCCGAAGGGCACGTACTGCGAGCAGCCTTTCCCAGGGTTCAACTATATGCCCATGGGCAGAAGGACCGAAGGTAAACACTGATTGCATTACTACCATCACTTACATCGCAGCCAGATGGCATGGCGGATCTACCATTAGACATACTCACAAGCCTAATTGACGTCGATAATTTAAATAAGTAATTTATTTAAATTACTTCTCTGCTGGACTGAAAGTAAAGAAAAAGCATCTCCCTGAGCATGTCGTAAAAGGTGACCAAGGGCTATCCCTTGGTCACCTTAAAGATAACCTTCAAGATACTATTATCTTCTCCAAAATGATGGACCTCTTCAGCCCATCGCCCATATAGATGGGCGATGGGCTGATCACCTGTCACCATGGTTCACCATATCCATCTTAGGAATTTAAATCAGAAGTGGCTGCAAGTTTTCTTATGTTTACTTGTGTCTCTGCCCACCCTATTAGGGATACGGTATGCATGTATGTAAATAAATAAAAAAATCAATAAACTGAGCGTGATTTGGGACACAGCGCACATACATTTTAAGCGAAATTACATCTTCAATGTATCGGTCGTGCGTGAGTGAGTCTGTAGTCCGACTCCACTTGGCCGATTTTCGGAAAGCCATAATCGCATCTTTTTTTGAGAGCTGGATCCATGCTTGATTGGACTAACCGCTGGGTATGGTCCTCCCTTTGCTCCAGCCACTTCTCACGGTCCTGCGCTAGCCTGATCTACGGACGGCCTACAATGCCGACAATGTCAACTTGCTGCTCGATACACAAAGAGCACAAATAGAAAATAGTCCAGTCATATTAGGGTCTCACCTCGGAATGAGAGAGTAATAAGCTGGAAGTAAGTTCGTATGAACTAGCGGCCAACTCTTGTGACGGAGTTTTTTAGTAATAAGATGGAAACTAACTCGTATACCTACTCCTTCATTTTGGCGTTCTAAAAGTTGTCTCAAAAGTCACATCTTTTTAACTTTTTATTTTTATTAAATTACATCCAAAATCTACAAACAAACGAACAATAAAAAGAAATAGAGTCAAGTAAACAAGAAATGTTGATCATTTGGCAAGGTTCCAAGAACACTGGCTGCATTCGCGTTGGTGTATGGCCAAAGAAGTTATTTGCTCTATGAATGAACCAGCCTGATAACGGGCGTTGACTAACAAAGGTGAAATACTGTGAAATCTTATGGAGTGTTGTGCTGTATAAAGTAATGCAATAGATAATGTTAGTGTTTGTTTAAAAAAAGCTTCCAGGTTCAATACGACTTTTAGTTTGAAATATATAATTTTATTTGCAGAGAAGAACAAAACAATGCCTTCCTCGCAATCAGGCAAGAAGACCAATCAGACCATCACAGTCTCTCATCAGCACACTTACCACTCTTGCGACAAGCCAGGCCGCGTGCAGGACGAGTGCTACGTCTGCGACTGCGTGGACCACGTCATTGTCGAGGAACACTGCTTCAAGAGCGATGATGAGGCATGCAGTGATAAGAGGCCGAGTTTCTTGGAGAGTAAAATAGATGTTGCTTAAAATGTCCTTTGATTTTTGTTTAATTTATTGCAATCAAATATATCCTCCATTTTAACGTGAGATTAGATGCTAATAATAGTGTCTTGAATCCTTTAATCCATCGACTAGGTTGCAATAAGTTATTAATTTAAATTATTTTTTATTTAATATCTTAGAAAGTGGGCAATGGGACTTTGAATCAGGAGTGGCTGCAAGTTTTCTTATGATTACTTGTGGCTCTGCCCACCCCATTAGGTTTACTGCCGTGATAATATGTGTCTATGTAGAAGGTACTTACTTTATTGGGTTACTTTTTACTTCTTTTTCTCTGGTTTTATGTTTAATTTGGTTTAAACATGCGTTATGTATGACTTTTTGTTCGCTCAATATTGTTATAGTGTTTTGCTTTTGCTCAAAAGTTTTTTTCCAAACAAGATTAAAATTTGCATATTTTTTAAGTTTGCATGTTTTTGTTTTGTTTATAACTTGTATCGTGTGCCAAATAAACAATAAATAAATAATAAGTAATATAATAAGTTCCAAAACATGTCTCAAGTGGATGAAAGACTTTGAGGCGCACTTTGAATCCTTTCCACAAACTAATTTCAAAGAATGAAGGAAATTCTATCTATGTATTACGATGATTCAGTTAACGTGATTTAATTAACCCAATGTCTTTAGTAATCAATAATCCAATATTAATCATCGAAAACATCCATAAATGGTTGACGAGTAAACTATAAAACTTCATGATCCATTTTTAATAATTCACTAGGTACAGCAGGTAGAGTTGTTCATAATGATCAAATTGTGTATTGTTTCCTTAATAATTACAATTGTTAATGCTGCTTCTGTTCTGTACAAAGGTAAGTTAATTAAAACTATTTGAAACACCTTTCACAACCCTAGTTTTGAAAGAACCAGTACAAAAACAGTGTACATGCGTAATGGTAGCAAAGCTGTATTGACAATATGAACAAGGGTTGTATTTTGTTTTATTTATTTTATATTTATGTCCTAACAAATTCGAAAAAGAAAGCATATTGACAAATTCAATGTAAATTTTCTTTCAGGCGATCCTTTTACAGTCGAACCATGCAACGAAGGAGCAACTATTGAAAACGATTGCAACAATTGCGTGTGTTCCGATAGTCACGTGTATGAATGCTCTTCCAAAAACTCAACAGCTTGTAAAGATGATATAGAAAATGTCTCAACATGTCATGCAAATGTAATTTACGTATTGAATGAAATGATATGCATTTGTAACAAGACTGCTCAGTGGCCTCATGAGCAATGTAAGAAAGTATTCAACTCTCTTCAACCTCCAGAACTTCAAACAGATTGCGAACCAAACACTTACATCAAGAAAGATTGTAATGTATGTAGATGCGGATCTGATAGTAAAGTCGATAATAGTCGTTGCACTAAAAATATCTGTGGAAAAAAAGCTAAAAGCTACTTAATCAAAAGCCGAAGAATCTCAAATGTTTATGGAAACTGCGAAGTCAAGAACTGGTACTCCTTAGCCCCGTGTCAATTCTGTTTCTGCGTGAATGAAAATAAACTAGTTTGCAACACTGGGAATACCAATTCATATAAGCTAGAGTTAGGAGCTTATAATTTAAGCGTTTGCGGCAAAGAACTTATCAGAGAAGCAATTGAGCTTATACCGGAAAACCAAAAGGCTTTAAGATACGGCATTGTAAGTAAAGCAGAATCTTCTACAGCAAAGAATATAGCCTTACAGATCAACGATATTTCAATTGATGTCAATCGAGAAAGAAATCATCTGAAAGACGTCAAAAACCAGAATGATAATGACGAATACTACACAGACTCTGAGGAAAAACCTGTAAAGAACATAGCAAGTATCTCAATACCTTTCAATAATGAAAGCCCGAACGAGAGAAAGGAGTATGAACAAGATATTGAAACGGATAATGAAATGGGTGTTGAAATAGAAGCACCTAAAAGTGAGAATGTCGTTAAAGAAATGGAAGTAAATGTACAAGCCCCCGCTCCCCAACAACTGCCAGGAAAGAAATACATCACAAAACTAACAGAGAATTTCAATTTAGGCGAAGCTCTGAAATTAAATCTGCCCATGGTGTTGGATAAGGTGTTCCAAATGGCTCTTAGGAAATCCATGGTTTCAGTAGATTCAGAATCTAAGTGTATACCTGGAGCTGCTACTATTTTGAAATGTAACGTTTGTTTTTGTATGAAGGAAAATAAACTATTGTGTACGAACAACGTTTGTGAAAATAAATAAAATAATATATATAAATTGACTCATCTACTCTTAAATATTTCATTGAATTCACCACTTCGTAGGCACCTACCATTTCATCTGTAAATAATATTATGTTAATATGTTATGTAATATAAAATAAATAAAATAAAATCACTTTATTTCAAGCATCTTATTGGCTCATAACGGTGGTAGTAAATATACAATAAAATTAAAAGAACACAGACAATAACTTATGTTTAATGAAGTGAATAATATTATGAGTATATATACCTACCTAATATTGTGTTTGGATTATCTAGTGGGTATTTCATTAATGGCATCATTACTAAGATACCTAATAAAAAAAATAGGACTAGGTAGTTAAATTCAGAAGCATAACATAAAAATCACTGCAAGTCGTAAATTGAAAACTGATTAACTTCAGTTCAATCTAGAAATTAAAATGACGAACAACCAATAATTGAAAATATTAACGAGCAATTCTAAATTACAATTGGAAAATGTTACTGCACTGTTTGTTATTTCTTTTGAATTGCATGCCTTTTGTGATCCTGCTTAGATATGAAAAACGTAAGTAAATACGTAGGACTGTAGGAGGATTGTTACTAGATCCATCGGATTCAAAATTCGAAAGTTTTTGGTTCTATAGAAGGGGCCGTCCATAGATCAGTGTTGGACAAACTATTTTTCATGGTCGCTTTCACCTGATCCTAAGGAGGTAGATTCAAAATTCAAACCAGTTTGTCGATGTTGTTCAACTTGACATAGCTTTTGTTTTCAGCTGTAGCATCAAAGCTATGGTTGGAGCGATGCGTTCGCAACGCCCTCGTGTTAAACGAATGCAACTGGTGCTGGTGCAATGAGAACTTCAGGTACACCTGCAACGCCAGGGTCTGTGGGGAGGTTGACATGTTCGGACACTTCAATGGTAAATAACGTGCAATAATACAAGTTCCTTGTCTGGCCCCAGGCTAGGTTTCTGAGTTGCGAGTATCTGAAACTACGATTACCATGATACCACACTTGGGCTCTGAATAAGCGAGAGGTAGGGCGAAATGTAGGTACGGGAGCTTGGACCATGGCCAAAAAAGTAGTGCCCGCGTAGTGGTTGAGCACACATAGTGCTTTGGAAAAGTCTATCAAAGGGCTACAATTATTGATTGACAGAATGCGGATGCGGTTGCTATTGCTGATGCAAATACAAACTTATTTAAAAAAAGAGTATCTAATGTTTTACAATTTACAACTCTATAATAATGGAATCTATAAATCTTATATTATAAGAATCTTTGTCCTGATTGACTGACTGACTGACTGACTGACTGACTGACAGACAACGCACAGCCTAAACCGCTGGACGTAGAGACTTGAAATTTTCAGTGTAGGTAAACCTTGGTACGTAGGGGTGTACTAAGAAGGGATTTTTCAAAATTCAACCTCTAAAGGGGTGAAAAGGGATGAAAACCTGGAATCAATTTTTGGTCTAAAACTGCACATAACCTATATCAAATTAAAGAGCCGATTTTTCTCATTTAGTTGATGTCATAATTACCTGTAAATTCTTTTTTTTTGGCATGTTTTTCATGAAAAATATAATACTTTTATTTTGACATAATGACAGCGATGATACCACAGATTAGTAATAGATGATACAAAACATATGGAAAAGGAACTGTCAATGTCAAATTACATTACATGCATTAGCGTCAAAAAAAAATTGTTGTGATAATATTTTGGACTGTTAACACTGCAGGTGGGTTACTATGTGGTCTTAGAGCAGGGCAGTAGTTGAACTGCTCGACTTTTTGTGCTGGAATGGGACATAGGGTACTTTTTATCTGGGTACCGCGTGAGCGAAGCCGCGGGCGGATGCTTGTAATCTATGTAATTTCAGATGCAATCCAAGAATTACACGTAGGCATGGAAGGGCACGGATCCTGGAGAAGCGCTAAATCAGCCTGCGAGCCAGGAGTCCACTACAGCAGAGGGGACCTCCTCTGTGTCTGCACAGAAGATGGCACCTGGCCCAGCCCCGTCTGCAGAGACACCTTCAGGGTCTTACACTCTGTAGAAGTCCTCAAGAACTTTGAGCTGTCTGAACGTCAAAAATGCTCCCCCACAAAACTGTATCTTGCTGATTGCAACGTTTGCTTCTGCCCATCGACTGGTCGGATTGATCCTAATTTATGCACTCAAAAGGAATGTACTAACGCTAATCTTATTTCAACTAGATCTGTACAAACAGAAACAGATGAGGTGTACGCTGAGTGCAATGTAGATCAAAGATATCGTCTAGGCTGCAAAAACTGTATTTGTCTGAGAAATAACCGTTTGATTTGCGATAACTGTACTAAGGAATCACAATGTGAAGGTAAAGAGCCGGGAGAAAACTTCAATGTGGATTGCAACTTATGCCACTGCGATGCCGAGGGCACAGTCTTCTGTACTATCAACAGATGCCTTCACAGTAAAGAAGAAAAAGAAATACTGAAGGTAGGCGGCAACTCAAAACAAATATACTGGAGAAAACAGGCAGACTTCGAATGTGAGCCAGGAACCAAGTTTATGAAGGACTGCAACATCTGCTACTGCTTCCAAACGAGAGGCAAGATAAAGAAATACGGCTGTACCCTCAATAAATGTTACCGCGGAGACCCAATAAAGAACTGCAATATAGGCGATAAATACACCAAGAACTGTCAAATATGCAGCTGTGGTTTCTACAACAATCTTAAGATGGAGATATGTCAGACTGATCCCTCGTGCTTTAGTAAGCGAAATGGTCGAGAGGTGAGAAACGAATTCAGGAGTATTAGACAAGACTGTGAGCCTTTGCAAGTTTATAAAAATGAGTGTAACACCTGCCGTTGCTCTGTGGATGGTAAAACGATGGTGTGTACTACGAAGCCTTGTGGGGAACAAGAGCCAATTTCCCTAAACATCATACCCGTAATCAAAAATATATCAAGTTGTCCCAAAGGACATTCGTACAAAATCGATTGTAACTTTTGTTTCTGTTTATCCAATGGTAACGCTTTGTGTACCACTATAGACTGTAAAAAGAAAAACTAACATATTAGGCACATTGAACGCTGGGAATTAAAGGAATGGAAGTAATATGTAGGTATAGGTAATGAAATAAAGAGCTTTTTCAATAACTATATTTCAAGAATTTGATAGTTAACATCTAAATTACCTACCTAATCGTCTTTTGTTTTTTAAATCAATCATTCCGAAAAATAAACTCATCGAAAACTTAACTCATTTGTGCATTTTGTTTAAGATCCTTCACAACATCATAATGTTAATAGTCATAGATAAAATAAGTTAACTTAACAAATTAAATTATTAAAATACTGATATCATGTTGTTCAGAGTTGTGCATCGCCTACAACTTTTTATTAAAAGCATGACTCTAAAGCTGGGTACTCACTGAATGTATCATGCAATGTATGTGAACGTCGCAAAAGGCCTGACCGTTTTGCGATTTCGTCTGGATAAGATACATTGCCTTCTACAACAATAGGTAAGTGAATAGGTACTCAGCTCAAGAATAACATATCGAAACATTCGATAGTGAAATTTAATTACTTATTGACATAATCTTTTCAACTATTCGCTCAGGCAACATGCTACAAAAACTAAAATAGAAAATTATTCATAACAATTACTTTTCGAATATAAATAAACATATAAAATAAAGGCTTTAAACATGTTCTTTGAAAAGAATCCTAAAAATACAACTACTATAAAAAAAAAATAAACTGTTTTAAAATCTACAGAACCTAGTTTTTGTAGCACGTTGCATTCAGTTTACTACAAGGTCATCAACTGGAATTTATATAAATGTTACATAAAATAGCACCAGCGGCAACGTAAGCTAGTCGATCTAATTCGTCTACACCACACTCTTCATTCTAATACCCATGAGATTTCACGCTGAATGTGACTATGAAGAAGGCACCATTTTCAGAAATGCATGGCCCCAACCTCAACCTAAGGTATCGCACATTGACTAACACATCAAGTGTTAGTCAATGTGCGTACTTTGATACAAATTTTTGATTCATAGATACAAAATATCCCTTCAGTTTATCACCTGGCTAATCTATGGTCTAACTAAACCATAGTCACATACACGGATAAATTTAATAATTGTGCTAAAACAGATCTGTTTAGTGATAGTATCTTACACGAAGAAAACGGCTTAAAGCAAAGAAAACGGACTGATTTGCTGATTTTGTCATATCAGGCACCGTATTGTATTGTTTTGTAAAAACAGAACATTGAATTGACTATTGGTAAAATGTAAAAAAGAATAATGAAAACCAGTAAATCAGTCAATCGGCACTAAAAAAAATACAATTTCAGCCACACGTCTAGTACCTATGTATACAAATAACATCCGAGGAAAGCCAGCGAACCAGATATCCTAAACAATTTGAAAGGTTCTTTCTCCCAAACTATTTTGTGCGTATAAATAATGTAGAAGCATTCTTGAAAAGCAGCAACGTCGAAAAAAGATCAATAGTTGATTAAAGTTTATGGAATCCTCGCAGTACCCCGTTCGATAACCGGAAATAGTCAAAAATCAAATTTAAAAAAAAACCATCAAAGCACAGAAAGGCGGTGTGCTGATCTGTTAGAGCACACCGCCTGATCGGTCAGAAATTGCCCATAGATTATTTGACGTGAGACTGAAACTGGCAAATAAACAATTCACTATACGTCCAAGCCGACGTTCGCTGACAACAGCTAAAGTCCAAAGGTTTAAGAGAAAGTATCGTTGACCTGCCCGCAGCACGGACGTTTGCTGTCGAAGCAGCTGAAGGTTTAAGAGAAGGTGTCGTTGACCTGCCTGCAGCAGCGGATGAAGGTGGCACGACGTGGCAGCTCTCGCAACTTGGAGGCTCCCACGTAAGTGCACGCGGAGCGTAGGCCGCCGAGGATGTCCTTCACCGTGGCTGTCACATCACCGCGGTACTCCACTTGCACTGTCTTACCTGGAGCAATATTATGGGAGTTATTAGAAACAAGAAGTCTTACAAACTTCCCTCTTTTATTTGCCATCTAGATATACCCATTATGGAACACCTATAATACGGGTGATAGGCTGATCACCTGTCACCATTGGTTACCATTTCCATCTTAGGATTTTAAATCAGAAGTGGCTGAAAGTTTTCTTATGTTTACTTGTGGCTCTGCCTATAAGGGCGTGATAATATGTATGTATGTATATACCCATTAAAAAAGAACTTGGTGCTCACCAACGATTATAAAGATGAAGAATGATATTATAAAGAATTTCTGTGCAAAGTTATCTGCTCGTTCCACAGGTTTAGGCTGTGTGTCAGTCTTTCTAGCCTGGATTTCCAGCAACGGTTTGTTTGCAAATCGTCATAATATCACCTCAGGCTCTCCATAAAACACCCACCTTCTGAAGACCTGTAATCCGCCACAACCCCCGAATGCTTCAGCATAGCGGTGGAAGAGGACATGCCGTAGAACAGCTTGACCTTCTTCCCCTCAGGAGTGGTGAGCAACTCGCCGCCGCACTGGTCGTGGCCGGCGAACATGCCTCCAGCCATCACGAAGTCGGCGCCGGCGCCAAAAGCTTTTGCCACGTCGCCAGGACAAGTGCAGCCACCGTCCTGGAAAGAAATGATGGAGACTTATCACTATTGTATAAAACTATCAATTGTTCATTCAAGCGTTGCCAGCGTTGCCAGCGCGGACTTCTTTGTCCGTTATTGGAGTATTTTGAGCCTCAGAGGACTGTTTGTAGACCATGAGTAAAATGAAGTGCCGTACATTTTCATGCACTAATTACCTACTATTGCTTCAAAAAAGATCCGTAAATGTGCGTCAGAAAAACTCTCTTCTAAAATGAGCGTCAAAAAAAGGCAATCAAAAGGTCACTTCTGACTTCTTGATTCTTAATTCCCGCTGACCCTAAGAATGGTAAAGCCAAATTTTTTGAAAATTGTCTTTATTTATTGTAAAATATCGATGACACGATGACAATAAAAAAATCTCCCAAAACTAGGTATGGAAAGGATTCAACTTACCGAAATAATGTGTCCCTTCAGACCATGCGCTGCGTCTGCGCATTCTATGACAGCTGAGAGCTGCGGGTAGCCCACACCGGTCTTGATGCGAGTTGTGCACACCGAACCCGGTCCGATCCCAACCTTACGAGAGAGCAATAAGAAAGCGTTTATAACGTCATAAAAAAGCTTTAAAATGTATGTTGATAATTTGATTTACCTTGATAATATCAGCGCCAGATAAAATTAGTTCCTCTACCATTTCTCCAGTGACTACATTGCCAGCCTGAAAATGTTACATGATAATTATTTAATCAGTGTATGTTTATAGATTTTTTTAAGAGTTCTTAGTATTATGACTAAACACTTTTGAATTGAGAAGTACTGATTGTACATCATACATATTATCACGCCCATATCCCTAATGGGATGGACAGAACCACAAGTAATCATAAGAAAACTTGCAGCCACTTTTGATTCAAAGACCCAAGATGGGTATGGTGAACCATCCTATTCATGGTGACAGGTGATCAGCCCATCGCCCATATAGATGGTCCATCATGTTGGAGAGGATACTATCCCTCAGTCGACTTTTACGACTGCTTGTAACTAAGGCCTTTTACCATCTATAGTAGATGATTTATACAGCGTCAGGAGGCAACTTTTACCTTCACAGACGGGACGCTGTAGTTCCCGGGACGAATTAAGATGGAGTAGGCTTGCCCAGCACCTATTTCATCCTCTCAGCTTAGTCGGCCTTGTCCACAGGAAAGACATGGTCAATACGTGCGGAGCTGAATAAGCCGCGGGTTTCCTCACGATGTTTTCCTTCACTGTTTGGGAGTACTGGTATAGCGCACATAAATTTTTCACAGTCTATTGGTAGGTACACGACCGGATTTCCGGACCGGCGGGGTCACTACCAACTAGGCCACCAGTGCTCTCACTGGACTGCTTGTAAACTTACAATAATGGTATGCGTGGGGAACGCCGCTCGCACCCTCCGCACATACTCCACGAAGTGCTGGCTGTACCCGTTGGCAACGTCCAGGCACACGAACTTGAGATCCTTCACGCTGTTCAGGATCTCCGACAGTCTATCGAAGTCTGCATCGCCTGTGCCCGAACTCGCGGCTAGAACAGATCAATTTAAACCTATTAAAGGTACAGTAAAATGTACTCTGCTGGACTGGAAGTAAAGAAAAAAACAGAATGTCCAGCTGCTTCTCTCCCCGAGCATGTCGTAAAAGTCGACTAAGGGATAATTAGTATCCTCCAACATGATGAGATATAAGCAAATATAAGTATTCCCAAGGAGGGTTGACGTCAAGCAGGCGGCCAGTCATAAAACACCTTAGCCAAAACTCTGCGCCAACCCCGCATAGAGTGGGATAAGGGCAGGAAGACGATGATGATGATGATGACAAAGTAAAAACAACCTTCGGAGTAAGAAATAGCACTTACCCATGTGTTCTAAGCACTCGGGGTGTTCACTGGCGAATTTAGTCCATTGATCTATGCTGTAGTACTTGTGGATGCATGTGAAGAGTCCGTGCTGTAAATTAAGACAATGAATAAGCGTGGCCCGAACAAACTCCCTTGTGGAACACCTTATGAAAATATTATTACTATAGGTAAGTATATTACATTTTCTTGTGTTATTTTTGCAAAAAGATTAACTTCTAGGATCTGAATTTGTGCACAGTATCTAGTTTCGTGGTCAGTTGCACAGTCCAGTCACAATAACATAACTTCATCAATATTTTTCTGCAGTATTTGATAGAACTGGTGCATTATTATTAAAATTAGGTACATTCAACTAATAATAAGCACTATTACCCTCCCTACATTACGATCATCAATCAAAAAAAGAGAACAACTCCCCTTTTCTTGTGTTAAACCCCCTTAAAGTCCTTATCCTTTTAGGATCGGAAAGATGAGATGACCACTCTTCTAATAATTACACAGGATCAACCGTTCCAAGTCTAGTTTTGTTTCTGTGACTATAATTATAATAATGTTTAATAATAATATTGAAATAACAACAAAGCTTCTTAATCTAGATATTAATTGTCTCCAAACAGGGTAACCTGTATTTTCGAGACCTCCTTCCTTAGTTACTACAAAACAATCACATTATGATCAACGTTAATGCATGCAAAAGTTAATAAATATAGAAAAAACAAAGAATATATAAATGCTAAAATGTTTGTGCTAGTATGTGTGTGTGTGTGTGTGTGTGTAATATGTATGTGACTATGCTGATCCCCTGCTATGGAACTGAATACAGATCAATCGCCATGAGCAGTGTTCATCATCTACCTTAGACAATTCAGTGGCCATCTCGAAGGTGCCGACGGTGTCCATGTTGCTGGCCATCACTGGAACACCCCGGTACGTCTGCCCCGAGTTGCGGAATGTGATCTCCCGGTACACGTCCACCTAGAAACAAACCATCAGCAACTACTACTAGAGAGAGTGGTGAAGGGTTTAGCATACCTACATACATAATACATATTATCAAGCCCGTATCCCTAATGGGGTGGTCAGAACCACAAGTAATCATAAGAAAACTTGCAGCCACTTGTGATTCAAAGTCCTTAGATGAATATGGGTTTAACATATCAAAAAACCTTCCCAATAAAATGCAAAAATCCGCATTGAAATCGGTTCAGTAGTTTTTTGAGGAAAATGATAACAGACTAAGACACAAATAAATAAACTGAGAAATAAACATACAACCACTTAGGCCAAACTCATATGTCAGAAAGAAAGAAAATACATTTAATGATTCATCACACAAATAACTTACAATAACTATATTATATGTATACTGTCTCTGTTCCGTCGTGGGTAAAAATGAATATCGCAAAATTGCATTGGATATAAGATCTACTCTTAGTCATATCACTGGTTTCGGCTAATGCAATCCCGCAGCGATATTGAGGTTGTCGCAAAATAGCATTGAAAGAAACTATTTATTTGGTTCACAAATATAAAAAGTTAAATGAAATTACACTTTATAAGTAAACAAAAATTAATAAAACTGTGAGCCAAAAAGGCAATCACTCAGCGTGTGCTGCAGAAGCCCGGAAGCAACTACGCTGTCCTTACGTGGCACTTTTGTAGAGTGAAATTACTGGCCCGGATGTAAGAGAGCCTATAAAAATGCTTAGTAAATTCCAGCTATCATTTTTAGTTAACCAACTCATGGTGATTTATATCTCCACTTAGCTAATCTATCGAGGTTAGACAAATACATACATACAAACATACTATTATCACGCCTTTATCCCTAATGGGCAGAGCCACAAGTTTGCCAGAAGCTTGCAGCCACTTCTGATTTAAAATCCTAGGATGGATATGGTAACCTTGGTGATAGGTGATCAGTCCATCGCCCATTTTGGTGGTCCATCATTTTGGAGAGGATATCCCTTAGTCGACTTTTACGACATGCTCGGGGAGAGAAGCAGCTGTACGCATTCTATGCTTTTTCTATACTCTTAGTCCAGCAGAGAAGTACCTACGACCTACCTTACCTACCTAACTCTACCTTAGACTAATACCTACGTTTTAATTAACAAAGTGCTAAGCGCTTAACATCTAGTCGCTATTAGTCTATAGAATAATTTATAGGTTAGTTCAGTAACTCTACCATTAATTTATCATACTATACACTTACTATCGATTGTGGTAGATACAATAGCACTACAAATATTGTGCGCCTCGGCAAAGTTCATGCTTCGTATGAAAACCAAATTTGTCCGGTTATTTAAAATATTGTGCGCTTCGGCAATTTTCGTCTAGCTTCTGAAATACGAATCACCGCGATGATGAGCCGCGGCCGAAAACTAGTATGTAATATTATTATACCTAGAGATGTTACCTACAATAATTACGTAGATACTTATTTTTTAAAGGGTTGGTTCAATTATAATTTTAATAGTAAAGGCCTTATACCATCTATAGTAGATGATTTATACAGCGTCAGAAGGCAACTTTTACCTTCACAAACGGGACGCTGTAGTGCCCGGGACGAATTAAGATGGAGTAGGCTTGCCCAGCTTCCATCCTCTCAGCTTAGTCGGCCTTGTCCACAGGAAAGACATGGTCAATACGTGTGGAGCCTTTAATTACGCCGCAGGTTTCCTCACGATGTTTTCCTTCACCGTTTGAGAGTACTGGTAATAGCGCACATAATTTTAATTAATACATTTTTTCGCACAGAAAAATTCATTGGTACACGACCAGGTTTAATCCACGACCTTAGAATCGGAAGGCGGGGTCCCTACCAACTAGACCACCACCTCTCAAAATAGGTACCTGTAGAGTCCTGACTCGCAATAATTGACCCCAAGTAAAGACGGATGTAAGACCTAGTATTTTGGTTGGCTGCGTGCCAAATACCGAGAAACAATTTTAAGCAGACGAAATGAAACTATATGTAAGTGCAGAGTATTTTTATCAGTTTATTTAAAAGTTATTATCTAAATATAAATATTTAAATTAAAACTATGAAACGTAGGTTTGTATATGACACCGTAAAATTGTAAATACTGTTAGATTATAATCTCGCGAGATTGTAAACTGGATACTCACAAAAATTAAAATTACATAAGTACATAAATTAGAATGCTCGTATCCAATATGTTTGGGGAGAAAAGCAGCAAGCGATATATTTTCTTTACTCTATATCTCTGTAGGTATACAACCTGTCCCGAAACTCAACGTCAAGCGGGCACGAGGCGAGGGGGGGGAGTCATACCAGACGTGGGAAAAATAAAAAAAAAACATCCATATCAGTTAGTTCAGTTATAACTGCCAAATTTATGAAAATAAGGAAAATCGACACCTTAAATCACATCTTTAGGTATTGTGGCCACAAATTTCACAATTTTACAGTAATTTTAATAAGTTAATAGAAATAATACGGTCAAAAGTCTAAAAAGTCCCACATCGGTCGCAAGTATATCCACATAGTCCTGAAATCAATAGAATTACTCTATTGTGTGTATCAGAAAATATAGACATTCCTCAGACTTGGTATCAGCATCTTTTACTTTGCTTGTGCCTTTTGACTTGAGAAAAAAACACAATAATCTTTACCGATTGAATCCACTTGGAAAAGGTACTTAGAGCCGGCAAGAAGAAATATTTGCAGAACATGCAAGCATTTCTCCTGCAGCGACAATTGAACCCGCGCCTCTTGCTTCTCAGCCGAGCATTCCACCACGCTACTGAGGCCGTCAGTATTACAGTTATCAAGTAATGAGTTATGTCATGTCGATAAATAACGTAGTGAACGTGAAACAACGTGAGCTATTTGTAGATAAGAGATAAATCTATGTTAAATGACATTTTATACATAGGTACATACATACATATTATCACGCCTGTATCCCCAATGGGGTGGGCAAAACCACAAGTAAACATAAGAAAACTTGCAGCCAGTTCTGATTTAGTCCTAAGATGGATATGGTGAACCATGGTGACAGGTGATCAGCCCAATCGCCCATATATAAGTGGTCCATCATGTTGGTGAGGATACTGTCCTTTAGTCGACTTTTACGACACGCTTGGGGAGAGAAGCAGCTGAACCCATTCTATACTTTTTTACTTCCAGTCCAGCAGATAAGTACTGTATTTGTATCACACAAAAATATATTGTAACAACCTGACATTATGTTGTACGGTGGGACAAACATCCTGTGTTACTAAAATAACGATAAGATTGAGCATTAGTAACAGTCATAATACTAGTGTGCCCCCCTCCCCCCACCCCTGTCACCCCTGTGTCCAAGCATCTGCAAAGATTAATGATTTATGACGTGCAAATGAACTTCAACCTTAGGATAGATTTACCATAGTTTTAGTCGACAGTACAACGTATGTAATAGCCGATACAGTCGTATAAAATATTGACAGGAAGTTTAGGCTATTCGATTATTAAGCGTACAGTGGGCGTACGAACAAGGCGTTGTTTGTACCACATCCGTTGCAACGCAACGAAAAACAAAAATGTTTTAATATTGTCTATAAAACACGTCATCGTTGTAACTATTTTTTAGTCCTTTCTCCGCATTTATTTTGTTTGTTTTGTGTGTGTGCTAAATAAATGTTTTTTTGTTTTTCCTTCTTCATCAAATCTAAGCTTATTTTTGAAAACGTTGAAATTTTCGTGGAAATCTTTATCTAAGTTATAGTTAATCTTTTAGTGACAGCTCGTCCTATTTTTTAATTGATCCCTAGCTGTATAGTATCTAGTTTAATTATTAATGTTTAAGCATTTACCATCTGAAATACGTACTACTACTACTACTACTCACTAGTTCTTTTGCTCTTGTGTATGATAGAAGTGCGCCTCAAAGGCTCCTTTCGTGAACTTGGCGCATGTTTTCGAACGTTTTAGTTCCTGCGACATGCAGGCTTCCTCACGATGTTTTCCTTCGCCGCTTTAGAGCGCATATCTAATATTAAAATCTATTAGTACACGACTCGATTCGGACTCGAACTTACGATCTACTTACTCGCGATATCTTACATCTTACCCAATAAAAGTAAATAACATGAACAAAACACGAAATCTATCCATCGAGACGAAAAATATTTTGTTCTTATATCACGCCGTCAATGAGCTGTGAATAAAACAGCTGAAAGGAAAACTTTCAAGATCTTTTTATTGAATCTGTCTGTGGTCAATTGTTCAAATTAAAATAAACGAGACAATTTCTGAGCCAGACACGAAATCTATTGATCGAACTTTCAGAAAAGGTTTTTATCTACATTATCAATCTGGTTTAATTGATACCGTTGCTACGGTAGTTTGACTGCGTTTTCAGTGCCTACACCTACCTACCGCCTGTCGCAAACTTGAACAGAAAATGTTGCTATCGTATCTTTTGATTATGGTCGATATTATTTACTGCTTTTGTTTTTGTTATCTTTGAATTTCTAGTTTTAGTTTTTGTTAGATTTCATCCATCACAGTAGATTTTTACAGCGTAGAATTTGTGTTATTATACTTAGTTACCTATCATTAAAACATTATGTAAACATATAATATTATATGTTAAAGAAGATATAGTGTGTGTTGGCCAGTGACGCGCTCTGAGGAAAGGTGCACACGTTGAGTGCTAGCCTTTTTGGCTCACAATTTTATTATATTTTGGTTATAACTATGTAAAATCACGCCTATTTCCCATAGGGATAGGCAGAGATCACGGATCTCTATTTGCTACGATCCTGACATACTTCTTTCGTTTCAGTCACTCTCATTACATTCTTCTACATGCTCGTCGGTTTAGGGTACTCTTGACCTGGCCCTTTTCCAAAACGTCGCCAATTTGGTCCAGGTACGTACGCCTAGGTCCTTCCAACGGTACCATTCACACTTTACTTTATTGGCTTTTTCCTCATGGCCTAACTATTTCGCCTAACTGATTTGGCTACGAGGACTAACATATCCTCATGACCGAACTCGTGTCAAAATAGGTAAAGCAAGCACAGTTATCTACTACTTTTAACTTTTATATTTGTGAACCAAATAAATACCTAGTTTATTTCTTTTTTTCTATCTTTTATACGTCATCCGCTAGTTGAATATACCTAGTTATCAGACATTGGTCGTATGACGTTGGTGTTCAATATATGTATTGCATGATTCATGCATTCATTTCTCTCGCAGCGGTAATCGAACGGCACCTGCGTTCCAGCCGAGCATTTCCACCATACCACCGAGGTCTTCACAAATGTAAAAAGGTAATGAAAGTGAAAGTTATTACCAATCTGTTGGTACAATCATAATGTCGTTACGATGATGGTCCATTATTCTTCGGTTCAAACCGAATCGCTTACAATGTTTTATGAGCATTAGTCACGTTTACCAATCTTCCTAAAGGTCTCCACCCAGCGGTCCGTCTCAGCACAACAAGCTTCGTTCTGTCTGGGCGGTCGGTCGCGTTGGTCGGTTGCTCAATCAGTACGCAACTAATAGTAAAATAATCAAAGCACGCCAAAGCACGGCATCTTCCTTGCCGATCGAATCGTCCGCATACGAAACGGGGCATGTATGTATGTTCGTATGAGCTAGTGGCCAACTCTAGTGACGAAGTTTTTAGGCCGCCTAAAGGCCTCCGTCATGGCTTAACGACTTAAAATCCGGGACCGACTGTTAATTGACGGAACGGGGTAATGGGCGGACGTCCTAAAGAGTTTTCATGATGATTTTCCATCGCCATACTTCCATCGATCGATTTAGAAAAGTAGATTGTATATATTTATTTGGTTATCATTTGGTGACTAGGTACTTATCTATATCTATGTCATTATTGGTGGAGGTAAGTTAGGTAGGTACGTAGTATATTGTAACAAATTCTATCCTAAATGCTAAAGATATATACACCAAGTACCTACCTACAATTTTACTAGATTTTTTTAGATTTAAATGTTGCACGAAAAGTCAAGTACATTGTTTTGTTTGTTGTAGTGTCTCAAAAGAACTAATGTGGCAAATGTTACCGTAAGATCCCTTTTTCCCGCCTTATTAATTTTGCTGTAAAGGCTTGTCCAATTTTACTAGAGATACTTTGTGATCATTACACCATCTGTACTACCTAGTTTCACAAACATATAAATATTTCATTTCATTTTATTTCACAAATTTACATTTGAATATTGCTACATTCAACAATGTTTTTTTTATAAAAGTCGACAACAATATTTTGTTTGTTGTAGTGTCCGAGAAGGGCTAATGCTGCAGGTCAATTAGATCCCTGTGTTACATTTACATCTTATGAATAAGTAAGTAGATACATAATATATTATTGTTATTTGGTAACTGTATTCATGTAGGTTTATCATCCAACAGCTGAATTGACGATAGCAATTTCATTATTTATTTATTCTAAAAATACTATTACATACTGGTACCTACCATTCTTCTACTTGTATTGAAAAAAATAACATCTGAAAACATCACTAGGTAACCTACTTAATCGGTAATTTTCATTCTAGGCAATTATAGTATATATTTATGGAGTATACGTTTATTTATCGTATACGTATAAGTATTTACGCAAGGCTTTTAGACGGCCTAAAAACTCCGTCACTAGAGTTGGCCACTAGCTCATACGAACATAAAGTACATACATATCTATACCTTAACTAGTTTTTTTTATTTACCTACGACAAATCTTCAGGTAGGTACCTAAAGTAAATCCGTAAAATTCTATCTGAAGTCCGGGTGAAACCACAGACAAATCCGTACTTAGGATAGTAAAATTCCGACATCCCAGACGAATTTTCCCAGCCTTGATATTTTCAGCTAGTCTCATTAACACTTACGTCGTTCCTGCTTCGCAATGTGCTTCGCTTCGGCCGCAGTAGCACATCTTTGAAGTCCAGCTTCACTTCGTTGATAATATTGGGCATTTTAACAGTTTATCAGACTTATTCACAACAGTGTTGATTTACTTGCGCAACGCGGCGCGATTCCTCAGCGGTTGGTTATTGACTGCCGGGCTCTGGCTGTGTTGCCAGGTTATCAAAACAGAAAATCACCCCAATATGATTTTTTCCGCTACAAATTAAAATACTAAGTAATTCCCTTCTGTATGTCCTTGCGATGTATAAAAGAATAGGAAAAAAAATGTTTGTGAACTCTACATTTATATTAAAGCATCATAAAGTTGAAATGTTTAAAAACTATTGGTACCTTTTCTAAGAATTCTGATATTATCATTGCACCTATATTAGTCTGGATATATTACCTAATTTAATTTAAGAGTTTTTATTATTTTAATTCTAACCTAACGCAGAGTAAACGTTGAGTATAATTAAATATTAAATACTCAATAACTCATTCATTCATTCATTACCCAATAATTAAAAAAAACTTCTCTGCTGGACTGGGAGTAAAAAAACATAGAATGCGTCCAGCTGCTTCTCTCCCCGAGCATGTCGTAAAAGTCGACTAAGAGATAGTATCCTCTCCAACATGATGGACCATCTATATGGGCGATGGGCTGATCACCTGTCACCATGGTGCACCATATCCATCTTGGGACTTTGAATCAGGAGTGGCTGCAAGTTTTCTTATGACTACTTGTGGTTCTGCCCACCCCATTAGGGATATGGGTGTGATAATATACATACACACATTACTCAATTATTGTCATCTTCCTGCCCTTATCCCACTCTATGTGGGGTCGGCGCAGCATAATCCTTGGATCATGCTGCAAAAGTTTTGGCTAAGGTGTTTTATGACCGGCCGCCTGCCTGACATCAACCCTCCTTGGAAATACTTGCTTATTGTATCTCATCATGTTGGAGGATACTATCCCTTAGTCGACTTTTACGACATGCTCGGAGAGAGAAGCAGCTGGACGCATTCTATGTTTTTTTTTCTTTACTCCCAGTCCAGCAGAGAAGTTACATATTACTCAATATTTTATGAAAAAAGTCTAAGCCATTCTAGACAAGAATAACCCGTGAAAACTCCGCCATAGCCATGCACTAGCAACACCGACAGTACTGGTAAGCGTGACACGTGACGTCACAAGGGCGCACAGAAATACCCGCTTTCAGCGGCCGGTGAAGGTTACGGGTTAAACGCTAGACCCGTCACATTACACGTACCTACCTAATAAGGACCAGAAAAACTATAATAATAAATAACACCCAACAGTCACATACATAGTCCTGACCCCACACTAGGATTCCCTGTGTCGTGGGTATCAGAAACTACGAGTACCATGGTACCACAACACCGAGACCCGGAAGAAATATTTACAGATCATGCAAACATTTCTTCCGCAGCGGGAATCGAACCCGCGCCTCTTGCGTCTCTGCCGAGCAAACGCCCGCCAGGCCACCGAGGCCATCTAGAGACCATCATATGCAATTAGAGTTTGGGCTGATTACTACTAATCGTGTCACTAGCTCTTTCGAACCAGTGTGATGAAAGGATTCAAAGTGCGCTTCAGGCTTTATGCATTTGACACAAACATGTTTTCTAACTTTTTTAACCTTTTACTCATGCCCTGTTCCATTTTATGTGGCGCATAATGTATTTTTCTTCCATTTCCCTCAGATAGGAACTGCTGATGGAACGAAAAATAACGCGATGCGGTGGAACTTGGAATTTCGCAGTAACACAGGTGTCGCTGAATTGCACTTCTTTATCAGACAAAATGGCAAAAAAAAAACTTAATTGAAGAAACACAGTTTACTAGTTCAGGAGCCTATGGATTCTATGTTACTCTGTAATACTTTTATGTCAATAACTATAGTTTTTACTTTTTAGGGTTCCGTACCCGAAGAGTGCCAACGGGACCCTATTACTAAGCCACCGCTGTCCGTTCGTCGTCAGCGTCCGTCCGGCTGTATCTCATAAACCGTAATAGGTAGAGTTGAAACTTTCACAGTGCATATTTTTATTGCAGCTATACCAACAAATAATAAGAAGTAAAAGAGGGCCCTATACAAGAAACATTTATTTAATACATAAAAGTCATGTTAAAAGAGCATGTACGATGGTACGGAACCCTTTGTGAGCGAATTCAACTCGCACTTGGCCAGATTTATTTTAATTATCGATACACTTAAAAATTAGGAAACTCAAAACTTGTCTATTCATGGTAAATTCTTTATTATAATTATATACTAGTATTATAAAAGTTACATATAAAAACATAATAATCACGCCGGTATCCCTAACGGGGCGGGCAGAGCTACAAGTAATGGTAATTAAGTAAACTTGCAGCCACTTCATAGGTTACGTCAAAAGGATTTCGAAATCCAATTCCATGATTTTTCCGGTAATTTTCCGCTACCATTCCGACGGATCACTAATTACACAATTCTGTGTCAAGGGGCAATAGTGACGTGGACCTATTTCACGGCTCATTATAGTATAAATTTAGCAAAAACATCTACAGCTTTTAGAAATACCATATTTCAATAATCAATTAATTCATTTATTTTAATATAATATTGCCATTCAGAGTGACAATGCGGCCAGCGTCTTGGGCACGCTTCCACCGTCTGATGAGCTGGATAATTCAGGTGAGCTATCTATAGACCGTTTGCAACGGCCTTTAGATAGCCCGACTGTTTTTTTGTATTAATATATGTCTATCTTTAAGCTATTATATATTTTTTTATTAATTATATGGTGTACATAATGTTGGTGACACTAAATTAAATGAATAAATAAATTAGTAACATTGTTATGTTTGGTATCTGCCAAAAAGCAACATACATTATTAAAAAAAAAATATTTCGTGCCATATATTTTCGACAGAAAAACAACATTTCTATAGTAATTTTAGCTACCTATCATCCGCTAGTAGAATATGGGATTCGGACATCAGTCGCTGATTCCATGTGAAGTCTTCGAAAGCCCAGTGTGGTAAAGGGGTTCTAATGTATGACTCACTTCTAATAAATAAACATAATGGACAGTCCCTAATTGATTATAATCAATCAGCTGGTCGTGCGGTTCACGCGTACGGAAGTTTTATCTTGCCAAATTGAAGTGGCATTGAGCGGCACGCACAGTCAAGGCAGTTATGACGTTTTAATTTTTCAGGGTAAAAATGTTAAGAGAAAAACTAAAAAACATTTTTAATAGAAAATACAGGTACTTTCAACTTGACGGCCTCGATGGCGTGGCGGGCGATTGCTCGGCACAGACGCACGAGGCGGGTTCGATTCCCGCTGCGGAAGAAATGTTTGCATGTTTTGCAAATATTTCTTCCGGGTCTGGGTGTTGTGGTACTATGGTACTCGTAATTTCTGATACCCACGACACAGGGAATCCTAGGGGGTCAGGACTGCGTATGTGACTGTTGGGTGTTATTATTATTATTAGTTTAAAATATTAGAGAAAAGTATGTACTTAGATACTATGTAAAGAAATGTTGTTGACACTTAAAGTGTTAATTGACTAAGACCACGAATCTGGGGAGTGGTGAGTAATGGGGTCACGAATCTGGGGAGTAGTCACTACGTAAGTCAGTGCGCTATAGGAAAAATGATCTAAGGAACCTTTTACTCTTTTTTGTTAAAACATTTTCGGCATGGTACATTCTTTTTCCAATGGTTGGTTGGCCATGAAAATGGGTGACGTACGTTTGAGTCAAGAAGTTCTGCGAATAAACGTTTGTCTATGTCTGTGACGTCAGACTACGTTAGACAAGTGAAGCCACGCAAGATACCTATGCTAAAATAATCATTATCATCATCATCTTCCTGCCCTTATCCCACTCTATGTGGGGTCGGCATGATCCTTGGATCATGTTGTAAGAATTTTGGCTAAGGTGTTTTATGACCGGCCGCCTGCCTGACGTCAACCCTCCTTGGGAATACTTGCTTATTGTATCTCATCATGTTGGAGGATACTATCCCTTAGTCGACTTTTACGACATGCTCGGGGAGAGAAGCAGCTGGACGCACTCTATGTTTTTTTCTTTACTCCCAGTCCAGCAGAGAAGTTATGCTATGCTAAAATAATATACCATTTAAAATTTAATGTTTTATTAACTGTAAATGAATATCAAATTATTATGTAATAAATTACCTATACAGGAGTGGTGGGGCTGTCAACCCGCGAGGTACGATCAGACACGGCTTTGGTAGACTCTGAAAATTTTACAATGAATTACGGTTATTATTAAAGACATTGAAAAGGTCAGGGCCAAGAATCAATAGGAAAATTCCTGAAAAAGCTGCCTGTACTATTCTGCCCTCCTAGTGAAGAACGCAGTAACTATGTCAAATATGTTTTAATACGTGAGTGAGAACAGAATGTTGTATTTTGTTAGGCGATTCTCCGAATATGTATCTGACTAATTTCTGTCAAAAATGCTAGTTGCTGCGTTCTTCACTAGGAGACCAGTCGTGTTACTAGCTCTTTCAAACCAGTGTGGTGAAAGGATTTAAGGAGGTCGTCAAAAAGATAGTGTGCGATGGCGCTTATTAGGGGAGGACTATGTCCAGTAGTGGACTGCTATAAGCTGATGATGATGATGATGCCGCATGCGACTTTTCGGTATTTCATTTTTATCGCATGCGATTTGTGACTGGCATAGGAGTTAGCCATCCATTTTACGATGAACTAACCATAATAAACTGATCGATTTCGACAAATACGGTATCGTTAGACTTATAAATCTGATTAGACAGATTAACCCCCGAATACTCAAGGGCGACTCAGAGTTGAGCACGTCTCAAGTCACGGTTTTTTGACAGTTTTTGATGACTTTCGTCACTTGAGACGTGCTCAACTCTGAGATGCGTTTGAGAATTCGGGGGTTAGATATTGAAGTGTCAAAAAATTCAATATGGCGGCTGCAACTATGTTGCCTAAACTCTACGCAGGGTATTTGTTTAGGCAATATTTTATTTAGCTCAATTGAGAATAAACGTTCTGTTTTCCGTCCTCTATTTATATTGGCGGCGCTGAAGCGGTCGGTATCTAATTAAACGAGTGGCACTGACGTCACAATCTAGGATAAATTGCACAACGATATCTGGAACTTTTTCCAAAAATATTCCATTCATGGAGTATCTAACAGTTCACTATTTTCATAATATGTGGAATTTAGAAGTCTTCTCGTTGGTAAGAAAATGAATTGACATATTATAAGGTTTTTGTTGCATCACCCAACGCCTTGTGATTTGTCATTCTATCTAATGCCCGGTTCTAATATTATACTAACGGACTACGGATCGCTCATTTTCATACCAACGTTACTTGTTAGCGCCATAAGTTTTTTTATAGACAACATTACATTGTGTCGCATTGTAATATGGAATGATCTGTCATCCGTAGAATATTGGAACTGTGCATAAAAATCACGGCTGTCTACCCTGTCAGTCATCGTCCCGGAGCAAAAATGTCCTGCTAAAAATTTGCTTATATTTTTTTCACTTTACTCTTTTATGCCGATAAATATAGGTTAGTCCTGTTTACATAATATACAATACAATATTTTTTTATTGTAAAAACACAAGAAATCATTTAATATAAAACAAAATAGGCACTTCACACATGCGTAATACAATAGGCGGCCTTATCGTTAAAAGCGATCTTTTCCAGGCCACCTTTGGATGGACAGGACATAACTTTGAAAGACAACGAAGCGTGAAGAAGACATAATTTTGTCTACTGTTAGGTACATACTTACATAGGTGGTTTTGAAATAAGGTTGCATGAACAACATTCTGATACATTGTTTATGTCACTAATTTTTTCGAACCAGTGAGGTGAAAGGATTTAAAGTGCGCCTGAGACACCTTGAAACATTTTTCTAATTCTTTTTTCTTGTTCTACGACATGCCGACTTCCTTACAATGTATGCACATATATTTTTCGAACTGAAAAATACATTGGTGCACGACCGGTTTCGAGCCCACAACCCACTAGACCACCAGTGCCCTCATGTGTTCTTTGACCTTACCTTCTTTGACCCCGGCAGCGGCAGCGGCGGCCCAGTCGTCCACATGGGGAGTGAATACGGCCTCCTTGTAATTCCCATAGCCGTCGCATTCCACGTCAGAATTGGTGCGACATTTCTCCCTCGCGCAATCTATGCGGAAACATTATGTATCTAACCCCCGAATACTCAAACACATCTCAAAGTTGAGCACGTCTCAAATGACGGTTTTTTTGACAAATTTTCATCAGAAACTGTTAAAAAACCGTGAGTTGCGACGTGCTCAACTCTGAGTCGCGTTTGAGTATTCGGAGGTTACCTATACAAACAAGCTTTAACTTCGAGACCAATATCCAAACTTTCAGATGGAATTCGTTGCATTACTAACCGTCTCGTCATTTTGTCTTAATCCATTAAAAAAACAAAGAAAACTTCACGATTTAGCTACGGCTGGATGCCTAAATAAATATTATCGGACATTTCAGACAGCGCCATCTAGGCCAAACTAAGCAAAGCTTGTAGTATGGGAACCAGATGGCTATGGCCGACACTATTGATTATAGAGCAAAATAATGTAGGTACTACACGCGTACGAAGTCGCGGGCAACAGCTAGTATACATTAAAACACTTTCGCTCTGCTTTTGTTAGTAGAATATGATAGGTACCACAGTTCATGTTTGAGACTTCTACTCTTGGCACTTTGATCCCGTGTATGAAGGCACCATCCTCTAAAGCGCAGTAACAGACGAACCGACGACACTAGAAAATTAAACTTATTATAACACTTTAGTGAACATGAGAGCACTTGGTGGTCTAGTTGGTAGTGACCCCGTCTTCTGATCCTAAGGTGGTGGGCTCAAATCCGCTCGTGTACCAATGGATTTTTCTGTGAGAATTTATGTGTGTTTTTTTTATTTAATTAATTAGTACGGCACAACCAATTACACTAACTAAATCACAAAAACATAAGGAAAATAAAATCACAGCAACAATAACAAAATTCATAATAATCAGGTTTCAAATATTCAAGATTAAGTAAAAAAAATAATTATTATAATGTCAAAATTCATTCATCCGTCATTCTCACAATTCCTCAAGCACAACAACATAAGTCTCTTCCAATATACCAGTACGCTCAAACGGTGAAGGAAAACATCGTGAGGAAACCGGCATATCGCAGAACAAAACGTCATCTGATAATGTCGTCTGTATAGTCGTCATACATGGATATTATAAAATGAAATGAAAATGAAACATAGAACTGCAAACAATCCTGTAAAGTGAAAAAAGTTCGAATACAAGTAATGGAGTAAAGTAGTAAATGACCAGCTCCTATGCTATTTCTCTTCTCTAAAAAAACTAAGGCAAAGGTGCCATCTATAGTACCTAGATGATTTTAGTCTTAGTTTATTGAAAAAGGCTTTTTAAAGCCGCAATATTGGATTTTCTCAAATCAAAAAATGTGTAAGAAAAGTATCATAGGCTACCTATAACAATTTCATTATCTAGACGAATCAAACGACTTCTTATTTGTCAAAATCCGTCCAGCCGTTTGGACTACAGCTTCGGCCAAAGGAATGCAGATACAGACCCACATGCATACACCCCAAAAACATTACCCTCCTTCACACTCGGAAGGAAAAGGAGTCCGTTCCGCTTAGCCATTTTCCGCTCATTGCCCTTTTGCGGTGGATAAACAACTTTAGTGTACCGCCCTCCTATTGAAGAACGCAGTAACTATGTCAAATGAAATGAAATGAAATGAAATAAAATGATTTGAAATGAAACATGTTTTGATACGTGAGCGAGAACAGAATGTTCTATTTTGTTAGGCGATTCCAAATATGTATCTAACAATTTTGTATAATAATTTATGTAAGTTAAGTTTTAAGTAGTTAAATAGGTTCGATTACATAACCTATTAATTTTAAGTTTACTTTCTTTTTTTGTTTTTTGTGTTACAACATCGCTTTGGATCGCATTATCTGTTATGGTGTTGTAATTGTTGTTGAATAAATAAATAAATAAATAAAAATGTTTGTCAAAAACACTACTTAGTTACTGCGCTCTTCACTGCAGTTAGCAGACCACATTTTTTTGGTTGACTGAACCTGAACAGGCGCGTAGAGCCAAAGGGGCGTGCACTGCGGCGCCTCGAAGTGGAGGTGGCCGTCTTCTCCGTACTTCTTCTTGAAGTACTTCAGCTCTCGCTTACATGGCTCTGAAAAAAAAGGGATAGATAGATGAACTCTTTATTGTGTATAACAATATTAAATTAAAACAAAATAATAAAAACTTGCCTTTACTTCTCTGTTGGACTGAGAGTAAAAAAAAAAAATAGAATGCGTCCAGCTGCTTCTCTCCCCTAGCATGTCGTAAAAGTCGACTAAGGGATAGTATCCCCTCCAACATGATGAGATACAATAAGCAAGTACTCCCAAGGAGGGTTGACGTCAGACAGGCGGCCGGTCATAAAACACCTTAGCCAGAACTCCTTGGATCATGCTGTAAGGCCGACCCCACATAGAGTGGGATAAGGGTAGGAAGATGATGACAGCGCCATCTTGCCCCTAACCCTAACTAAGCAAAGCTTTTATGGGCCATTAGTACCATTAGCGGTGGCTACGCCGTCGTCCCTCCGTTTCCGGCTTCCAGCGTTGGTCTGCACGATGTGGATGTCCTGGCAACGACCCTGTCTGCAGACCAAGCCGTCATCGCAGCCCGGCTCCAGGAATTCTTCTTCCACCTCAGGACAAAACACTTCCTTCACTTACTAGCTGCCGCCCGCGGCTTCGCTCGCGTGATACCAGAATAAAAAATAGCCTATATGTTAATCCACCACATGTACTATGTAAGTTTAATACAAATCTTTTCAGCCGTTTAGGCGTGATTGAGGCACAAACATCCTCACAAACTTTCGCATTTATAATATTATAAGGATTATAAGTAAAAAGATTTTAGCTTCAGAAGAATAAAATCTTCCACACCAGTCTTTTTTTTAGCCTACTAATACATGAAAAAGTTCGTGAAGATATAGGTGCACCAATCACGTCGGCGTAGCGGCTGAATAGATTGAAATGAAACTTGGAATATAGGTATGTTCGTGACCTGGAATTCCTAAAATGTTGACAATTTTTATCTAGATTAGCGCGGGCTACAGACGGCATCATCACCCACTACCGCGAAGCAAAAAGGAGGGTTATGATTTTGACCGCTATTCTTAGAATGAGTTGAACTACCAATGGGTAGGTCATACAGCTCGAAGAATAGATAACCGTTGGGGAATAAAACTCCTCGAATGGCGGCAACGGACTGAAGAAACGAAATGGCCGCCCCCACCCGATCGACCTTTGACATTATAACCATCGCGAGTGGTCGATGAATGGAGACACCACAAAATCGTTCATCCCGGAAGTATATTGAAGAGGCTTTGAAAGTCCAATAGTGAAACTTTTATGATGATACTGATGATGATGACCACTCACTTCTATTTCCTTGCTTCCATTTATCGTATGAACTGTTTTCTTGAACTCAGCACATTTTTGATTCAATTCTGAAAAAAAACAAAAAAATTACCCTCCTTCACAGATGGGCAGAATCACACAAAGTTCGTAGCACTCGTAGCGTTTTTAAAATATTGTAGCCAAGTGCTACGAAGCTCTACATACTACGTAGCATTCACCAAAAATTCTTATAAGCAAATGCTACGAAAACCGTAGCATTTAATTTCTTATCTAATAAGTCACTACTTCTACTTACTAGTGCTTTCTAACTAGTATGGAGAAAGGACTTAACCTTGACAACATGTCTTTGATTTTTACGACATGATTTCTCACGATGTTTTCCTTTGCCATTGAAAGGTACTGCACAACATAAAAACAGACTAAAATTGATCAACGCCACGCATATCAACAGATTAACGTTGATATGCACTGCACAGACCGCAGTAGTACACTCATTGATGCCGCCGTGACACTCGTAGCCGCGGAACGATACTGGGCAGTCATTGCCTCTTACAGAGGACTCGTATATCAATGGATTAACGTTGATAATCGCTACGCATATGAACAACCTACCGTTAATAAGCGGTACACATAAAACAGACTACCATGATTGATAAGCGCTTCGCATATGTTGATAACAATTATTAATTAATTAATTAACAATAACCTACCGTTCAAAAGCGGTACGCATATGAAGAGACTACCATTATTTAAGCGATTCGCATATCAACAACCTACTGTTAATAAGCGGTACGCATATGAACAGACGACTATTGATAAGCGCTTCGCATATCAACAACCTACCGTTAATAAGCGGTGCGCATATGAACAGACGACTATTGATAAGCACTTCGTATACCAACAACCTACCGTTAATAAGCGGTACGAATATGAACACTACCATTGATAAGCGCTTCGCATATCAACCTAACAGACTAAAGTGGATAAGCACTACGCATATAAATAGACTAGCGTTGATAACCACTCCGCATATGACCAGACTAACGCTGATAAGCGCTACATCGACCGCAGCAGTTGCACTGCTCCTTGTCGGGCAGGTACGCTCCCGGCGTGCACTGCCGCTCCTTGATTAGACCCCCGTGGCATTCGTAGCCGCGGCACGATATGGGACACTCGTTGCCTCCCGTGGGAGGCTCGTAACGATAGCTACGACGGCTGGAGAACAAAAATACCATTGTAAAAGTACCCATTCGGTCCTTTAGATTTAGATTACTATTTTTTATAGTCTGTATATTCCATTCAGTTACCAATTTCGACAACTTGTTAGTCTATAGATCCTCTTTAGTCCAATTACTATCTAATGTACGGCGGCGGAATGAAAAGGTTCGTCAATTTTCAAATTGATTCGTTTGACGTTGTCGCGAGACATGTTACCTTTTGAATCTAAGGCACAGAAACTGTTGCATAGAAAATTATGTTTAACTGCTTGACAATAAAGTTTAAATTGACGCGCATCAAAGTTGTTTGACAATTTATCGTGTCATACAGGATAGTGTGTTTTATTTTTTATTGAATTAAAAGTTCAAATCATAATTGATTCTTACATTAGTGCAAGCAAAAACTGACCTCAAGGTGACGAACCTTTTCATTCCGTGATTATACATACATACATAGATAGCCTAGACCTAACGTTAATGGACCTCTCTTTCTCTATTTTCCAGACTATTTATACCACATGGTGGTGGGGTCAGCCTTCCTCACGCTAATCGACCAAATCTTCCAAATGACCACTTTATTTTGTATTCACATTCATGTATATTTAAGATAGGTCATAGTGACCTACAACAGTTTCGACAGGAGAGAACAAATATATTAGTAAATAAATAATAATAACACCCAACAGTCACATACATAGTCCTGACCCCACACTAGGATTCCCTGTGTCGTGGGTATCAGAAACTACGAGTACCATGGTACCACAACACCCAGACCCGGAAGAAATATTTACAGATCATGCAAACATTTCTTCCGCAGCGGGAATCGAACCCGCGTCTCTTGCGTCTCTGCCGAGCAATCGCCCGCCACGCCACCGAGGCCGTCAAATGTTTATGAAATGGTACTAACATGTTGAGCGATTCGTTCGGAAGTGATGGTATGGTTACAGGAACACCTGGGAACACAAGCACATAGGTTATTTAAAAGGTTACCTTGTTACAAATTGGCCGAAGGGTGTTGTGTACAGACGCTTCCGCGGGAGTCTGAGAGAAACCACGACAGTGATGTAACACGGCACTAATAATGCATGTAAATTAAGTAAATAGTTTGAAGTTTTTGTTCATTTATTTTCTGTTTTTCTATGGGCCGTACGTTAAGTTAACGTTAAGATCTATGACTTTCCTAATGTTACCTGAAATTAAGTTATTTATATACATACATCATATCACGTCTGTTTCCCATATGGGTAGGTAGAGATCATGGATCTCCATTCTACGATCCTGACATACTTCTTTCGCTTCATTCACTCTCTTAACATTCTTCATACATGCTCGTTGGTTTAGAGTACTCTTGACATGGCCCTTTTCCAAAACGTCGCCGATTTGGTCCAGGTACTCATACCTAGGTATATAATTTATTTATGTATAAACTGCATAGGTACCTATTTCAACCAATCAAAGAATATTCACATTCTTTTGACGTACACTGCACGTAATAGTTTGAACTACGAGCACTTCAAGGAGGAAAATCTTCAAGGTACAAAGGTACTCACATCTTCTTAGGACCTTATCACACCGTAGCGCCTTAAACTCTTGCTCGGGATGCCCCCAGTAGGGGTTGCAGCCGGCCCTGAAATCTGACGCCACCACCCGTCAGCTGGAAACCTTCCAAAAGGAATCTTCCGAAAGTTTGGACTGATTCCAGAAGAAAGTGGGTCAACATATTTAGTGCTACATAGATAAAGTAAGGTTTGAAGATTTGAATGATTTTATATTCTGTTATATGAGTTTTAGGATATATATCTGGTAGGTACCAATAGTAGTCACCGGTAGAAACTCATCAGCATCGAAGACATATTCATCCTGCATACAGGATTGGTCCAATTCTGAAAAACAATTGAAGGTCAAACCAGTTGAAGCCCCAAAAGAGCTTAGTAACTGTATATTACCTGATTTTGAAGAACGAAGTTAATATTTTTTCATTTGGGCCGAAAGGTACCTCTGTAAAATATACACTCATCACAGCATCGGCACTGGGAGTAGTCCGCCGGCCAGAACATGCTCTTCCATTTGCCGTACTTCCGGTCGCAGTAGGTTCGGTACTCGGATGGGTGCACCCTTCTCTCTCTAAAGAATTGTAGAAGACATTTGTTGAGTGGCAAACTCAAAACACAAATACAAATTTATTTCAAAAAAGGATAAATATTTAACGATATACAACTTTACAAAAACATGGGAGGTACAGAGGTAAATTAGAAATTGCAGTGAAAGCCAAACTAAGCGAGAAAGCTTGTATCTTGGCCTTCCAGAGTGCTTACAATAAAGTACCTAACATACGGTTTAAGGGAGATACGGAAGACCTGTTGACCAAACAATAATAATAATAGGTAAATCTAAAGCAAAAATAATGATTAAAACTAGGTAGGGCAAAACAAAAATAAGTTAAATGGGATAAACTGTCTGTATGTGTTGTGTGTACGGGTTTGTGTGTGTGTGTGACCGTGAGATGTTATTTAATCAAAGATTATAACCTGCAAGATTCCCGAAACAGCTCACACTCGGTATGATTATTGAAATGAGGGCATTGAGGGCAAAGCTGGTGATCTGCAAAAATACATTTTACTTAGAAATATGGATTCTATGATGAAAAACTTCCTAACATGATTAACCCGCATTGGTAACCGGATTAAACCTTTCGATGCAGAAGCTTTTTTGTGCCATGAAGGTGACGGTACGGGTCTGAAAGAGTGGGTGGAGACCCTTAGCGCACTTGCATAATAATAATCAAATTCTACTTATTATAATAAAATTGATTGTAGGGAAACGAGATCTGGGATATCTTCCTTTCCATCTCATGATTCGAATGAACCCAAACGCAGGGGATCGATCTCTTCTGGATCGGGAGATATTTTGCAAGGGGATGAGGTAACTCTCATGAGAGGAAGGAAAGCTTGTTAGGCTTTCATTCCCTCTCCTTCTCCACCAAAAGGTAAGAAGTTTATTTTAAGAGGGGTACGGTGGTATAATCCCCCAGCCAGCCCAACTCCTAAAAATAACAGAGAAGGACTTCGGGATGTTGACAACAGTAAAGATAAAGATAGTTTATTTGCTTGAACACAATGTAGGTTACATAGATTTAATAATATTTTAGCCTCACTAAGATTAGCATGCAAATTTCCAGTAGGTAGTAAAAAATCCAGTACTGTACTTGTAACGTCTTACCAATCCTGCTTCTACAAATAGGCCTAACAGTCCTTCTGCTGGCGAACTCCACAATCGAGTTCTCTAGACGAGTCTGCTCGCATTTGTCATAGTCTATGTCAGCCTCCCTCGTCCTGACCAGGGAGAGTATCTCTGTCTCGCGCCAGTACTCGCTCGTATCTTTGTCCTTGTCTATCAGCATTATGAAGGGCAAGAACTGGAAGATCAAAAGGATTGAAGATTAGAAGGAATATCAGTCACAATTTAACCCGAAAATGGAGGGATCTCCAGGCGGCACAGCGTGTTAAGGCTGCGTTTCCACCAGAGATGTGCGAGGATGGGTAGCGAGGGATGTGTTTATTAAGAACCAATAGAATCACTTAATTTACCTAGCCTCGCTCAGCCCAGGTCTAGTAGAAACGGCTCAGGGAAGCGAGATTTTCGTACATGAAAAACAAGGGGAAAATGTGTGCTACGGATGTGTTGCGAGGGATGTGTACGAGGGATGTGAGCTAGGGCACATCAGAAACGAGCCCGCTACACATCCTCGCACTACTCAGCGGCCTAGCACATCTCCGGTGGAAACACTCACACCGTTTCACAGCCTCGCTACACATCATCGCACCGCCCAGCTGCCTCGTACATATTTGGTGAAAACGCAGCCTGGCTTCCCCGCATCTACAATAGTTCCGGCCGGATCGCAGCGGTCTTGTCGCAGCAATGTGCAAGATTGAGTGAGACATGACGTAGGTAACACACAAAATGTACTAAAAATGAATATCTCAAAATCGTATGCGGTAAATATCCTGTCTAACATGATGGACCATCTATATGGGCGATGGGCAGATCACCTGTCACCATGGTTCACCATATCCATCTAGGAACTTTGAATGCAAATCTTATGAATACTGCCCACACCATTAGGGACAAGGGCTCGATATATTTGTATGTATGCGGTAATACCCACCTTCTTGCCTGTATCTTCTAAGCTCAATCGTGTTACAAAAATTCAACATAGATTTTAAGACTTAATGATTTTGTATAATAAACTTTTTTATTTTGGATTTTGAAAGTCTGAAAGATGGAAGATGTACTCTACCAGTGCAAGGGTCTTTCACATAGTAAATACCTGCATAGATGAAAATAAACAAACCTCAGATGTTTCGGGCCCGAATCCTCTCGCTCTTCTAGAGGCTTGCTGAAATTGAATGTAGAGAATAAGCAGTAGGTACGGATGGGTATATAATACTCTGGCACCATTTGAAATAATATAAAGAAGGACATTATTTAAATGTGTTGGTTTAATTCTTTTCAATATTATGTTGTTTGGTTACTTGGATAAACACGTCACTGTATGAGGTAGGTAATACTTACTCATAATTGAATAGCATAGAAGACTCTTCCCTATAACCCAAGTGGTCCGTAACACTACTAACTACGTGCTTCAATCTGTAGTGCTATAAGAAAATGATGTTTCTCGTGGCACTATCATTTGATAGTCACTTATATATTGCTTTTTAAGCGTGATTAATCCGCGAATAATTGGATACTCACCTTTAGAATATGAGGCAAAATCATGAGGGTAAATTACCTTAGCAATATTCGAGATATTTTGGCTCCTTAACTGAGGGTCCAATGTCAGGACCGGCACAACGTTTTTACCAAACACATTGCTAGTAAAACACAAAATTACAAGCTGAAACAACAATATTATACGATCCATTTTAAATTTTACTATTTTTACTCTTCTTTGTTTATTTTTTTCATGATGTTTTCTGTCTTTTTCTGAGGATGACAGCAAAGAAAATGACAAGATAAATGAGAAGAAAAATTCAAAATAGTACCTATTTATAGCAATGCCTTATCCAGACAGTGCACAATAACTTTAGAATATGAAATCCTTCTGAATAACTATCCTATACCAACTCAATATAATATTCATAATACACCCCTTTTCATATCCAAAACTTCACAGAAGAGCAAACATTGAAGCGACTTAGTGGAACCTAAGCTAATAGTGGGAGCGGCATAGTGGAACTGTTAGGAGCAGAGCGAAATATACTGCGATGCAAGTTCGGAAACAATTCATCATTACGATACCGATATTTCCCCTAATTTAAAATCTCCTGGCAGATTTACAGGGAAAACTTAAACTTAGAAAATATGGAAGTAGAGGTACTTATTAATTAAAAAACACAAAACAATTCAAATCATTTATTCGACCTTGTATAATTAATACAAAAGTGCCTAAAACAGATCCAAATAGATCTGACTACACGCACATAAGGAACAGGTAAGTAAAGTTACATCATGGACACACACGGACACACAAGGATATCAGTTAGGTACAGTTGCCCCTTCAGACTATTGTAGGCAGGTGAGTGTAAAAAACTAAAGGTTCAGTATTACAATAATATCATTTTCAGTCAGAGATAAGGAATCGGAGGTGAGCTAAAGACTGACGTCAATATTTGAGTTATATAAGGTCACTTCATGTCAAATCCTGAGGAATAAGCTTGAGCAAGTACCTAGGTACCGGCTATTATAGACCATGCACAGTAAATAGGAGTAGGTACATATTGCGCAGTAGTATTTACTGTGCATTGTCTGGAACGGCCTTTATTGTCCAACTTTTCTAAATACAACAAATCACAACTATTATTGCACTATATTTTAATCTAATTATTGATTAGAATATCAATAAAAATCTATTTTGGTCTCTCAAACCACTCATTTTGTGCATAGATCAAAGTTTTGAAATGTATATGTATTATTTGGTATCTTAGATTAAAATCCAAACAAATTTAGGACTAGAAGTGTAGAATGGACTAGTATTTTGCGTATTATTTCTAAATAGTGAGCAAATATTTTATGTCTAACATTCAAATAGGCAACAAAGGGTTTACATAAAGGAAGCGTGAAGGGAAACTTTGGCGCCACTATCAAGGCCCAACCAATTACAACCAAGTTAAAACAATATGGCGGACCAATGCACCAATCAGAGTCAATAATCAATGATTGTAGCGCCCTCTACAAAAAACTTTTCATCGGACGGAAAATTCTTTAATGTCGGACAAAATGTAAAATACTGACTAGAAAATCAAAAGTTAAAAAATATTTACAAGTCGACTTGACACATAGTTAACACCGTAATATCTATTTACTTGTAGTATACCTGAGTCAAATCGAGAACAAATATTTGGGCCATGCTATATTAAAATTAAAAACCAACGAGTATTTGCAAAGTCGAACGAAATTATAAATCTATTGAAAACCTAATTTCTCAGCCTGCAACAAATTAACTACTTACGTCAATAAAAATCTCAAAGAATTGTCAATTTAATACGACGTGGCAACGATTCCTTAGAAACAGAGTATTTGCGGTTTCAGATAAGATTTAGGATAAAACAATCTTCCCAAGATCTTTATAGATATCCTTCGGAACCCAAGGATTCCCCAAAGTCCTCAGACTTTCCTGATAGAATCTAGCACAGCCCCGGCCTTACCATCATCGAATACTGGTCCTCAAATCCATGAGGGCACTCGCCGTGATCACCCCATGTCTTTGCCGTCCCACTCCCAGATAGTCCGCATCACCTCCTATGGTGACAGTTGAAAATGAGGTGGAGTTTCTTCTCTGCTGAACTGCTTTTTTCCCCCCACTCATCACCCCCATTTCAGAGGGACTTTGACGCGTCACTGGCTGGAAGTAATCACCGTGGCATTTTGTCTCAGTCCAATCGTGACGTTCGAAGAGTTTGGTCGCTTTGAGGGGTTTGGTGACGTTGTGATCTGAACGGTACTCTTTGAGGGGGCGTTCTGGCTTCGTGCGTTGCTTCGTATCGGCTGACACGCTGAGCTTGGACTTGCATTTAAGCTCGGCATCTTGGAAGCTCTTGCTTTTCGTTGTTGGTTGTGGGAGAGTGTGAGATTTCGAGCTGTTGACAAAAATAAACTAATTTTAGAGAACAAACGAGTTTGAACCGGTTTTAACATAGATGACATGGCAATGCTCGTAACCTTTAGCGGTAAGTTCATAATTCCTTATATTAACCTGAGAACAGCGCTGTGGGCTGCATTATTACAAATACTACTAGTTTTATATAAAACTATAACTTTGTAAGTCATATTTTATAATGTAGATGTTTGTTGTTTCCTTAATAAATAAAATAAAAAAGGCCTTATCCAGGAAATAAATGCCTACTCCAACCTATTAAACAGTAAAACCAGTGGAGAGTATATAAAGATTGGTAAAAACCTAAAACAACAATGATTGGGTCCAAATCCACTTTCAGATTCTGTATGAGTTCTTACCCAGAATGAGTCTTCCTCTGCTGCTGTCCGTTGAAGGAATGCGAGCCCTTGGTCATGATGCTGTACAGCTTATTCCTGTAGTCGTCCACGGACACTTGCTTGTCGTCTCTGAGAGGCAGCAGCACATCTGATGGCAACGTCGGCTCATCGCGCTCGCGATGGAACCTGAAACAGCATAATTTCTAGCACTTCTAACACGACGGCCTCTATCTAATAATGCTCAAAGAAAGAAGAAAAAACATAGAATGCGTCCAGCTGCTTCTCTCCCCGAGCATGTCGTAAAAGTCAACTAAGGGATAGTATCCTCCAACATGATGAGATACAATAAGCAAGTATTCCCAAGGACGTTTGATATCAGGTAGGCGGCCGGTCATAAAACACCTTAGCCAAAACTCTTACAGCATGATCCAAGGATCATGCTGTGCCGACCCCACATAGTGGGATAAGGGCAGGAAGATGATGATGCTTATGACCATGATCGTTTAAAAAGTTACAGCATCATTTCTATCTTTTTAAACAGCCGGTAACACCCACTGCTGTGTAAAGGCCTCATCTCTATTACAATGAGTGGCGCCTTGTTGCAGTCAGACCTACTGCTTTCCTGCTGCCTTCACAGTGTCTTCCGACCATCGAGCAGGTGGTCTACCTCGAGGCCGCCACAAATCCCTTGGTAAATTCGGTAACTGCTTTGATTCTCGCTGTCCCGTCTAGCCAAGTGTCAATTTGGAAGCCTCCAAATTGAACTGTTTTACATCAGCATTGCAGCATATCTTGGCGAATAGAATAAAAGGGTCGTTATAGGTCCTTTGCCTGTCTGTCTATCAGTCTGCCACTCACTTGGCCACATATTCGTGGTTCAACGCTCGCTCTGCGCTAAGCCGTTTCGCCGGGTTGAAGACTAGAAGCCTCTGCACCAATTCTGCAGCGTCTCTTGGCGCGCAGGACAGTAAGGACGTCAGGGATGCGTTGCCTGTCGCGTTGGCGGCCTGTTCTCTGATGAGGGAGGAACCGTAGCCGCTGCAGACAGCTGATATGTCTGGAAGGTGGAACATTGCTTGGAGCTTAGACCCCTCGCTTGAAATGCTGCAAGACTTCCAGCACTTTCAAGATCCTGATAACCAATTGAGAACTTAGATGTGTTTACCATGGTTTTGATCAAGATTTGACAGTAGACGCAATTAACTGAGATGTAGTTACAGGAGACTAGATTGCTGGACTATCCTCAAGAACGAATGAAATAATTATATTGAACTGATTAAATACTGAAGTCAAGTCATTTTGTTTTATTTAAAACCCTTGAGAATATCCTTTTTGTTATTGTTTTTGAATAGATCCAAATTAAAAAATTCATACAGAAAATATTGCCAAGTTACCTTCTGCTGAAGGTCGTGGTAGAGCAGCCATGATCCTCTCGATCTGGTTGACAGTGGAGGTCCCCGGGAACAGCGGCTTGCCCGTGAGCATCTCTCCGAGGATACATCCCAGGGACCACATATCTATGCCTTTTGTGTAGCTGGTAGAAACATAATAAACCCTTAAGACATGTTCTCAACGGCAACGGTGGGGGAAGCCAGTGGTCAAAGCGGTGCGCATACAAATAGTACCTATCTAACTTTAAGGATGAAATCACCACCACTGAGAGTAACGCACCGCTGCTTACGCTGACGTTAAGAATGTTCTTCCCCACAAGCTTCCGTATGTAGCTTCCCTCGCGTAAACATACCCGTATAAAACGAAGCCGTCACTCCCGCCCATAAGCCCTAGTGCATTAGAGCTACATAGGTCAGTTTTCCCGTAGCTGTGTGTGTGAGAGAAGACCAAACACCTTTTATATGTTTAAAGGGATTTTGAATAGTCATGGGACAATATTTTAAACACTATGTAATTTCAGAGAGTTCACGCAATGTCAGAGACAACGCAGCCCCTATCTCATTCTCTCAGCCTAATCGGCCTATCAAAGGAAAATACTTTACTAACGACTTTAAGTCACCTCTAGGTAATCTGTGACCAGGCTAGGTAAACGACATAGCTCAGAGAATTAGCAAACTGAAATGGCAGTGGCCAGGTCATATCTGCCGAAGAACCGACAATCGCTGTGGTAAACGAGTTCAGTGAGACAGCGACTCGGCAAACGTAATGTAGGACGCCCTCCGGGTAGGTGGAGTGACGATCTGCGAAAGGTTGTTGGCAAAGACTGGATGCGTCAAGCCGAAGATAGGGCGCTCATTAGGGGAGGTTTATGTCCAGCAGTGGACTGCTATAAGCTGATGATAATGATGATGAGGCTAGGTAAGTAGACCTAATGCATTTTGCATGATAATAATTGATCATTTTCTGAGTAGAATTCACCGAATGCCTGGTAATTTTCAAAGTAGGTACTGTAAAACCTTTCAAGCGTTTTACTTTGGATAGTATTATGATACTAAACTTTTTACCCAAGGTCATGACTGGTTTATTTTATGTTTATGAAATAAATGGAAGATGGCCTTGGCAGTGACAATGGGTAGTTTAAACGCAGTGTACATAAAACAACGGTTGTATGACTATGAGATACCTAAGTATACGCTTGGCCTTCACCCCTAAAACTAAGGTTTTTTCAATACTTCTACAGTACAGTACGAATAAAAACCTATATAAAAGTCAGTTTGTATGAGCAGCCTAAAAGTTTTTAGGCTGTCTAAAGGCCTCCGTCATGGCTTAACGACTTAAAAGCCGGGACCGACAATTTAACGAGCCCTCCGAAAGACGGAAGCGCTCAGCTCGTAATGCCACTTGCGGTGCCTAGCTCTGAAAGAAGTTCAAAAGCTGTCAATATGAATGAAAACTTAACTTATACTGACATCTCCGGAATTCTGTCTGGCCAACGGAAGACTTATTAGCATTGAGTTTGCCAAGTTAGAGACTTACTTCTTACTAGCGATTAGTATCTCCGGTGCCCTGTACCACCTAGTGGCGACATAGTCGGTGAGGCAGGGGTCTGCGCCATCCTCGCCGCCCGAGTACATGCTGGACACAGAGCGGGCCAGCCCAAAGTCAGCCAGCTTTACTCTGTTTCAAAGTTTCACTAATGTTTACCATAAATAAATAACACCCAACAGTCACATACATAGTCCTGACCCCACACTAGGATCCCCTGTGTCGTGGGTATCAGAAACGAGTACCATGGTACCACAACACCGAGACCCGGAATAAATATTTGCAGATCACACTAACATTTCTCCCGTAGCGGGAATCGAACCAACGCCTCTTGCGTCTCAGCTGAGCACACGCCCGCCACGCCACCGAGGTCGTAAATAAGAATGTGTATCAATGGTCAAGAGTACCCTGAACCGACGAGCATGCATGAAGAATGTAATGAGAGTGAATGAAGCAAAAGAAATATGTCAGGATCGTAGCAAATAGAGATCCGTGATCTCTGCCTTCTATGGAAAACAGGCGTGAGTTATGTAAACGTATGTGTGGATGTAATAAGTGTGTATCATGTTACAACTAATAGGTAAACGTGTCACTATTTCTTTAGAACCTTGTGGTGAAAGGCATTGGATACATTTTCGTTCTACACTTCTAACTTTTTAGGTTCTACGACATGTCGATTTCCCCACGATGTTTTCCTCTTCAGCAATTGCTGCTAAAGCACATATTTTTCGGAGATAAATATCCATTGGCATAAGACCGAATTTGAACCCACGATCGGATGGCGAGGCAGCTCAGAAACACCACTGCTCTCGGCTCTTTATTTCATGGATAGAAAGTAGGCCTCCTCGCATTGTATAAATCCTGACCTGATTGATCCATGTCAGACGATTCTAACTGGCTTCATCAGCCAAACTTTGCGTGCGTGTCTGAACAAATTGGATGTCAAATATACGTTATGAAAATGTAAGCGAATGTTACCAATATTAGTGTGATATATACGCCTGCCTACATGTACCCACCTACATTTATTTGTATTCTGTGTTGTTTCTCTATCTATGCAATGTGTAGTAGGTATTCTAGGTATGTTGTATTATTTCACATACAATGTGTACCTACACATTGCATGTGAAATAATTGGTCCACTGAGGCGCACGCAGAAGCTATGTTACACGATGTCTTCGCTTCGCTTTGTAATACAAATATTATAAAGAGGAAAGAATTTTTGTTTGTTTGTAACGAACAGGCTCCGAAACTACTGGACCGATTACAAAAATTCTTTCACCAATAGAAAGCTACATTATCAGGTCATAGGTGACATGACCCCCCCAACCCCCCCCCCAAATCGTACACGTCAAATTAAAAAAAACTAAAAATTCACAAAATATAAAAAAGCAATTTTCAGCCCTTAGCCGCGATGCCAATAAAAATAAAAGGCTTCCATTTGTTTTATAATGTGTGCAATAAAATTGTATGTTGTGCAATAAAATCTGATTTACTCGACATCCCCGAATAAATATAAATATAAATATTTAAATATTTGTGGACATTTCACACAGCGCCATCTAGCCCCAAACTAAGCAAAGCTTGTACTATGGGAACCAGATGGCTGATAGAATACTTATATAATTTTTTTTGTAAATACATACTTATACTTATAATACATAATACTACAACACCCAGACCCGGGAGAAATATTTGCAGAACATACAAACATTTCTCCCGAAGCGGGAATCGAACCCGCGCCTCTTGTGTCTCAGCCGAGCATTCGCCCGCCACGCCACCGAGGTCGTCGAATACTCAAACGCATGTCAAAGTTGATCACGTCTCAAATGACGATTTTTTTTGACAGATTTTCATCAGAAACTGTCAAAAACCGTGAGTCGAGACGTGCTCAACTGAGTCGCGTTTGAGTATTCGAGGGTTCTATTATTAGTGACCCCCTCCAAAATTTCAGGCTGCGACCGCGCCTGGTTTAGTTTGTCTGTTTTGTGCTATATTGTGATGTTTAAGAGATAGAGATAAGAGAAAAAAAAGCTTTATTTGGCATTTATGTGTCTTGTATATTGATACAAGACACAAAAAAATATAAAAATAAATGTTGTTGTGGTACCATGGTACTCGTAGTTTCTGATACCCACGACACAGGGAATCCTAGTGTGGGGTCAGGACTGTGTATGTGACTGTTGGCTGTTATTTATTTATTTAAATGTTGTGAGATTGACTTACCGACAAGCGCTGTCAATAAGCACATTGCTTGGCTTCTGGTCCCTATGTATCACGTTCCCAGAGTGTATATACTTAGTGGCCTTCAGCATCTGGTACATTATGTACCGCTTGTGGATGTCCTTGAGTATATTGCCCCGCTTTATCACATTGTGCAGGTCAGTCTCCATGTATTCGAAGCCGAGGTAGATGTCGCGGTTATTCAATGCACTGCGAATAGATAGGTACCTAATACAACATGCGAAAAGGTACCTAATACTGAAGCTTTTGAACGGCTAAGGGTCTCCACGCTGAACGATTCGTTGGTCACATTCGCGTCACACAAAAAAACAGTTTCATTTTATGCATATTTTTTTGTGGGATAGTGTGGGTCCCTCTAAGGACGGAGCGAAGATCCGCACGTTCGATTCTGATGTATGTATGTTCGTATGAGCTAGTGGCCAACTCTAATGACGAAGTTTTTAGGCCGCCTAAAGGCCTCCGTCATGGCTTAATGACTTAAAAGCCGGGACCGACTATTTAACGATTCTGATGACAAATATCGCTAATATCTGCATATATTTGTTCCAGGTCTATACCATATGTAATTTCTGGATAAATGGATGATAGGAAGAACTTAGACTACGAGACTCACCGGTGTATGCTATGCAGCTTCACGATATTCGGGTGGTTCCGAAACGACTGTAAAAAAATTATCTCTCTGAAAGTCCTCTGAGCATCGGTCTGGTTACGAAACGCATCGAATATCTTCTTTATAGCCACCACATCCTTAGACTTCTTATCAATCGCCTTCCAGACAATACCATAGGCACCCTTACCCAACCTCTTTTTGATCTCAAACCTCTTTAGAATATGCTCGTCGATCTCAGACATATTCTTTTCCGGACTCTTTTTCGCAACCTGCTTGGAGACATCCTTCTTTTTGTCATCCTTCTTTATGTTCTGTGCTTGATTCATATTTTCAATTTTACGTTCTGCAACTCAGTCCTGAAAAGATTTCTTACGATACATCATCAGTGCCTCGGGCGAAAGCAAAATGCAAATTTTACGCTTATCGTTGGCGAATTTGAATATCGAAGGAAGCGTGACGCTACCCATTGTAAAATATTGATTGTTTTACTCCAAGCAACCGCAACATCGATTGACTTCAATAACTACCTAAGTAGATGGGTACCTCCTCTCCCTACACACTCACGAACATTACAAATATTCATAAAAGTTTGTGAAATAATAATACTTACGTACAAAATAGCTGTGTTGTGTCACAATATCCATTTTCCTTGTAAATTATCCCAAATATTTTATTTTACACAATTTTTCCAATATTAAGCTGAACGTACAGTCTGCTTTGCTTGTCGAATTTCATTTGTTTACGGCGCCTAAACAAATTGGCAGTTGCCATGACGACCGCACTTGACAACTAGTAAGGTGAAATTACGATGTTTAATCGATAATCCATTATAAATGTATGCTATTATCGATTTCACATTTTAACCCCAAACTGTTACGTGGATTGTTTACATTAGTAATGCAGTTTATTGCTTTTGTTTTCAATGTGCTCTATTTACGTTTCATGATTTTGAAAACCTTTTTTTTATTATTAATCTTAAAGTAGGTAGGTACCTATTATAGAAGGCATAAAACTAAGTATAAACCGGAACAAAATCAGTCAAAAACCCCTTTATTGTTTCAACAACGAATAAGTAACAATTAATTTATGTACAGCACGACAATTTATTTGTAGATATGTAGGTAATAAGTACCTAGATAGGTGGTAGTGGTAAGTAGTATCTAATTGTATTGAATGTATCAAATAATTCAGTAAAGGCAAACTATAAATACCCTTCTTCGGGTAAAAATAACATGCGGGTATTTTTTTAAATGAATCTAAAAACGAGCTGGTATTTTATTTACCGAGTTCTCTTGAAAAGCTTTCTGATGTAATGATTGATTGATCATTATATTTAATAGTTTTTCTGTTTTTATGAAATTACAAACAATAAATTATCTTCTGCTACTGGTTATTTCTTATGGGGGATAAATAAGTAAATCAGGCCAGCTGATTGTCACCACATGATATATTGTCACTAAAGATACATTAATATATAACTTTCGCCTACCTTAATAGGTAGGCGAAAGTTCAGGCGAATCGGTGAGAAAAAGTGGTTTGGAAAAGATTGACACCAAAATTAAGTGACCTTAAATCAAAAAATATACAAAAATAATTAATGATGTAAAGTAATTGAAGTATAACTTAAGGTTAAGACTGTACGAAACCTTAATACACAATAAAATAAAATAATATTTAACAATAAAATAAGTACTCAAATTAAATGCTCTGTTATAATAATCTATAATTATGCCTATGCCAAGACATGATACAAAATGATACTAAAAGCACGTAGGTACTTGCTAACTAAAAGCTTACTTTTAGAAAATAATTATGCATAAAACTAATTAAACCTACACAACAATTATGTTAATTAAGTATACCTTCACACTAAATAATATTGTCCAACTTCAAGCCACATAAAGCTTGAAGTGGTCGATTTAAAAATCTAAATATTCGTTTGTTCATAACATAATCATTATAAATTGAATGCCTTTTAATACTGACTTAAATAACCTTATTTTACTAGTGAGTAGGCAAGGCACCAACCTATTTATGTATTTTGATATTAAGTAGATAGTTAGGTACCTTATCTACGCTTATAAATCTATCTGCAACTAGCTGTGTGTTACTAGCCATACCTATCAAGCAAAGGCACACTTCCGAACATTTAACAATCTTGACAAATACTTGATCTAATAATAATAAGACGTCTTGGAAGAGATGACTTGAAAAAATGCAACATTTTACTATCTAGTCTAGATACTTAAGTACTTTAGGTAGTACTTAAGAAGTATATAATAATGTTAGAAGTTTTTTTTATAGAAAATGGATTCAAGTAGAGACAACATTTAGAATTCAAATATTTAAATAGATCTTATTTTCTTACTTGCACAACACAATTAATTATTTTTAAAAGACTTAGGACTAAATCAGAAGTGGCTGCAAGTTTCTTGTTTACTTGTAGCTCTGCCTACCCCATTAGGGGTACGGGTGTGATAATAATATGTATGAATGTAGAAGACTCGATTTGAGCATGGAATCCTTAAATAAAAATATTTTCCCATAGCCCAAACATCCAAGTGAGATAGCGTCATAATACGATCGTGTTTGAAGATTGTCCATCGTTTTTTTTTTTGACTAGAGCTAACGTGTCAACTGTTTTTTCTATCTACCTAAAAATAGTGCAATGACTATAATAGCAGTCCTATTTTAATAACCACCCAATGAGGGCCGATCGTATTGAGCTTCATGTGCCAGTATTGGACTTCATAGGTGGTCATCAGAAGTCAGAACTTCAAAAGACTTGAGGTTGAGATTATTGTGTACTTTACTAGAACGTAGTTGACTGCAAGCTGATATTAGACAGCATTTGAAAACTAAGAGCTTCCTTCACCACACCTGAAATAAAAAGACAAAACAACAACAGTGACCTCCGTCACCTTATCTTTACTAAACAATGTCATCCAAGACAAGACTGTCTCAGATGTACGCAAGCTTTCAAGTTTACGTTGAATACTTAAAAATAACGAAATCAGACCCAATTCACAGAAGTGGGGGATGTATCTTCTTCTTCTCTTCTGCGTCAAGACGGGCGGCGTCGATGGACGATGGTGTTGGCAGACCACACGGCATTTCGAGGTAATCCGCCTCATGAGTCATGATGTGCTCAGCCTCCACTGAAAGAAACATAGATCACTTTAGCAGACGGCAGACGTCATCACAAATTTATACGCCTGTCGGCTTAAACTAAGGCCTTTTACCATCTATAGTAGATGATTTATACATCGTCAGGAGGCAACTTTTACCTTCACAAACGGGACGCTGTAGTGCCCGGGATGAATTAAGATGGAGTAGGCTTGCCCAGCACCTATTCCATCCTCTCAGCTTAGTCGGCCTTGTCCACAGGAAAGACATGGTCAATACGTGCGGAGCTGACTAAGCCGCGGATTTCCTGACGATGTTTTCCTTCACTGTTGTGAGAGTACTGGTAGGTATAGCGCACATAAACTTTTCGCACAGAAAAATCCATTGGTACAAGCTCGGGTTTGAACCCACGACCTTAGGATCTGAAGGCGGGGTCACTACCAACTAGACCACCACTGCTCTCCGGTACCTCTCTGTCGGCTATACGTTAGTAACTAGTGACTAGAAAGAGGCGAATAGTAAAAGTGAAAAGAGGCCTTATGATGAGTGGGATGAGAAAGGCTGGTAATGATGATGTTGTTGATGATGAACTAGTAACTAAGTAGAAATCTATCTTGGATCTTGCTTATCGCATTGTGACGTCACAAAATAAGTTATCTAAGTATACGAGAGTTCAGTTGTGTAACTATTGCTTTGTATCCAATCTGACGAAAGAAATAAAGGGCGTATCAGAAAGGCTCGTTTCATCTACAATCAACTACTTACATCTTACCAACTTGGTACTATTTATGTCACTGGTTCTTTCAAACCCAGTTATAAGTGTTGTGAATTACAGATTAGGTACTTCATTCAACAGTGCGATATTATTTTTATCTATCACGTCATTTTTGGTAGACGCTTTAGTCAAATCGTGTTGTGATTTACAGACTACTTGAAGAATGCATGGTATTATTTTTATCTATCACGTCATTGATGGTTAAGGTAAAGTCTATGTTTTAGTCAAATCTTAAACGTAAACAATCACAGCGGCATTTTAGCAGCATATCCGAGTATCTTTTTAAGATGAAAAACGAAGTAGGTACCTAATAATAAACTATATACGATACGATATGACGTAGATACTAGCTATCTGGATATTATGGTATTTTACTTACTTCGAATCCTATGAATTTTGTTTCCATACGCAAGGTCCCAGTAGTAAAGGGTTGTAAATGTTAGAGGTATTAAGGGCATTAGAAGATATGGTCTTTTCGTTCTTCTGAAACTGTTAGAGAATTCATTGTTATTACCTAAAGTATAAATACATACCTAAATTAATAAGTATACATAGATATATATATATTACATAGTGGGTAGGTATCCAAGTTATAATACCTTACCATACCTATATTTTTTAACTAAATAAATTACCAATTTAAATTAGTTACCGTTTAAATTAATAAAAAATGAGGATAATAGTACGTAACGTAGGTACAATATTTTTTAAGTAGAAAATACTTAGGTAAAATAAGTTATATAGGTATTATCAATGTCTCTCACTCATTCAAAAATATAACAGTTTAAATTATGCAATGCAATCATCTACCCAGGTAGATACCTATGTATTTGTATTATTAGTAAGTACTTATAATTATTTTCCTTACCCAGTCAGCAGACCAGCCACTGTAGAAACATAGAAAGCAGTAAACCACAGACACGTATCTCTATTTTGTGCTATTGTCATAGCCATTTGTCTCTCTTGTAACTGATGTTGTAAGTGAATTTGCCTCTCCATCTACAATAATGAATAATTAAAGTACCTAGTTAACTACGCGTAAACCATACATTCTATAAAAAGTACACAAAGTACAACTTTATTAACATAGGTACCTACAACACATTATTTTTACCTTGATTTTGTTGATACTCTGAATAAACTCCTGGTTCTTTTTGAAATTTTCTTCCATATTTATTGTGAAATAGTTGCCCATCTTCTTTACGATATTCTTTTCACTTCATAGAAACTACGTCTGCGATCGATACACAACCCGTGTACTCTACTCTACGCCTAAACAAACACCTCTGTTTCCAGCTGTTACGAATACGAATGGTAAAAGGAATGAATGACAGTCCGTCTCTGTCTGTTTTTTATTCGTTCAGTTTTCATGTATATTACTTACTAATTCGAGCATCGATCACCATCGTGCAACCGTGCATCACTATTACATAACGATCGAGTTGTAATTTGTCTCGCTCTACCTTCGGAATAAAGAAAAATAATACATCTGTATAGGCATTACGCATGCATGGCATGAACTATTCTTCCAAGGCATGAACAGAACTGTCGACTGTCATTTGTCAGCTATGTGACGTGTAAAATTGAATTGTCAAAATTAAACTGTTTTCCCCCCAATCCTCGCCTCGCACTTAGGAGCTGTGGAAAATAGTTTCAGATTTTTAGATTGTAATTTGTGAAATAAACTGGATTTAAAAAATCATAATAATGGGAATTCTAGGCTTATCTAAGCTTATAGCTGATATAGCACCACAAGCAATGAAAGAAATGGAGATCAAAAACTACTTCGGTATGTTCTAATTCAATGAAAAACATTAGGATTAAAAGTATCATAACAAACCGTATCTTATTAAACCGTGAATATTTCATAATGTTTTAGGTCGTAAAATAGCTATCGATGCTTCTATGAGTCTGTATCAGTTCCTGATCGCAGTAAGGAGTGAAGGTTAGTGCATTTTACTAATATTATAAATGCGAAAGTTTAGAACAACTAAGTACCTAGGTAGAAAGATTTATTTAATAACAACTTCACTGAAAAGCCTCTAATGATTTCACTCCTATCAATGTGCTCATTTCATCCTCACAAATATTATAAACGCGAAAGTTTGTATGTATGGATGTTTGTTGCTCTTTCACGCAAAAACTACTAAATAGATTTTAATGAAACTTGGAATATACATAGAACATGTACTGGATTAACATATAGGCTATTTTTATACGGGTACCACGCGAGCAAAGCAGCGGGCGGCAGCTAGTTATAAACATAAATACAACATTACAGATTATTTATATAGGTACCATATAAAATCACGCCTGTTACCAATAGGGGTATGCAGACCCCTGATCTATATTTGCTATTTCCTGAAATACTTCTTTCGCTTTAATCACTCTCTTTGTATTCTTCAATCATGCACTTCAGTTTAGGACACTCTTGACCTGGCCTTTCTCCAAAGCATCAAGAATAAATAAATCACTATTGTTATTTTTGGCCCACAGTGGCCCAAAACAGGGATGACTGGAAAGAAGGAAGGGAGGCCTTTGCCCTGCAGTGGGACACTACAGGCTCTTAATAATAATAATAATTGTTATTTGCCAGGTGCTCAGCTAGTGACAGTAGATGGAGAGCCCACATCCCACCTCATGGGAACATTCTACCGGACAATCAAGCTGATCGAGAATGGCATTAAGCCCGTGTACGTGTTTGATGGGAAGCCTCCAGACATGAAGTCTCACCAGTTGAACAAGCGAGCTGAGAGGCGGGAGGAGGCAGAGAAGGAATTGCAGAAGGCTACTGAATCTGGTAAATCTAATCCCAAACCATTTTGGGATGATGGGCTGATCACCTGTAACCATAGTTAACCATATTCATTATTTACAACAGTCTATTTTGGGATTTTGAATCAGGAGTGGCTGCAAGTTTTCTTATGACTACTTGTGACTCTGCCCACACCATTAGGGATACGGGCGAGATAATATACATTCATACCATTTTATTAAAAAATTAACAAAATCATTTACTATCGTGACTGTACTAAGCCAGGATAGTAAAAAAGTAGTCAGGTAGAGTATTTCAATATAAATCATAATGTTATAAGCTCTTTCCCTCATAAATGTAAATCAAAATAGGATTGGTTGCAGAAATCCCTATGGGTCAGTTATGGTTTTCGTAATTCTAAAGTTCTCTAAATTGTAAATATTAAATGTTTCCAGGTGACCAAGCCTCAATCGAGAAGTTCAACCGTCGGCTGGTGAAGGTCACAAAGCACCATGGAGATGAGGCTCGCGAGTTATTGAGGCTGATGGGAGTTCCTGTTGTGGAGGCTCCCTGTGAGGCTGAGGCACAATGTGCCGCTCTGGTATATCAACTTTTCAATCCTACTAATATAATAAACTAGCTGCCGCCTGCGGCTTCGCTCGCGTGGAACCCGGATAAAAAATAGCCTATATGTTAATCCAGCACATGTACTATGTATATTCCAAGTTTCATTGAAATCTGTTCAGATGTTTAGGCGTGAAAGAGTAACAAACATCCATACTTACAAACTTTCGCGTTTATAATATTAGTAGAATGCAAAAGTATGTGAGGATTTGAAGATGTTTGTGCCTCAATCAACAGGCTGAACATTTGAATAAAACTATGTATCAATATAATTTTTGGTTTTCATATAGGCTATATTAGGTTCGCATAAAACTAGTCTAATAATATCCCAAAGTGTGAGGTTAACAAAAAAGAAGAAAACTTAAGCAGTATAAAATGTTCTAGGTCCGTGCAGGCAAAGTGTTTGCATCAGCTACCGAGGATATGGACGCTCTGACCTTCGGCTCCAGCGTGCTTTTACGGCACCTCACCTTCTCCGAAGCCAGGAAAATGCCTGTGCAGGAGTACCATCTCGACGACGTGCTGAGTGGACTAGAACTTGATCAGAAAGAGGTAAGTCTTTATTGATACTACCCACATAGTAGGAGCTACGAGAAACGCCTAAAAGCACATCTGTAAAAGTAGATGATAGATCCAAGGAGTACCACTATTCAGGATATTCCGAGATGACTCAATCTTGATACTATCTACATAGAAGGAGAAATAGGAAACGCCGTAAAGCAGTACCATATGGAATATGTGCTTAGAAGAATTGAGCTTGAAAAGTGCTGATTGAAATCAATGTTCTTTCCTCCCCAGTTCATTGACCTCTGCATCCTGCTCGGCTGCGACTACTGCGGCTCCATCCGGGGCGTCGGGCCCAAGCGAGCCATCGAACTTATCCGCCAGCACCGCTCCATAGAAGCAGTGTTGAAGAACATCGACACAGCCAAGTACCCACCGCCGCAAGACTGGGCCTTCGAGCGGGCGAGGGAACTGTTCCTGGAGCCAGAGGTCACGGATGCTAAGGGTTTGGAAGTAAGGAAAAGGATTTACAGATAGCGGCAAGATGAAACGAAACTACAAAAAATTTTACTTTAACTAATGTTACACTCGGGATAACGCTGGCCCATCAGTTTTCAAATCAACAATACAAAAATTGACCACAAAAAAATCGCTAAATATCAGTGATTTTGCTAGTATCAAAACAAATGACAAATGGTCGTATTTCAAAGGTACGGTAGACTGTAGTTCATCATTTACAATTTTATTTGTATTTCCAGTTAAAATGGACAGATCCGGATGAAGAAGGGCTGGTAAAGTTCCTGTGCGGCGACCGACAGTTCAACGAGGAACGAGTCCGGAATGGAGCCAAGAAGCTCATGAAGGCCAGAACCGGCACCACGCAGGGCAGGCTCGATGGATTCTTCACGGTAATGTACCCTGTTCATTATTTTACAATATTAATGGCCCTGTTTTGTTCAATGGATACGGAGTACAGCAAAGAATTTTTCATTTCGAAAAATGTATGTGCGCTATCAACAAAGGTTACTTATTCTCATTTTTAGAGTTCCGTACCCAAGGGTGCCAATGGAACCCTATTACCAAGGCTTCGCCGTCCGTCCGTCCGTCTGTCAGCGGGCTGTATCTCATGAACAGTGTATTTCTATTGCCACTATAACAACAAATACTAAAAATAAAAGTGGCCCCCATACATGAAACATTTTTTTTATGTAGGTACTTACGATGATACAGAACCCTTCGTGTGCGTGCGAAATCGACTCGCACTTGGCCGGTTTTATTTTTGTTTCATTTGGAATAGCAAATGACCGCTGACGGCATCAGGCTTTAGCGGGTGCAGAAGGCGTAACATCTCAAAAAAATTTTGTTCAAATGGTGCTGATTATTTGACGACCTAGTGTTTTAGCTTAGATTGATTATAGCGTAGTGCGGTAGTGCCCGACTGAGACTATATTTGTGCGGCATTGATTTTGCGGCAGGAGATTGTATTTTCTGTAAATATTTTTCCCCGGTCTGGCTTTTGTAATCCTAGTGTGGGGACTGTATTGGACTGTTTTATAATCCATCGCGATTTCTCACTGCAGCTCATCCAAATTTTCTTTTACAGGTCAAAACAACACCAAATCCAAAACGGAAAGCAGACGATGACAAAAAGAATTCCGCTAAGAAGAAGGCAAAGACGGGCGCGGGCGGCGGCAGGGGGAGAAAACCTAAATAATTATAGTTTTAAGATAATTTCATAATTTTCAAGTCGCGTTTGTAAAAGAGGCAGGTTTACCTCAAAGCCACATAATTTTGCCACGTAATATTGTGCTAATTTTGAAACAATACGCGACTAGTTAAAAGCTAATACTAGACTGACTTCAACTAAACTAAACAACTCTCCTTTTGCTTCACGTATTCGAGTAAAAGACATGTTGGTAGGGCCGTGAAGGCTGGCAAAATCGAAAGGAGATACATACCCAGGGGTGGGTGATACCAGGCTGAAATGATGACGGTGAGTCAGTTAACAGACCCTCCTACAATAAATAACAAGGACCATTAATTTTGTAAAACAGATGAATCCAACTACCTCTAAAGAATCTCGATAACTAAGTAAGCTGACTTAAGTGATACATATTTGGAGAAATTAATGACTTATCTTTAATATAAAGGCCTTTTACCATCTATAACGAGTAGTAGATGATTTATACAGCGTCAGGAGGCAAATTTTACCTTCACTAACGGGACGCTGTAGTAGACTTGCCCAGCACGTATTCCATCCTCAGTCGGCCTTGTCCACAGGAAAGACATGGTCAATACGTGCGGAGCTGACTAAGCCGCGGGTTTCCTCACGATGTTTTCCTTCACCGTTTGAGAGTACTGCTATAGCGCACATAAATGTATCGCATAGAAAAATCTATTGGTACACGACCAGATTTGTACCCACCACCTTAGGATCGGAAGGCGGGGTCACTACCAACTAAACCACCAGTGTTATCTATTTTTAATTATCTAAATATATAAACTGTTAACTGATTGACGTCTTAGATGGTGAAACTTGGAGGGTATATTCCTCATGTGTTAGGGTGCAATAAGAAATTCTTGAAAGAGGACGCAGCGGGAAGATGGAAGTGTGTATGCAAAAACTCTACACCGACAAAGTTGCGAGCATTCCACCAGTTAAGTTCATTTCTGTTTTGACAATAGACATCCAATTGTGTTTAATACAATAAGCTTTAATGTGATTCTAAATACTAAATTGTGAATAAGTGACGATGTATGAATAAAAATAAGTTTTTTTTTTTAAACTGTATTTTATTTACTATACTAAATACAACAGACATACATATCTAAATATAACAATTTCATAATGTTTCAACCATAAATAGATTCTACAAACTTTATTTTATGCCAATTTAAAAGAAAAAATACTAAGTAAAATGGCAGTTATAATTATAGTATTTTGTATAACATTTGAACACTTCAACCTAAAATCAACAAAACTGAGTAAAAGCATACATAAAAATATTATTCTTAGACTAATATATAACAAAAACATAAAAAGCGCAATATTCAATACAAATGTTATTGACTTCCTAACACCTCTTTTATACAAAAAAATTAGCTCTGAATAGTTGTCTCTGTCAAGTATAGAGTTGTATGATATAGATTTTTAAGTTGATTAAAATACTAAAATCGACTTTCAATTTGGAAGTTTGTGTATAGTTTCAATATCATTTGCCAAGGAGACATTGACAAAGATAGTTCAATAACATGAGAGTGATCTACTGTGGACCTTAACATATAGCAAAGAGAAACAGAGCTATACTTAGTAATGTGAGAGTAGTAGATATAAATAACCGACATAAATCTCAAGCGTGGTTTTTAATGTTCGTTTGAGACGTTTCAAAATACTCCTTGTGACTTTAGAACTTTGAAATTATTCCCGTGAATGCATTTTTATTTCAGATAGTCGCAGATGACCGCCAACAGCTTTAGCAACTATTTTACGTCGCCCACAAAATTCTTAGATCCAACAACGTAGAACAGAAACTCTAGGATGGTATATGCCATGCCAGTTTAAATTCAAGAAAAGTCATCGCTCAAGATATGTGACAGTATTTGCTACAAGATGTTATTTTCTCTAAAAGTTAGCCTTCAAGAAGTTGATAAGTCCGTTAGTAGATCCATCGTGACTGGTCACAGGGTTACTGTCCATGAGCTCGGGTTCAATGGCCTTTGCCAGCTGCTTGCCAAGCTCCACGCCCCATTGGTCGAATGAGTTGATGTCCCAGATCACGCCTTGAGTGAATATCTTGTGTTCGTATAGAGCTGGAAAGAAATGTTTAATTAGATTCATCATCATTGGCCTCTACAAATACATTAAAGATAATTTAGATGACATCAGATGAGTTTATAGTACAATTTGAACTTGGCCATTTAATGGCACGTTAAACAGTCGGTCCCGGCTTTCAAGTCGTTAAGCCATGACGGAGGCCTTTAGGCGGCCTAAAAACTCCGTCACTAGAGTTGGCCGCTAGCTCATACGAACATTTATATGGCTAAAGAGGCCTATTGGATTTGATTATTTTTGTACTTTTGTGTTTGGGATTTTTTAAAACGATGTAAATAGCCGTTATAATTATAATGCTACATAGTCATTTCAAACCTGTTTCCCATAGGGGTAGGCAGAGATTACGGATCTCCATTTGCTACGATCCTGACATACTTCTTTCATTTCACACGAGATAGATTAAAATAATGTACTACAGTATTGTACACCTTAAAATGGTCTACAAAAAAGTCCGCGATGGTATATGTCTATCTCTTAGGGATAACCCACAATAAACATTTTTAATCAGCATTGCACCCGTGCGAAGCTGGGGCGGGTCGCTAGTTTAAAATAATATGATTGTTTTACCAATAAGCGCGCCAAGAGTGAATGGCGTGACTTTCTTGACTACGATGGAGTTTGTGGGGCGGTTCCCGAGGAACACCTTGTGCGGCAGTATCTTGGCCACGGCTTCCGGAGCCATGCCCGCCTTCTCCAGCTCAGCCTTCGCCTGGGGATAAACATCAGCTGATAAGACCGATATCAACCAACAGGATAACAATAAAAATAATACTTATTAAAAGTGCATCTCGACAATCTGCAATCTTCAAGTATTTGAGAAGTGTCCTAGCTTAGAAAACGTTTCTAACAGTGCGAGTTGTACATCCTAGGTTATAATCTACACTGGAAAGTATATAAGTTATCTATCACAATAAAGAATTTTTGAAATTGAAATTGAAATCTTCAAGTATCAATATATTTTAATAGAAATAAAATAGAAATACCCACTTGTAACCTAATCTATGGCTATGGAAGAGCGGGACCTTCAAACACAAGTATATTTTACTTAAAAGAAGGTCCCAACCTAGTTATACAAATTATTCTAAACAGTTACAGAAATAAAACATTTTTCTTTTTTTTTTCAAGTCCTATGTAATTAAATCGCGCCTGTTCATAAAGCGACCAAGCGTGAAAGATACAGGTAAGAAACCACGGTTGGCAATAAAGTTTTTTACCTCATCGGAAGTTTTCCCCTTCATGAGAGCTTCGGTCTGAGCCAGGAAGTTCGCGAGCAGGATCTTGTGATGTATCCCGCCAGCTATCGGGTTGTGAGTTTGAGCCGGTGCTATGAAATCACACGGAATCAACCTGGAAATAAAAAATTAATAGAAAAGAGTGGGCACATAATTGTGGACATTTCACACAGCGCCATCTAGCCCTAAACTAAGCAAAGCTTGTACTATGGAAACCAGATGGCTGGCAGCACATCATCTTCCTGCCCTCATCCCACTCTATATGGGGTCGGCACAGCATAATCCTTGGATGATCCTTTAATGATGATGATTGATCCTTGGATCATGCTGTAAGAGTTTTGGCTAAGGTGTTTTATGACCGGCCGCCTGCCTGACGTCAACCCTCCTGGGAATACTGGCTTATTGTATCTCATCATGCAGGAGGATACTATCCCTTAATCGACTTTTACGACATGGCTGGCAGCACACTGGTTAGAAATAACTAGTGACACGAGTAGATAAATAGATTGAAGTAGGTTGTCACCTGGTGCCCTGGTGTATGAGCTGGTAGAAGGCGTGTTGGCCGTTGGTCCCCGGCTCGCCCCACACGATGGGCCCAGTCGAGTAGTCCACTCGCTGCCCCGAACGGGTCACATATTTACCATTACTCTCCATATCTCCCTGCTGGAAGTACGCGGCGAATCTACAAAAATAAATATATATCCATCTTGGGAGTCTTGGATCAGAAGTAGCTGTAAGTTTTCTTATGATTACTTGTGGTTCTGCCCATCCCGTTAGGGATACGGGCGTGATAATATGTATGTATGTATGTAAATAAATTTTGTGGACATTTCACACAGTGCCATCTAGCCCCAAATTAAGCAAAGCTTGTACTATGGGAACCCAGATTGCTGATAGAATACCTAATGTTTTTTTTGTAAATACATACTTGTTTAATCTTACTTATATTATAAATGCGAAAGTTTGTGAGTTTGGATGTTTGGATGTTTGTACCTCAATCACGCCTAAACGGCTGAACGGATTTGAATGAAACTTGGAATATACATAGTATGTGTGCTGGAATAACATATAGGCTACTTTTTATCCAGATACCACGCGAGCGAAGCCGCGGGCGGCAGCTAGTACATCATAATTATCATCAGGTATATTCCGGTCATAGTCAATCACCACAATTAAACTGTTATTAACCCACTAGCTGCTGCCTGCAGCTTTGCTCGCGTGGTACCCGGATAAAAATAGCCTGTGTTAATCCAGTACATGTACTATGTATATTCCAAGCTTCATTCAAATCCGTTCAGCCGTTTTTGCGTGAAAGTGTAACAAACATCCATACATACAAACTTTCGAAGCTATAAGAAGAAGTAAGATTTAATTTATAATTTACCTGTGCAAATACTGATCGTAAGGTAGAAGCGCGTGGGTCTCGGCGCCATAGAAATTGCTGTACCACACTCCGAGTAACGCCAGAATCACAGGCGCCTGAATCAGAAAACAAAGTTTTTTACACTCCACAGATTTCTACGAATTTACTCGAATCGAACCCGCGCCTCTTGCGTCTCAGCCGAGCACTCGCTCGCCACCCCACTTTTTTTGTAAAAACACAAGAAAAACATGAAATTAAAACAAAAGAGGTATTTAAACTTGCGTCATACAATGGGCGGCCTTATCGCTAAAAGCGATCCAGGCAAGATTATGGTATCAAAACCCGAGGACATTTCGACAAGTTCAACTCACGTTCTTCTCCAAAGGCGCGGTGCAGAAATGGTTGTCCATAAAACTGGCTCCTTCTAGAAGCTTCTCGAAGTTATCGTAGCCGATGTGCAAAGCGATTGATAGACCGATCGCCGACCAGAGGGAATACCTATAGAAAAAACAATAATTACAATATGCTTCCAAGTGCTCCCCGTGATTTTATGGAATAAAAAAATTTGACTTTGACTTCGCTTCTTCGCGATTACGCGAACAATAAGTGTGTTTCTGTGTATATCAATGTAGGTTTGTGTGTGTTTGAATGGGGATGTATGTGTTAGGGTGTCTGAAAATCGTGAGTGTGTGTTTAATTATCTATTTGTGTGCTTCGTAGTTGAAGTCTGGAACGCTATTAACACACAGTCTAGTGACTTCTTTTGTTCCCGCGGCTTCGCTCGCACGGTACCAGGATAAAAAGTAGGCTATATGTTATTCCAGCACACCATACTATGTATGTTCCAAATTTCATTCAAATCCGTTCAGCCGTTACGGTGTGATTGAGTCACAAACATCGTCACATCCTCACAAACTTTCGCGTTTATAATATTAGTAGAATTTTACCTTTTGTGGAGTCTTAGTGACTTCGTTAGACCCAAAGTGACATGGCTAACTGAGAACACAAACCCCACAGACTAAGAACATCATACTTACACAGATGTGTTTCACTCTCGTGTTTCTTGTACACTAATTATTGTGATGATTTTAATCTGTGGAGTTCATCATGCTCGCAACATACACACACACACACCCCCTTTCGCCCCACACACACTCACACACACACCCTTTCACCACACACACAGACACACACCCCCTTTCACCACACACACACACACACCCTTTCACCCCACACACATACATAGCTAAGGTCTAAGTGGACTCACCTGCCGCCAACCCAGTCCCAGAAGCCAAACATGTTATTAGGGTCGATGCCGAACGCTGTCACCTTCTCGCCGTTCGTCGACAGCGCTACGAAGTGCTTCGCCACCGCTGATGGCTGGAATTCAGAACAAATTGAAAACTAGTAACATAAAAAAACTGCAGGTAAGATATTAATGAGAGAAAAAAATCGTTTTTTTTTTAATAAATAAATATTTGTGGACATTTCACACAGCGCCATCTAGCCCCAAACTAAGCAAAATGATGGCTGATAAAATAATTATATTATACTTTTTTGTAAATACATAAGTACCTAAAATACATAATACTACAACACCCAGACCTGGAAGAAATATTTGCAGAATATGCAAATATTTCTCCCACAGCGGGAATCGAACCCGCGCATCTTGCGTCTCAGCCGAGCACTCGTCCGCCACGCCATTGATGTACTTACATCTTTAGCCACGTCGAGGAACCATGTCTTAGCCGACGTCGCGTTAGTGATCGTCTCCTGAGTGGTAAAGGTCTTCGAAGCGATGATGAAGAGGGCAGTTTCAGGGTTCAGCCTCTTGAGCACCCCTGCCATGTGTGTGCCGTCGATGTTCGACACGAAATGGACCTTGGGGGGAACGAAATAGGGGTTAGATTGATCTATCTAGACTTCACCTTATCTTGGGAGTCTTGGATCAGAAGTGGATGCAAGTCTTCTTATGATTACTTGTGTCTCTGCCCACCCCATTAGGGATACGGGCGTGATAATAATGTGACTTTAGCCAACCTGGAGATACAATTTATGTAGACAAACCATCGCATGTTTTCGTAATTACGATGAAATCACTTTAGTTTTAGTAACATAAGTTTTATTAACACCTTAATTTAACTATAAGTACTACTTAAAAGTTCCATAAACATGTAATGAAAATGAATGTTTTAGGTTAAGTATGGGTGGTTTGTTTACATAAGTAGGTAAGTTCGTATGAGCTAGTGGCCAACTCTTGTGGCAGAGTTTTTAGGCCGCCTAAAGGCCACCGTCATGGGTTAACGACTTAAGAGCCGGGACCGACAATTTAACGTGCCCCTGAAGCACGGAAGCGCTCAGCTGGTAACGCCACTTGCGGTCACCCATCCAAATCGTGACCGCGCACAACATTGCTTGACTTCAACGATCAATCAAGAACGTCTAAGCAAGCTACCCCACGAGCGCTTAAATTTTACGGTGACACTTATATTGATAGAACTTCTCTGCTGGACTGGGAGTAAAGAAAAAACATAGAATGCGTCCAGCTGCTTCTCTCCCCAAGCATGTCGTAAAAGTCGACTAAGGGATAGTATGTATGTACCTATTGTATTAGTATCCTCCAACATGATGAGATACAATAAGCAAGTATTCCCAAGGAGGGTTGACGTCAGGCAGGCGGCCGGTCATAAAACACCTTAGCCAAAACTCTTACAGCATGATCCAAGGATCATGCTGTGCCGACCCCACATAGAGTGGGATAAGGGCAGGAAGATGATGACTTATATTGATAGAAAGAGCAAGTTCTCAATAAATGTACCTACCTTCAAGTGGTTGGCATAAGGTTTAAGCGCCTCAGTGACCATGAGAGGACCGAGGTCGGAGCCCCCGATTCCGATGTTGATGACGTCAGTGATAGCTTTGCCAGTGTAACTGAAACAAATAACAAATAATATTTTTATTAAAAACCCACTACAGTAAAAAGTTGTTATCTCCAACATATCTAAGAAAATACATAGTATCACGCCCGTATCCCCAATGGGGTGGGCAGAACCACAAGTGAACATAAGAAAACTTGCAGCCACTTCTGATTTAAAGTCCTACGGCAGGGATAAGTCCAGTGTTAGATCAGGACTACCTATGTATGTGACTCTTCATCATCATTTTCATCAGCCTATAGCACTGCTGGACACAGGCCTCCCATAATTAGCGCCATCACGCCCTATCTTTGGCTTGACACCACCTAGCCCAGTGCAAGTCACTGTGGGTTTAATAATAATAAATAAATATTTGTGGACATTGGACACAGCGCCATCTAGCCCCAAACTAAGCAAAGCTTGTACTATGGGCACCAGATGGCTGATAGAATACTTATATACTTTTTTTTTTTTTTAAATACACATTAATACAATACCCAGACCCGAAAGAAATACAAATACAAATAGTTTATATAGGAACAAAATCTACATTGGTATAAAATAACATAATAGTACACGATGATAGTTGCAGTAGTTAAGAACTGTGTCGCAACTATCAACGCCCACCTCCATGACCACGGAGCGGAGTATTTGCAGAACATAAACATTTGCAGTCGACGCAAAGTTCCTTAAAAAAAAAAAAAAAAAAAAAACATTTGCCTGCGACACCAATGCGTCGTCAATTATTTATTAATTTATTAAACATACCCCTTCCATTGTCCCCCAATGACCTGCCCACAGAACTCCTTCATGTGAGCGAGCACAGCGTTCACGTCAGGAGTGACGTCCTTGCCGTTCACCAAGATAGGCTTGTTCTGACGGTTACGAAGCGCAATGTGGAGGACTGCTCGGTCCTCCGTAAAGTTTATCTTCTGACCTGGATAGTACATTGTTTCAAATTATTAAGTAATTCTAAATTACCTTTATAGTGTTAACCACATAAGGGACGGCGCACATAACCGCGTTGTGAAGCAACACTGGCGTTGTCGTGCTATGTAGTCGTATCACTAATTCTTTCGAACCAGTGTGGTGAAAGGACTGAAATGTCAAAGTGTAAAGCATCAACTTTACGGCACTTGACACATACTTCCGAACTATTTTTTAGGTTCTACAACATGTTGGTTTCCTCACAATGTATTTTTAATAAAAAAACCATTGGTGGGGATCGCAGATAATGACAATAAAAAGACAAGTTTCAAACTAATCCATTCAGTCATTATGGTGTGCTTGAGACAGAAACATACTCATCTACTTATGTTTTTAGTAGGTAAGATACCATGCCAAGAAAATAGTTATTTTAGAGAACCTAAATCAGATTTTTTTAATATATTTTTATACCTGAGAACATAGCATCTCTTGCTTGTTCCACATTCCTGCTTTTGGCCAGGTTGAGGAGCAGGCCGAAGGCCTCTCCATCCAAGCGGTTCTTGGAATAGTCCAGCAGGATCTCGCCATCGTTGGGAGTTGGAATGCGGAGGCTAGAAAGATGATTAAATAATGCTGTAGAATTGTGAAATAGCTAAATTAAATTTCGTATTTTCATTGGCTCAAGTGGAAAATTATAAGATATAAAAATAAAAAAGCATTTATTGCCTCATTATACCTATTACAATTGTGATTATTAGTAGCTAAGTTTTTAAATGTTTCTACATAACAAAGTAATTGTATAAAGGTGTAAATTCAGCATATGCTGCATGACACAGCCATGCAGCGCTAATTTTCAGAGGTAGAATGAGGTAGGTACAGAGGGTGGCTGACACGGTTTTTAATCAACTCGAGAATTTTTATTTGGGCATGCTTCCACCTACTGATGATCTGGATCATGTGGGACGTCTGACGAAAATCAAAATGATTTTTTTTATTACAGCGAAAATATGAGTTGCTGTTACCTAATAACAAGAGTGTAAAAAATTATATAGGTATAACACAATGTCTATACATCTTTAGGTATTAGCAATCTTTAGATAGCCCAACTGTTTCTTTTGTATTTTGTATCTAATTGTAAATACTTGTAAGTTTATTTCTGTTAAATTAAACTCAAGAATAAAATAACTGAATAAAGCAGGTAGGTACCTACTTATAGAAAGTTCGCGTCATTGCTGCTGACCTTTCGTTGCACTTTCAAAAGTTGTGTTGTAACTTGTAACTTTGTGAATCAACTTTTTTTCTATCACACAAAAGTTTAATTACGAAACTACCAATAAAAACAATTTAGCAGTATTTAAATTTAAAAAATCCAGCAAATACCTGTATTTATTGAATCGCTCCGGGTCTTGGGCAAATAACTGCTGAATATTAAATTTTCCCCCGTTACTATTGTAATACTCCTGCAGTTTTTGGAAGGCAGGGTCTTGCTTTAGACTGATCTTTGGATCCATCGTGTTTTTAAAGAATATACGAGTGGAAAATCTTTGAAATTTACGGCACGAACACCGTATCAACACCGCTGCTACTGATAGCAAATGTCTTTTTGACATTTTCAATGTTATCTGAAGGTTACGTGCGTTTCGATTTTGCCGTTATTAATGTTATTGACAGCGAAGGTAGCTAAGAAGAGTTTAGAATGGTTTAGATCGAACGAAACGCATTTCTAGTTGTCGTATCGTATTCCTTTCCGTTTCAACTTCAAGATATTTAGCATTGAAATTTTATTGTTTCATGCGTTATCTTCACAAATAAATGAGACAGGATATCTATTGACATTTTGACTTGAAAACAGCTGATTACGACAGCCAGAAAATCGTCCGGCCGGAAGCGGAACGGAACATACCACCAGATACTACCACATAGTTTACCTAAAAAAAACTCAATGTTATGTTTCGTTCGTGACAGAAACGAAATAATTTTGTTTTAATATTTGCATAAATAATATCAACTATACTTCAAGGGAAACCAGCAATGGACGATGGAAATTCCATAATATATGGACTAGAGCATCAGGTAAGAGCACCATCCAATACGTTACGTTGTTTCTTTCTTAGTCACCCTATAAGTTCAATGACCCGAGGTAATGTAGTGGCCCCGAAAGAACCAGTGTGCTAAGAAGACAGGAGTACCCCCTTCCTTATTTGGACCGTAATAGAAACGGCACTTCGGTTGTGGATCTTCTACGGTAGGTACCTACTTTGCTTCTTTTCGCCAGGATGGTACTGATGGTCCCATATTTCACAACTAGCTGATCCGCGCAATTTCACTTGCGATATACAATATTTCATACAAACAATTTACATTTAAATTTTCTTGACTTACTGGTATATCGGTAAGCAATAAAACGTCCGTCTTACTCCGTAGCTAGTTTATTACTGGGGATACCCACACAGTTTGACACATTAAATATAATACACTTACCCTTTTAGGAGTAGAATTTTCAAAACCTTTCTTAGTGCATTAACCTTCATGTTTCGTGCTTTTAAGACTGTCAGCTTCATAAGATTTTTATGAACAAAGAAGGACTTAGTCAAGATGTTAAACCCATGTTTTGTTCCAGACCCGTGCCTTATCTCCTCAGTATGGAGACAGCGATGCAATCCGCTTCCTCATCGGCACTCAGAGCCTCAAGCCCATGTCCAACCAGGTGCATGTCGTGGAACTGGAGGAGGACACCGGAGCCCTGCATACTAAGGTTTGAATTTGTTTTACCTTCAGCATTGCTCTCTTAGTACCTAGATAAAAGATATTTGTAGTGGATCCAGGACTTTGATTACAATTTACTACTCCTCTAATCACGTTACTTGTAAATTGGACTATCTACACATTTTTCACACAAATTAACCGAGTTTCAGCATTCAAACTATATGTAACTGCTGCCGCGACTTCGCTCGTGTGGTACCCGGTACATGTACTATGTTTTTCACCGTTTAAACCTTCCCTAGACTACAACAAACATTGCAATACCAAAATCAGCTAAATCGGCCCAGCTGTTCTCGAGTTTTAGCGAGATAGATAGATAGATAAACTCTTTATTATGTATAACAACAAAAACGAAAACAAGAAAAAACAAAAAAACTTAGGTACTAGAAAAAACAAACAGATATACATAAACGGCGGTTTATTGCTAATAGCAATTTCTTCCAGACAACCTTGGCATGGAGAGGATCGAAAAGAAGAATGGGCGATAAATAAATATAATAGTTTATGTACCTAATTAAATATACTATAATAAATAAATATAATAGTTATAGGCTAAATAAATAAATATAATAGTTTATGTACCTTAATAAATACCAGTAAAATAATGGAGTCAATATAATAAATACACAAAAATACATAACTACACTAATAAATCAGGTGGAAGATTGGAGATAATGGGCGTTGACACGACTTTTAAAGCAATGCACTGAAGGTGCATGACGGATCGACTCAGGCAACAAGTTTCGTCAGCGAGACGAACGAACAGCAATTTATTTTTATATTATATGTATAGATGTGTTAATGGCGTTTAGCTTCTATATAAGCTAATTCATTTTGAAAATTGTTCAGCGACTGCTCCTAAGATTAGTTTAGAAGTCAAACGCTATCAGTTTGAACAGTAAGATCGGTACAATGAGTGTATAGGAGCATTAAATTATCCCAGGTCTACAAACACGACGTCGGTGAGATCTGGCATCTTCGCTGCTCGCCGCACGACGCCGCGACACTGGCCACCACCCACAGTGCACACAATGCCCAGACGATGCAGTGTCGGATGGCCGTCTCGCTATACCGCTTGCCCACTGTTGAGGTAACTTACTAACTATCCCACAACGCCCCGACTATCCTGACATACTAATCTTCCTTTCTTCACTATCATCAAATTCTTCATGCATGCTCGTCATAATAAGTAGAGTTGAAACTTTCACAGAATGTGAATTTCTATTGTCTTTTCTTTTTTATCCAACCCATTTCATCCCGCTGCAGGGCAAAGGTGTCCTCCAAACACTTCCAGACATCCCTATCCTGAGCCTTCTGCCACCATCCTCTTTAGAAGGCATCGAGTTCGTCCCGCCAGCGCTTTTTATTGCCGTTATAACAACAAATAATAAAAAAAGAGGGTCCCATACAAGATACATTTTTAATGCACAATGGTACGGAATCCTTTGTGTGCGTATTCGACTCGCACTTGACCGGTTTATTTGTTTCCAGGTGATACCAAAAGATATGGATGATCTAAGCGCTATGCAGAATCGCAACGCTGAGGAAATGGAACAGCTGCTTACGATAACACCAGAGGTATTTACTTATTCCTTCAGTCGCTGACCTTCCACTGAGTTAGAGACGAGGGGAGCGGAGAAAATAGAGACGAGTGGAGCGGAGAAAAGACTTTCACAACAGTTTTTATTTTTTTAAACAGCCAACAGTCACATACATAGTCCTGACCCCACACTAGGATTCCCTGTGTCGTGGGTATCAGAAACTACGAGTACCATGGTACCACAACACCCAGACCCGGAAGAAATATTTGCAGAACATGCAAACATTTCTTCCGCAGCGGGAATCAAACCCGCGCCTCTTGCGTCTTTGCCGAGCAATCGCCCTCCACCGAGGCCGTCAAACTATTTTTAAGTAGGTATATAAGAGTATTTTAAAGTTTTTATTAAGACAATTAGCCTTTTGGTGTAAAGTGTAAGTTTTGAAATAAATAATTTCAGGAATCCATACTTCCATTAGTTGCGGGTCTGTCGCGTCGTCTTTGGGCATAATTTAGAAGTTTGATATCTTCACAGAAACCTGAAGAAGAGATCCGGTGCGCGGAGTTCCACCCGACAGACGTGAACAAGCTCGGAGTGGTCACGGAGAATGGACTCGGCGTGTACGACATCACCACGGGGGCTCCGGTGGCGGCCGCGGCGCCCGAGGGCAGAGCCAGGCTTAAGTTCACTAATGGGAAGTGGGAGCCCCACCGTGGACACTGTCAGGTATCTATAACTTAGAATTTATATAACTAGATGGCGCTACTAATCGATTGGAACGCGCTATTGTTGCGTTTTAGGGAACCCTTAGGTATTTTAGCCAAGACCCTCGCTCCCTTTGTAGAACAAGACATCTTCTTGGAGACCCAAGAGACATAATCGCGCCTGTTTCCCATAGGGGCAGGGATCACGGACCTCCATTTGCCGATCGTGACATACTTCTCTCTCTCGCTTCATTCACTCTCATTACATTCTTAATGCACGCTCGTCGGTTTAGGGCACTCTTAACTTGGCCCTTTTCCAAAACTTCGCTTCGATTTGTTCCAGGTAACAAATAAAATGAAAAAACTAATCACTAACAATAAGAAAAATCAAATAAAAGAAAAACTAACAAAATGAACAAACAAAACACTCATTAGTCAGGGTCACCAATGTAGTAGTACCTACTATTTCCTATTTCTACGCTCCAATCAAGTTTTACTTATCTCCAAGTCTCCACCGTAGTCCTAAAATAGTAGGTACTACTACAATGGTATTAATGTTGGCGAAGCGCTCATGGCGTAGCTCGCTTAGACGTTCTTGATTGATCGTCGAAGTTAAGCAACGTTGTGCGCGGTCACAATTTGGATGGGTCACCGCAAGTGGCATTACGAGCTGAGCGCTTCCGTGCTTCGAAGAGCACGTTAAATAGTCGGTCCCGGCTTTTATTAAGCCATGACGGAGGCCTATAAATTCCGTTACAAGAGTTGGTAGCGGCTCATACGAACTTACTTTTAATTTTGGACAGTTCGCAGTGTTACAAGACATGCACATAAAGTGTTACGACACGCGGGCGAATGGGAGCAAACCAGCGTGGAGTATCGACAATGCACACAGGCAGCTAGTTAGGGACCTAGACTTCAACCCGAACAGGTATTTATTACTTACTAGCAGCCGCCCGTGGCTTCGCTCGCGTGGTACCCGAACAAAAAATAGCCTATATATCAGGGATTCCCAAAGTGCTTAGGGGTCGATATAAACGAAAACTGATTTTGGGGGTCGACGAGGTCTAAAAATCGACCCCTATTAAATTAACACAAGTTCTTATTTATAACTTTCAAGATAGGTAGGTACTGTATTGTTTATGTTGTGTCACGTGTACTACGAACATCGACTAAGAATAATTAACATTTTTGTAGGAAATAGCATTGTTGTAGTAATGTAAAGTCTCAAGTTCGTACAAGATGAAAAACTCGAAGCTGTTTTAAGTTAGCGGACCATTATGAATAAGGGGGTTGATCTTAAAAGTAGGTAATTTGGCCATGGGGGTCTGCGGTAAAAGTTCATTTTGGAAAAGGGGTCACTTGTCCAAAATAGTTTGGGGATCCCTGCTATACATATATGTTAATCCAGCACATGTATATTCCAAGTTGACTAAGCCGCGGGTTTCCTCACGATGTTTTCCATCGCCGTTTGAGAGTACAATTTTTCACACAGAAAAATCCATTGGTACACGACCGGATTTGAAGCCGCCACCTTAAGATCGGAAGGCGGGGTCACTACCAACTAGACCACCAGTGCTCTTGGGGGGATGATATGGGCTCATAATAATATTGAATTATACTGCTAATCAGTGCTCACCTAGACGTGCTTTTGTGTCCACAGACAGTTCCACATAGCGAGCGCGGGCGACGACGCCGCTCTGAACATTTGGGACTACAGGAACGGCAAGGAGCCTATCTTCAGCAGAACTGATCATTCGCACTGGTAAATATACTCTCGGATACCTAAAAATGAACATACCAGTAAGCGATACCAGATAAGGAGTCACGTAATAATTGAATAAGACATTCCAGGGTATGGACAGTCCGGTACAACACGTACCACGAGCAATTGCTGCTGACGGGCAGTTCCGACGCGCGCGCCCTGCTCACGGCCGCCGCCAGCATCTGTGTGGATGATGATGATGAATCCACCACGCCCGTGTGAGTACCAACCTACCACTTATTTACTTTTAAAGTGACTTAATATTTAGGCTGCTTTTTAATACCTTACCTGCCACTTATTTCTTTTTAAAAGCTTTTATTTAACTTGCAATGTTGTTCTGGTCAAATCTTGCAACTGAATTTTAAAGCTCAGTTATCCTCAACTAATTGAGCTGAAATTTTTCATACACGTTTAGTTTGGATGAAAATGCGTGATTATGCGTGACATCATTCTAAATCCAAATGGCGTATAGCCATATGGCGGACTCCCAAAAATGGCGGACTATGTTTTTTACCATGTTTTTACCATGATATAGGTATCAAAGGAAAGGGGTTTGCGTATAAAAATACGAATACTTAACTTAAAAAAATATTTTTTAAAAGCTTGTGTTCAAATGCTGTAAAAAGAAAATAAACTTGAAAAGAATACAAACCCATCAATTTATTACATTACACAATTTACGATATAAAAGCTTGTCGTGTCGCGTATTTTACCTGTGTAGATAAACAAGAATACAATAATGTAACTTGATCGTGACATAAGTACCTAATACCTAATTCTAAGAAAAACTCTGTTTTTATAAAATAAGTAAATCTTACACAAAGAATCATTTTGAAACGTCTCATTAAATGAATACAGACAAAAAACCACACTTGGCTGTTTTCACATGTTCATCTGCCGTTCCTAAAGTAAATTGTCAAAGTTTTGAATCCGTTTTTTCCATTCCAGTCTAGAAGACGGAGTGCTACAATCGTACGAACAGCACGAGGACTCTGTTTACTGCGCGGAGTGGTCCGCAGCAGAGCCCTGGACCTTCGCCTCGCTTAGCTATGACGCACGACTCGTGCTATCTAGGGTTCCACGCCACTTCAAGTACAAACTCCTACTTTAACCTGTTATCTGCATTGTTTAGAATCCTGACAGGACCCGTCATGTGCGTGTGATAAGGATCGGTATCATTTCTACTCGTGTATACTTTCATGGTATTCTAAGCCTTTTTTTATACATGGTTTGCTTAAATTAAACTTAATGGTAAATGTATTGTAACTGCCCATGATCGCTCCAGTCATATACCATTGAGCAATTTTAAATTCTTGATGAAAATACTACATAGCCCAAACTGTCATTCCTCTGATGTTTTTAGGTTCAATGATTGAGACTGTAACTACTTTCAGGATCATGTTAAAACCCCAGAGGGTTATACAGCACTGTTTTATTTGTTTTACTTAACACTTATTTATGTTATATCTGAAAATTGCATTTAGAGGAAATAAAGGAATATTAATTATATTGATAAAATTTGTTTATGAAAGATTTGATACAAAAAAATGGAAACCTCTGAAGCATGGTGATAAGTAAAAGATTATATAAAGTAACATAAATAATTTATTGTCAGCTAAAATCTCTGTGCCACTCTATTTGCAACATTCCTCAGATTCCCGTAAACTTTCGAAGGTGGTGACCCCATAATCAAGTTGCATATCGCTCTTCTGGCTAGCGCGATGTTCTGATAGCTCCCTAGGATATGAATCTTTGAGTCGGCCAGTACTATTCTAGTTTTTGTTACATTTTCAATGGTGAACTTGGTACGGCCAGCTTTTCCTGCTAGACGGCCGATGGCCCTGCCCAAGTGGTCTCCGTTAAGTGTCTTGACATCTTTTATTTCAAACGATTCTACGAATAAGTCATCCAGTCGCAGGAGGGCCAGAGCATCTTCAACATCAAACCCGAATATGAAAGCCTGGAATAAAAAAACATTCATTTAGAATTTCTTTCGGGTTATTTTAGAAAACTCATATTGAAAACTAGTCCTTTTCACGAAAGAAGTCTCCTTGAAATTGGCTGTACTAAAACAGATTGTATGGCAATTTCCTGTAATACTAACACTACAGCGACTTTTGTCAAATGGACTAGCAACTGCCCACAGCATAGACATCCAAAGACAGTAGTTTATCTTCTTTAAACCTGAAAGCCAAAGGTCTCCCTAAGTTTTTAGATCTGGTGCAAATACACTTATCAACAGAAAGATCATCTTGGTGAAAACTTCCCATCATTTTAGTTATACATAATTATATAAGGTGGCTGTCATCTTACTTATATTATAAATGCGAAAGTTTGCGAGTTTGGATGTTTGTGCCTCAATCATGCTTAAACGGCTGAACGGATTTGAATGAAACTTGGAGCACTGGATTCAAATATAGGCTATTTTTTATCCGGATACCAGCTAGTGATGTATAAAGTAGTCAAGGAGGTTGTCCTGGAGAGAACTATGTGGAGAAAGATGCATAAATTGTGAAGGCTCTTAAATTAAAAGAAGACGTAAGTATACATACCTTGACAAAATCAGCTGCTTTTTGCAAATTGGCTACATCTTTGGTCTCCGGGCCGACTTTGATCTCAACATTACGCGTTTTTGTGTTGAATCTAACTTGTAAGAGCAAATGTTCAACTATGGGTGTGAAGATTTTAAGCCAATTTTCTTTCAGTGGTGTATATCTAAAAAAATTAATAAGATAAGTCGTAAGTTATGTTACAAAGAGCATCAAATTGTTTACGTTGTTTATTTTGAGGTTAAGTTACCTGTGTGCTGGTACTGCCACTTTTCTCATATTTTCCTTGCTCTCATTGGGTTCTGTATTCTTCTTATGTTTCTTAGACCTAGGACGAGAGTGTTTGGGCTTCCCTTGGATTCCGTTGTGCTCTTCTACTTCCATTCCATCGCCAGATTCCGAGACAGCTTTTCGTTTAATGTTTTTAAGCTTTATCGGCCTTTTCGCTGGTAGAAACTCGTCTATATTTATGTTTTCCGTTTCCATTTTCACTCTTATTTTATTTGCCGTGTGGTATCTGAAAGATAATACGACCAAATCGAGATTTTTGTTGAAAAATAAATCAACACGTGGCTCACTCAACATGAGACCACAGACTAAAAAGAAAAGCACAAAAATGTCGCTGATAGACTCCTAGCGTATGTCAACGTCAAAGAGTTTGCTCTGTTGTGTCATAAAATAAAAAATCGGTCTTAATCGATACTACCTGGATGGTTTAAATCGACTAACTTAGCTTAACATCACTGGTACACAATTACACAAAGCACATCTCTAAAGGCTGCGTTCACAATAAAGATTTTTTAAATAACTTGGATTAAGTCTTGGAAGAATTGTTCCGAGGATTAAGTACTTAGGTTTATTTCAATATCGATCGAATTAGAGGACTTTAAAAAGTACCCTCAAAGCAGGTATTACAGGCAAAGCTTTACAAGTACTAACAATTTGGGCTTCAAATTACAAAATAATCTGAATATTTTTCTTAGTGACTGCTGAACGCACCTTTATATCGCGAATGTTATGTCACCGAATTGCGAGAATTTTTTGTTTTGAATTGATTTGAGGTAAGAAATTGCACTATTTTGATAGCATTTAATATTCTAAACCACATTTAACTTCTAATTTTATCAATTTATTCAGGTATCATCATCTGAGATACCTCTGATCACGATGGCCACTCTTGTACGAACCGCCTTCGTGAAGGCTCTCACTCCCAGCCAGGGAGGTAAAATAGCTTCTTGCACAATCGTTCAAAACCGAAACATCGCTGGCAAAGCCCTGAGGGAGTCCCTGCCCCCTCCGCCACCGAAACCTGCACCTTTTGACTATGTGAATAAGGACTACACTTGGCTGCGTAGTATTTTCGATCGCACCACTCACCGATTCGATGATAACTCTAAGGTGATCGTCGTAGAAGGTCCCGTAGCGTCTGGGAAGACTCAGTTCGCAAGTTGTCTGGCCCAGGACCTCGGCATGAAGCATTTCCCTGAAGCAAACATGGACATTCACTACATCAGGCCGAACGGCTGTGATCTCCGTATGTTTGATGAGCTGGTGCCTGAAGACACAAGGACCTTTGACCATGTGAACTTTAACCATTGTCCGAACCATCGTCTGGCGGGAAACTTCCAGATTATGATGTACACAGCCCGTTTCGGGCAGTACATTGATGCTTTAGCTCATCTGATGAACACGGGCCAAGGAGTTGTCCTAGAAAGGAGTCCGTTCTCTGATTTTGTGTTTCTGGAGGCGATGTATTCTCAAAATTACGTGAGCAAGGGAGTAAAGAATGCCTACTATGAGCTGAGGGCTAACACAATCGAGGAGTTGATGAGACCCCATTTGGTCATCTACTTGGATATGCCCGTTAATAACGTAAGACAGTTTCTGGTTATATTACTGTTATGAAATCATCAGTTTCTCGAGATGTTTTTGTTTATGGATGAAGCTCATTATAGATACAGTTTTTGACCTGAACTAGCATAGATGCAGGTGACTGGTAATCTAGAAAAAAATATTATTATGAAAGTTCTACCAGGTTTCTCTTTCCCATAGGGGTAGGCAGAGATCTTGGATGTCCATTTGCTACGAATTTGACACACTTTAGCTTCATTCATAATTTTTTTTATTTTCTTTTTTTCTTTCATAACATTCTCGTCATACATGCTCGTCGGTTTAGGGTACTCTTGACCTGGCCCTTTTCCAAAATGTCGCCAATTTGGTTCAGATAATTTAACTTGTATAAGTAGCTAATTTTATTCTAGTATGATAATTTTATTATAACTTCTCTACCTGAACATGTCGTAAAAGTCAACTAAGGGATAGTATCCTCCAACATGATGAGATACAATAAGCAAGTATTCCCAAGGAGGGTTGACGTCAGGCAGGCAGCTGGTCATAAAACACCTTAGCCAAAACTCTTACACTCTTACTGTGCCGACCCGACATAGAGTGGGATAAGGGCAGAAAGATGATGATGATAATTTTATTATAAACAGGTCCTGCAGTCCATCAAATGCCGCAACTGGCAGCATGAGGTCTGCGGCAAGGCGCTGACTCCCGAGTTCCTCATGGATGTGGAACGTCAGTACAAGAACAAGTATCTCCGGGACATTGCCACACATTCAGAGCTGCTCGTCTACGATTGGACAGGCGGCGGTGAGGTTGAAGTCGTAAGTTACTTTCATAATATAAAATCATATATTTTTTTTTATTGGGAACAAAGTTTACAAAGGTTTTATTAACTAATTGTAAACGATGATAGCTACAGTAGTTTAAGAAAAACTGTATCATAGCTACCAATGCCCACCTTAACCAAAAATGTTCCTGTTTAAGATTTACACAAGATGTGATATCATGATTATAAAGCATGCAATAAAAGAAATACAAAAGAAAGACTTGACTTACGCAGTATATGAATATCAACATAGTTTAGAATTCTGTTCGTAAATATGTAAACTTGCAAACAAAATCCCAATTGAGACTCTTATACAAATGATCTCGCAGATCTCTAATCCTACTATAATTATAAATGTGAAAGTTTGTGAGGATGTTTTTATGTTTGTGCCTCAATCACGCCTAAACGACTGAAAGGATTTGAATGAAATTTGGAATATGCATAGTGTGTGTGGAGCCGCGGGCGTCAGCTAGTTCTAATTAATGTTATGGGGAACAAAGATCTGGTGATGTCTCGCGGTGGGGTGTATTGTGCTTTGTCCCCCTGCCAGCCCAACTCCTTGAAGTACCGGAGAAGGACTCTGAGATATTGGCAGCAGTGTTCCAGTATCCTCGATGGTATTGAGGCTATTGGTGGTGTAGATTCGCAGACCTGTATTTTTGAATGTTTTCAAATGAAACATGAATGGTCTGGGTGTTGTAATGCAGTTTGTCCCAGCAAGTTTTTGTCGACTTTGAAGCGCTCGTGGCGTAGCTTGCTTAGGCGTTCTTGATTGATCGTTAAAGTTAAGCAACTATATGCGCGGTCACAAATTGGGATGGGTGACCAACGTGGCAAGTGGTATTACGAGCTGAGCGATTCCGTGCTTCGGAGGGCACATTAAACAGTCGGTCCCGGCTTTTAAGTCGTCATGCCATGACGGAGGCCTTTAGGCGGCCTAAAAACGTCACTAGAGTTGGCTCATACCAACATACATACATACGAACATACACATTTGTCGACTTTAGACATTAGCTAATATTTGTGACAATGTAGCCACAGACGTCATAAATAAAAAGCAGAAGAAGACGTGTGTTTCATTTTGAGGAGGTTCAGTTCTCTTTTGTTTCCAGGTGGTAGAAGACATAGAGCGCCTCGACTTCGACAAATACACTGAACGCGAGGAACCTAAGATGAAAGACTGGAGGCTCCCTCGCGAGGTGGACTGGGCAGACAAGCGGATGATATACACCAATTCGAAGTACTGGTTGATGAACCTGTTCGCACTGCCCATCCTGGATGTGCCCGAGCTCATCACTAGCGCCGAGGACGCATTCGAAAGGGATCAGGTGAGCTATATTTTGACGGCCTCGGTGGCGTGGCGGGTGATTGCTCGGCAGAGACGCAAGAGGCGCGGGTTCGATTCCCTCTGCGGAAGAAATGTTTGCATGTTCTGCAAATATTTCTTCCGGGTCTGGTTGTTGTGGTACCATGGTACTATTATTATATCATGTATTATGGGTGGGAATGAGAGAACCCGGCAAGCAATAAGGCGCACACTGACGGTTTCCATGCCATCATAAGAAATCGATGTGAAATCGAAGACCCAACAACATTCTGAGCACATTGGCAGATAGGTGGAACTCTCCATATATGGGACACTAGATAAGCGTGCACACAACACTTTAAGGGGTGCTGTCCCATTAACGGATGGTCCTTCTAATCTGTGTACTTACTATTTGTACAATGAGGGGAAATCGCTTATATTTTGTTGGGTTATTACACTTCTTGGGGGTGGGAGGTAACGACATTTGAGGGGTATAATGACAGTCATGGGAAAGGGGGGGTTGGTAAGGAAAGTTAAAAAACAGATATGGTTGCATACTGAAGGTTAGGTAAATATTTTGTGGGTTCATGATACTTGTGGGGGGGGGTAAACTACATGCGGGATTAAGATAAGTGTTATATAGTGATATAGTTAATGTCTTAACTGGGTGTGAATTGAGTGAGACCATGACCAATGAAGAAGAGAAAATGGAAGAGGGAAACATGGTGTGCCAACCCCACCTACTGGGATAGGGGCAGGAAAATGATGATGATGACCAATGAAGATATTTTAGAAACTTTTATATGTACCAGTTTATCATGAATATTTTCCAATACACAGATAATATTCAACCACCCCAAGTTCGAGTACGAGACTGGCTACACGCAGGACGAGACTGGACTTCTGTTGAAGAACAAGTTGCCCAAATACTCGGAAAGCATCTAAATTATTGAACATCCTGTAGAGTTGTATTGTAATAAATATTTAATTGTTACTATCCTGTTTTATTTTGTACTTTATCCGCTCGTACAACCCACATAGACTGGCCTATGTTATTCCAGATCATAAACCACGTGACGAAACCCGCCGCTTAGTCAGCTCCACACGTATTGACCATGTCTTTCCTGTGGACAAGGCCGACTAAGCTGAGAGGATGGTATAGGTGCTGGGCAAGCCTTCTCCATCTAAATTCGTACCGGGCGCCACATTGCCCCCTTAGTACTACAAGTTATTGTGTGGCTGTGATTTATGTTTGCCTCCTGACGCTGTGTAGGTAAACCTACTGGCAAAAGCCTTAGTTTCTAAACCACGTGTAGGTACCGTAAACCGGGGGTACTTTGCACCAAAAATTGTAGTGATTTTTGTATTGTCCTAAACAACAGATGGACACGTGTGTCAGTGTTTAAAATGACCCTTAAAAAGGGGTAAAATAGAGTGTAAAAATTTACAAAATTTAAAAAGCAATTTTCAGCCCCTTGCCGCGATGCTATTAAAAATAGAAGGCTTCCATTTGATTTATAATGTGTGCAATACAATAAAATTGTGTATTGTGCAATAAAATTGATTTACTCGACATATTCTAGGTATTATTAGTGACCCCCTCCCAAATTTCAGGCTGCGACCGCGCCTGTTTGCGGGTGCTACATGTCGATGAGGTAGAGCGAGTCGAAGGCTCCGAAGCCGGCCTGGACACCGCCCTCATTACACTCTGCTAGTTTCGTTCGCAGAACGTACCCCACCGGCTTGTTTACGTTTAACTTGTCTTTGGTCCTGAAAAATGAATTAAACATTTAAAGTAAATGCCTCCATGAGTAAATTATTAGATTTTTTCGACTTCTATCTTACTGATGTGCTGATCACATGGCAACATGGTTCACCATATCCATCTTAGGACAAAATCAGAAATGGCCACAAGTTTCTTATTTTACTTGTGGCTCTGCCCACCCCATTAGGGATAGAGGCGTGATAATATGTATGTATAACTCACCCGGTGATGATTCCGTATATGCCCAGCTCGGAAACCAAGTCAGTAAGGGGGGGCGGAATCGGAGACCCAGGGCAGACAAGGTACCCTGACACCTGGTGATACAATAATTTGTAATTTGTGAACCATTTGACAAACCCGTACATGATCGATGCCACATGGAACTCAGGTCATCATTATTAGATATCACTATAATTCTCAGTTTTAGATTACCTAACGACCGGAAATCAGAGGCTGCGGCCAATTAACGTCTGACAAAATAGATGCTACGTGCAAAATTTGTAAGATTGACATTAGCGATCGTAAAGTCACTAAGCCTCCGCTGTCCGTCCGTCCGTCTGTCAAAGGGCTGTATCTCATGAACCGTTATAGGTAGAGAGTTGAATTTTTACAAATGTTTATTTCTATTGCCGCTAACTTAGAACCAGCCATCCCACGCCAGTATTATCATGGTACGGAACCCTTCATGTCAGAAATCGACTCGCACTTGACCAGTTTTTATTGTCATACATTTAACCAGAGGGAATAATATTAACTCTAGAATAAAATATTCGACCCTCGCTTACTAGTACCACCAAAGGGGGTATTATCCGCTCTATGCGTATTTGACCGTTGATAACTGACCACTGGCGATATTATCTTCTCCATGAGGATATAGGCAGCTCGTTCATTGCTGTGTCGCATACGTAGAAGCGCGTTGCGCAAATCCTCTCCGTACAGATTGTTGCCACCGCCTTCACGCTCAGGCTTCAGCACAAATCTAGAACAAGTTAATAATTACCTAAAACAGGTGTATTAAAACGCCTCCCGAATACTGAAAATACAAAAATTTTGCTATAGGTACCTATTGACTGAGACTTCATTCACAGCTGAGAAAAAAAACATTTTCCTAACGTACTATTCAAGCAGCAATGTACGACACACATGCGGCTGTCAAGGGCACGCGAGTCGTTGCGTGCGAGGCGACGAACGGTTATTTCGTTTTGCATTTCGTTAGACACAAAGTCGAGCGAGTAATACTATAATAATCTGACTCTCCAACCAAAAGTGAATAACAATTTTGACTCGCTGATCTCTAAAGTATACTTCCTTACTCGTTGAGTTTATTCACATGTCTGAATCAGCGAGTGCCATCTTGACACCTCTCTCGCCTCTCAATAAAATCGAGCGAGTAAATACTATAATCCGACTCGCCGACCTCTAGTAAGTAATAATCTGACTCGCCGGCCTCTTAAGTACACTTTGTTACTCGGCGAGTAGGTATATCACCTGTCAGGGTCAGCGAGGGCCATATCCACGGCCCTCTCGCCACTGTCGTCGAAGTCTAGCGAGTACAGGCCCGCGAAAATATCCCGCACTCGTTCGGCCGCGACGCCGGTGCCCATGAACCGTTCCAAGATTCCGGGGGTTGCCAACGTCTGCTGCACCTTCTTAGTGCCCGCCAACTGGTATTGGATTGGTGGACACTTTATTGCTCTACAAATTAAAAAAAGACTATCTATATTTCCAGCTAATGATCACTACTAGGTCGACTAAGGGATAGTATCCTTTCCAACATGATGAGATACAATAAGCAAGTATTCCCAAGGAGGGTTGACGTCAGGCAGGCGGCCGGTCATAAAATACCTTAGCCAAAACTCTTACGACAAAAAAATAGTTAGATACAATATTCGGAATCGCCTAACAAAATAAAAAATTATGTTCTCACTCACGTATCAAAACATGTTTGACATAGTTACTGCGTTCTTCACTAGAAGGGCAGATTTGTGGTTCGGTGGTAGAATATCAAATCGAGTAATAGTGCATTTTTACGCCAACGAATACATACGTGGATCTCTCTACGCGTAGCCTCGCGTCCCACTGCTTCTGCGAGTGATACTGAGCCGGCCCGAAGCCCGACCTGTAGTACACTACAGCTATTGGCTGTCCGTCTCTGCAAGACAATAATTTTAGGATAATCTGTGCACCTAACCTACCCTAAAACGGTTAAAATAAGACTGTAATACTGGTACCGGTACAGGTACCAAATTATTCTACTTATGAATAGACTTTTTCGTTTTTGTAGAGCACTGGTGGTCTAGTTGGTAGTGACCCCGCCTTCCGATCCTAAGGTCGTGGGTTCAAATCCGGTCGTGTACCAATGGACTTTTCTGTGTGAAAAATTTATGTGCGCTATACCAGTACTCTCAAACGGTGAATGAGAACCCGCAACCGCAAGGCTCCGCAGTCCGCACGTATTGACCATGACCATGTCTTTCCTGTGACAAGGCCACTAAGCTGAGAGGATGGAATAGGTGCTGGGCAAGCCTACTCCATCTAAATTCGTCCCGGGCACTACATCGTCCCGGTAGTGAAGGTAAAAGTTACCTCTTGACGCTGCATAAATCATCTACTATAGATGGTAAATGGCCTTTGTTTTTGTGGGTTCGTTGGTAACAGAGAAAAATAAAAAATACGTTTTCCCCTAGAGGCAAATAAGCTATCTTATCTCCATTCTGGTACGCTACAATGGAGGACCTTTTTGAGCAAGAAGAGTGAAAATAGCTTTTACTAAGACTTCATTGCCACTACATATTATTGTTCCTTTAGTTTTATAAGTGTTCTGTTATAGTATGTAAGTGTAGTATTTACCTAAGTGGTGTAATGAATAAAAGCTTTTTCTTTGTTCTTTCACTAACAATTTTTTTTTAATTACCTATTTTTACTTACTTTTTAGCCATCTACGTACGTCGAACATACGACGGACGGCACGTTGCGTTGATGCATTCAACTGCACAGTTTTGCGTATAGGCGCGTTAATTTACAAGGTAATCCAACTACCTAATATTTATGTTCTTTTTATGCCGTACATGAATATTTTACCCTTTCATCACACTGGTTCGAAATAACTAGTGACACGATTCGTATGAATATTTTTTTCAGTGAGAGGATGTAGTCATGAGTAAGTAAGTACAATATATATAAATTACTTGTACATATTACATACACCTATTCTATATCTACTAATTCATTATTTTTTAACTTACCTGGGTAGTCAACAGCTAAAATATTTTAAAACTTACAGCACAAGTTGTTTCTTGTCATTAAGTTCTGTTTCTTCGTAGATTTGTAGTAGAGTTTTCCTGAGAATCTAAAAAGCAAAATACGAGAATAACAAAAAACAAACAACACGGTCGTAGCTAGGATGAGTGGCAAGGCCAGAGCGTAATGAACTATACCTACTTGATACGAGGTATGTGGTGTTTCTGCTAGAAATATTTTTCCGGTTGTCGAAACTTTGATTTTACATGTACAAGCTAGAAAATATCAAAGGTATAATAAACTTACTTTTATGTCAGACCTTGTCTCAGTTATATAGAACTCATGGAACCGCTGATCACAGATGTTGAGGCAAGGCGCCTCAAACACGAAGAGTACCAGGGCTCCTGGCACTCCGAACAGATCGTAGGCCTCCATGATACCGGCGCATATTGCTGGCAACGAGTTACTTTCTGGTATCTGACAAAAACGATTTTTTTTTATTTACGAATAGGTTTACGATTACAGAATATAATCCCTTAAGTCTAAATAAACTTACATTTTTGACTAAGTCACCACGCCCTAGTTGTTGGAGATTGAAACTGAAAAAAATAAAATAAATGAAGTAACAAAATTTGTCTATTTTTCTAAAATGTAATTTTAAATCTGCACTGAATAAACTTTGCAAGCATATTTTCCCCTTTTGAGTGATCTAATGCCCTAAGTAGTTTCAACCTGTACCTACATTTTTCATGCTTCCATGCCATTTGATATCACAGACCAATAATATTCTATGGTTAACAAATCATGAAAGGATAGGAGAATCCTTCTAAATATTAAGCTATTTTACGGAATTCGACGATTTCGGTGGTGTAGCGGGCGAATGCTTGGCTGAGACGCAAGAGGTGCGGGTTAGATTCCCGCTACGGGAGAAATGTTTTTATGTTCTGCAAATATTTCTTCCGGGCCCGGGTATTGTGGGTTATAAGTAAAGTACCTATGTATTTACAAAAAAAGTCTTTAAAGTTTTATTCTATCAGCCATCTGGTGCCCATAAAAAGCTTTGCTTAGTTTGGGGCTAGATGGCGCTGTGTGAAATGTCCACAAATATTTATTTATACTTAATTCTAAAATCAGAATGCTATTAATAGTTTTTTCAAAAGTATCCAGGCTGTAACTTTTTTGGCTGAATGTACCGAGACATGTCGGGTAGAAGCGTAGTTATGGCGCCCATACTCGTCGAGTACGAGTTAAACTCCACTTGCAATATCTTGTTTGCCGGCTGCTGCATCAGGTAATCCGAACGTAAGATTGCGACGATGTGCGACTGCAAATTATATTTTATTATTAGATACCCGGGAGAAATTCTTAGGAATCCCTTTCATCAGGTTATTTAGTAAAACAGTTAGGTACTATCCATTAACATAATATAGTTACATAAACTTGGCTTTACGAAGGGTTAAGGGGAAAGGTGATAAAACCATTGACACCTATTGACACTAAAAGTTATCGTCTGATTAGCAAACCTGAACGCGACATCCCTAGCGAAACTACATCAGACCTATTCATTAATTTAGAGGTAGGTAGGTAGCCATTGGAAGCAAGCGTCTGTGGTGCTACGTCAGGATTTACGTCAGTAACCCCGCAACAGAGCTATTTACTACAAAAATTACGCTTTTTATTTCTAGAAATAAAAAGCGTAATTTTTGTGTAGGGCGATTCTAGAATCGCCCTACAAAATGTTGCCCCCAGCCCCATGCCCATGAACATACCTAAGCCTACAGATAACGATATCGCAGTCGTGAGACATCAGAGTCGTGAGCTATTACCTAGATGGAAAAGCATGCCAGATATAGCATTGTGTTAGAAGTTTTTCGTTTGAATTGTGTTCGGACTGCGAACAACTATTAAGGAAGAATACCTGTGCAATGCCTTCCTTGCGGACTTTCACCCATATATCGAAGAGGTTAGCCGTGAACTCGTCCGCCTGAATAGTGGTCCGAAGGGTGCGCTCGAGGAACTCATCATCATGAGCTATCTGGTATAAACAAAATGTGGCTTAAGACTGCAAATGCTGAGGTGTAGGTGACTGTAGATAAGTAAATTCCGTGGTATAATACAATCTTATAAGATCCTAATCCTATATAGCTTTTAGCCATTATTTTTAATATTACCTACGAGTTAGTTCCTCAGCTGAAACACACATTAGCAAAAATAGTTTTTAATATAACTTTTTATCGTAGGGTACTTCTCAGCCAGCAATGTACGTCGAATACCATACGGCTGGCGCGGCGGACGCGCGGATCGTTGACCGCGAACAGATATCGCCTTTCATGGCGTTTTTTTTTTATTGGGATTTAGATACAGGTATATACATTCATACTTATACCTACCGATGTCATAATTACCTATTGTATATACCTACCCAATTTATCACAACTAATGCTTTAGATTAGAGTCTTCGAACATTTGACATGACACGATAATTATGTCTTCACGTTCTAAGTACCTATAGGTTGGTACCTAAAGCTCATACAATGTATTGTATGTATGTATCACGCCCGTATCCATAATAAGGTGGGCAGAGCCAGAAGTAGTCAAAAGAAAACTTGCAGCCACTCCTGATTCAGAGTCCCAAAATGGATAATGGTGAACCATGGTGACAGGTGATCCCATCGATCGCCCATATAGATGTCTATCATGTTGGAGAGGGTAGGTAGGTACTATCCCTTAGTCGACTTTTACGACATGCTCGGGTAGAAAGCAGCTGGACGCATTCTGTTTTTTTTTCTCCCAGTCCAGCTTATATTTAAACATAGTTAAAAATAAGTTAGTTTTACCTTGTGCATCAGTTCATTCAATACAGGCTGTAGTTCAATGGCTTTCAGATACTCTTTCTTCGGGAATGGCGATGGGAGCAATGTAAAAGCTATAAACTACAAAATAAAATAAGATTAGGTATTTACAAAATCTATTAATTTCATTCTTATGATGTTCAGTTTTTACTTATGATGATCACGTGGGTTCTTAAAACAACTACTCGTAGGTACCTAAGTACTAAGACAGTTAAATTGATTCAGGTGTGACTTTGCGGAAGTCCATTTTGAGATCATAGTCATTAGTCGCATGAGTCTTGAATGATTATTTTATTGCGAGCGAGCGGGCGATGCACTTGTCTGCATTTTTATAAAGATTTAAACGGATCAGTACTACAAATTTAACATCTATTTAGTTATCTTACTTCTTACTTATATTATAAATGCGAAAGTTTGTGAGTTTGGATGTTTGTGCCTCAATCACGCCTAAACGGCGGAACGGATTTGAATGAAACTTGGAATATACATAGTACATGTACTGGATTAACACATAGGCTATTTTTTATACCACGCGAGCGAAGCCGTGGGCGACAGCTAGTAATAAATAAATATCACGAGGCATCACGCGGATTCTTACCTGTACAGTATCTTCAGTGCAGTTCTTTAGATCCCTCATCCCGACGCCGTGCATCAGCGCCCAGTCCTTCGCCTTCTCTACAGCATCGACCAGCGTTTTGGAATCCAAAGGCAAAGGTATACAAGAAGAGAGTCGTGATTGAGACATTTTCTTCGAGAAGGTAAGTGTACGAATGAAAAGCGGCTTGTATCAGCGCCAGTGGAACAAATAGTGATTTGTTTTGTGCTCTACAAATATAGGGAAACTAATAAATATAACAATACCTACATAATTAAAAAAATATGGTCACGATACTTAGATTAAAAACTAGGCGTGACATAATGCAAGGTTCCCATATTCTACAAACGGACGAGGGAGCGTTAGAAGAATTAGGCATTAGTGGATTTTATAATTATTGACGGTTTAAGATTTGACAACCGTTTTTTAGGATTCCGTACGCAAAGGTTGCAAACGGGATCTTTACTAAGCCTCCACCGTCCGCCCGTCCCTGTCAGCGGGCTGTATCTCATGAGCCGTAATAGGAAGAGTTGAAATTTTCAATATATTTCTATTGCTGTTACAACCACAGATTGGATAAAGCATCAGAGAGAGAGAAAACTAATTAAACACTTTCCTAAATAAAGAGGAACCAGAATAAAACAAAAATTACCATTTAAAAATAATTTATTATAATAAAAACAGTATATAAAATATTGCTATTTACAGCACCACTGGTGGATTTTATCATTCCACAAGTTCATATTCAACAGAAATATTACAATAAACAGTGTTTAAATTTAAATTAGATTTATTTAAACAATACATTTATTTTTAGTTTCTACAGTACAATATTGTGTCGGTACAAATCCTCATAAAAATCTATTTTATTCATGGAATGTCAAATTCATTGAATGTTTATACACTGGCAGAAACTATTATGTTGCCGTAAATAAAATTATGTCAATGAATAAAACCTAAATTAATTAATTTAATGGTCACGGGTTGTTGGATGGAGGTAGCACAAAATTTTTCAATGATGATGATGATGAATACAACACATACGAATAATAAATAAACAATTTGAGTATAATTTTACAATTTTCCAGTTTCATAAAATCTTTTTATTAGTGGATTTTAAGAAGTACAGTCATCCAGAAGGTATAATTACGGAAATATATATTTTAATATTAATTAAGTAAGTACATTAATTCAATTGGCTAGAAGGGACGACGGAAGATGGACGAAGGCGATCACTGAATGGTGATCCCGAGACGCTCAACGGCCAAGAGGCAGACCCGCCTGATGGTCGAATGACATCGTGAACATGGCCGGGAATCAGTGGATGAGATTCGCGAGGGATCGGAGAGAATGGCGTAATAAAGAGGAGGCCTATGCCCAGCAGTGGGCGGAGACGGGCTGAAATGATGATGATGATGATATACTCAATTATTATTATTATTATTACTATTATTAAAACGCAAATCGCGGATGTCGGGCAGCAAGCGGGTAGGTTGAAATGGGATTGGGCGGGCCACATCTGCCGTATGTCGGATGCGTTATGGGCTAAAGCCACCACGGAGTGGACGCCTCTAAACGGAAAACGACCTCGCGGCAGACCACGGCGAAGATGGAGGGATGAAATTGATGCCGACTTAAAGGACTGGCCCACAGTGGCCCAAAACAGGGATGACTGGAAAGAAGGAAGGGAGGCCTTTGCCCCGCAGTGGGACACTACAGGCTCTTAATAATTATATACTCAATTAATATTAAAATATATATTTTTTGTACCCACCATTCTGCCATCCTAGTGAAGAACGCAGTAACTGCCGTCCGATTACTAAAAGGCCGTTAAGTCACATTTGTTTTTTATGTACTGGGCGAAAGTGCTTTTTTTTCTCTATCGACTAGTATGCGTCATATTTTTCTATCATTTATAAGTACTGAGATTTGGAGCCGCAAGTAAACCGCTATCTACATCCGTTTTGAACTTTTTCAATTCTAAAATAGGGTTAACTCATTTTACATTAATAAAACACAAAAAGTTAGATAAAAATGACAAGATAAACCTGTATTCTAATGCAATATACAACGTGTAACATAATGTCCCTATAAGCCCGAAAGGGGTGTATTCAGACCGAGCACTTGAATACATTGACGTGTGCAAAAGTTCAATACATCATATTTGAAATTCCAATACAATTAAAAACAAATTATTTCATGAGAAATTTGTGACAACCCTATGTGTTTGTTTACCATTTGCGTAGGTAACAAACACACGCCCACCCTCCTATCGCGTCGGACCCACACATACGCAGACAATTGAACGCGCGGCAAGTTTCAAAAAGTACCTAGGTGTAATCACCAAAGTTTTCGTAAGAATTTGCAATTTTTTTAATTCTACGTAGAAATTAAAGTCGAAGATTAAAATCACGATATCTTTCACACATAAAAAAACAACTACCTACCACATTAGGTACAGGAAAAGTTAAGTTATACCTTTTCTCCCTTCTTCTTGGTTGGCTCGGAACACGGCTAATTGACATGGTAGGTATGTAGGTACCTAGGTTGGTATTACTGGTACACATTCACATTCACAATCACAAATTATTTTTGTCATTTTTTATTAGTAAGCTAGGTACTAATGGGGTACCTACTAGGTAGGGTGATAGGTTAGGTACCTATCATCATACCTACCTATCACTGAATTTTATCACTGTTGACACACACAGTAGGCACTCGGTATCCATCAAAGGGAAGTAGGTACAACACACCACCGAATTCCCGGTCTTCCCTCACTGGTGCGCCGGTGGAAAGATCCCGTCGAGAGAAGACGGTTCACCAATCCCAGAAAATAGCCCGTAAGATAGCAATGGCCGCCCTGGATAACGCTCTCTGTAGAGCTGACGCGCCGCTACTAAGTAGCTACTAACACACACACACAACACCATATCATAATACTCACCGTTTGAGTACAAAGCCGACATCGTATCGTTAATTAGTTACGCGAACCGAGAGATTGCTTGTTGCAGTTGTTGCAAGGAACGAATGCTAATTGCGACTGATAAAAACCGATCTGTTTTGCGACCAAAAGTAGGTACCTATTGCCGAAAGCCGAATTTTTAGGGTTCCTTGTCTGGGGTAACCCACTAAATACCGATTGGGAAAAAAAAGGAAAAAAAACTTCACCATACATCTACTACTACTACTACTACTGTCGTCGTGTCCGTGTCGCTAGCTCTTTTGAACCAGTGTGGTGGAAGGATTAGAGTGCACCTTGAAGGTTCCTTTCGTACACTTTGACACACGTCTATGACATGCCTGGTTTCCTCACGAGGTTTTCCTTCACCTCTTGAGAGCATTGATATTGCACACATAAATTTCGAATCGAAAAATCCATAGATTCGAACTCACGACTTAAGGATGGGAAGGCGGGGTTCATACCAATATGCTACCATGTGCTCCATCCCCATTTGCTACTAGGTACCTACCTACTTACATAATAACCTACCAACAATTACGTAGTTCAATCAAGAAAAGTAAAAAACAAATAAACCTACGGAACCAATTTGATTTTATTAAACAAACGCTTGCGGTGCGGTGTCGGTTGACGGTTGCGGATTTTGAATTTAGCAAAGGCACCGACAGCCAATTAGGGCAAGGTGCCATCCCACTTATTGTTGTTGTTGTTTCAATGCAACCAATGACAAATAGGCTGTTCACGATGAAAATGAAGATTAGTAAGACAGATAAGTCACAACCTTTGACTTTAGTGCCCAAGTAGGTAGGTACAAAATTGCATTGAAAAATGCTCCAATGAATATTGGAATAATACATCGTTGGAAAAACTAAAGTGGAATAGGGTCACGGCTTTATCCTCAGGCACGGTAGACCTCTTCTCATACTTCTTGTTACCTACTCAAGATGCTTTTAAGGCCCGAGTAGGTAGGTACAAAATTGAGTAGGTATCACGGCTTTATCCTCAGGCACGGTAGACATCCTCTCATACTCCTTGGCACCCACTGAGGATACCTTTAAGGCCCGAGTAGGTAGGTACAAAATTGAGTAGGTAAGGTACCTATCTCCTATACTAGGTACTTAACAAAGAGATCTGAAAGGATGTTTACGGTGCCTAGGGATTTTAGTCGTGATGTGACCTTACATTTTAATTACCAATAAATACCAAGGTCACCTCGTTATTAGGTAAGTAGGTAGGCATTTTACTAATGGTGTCTGTTCTGTTACCTGTTTCATCTAGAGTTCACACTTAAAGGTCAAAAAACAGCTGTAAATAGGGATGCCTCACGTTGTGTCAAGTTACGTATTGGAGCAAAGTTTAAGAGACATTTCATGAATGAAAACCTTTGAAATTTTAAAAGTCGTTGAACAAACGTTGCTCGCAATGACGTATAGAACACCCCCGTTTCGGGCTTATAGGGACATTATGTTACACGTTGTATACACTTCAAACTTATAAAATACAAAACATTTTGGTATTTCAATAAAAACTGTAACCCCCGAATACTCACTCATCTCAAAGTTGAGCACGTCTCAAATGACGATATTATTTTTTTTGACAGATTTTCATCAGAAACTGTCAAAAAACCGTGAACTGAGTCGCGTTTGAGTATTCGGAGGTAAGTCTTTAAAAAGTCTAGAAAACAAAATTTCTCACGTTTTTGCTTGTAGCCAAAATTTTGGGGTTGTCACTGAGCGGCCTTTTAGAAATGAGACGACAAGCACAGCTCTTGAATTAGAAGAAGGTATGCTACATGTCTAAGAGGTATGGTGAGTCCAGGGCTCCTAGGCCGGCCGCGACGCCGCCCTCATTGGCATCGGCTAGCTTAGTCCTCAGCATATGACCCACTTGCTTGTTGCTATATATCTTGTCTTTGGTTCTGCCGAATGAAATTTTCATTTTAATCCATATGTCATGTCTAAGTTTGTTTAAATGGGTTAAATCCTGTTGGTGGAATGAAATTGTCACAATCGCCTTAAAAAAAAAGAAAAGAAAATAAACTGAACAGAGCAAGTAACTGTCAGTGACAGTTGCTGATGTTTATCAAAATATTCTACCGGCCAGTGTGGTTGTCTTTGGTTGGAATCGATTTATAAAAGAAATCATTATGATCTGTGGTATCGGAAAAATGTGGCGGCAGAAAGATTTTGAGAACATCCCGCGTCGTAGTGTTCAAAATGTTTGCAAATTGAAATAAATGAAGAAATCAGTTAAAAATTACGTTTCGAGTTTACACATACAACAACTATGTATGACTGCCTCGGTGGCGTGGCGGGCGATTGCTCGGAAGAGACGCAAGAGGCGCGGGTTCGATTCCCGCTGCGGAAGAAATGTTTGCATTTGCAAATATATTTTCCGGGTCTGGGTGTTGTGGTACCATGGTACTCGTTGTTTCTGATACCCACGACACAGGGAATATTAGTGTGGGGTAACAGGGGACATGACCCCCCAAAATCGTACACGTCAAATTGAAAACTCTTCTAAAATTTTAAGTATAAAAAAGCAATTTTCTGCCCCTAGCCGCGATGCCAATAAAAATAGAAGGCTTCCATTTGTTTTACAATGTGTGCAATAAAACTTTGTATTGTGCAATAAAATCTGATTTACTCGACATATTCTATTATTAGTGAGCCCCTTAAAAATACTATACTCTTCAGGAAATACAGACCCCGGCAGGGAGTTCCACACTTTTGCAGTGCGTATAAAAAATGTGGACTCAGAGCGCTTAGTACGAACATTTGGAATGTCAACCATGTACAGATGGCGCCCTTCCGGGTACCTGGAAGTCCGATGGAAGATGATTATGTATAACTCACCCGATGATGACTCCGAATATGCCCAGCTCTGAGACCAGGTCAGTAGGGGGCGGCGGCAGCGAAGCCCCGGGCCGGACCACGTACCCTGACACCTAGTGATAAAAACCACTTTATTTATGACTACCTGTTGCCCGCGGGCCGCGACTTCGTACGCGTGTAGTACATTATTTTGTTCTAAACTATTTTGGGTTTTCTACCTTGGGTTACAATATTGCAATTTTCTTACGGATCCCTAATTTTTTTGAAAATATATTATAGCCTATACTGGTCCCTGATAATGCAGCTTTCTAATGGTGAAAGAATTTTTGAAATCGGTCCAGTAGTTTCGGAGCCTATTCGTTACAAACAAACAAAAAAATAAAAAATCTTTCCTCTTTTTAATATTAATAGCATACATGTCATGAGAAGTGATGATTTTCAAGTGACGAGAAGAATGTAGATGTTGTTGGATACAAGGGTTAGACCGAAGAAGAGATGGATGGATTGTGTGAAAGATGACATGAGAAAAGGAGTGAATACGCATGCGTAGGAGAGCGTTGCGCACATCCGCTTCGTACTAATTGGTACTAACCAGAGGGGGTAATATCCTCTCTACTCTACAAGTAATGCTTACTGACCAGAGGGGGTAATATCCTCTCCATGAGGATATAGGCGGCTCGTTCTCTGCTGTGTCGCATGCGTAGGAGAGCGTCGCGTACGTCCGCTCCGTACAGATTGTTGCCGCCGCCTTCCCGCTGTGGCTTTAGCACGAATCTTGAACAAGTAAAAGAATGTTACAACTACCTGAGTGATTTCTCTCTGATTTGTCTACCTCTGAAGCTCATTTTCTTACTCCTATATCACGTATCTGCATCAGCCATCTTTACTACCCTACTCGCTGTCGTTATAGACGAGCGAGTAAGTTATCTGACTCGCCGACCTCCAAAGCAGATATTACAAGTTTGCATCAGCGAGCCATCTCCACCGCCCTGAGTAAGTCTTATAATAGTATTTCCTATATTAATATGACTCACCGACTTCAAATTCAAAGTATCACCTGTCTGCACCAGCGAGTGCTGTCTGCACTGCCCTGTAGAGAGTAAGTCCTTTAATAATCTGTCTCGCCGACTTCTAGAGAGTTATAATCTGGTTTACCGACCTGTAGCGAGTAATAAACCAACTCTACGACCTCTAAAGCAGACTTACTTACCTGTCAGCATCGGCCGGTGCCATCTCCGCAGCCCTCTCGCCGCAATCGTCAAAGTCTAGCGAGTAAGTCCTACAATGATCTGACTCGCCGACCTCTAGCAAGTAATAATCTGACTCACTGACTTCTATACTAAAGTATGGTTACATACCTGTCTGCATCAGCCAGTGCCATTTCCACAGCCCTCTCGCCGCTATCGTCGAAGTCTAGCGAGTAAAGTCCGGTGAATATATCACGGACTCGTGCGGCGGCCGCGCCGGCGCCCATGAACCGTTCCAGGGCTCCGGGACTCGCCAGAGCCTGTTGCACCTTCTTAGTGCCCGCTAGCTGGTACTGGATTGACGGGCATTTTATTGCTCTGAAAGTAAAAACATCTCAATAACACCAGCATGTGGAGATCGCTAGTGGAACGAATCGGGATTTTCGTTGCATTAAATTTTTTTTACTTTCATCATCCCTATGCGTCCCCTAGGAGCTGAATTTCAGGAATACAAATACAAAATCGTTTATTTATGTAACTTACTAGGTATACACAATAGAATATCTTTCTTAGTGCACCCTAGAATATACCCTCTAGGTTTCATGCTTCTAGAACTAATAGTTTAGGCTGTGCGTTGATTGTCAGTTAATCAGCCAGTAAGAAGATTGTTGCAAGCAGTTCCTATCAGTCGGATATCAAATATAAAAGCCTCAAATAAAATTAGATTGCAACATAGTAACGTGACCATCCCCCAGACTTTAAAGATACTACTACTACTAAAAAGAAGGATATTTAGATCTCCACAAGGTTGACTCAAACTGAGCACCAGAGGAGCCTCTCGTCAAGCGCTGCACAAAAAGTCTTGCGCAACACTTTTGTCGACTTACTATGACCGGTGGAGTAAGGCGACAACTAAATTGTGGCCAAATTGTCACTGCATACATTTTAGATGTCCAGCAGCAAGACAGGCAGTATATACATACATATTATCACGCCCGTATCCCTAATGGGGTGGGCAGAGCCAGAAGTAATAATAAGAAAACTTGCAGCCACTCCTGATTCAAACTCCCAAGATGGACATTTATTATATTTTTATTTTTTAGGGTCAAAAACATATCCATCAAGAGGCCGTCAACACCTTGGAGTTTGAGTTTATGATACATACGTGGATTTCTCTACGCGCAGTCTCGCGTCCCACTCCCTCTGTGAGGGATACTGTGCGGGCTCATAGCCAGACCTGTAGTATACCACCGCCACTGGCTGACCATCTCTACAAAACAACAATCTAAATTCAACAAGTATTTATTTAAACCCGCTTATTTTGTATGTGATGATAAGCAAAGCTTGTACTATGGGCACCAGATGGCTGATAGAATGCTTATATACTTTTTTTTTAAATACATACTTATATTACAACACCCAGAACCGGGAGAAATATTTGAGGTCGTCACATATTGTCACATATTATGTCGTGACGACTTCTGTGGCGTGGCGGGCGAGACGCGGGTTCGATTCCCACTGCGGATGAAATGTTTGCATGCTCTTCAAATATTTCTCCCGGGTCTGGGTGTTGTAATATTTTAAGTATGTATTTTAAAAAATGTATTCAATCAGGCATCTGGTGCCCTAGTACAAGCTTTACTTGTTTGGGGTTAGATGGTGCTGTGTGATAACGTCCACAAATTTTAATATTTAATAAAACTAATTTTTCATTCTTAAACCGTTGAACAGATTTCGATACAATGTATGTTTGTGCCTCAATCACGCCGTAACGGCTGAAAGTATTTCTATCAAACTTGGAATATACATATGTAGTATGTGTGCTGTAATAACATATAGACTACTTTTTGTCCGGATATCACGCGAGCGAAGCCGCGGGCGAAAGCTAGTAGTCTAAATATTTTAAAACTTACAGCACAAGTTGTTTCTTATCATTCAGTTCTGTTTCCTCAAAGATCTCATTTAGAGTTTTCCTGTGAATCTGAAAAGTAAAATAAGAGGATAAAATAAAACAATAGGGACGTAGCTAGGGTGAGCGATGGGGGCAAAGTACAATATTGATGTAATTTTTTTCCTACAAGAATATAATTTTTTTAGCTTGTAAAGTGTCTCCAAAGTGTTTAATACTTATCTAGAACAAGACAATGACATTATTTTATTATTTCTATTTTATCTAAGGTCTCAAAAAAACATTTTTATTGAAATAATTTCCACTTCTTTAAAACTTTTATTAATATTTAAGAACACTAAGGTAGGTACTTTAATTTTGACACTTTATGTACCTAGTCTATGACACTTTTGTCATCCAGACTTATTTGTCAAAATCCGTAATTTCGTTTGGACAGCTTACAGCTTCAACCAAAGGAACATGCAAACCCAGATACATACATACACCCCGAACTACATACTTCTTCGCAGTCGGGTAAAAACATAAGAGTTTACTTACTTGTATATCAGGCCGTGTCTCAGATATATGGAACTCATGGAACCGCTGATCGCAGATGTTGTAAGACACCTCTTCAACCACGAAAAGTACCAGGGCTCCGGGCACTCCGAACAGGTCGTAGGCATCCGTGATACCGGTACATAGGCCTGACAACGCGCGGTTTTCTGGCATCTAAAAAAAACCATGTAGATTGTTGTCAAATGGATGTTTCTACTGTTATACTCATACTCAAACAAAGCATTTACATTGTAATAATAAATTAATTAGGTACACATTTTTCAAACATCACCATGTACCTATGAGATCTAATCTACCATAGAGTTTTTCTGTCTATCCCGCCAAATGTCACTGTCAACTAGATATGCGCCCGACAGCTACGTGATCTTTGGTAATTGGTAAATTCGTCTATAATTACAGACATTGAATTATCGGAAGTTTTTTAATTAGGAGTAATAATAATAACAGTCACATACATAGTTCTGCCTGACCCCACATTAGGTTCCCCTGTGTCGTGTTAGAAACTCCAAGTACCGAAACACCCAGATAAGGAATAAATGTTTACAGAATATGCAAATATTTCTCCTACAGCGGTGATGGAACCCCCGAGGTTGGATTATTTAGGTAGCAAAAACATAAAACTTACATTTTTGACCAAGTCACCACGTCCTAGTTGTTGGAGAACATAACTGAAATTTAAAACAAAATAATTAACCAAATGGATAGTTGCACTAAACATAATTTTAATGTTGCATATGCTATAAATTTGCATGCAATTTTTCCCAAATCTAAAGAAAGTAATAACAAAAATACAAAACTATAAGATACGACAAAGCACAACACAAGCAAACACACAGTTGGTAGCAAACTAATCTTTTTTTGTACTTAAAAAGGATTCACAGAGCACTAAATAATAACAATAAACAAAGTGAAACGAAAATACAACAAACATTCGGTGCTACTCTGCGGCTACATTTTCGGGCTACGGTGAATTTAGTAATTATATTCGTCACTGAATTGTTAAACGTGGATCGCAAACATTCGCCGAATCAAAGACAATTTAGCCGTAGGGTTTAAGTTAATACAGGACTTGCACAGGACATGACAGAACATGATCTCTTTGATGAAAAAAAATTCTCTCAATATAACTACTCAATTACACGTGCAACAATTACTACGTTGACATGAAGGTTTACAAAGCCATTCATCACACTGGTCATCAAAGATCACTTTATCTGAAAGATACCAGTAACAGTGATGTACAGTCTTTTTATCTAGTTGTATCACTGGTTATTTCGAACCAATGTGGTGAAAGGGTTTAAAGTGCGCCTCAAGGGCTCCTTTCGTGCACTTTTAGCATGTTTTCTAACTTTTTGGGGTTTAAAAGACATGCCGGTGTCCTCACGATGTTTTCCACCGTTTGAGAGTACTGGTATAGTACACATACATTTTTCGAACAGCAAAATCAATTGGTGCACGACCGGATTTGAACCCGCTTCCTTAGAATCGGAAGGCAGAGCCACTCCCACTAGACCACCAGTGCTCTCAAAGAGATGTAGGTACAGTGATAGGAAAGGATGCAAACATGCTTAAATTAAATCGTAAGGTATACTTTTGAAGCGAGCGTTAAATTTTCACAGTAACTTTGTAGCGGCGTCAATTCACGCTTGCTTCGAACGTTTACTTTTAAAGAAACAATCATACCTACTCCTACATAAGTAAGTTTTGATTAGTATGGATCCATAGCATCTACGAGTACACTACAGATTTTGCAATGTTTCACTATCTAAATTATTTACAAGCTTTCTATCAAGCTAAGGAAATTAAAACCACAAATGAGTTAGGTATAAATAGTACAACAGGGCCGCATTCAGTTCAGACACGTACGGGGCAAGATTGGCAATCGTGAGAACTTCTACATGTGCCGGAAAATAGAGACTTATACTGTTGATATTCATACGAGTTAATTGTATCATTTAAAAACTAAAAATACTGACAGTAATAAAACATCTCCGGAAATAATAGATTTTCCACAAGTGGACAAAAAAATTGGTATCCCTGATTATTACATTGCGTTTTTTGTAAATGCAAGCGTACTCAACATGGTAATTTAGGTGCAATGAATTAGTTTAAGAAATGTCGAAAAAAAAGGTCGTAACTTGAGCGATTGTTTTTTTTGTTTTTTGTAAGCCTCGAAGTTTCAAGATGATGTTCTGAATGCGCTGTTTAGCTTTCAGGAATAGTCAAATTACACCCAGTATAAGTACCAACCGTAATGTGAGTAAGTCTTTGAACAGGGGAACACACAATGCCGTGTTGCACTCATTAAAATGACAAAATACCACTACTATCAACTCCATAATATTTACGGACGACCCATTGTCAAAGCATCGGTCATTCATATTTCATTTCCTTTTAATTTGCATGAGAATTTACAGAACGGAAATATTCTGTTCATAAATTGTCGTGAGAAACTCAAGGTGAAGTACTTAAGAAAGTAATATTTTTTGCTTGTAACTCAGAGAGCTACCTTTTATAGTAAATTTTATCTTTTTGTATTGTTTTATTAATTCGTGCGTGAGCCTAATTGGGGAGGACCTGTAGTAAAGTTAGGATAAAGCTAACATCTGTGCGACCTATCTGTAAATTTAGCTTGATTTATTACAAGAGTCAAGAGAAAGTAAAAGATAAGTCCCAGCAATGTGATTGCTAGGCTGGTGAAGATAAGTGGTGCTCCTCATTTTGACTGAAACATAAGACAGAAAATAAATTAATGGTTAATTTTATACAGATATATTTAGATTTTAAGTGGAGCTATAAAATCAGCCATCGTTTCCATTGCTGGGATTAAGGTTTACTCTTGATAAAATAGTGTACCTACTACTACTAGTGTCATCTCAATTTGTTGGTATCGTGTGAAGTATACCTATTTTTATTTATAGGACCTTATTATTTAAACCAATGTGTATCAAATTTACGTTATATAATGTGCAGATTATAATAAAACTTCACATCAGTGAACGAGTACAAGCGAAATCGTGTCTTACTGTACTTATGATGAAGCGCATAGGAATTTTGAAAGATGTGTACCCTAGCCGAACCCAGCAATGATTGGACAGACATGAACAACACTAAAAAACGTAGCACCATTACGCGCTTTACACCGACGACAGGCATCAGGTAACATCTCTCAAGTGATATGCTACCAAGCCTACTAATGCATTCCAACAATACATGCACGCATAACTAAAGTGATTCTAAGTCTACCACAACGCATATCCGACAAAACAAAACAAAAAAACACAAATATATCAGCAAAAACAAAAAATATCACATTTAGGTCAGCGTTAGAGAAATCAAGTTTTACATTTTTTATCATGTCCAAATCTGAACTGAAACAGTGAAGCGGATAGTATGCAGTGCAGGAAAAGATATTATTTAAAACAAGCACTATGCAAGAGTGAGATGAATGTAGCGTGCAGAAAGGAAAGAGATAGCAGTCACATGAGAGATGTCGACTGATTTAATTGTACTGGCACAGAGTTTCAACCTGGATATTTTTTCATGCGACTTGATAGCATAATCCAATAATTATATCTGGTTAATAGAGAAATCATTAAAGGATATCCAAACTCTTTAGTATGATATGCCATCAGCTCAAAAATATGCCATCACTTCAAAAATATCCAGGCTGAAACTCTAGCTGTCAGCTGTCGGTACCGAGACATGGCGGGAAGGTGCGTAGTTATGGCGCCAAAACTCGACGCGACCGTGTTAAACTCCACTTGTAATATCTTGTTGTTTTCCGGCTGCTGCATCAGGTAATCCGAACGGAAGAGGCCGAGGCTGAGAGACTGTAAATTATATTTCATTATTATATGCCCGGGGTGAATTCCTACACATAGTTTTATACGCGCCATGTCATACCATTAGTTTTAAATGGAGAAGAAACATTGTGAGGAAATTGACATGTCGTGAAAACTAAAAAGTTCGACGTGTAATAACGAAAAGAGCCTCTTTGGTGTACTTTTACTTTTACACCACGTTTGGAAATAGTAGTTATTTTCAGCATTACCATACTTCAACCTGTGTGTCTGTAAAAACCAGTAAGAGTTCAAGTAAGCGTTCCAAATAGACGGTAAGTTTTTTTAGTGCAGTTTGCTCACTGCTTTACATTATTTTTCTACTCTAGTGGCTTATGGTCTACGGCCATATAGTTTAAGCATACGCACACAGTCACAAGCACGCAAGATTTAAAGAAACTTTATCAGTTTTGAGTATTGTCCATTCATTGTTGGGCTTAGGCAATCATCAAATTAAAATATGTAGCTAGAAGATAACAAAATAGTTTTAAGAAAGATTAGTAAATAAAGACTTCGTATTGTGTTTTAAAAGTACCTACGTACGTACGTAACATACGTCTAAATTTAGGTTAACAATGTCAATGACTTTGTAATCTTAAGAGCTTAAAATGATACTCAGACGACAACTACCTAAGTTCCAAGTCAGTATTTTTAAAAGTACCTTTTGTACAATAGACTAGCTTGATTTAAACAAATAGATATGTGGCAGTTATAAAACAAATAGATAAATACCTACACTTACCTATGTAATATTAAAATAAATATTATCTCATGACAACACCAACATTGCAATGACAAAGGGTCTTATAATTAATCTTTAAGTTTCGTTACATAATATAAATGTTTACACCATGCAAGTTATTATAAATATAAGTCTTACGAATCACAAAATTAGGTTAAAACTACAAGTATCTACCAAAATCAGTTGCGCTAGATAAAGATTTCGAGAGCATAGCTAAGAACCCAAGTTCACCAATTTAAACCGGGTTTAAACTGTTGAACGATAGGTTATGTAGGCGAACTTAAGTTTTAATAGTGATTTGCACATGTTTACTTGTTATATTCAAGGATTTTTGAAAGCTCTCTACAGCTTTAGCTGTTTTAAAAGTGTCACTATACATTATACATTTCTAGTAAGTAAATATTTTTTAAAGTGATATGATAAATTACATCATACTACTTTTACAAATCGATTATAATATGTTTTAGACCCTGTTATTCATAAATTTGACATAGGTTAGATTAGCCTGGAATGTATTAAATAAAATTTTACACCTCTGGTGTTGACGCTTATCCTATCAAATGACAATAAGCCTTTGACAAAATGAACGCAAAGCTATGCAGGACTATGAATAACAAGGTTTGATCAACTCCAGAAAGATCTAGTCAGAAATCTTGCAAAAATACCTGTCTTGGGCCACTTGTATAGCACAAATCTTAAATTCAAAATGTTTTATTAATTGAAATTACTAGCATCATTTTGAAACGTCTTTCTTCTTTGAATCTACGTTGAATTTACACCTGGGTATCAATTCTTGAAAGTCACCGAGTAATTTAAAATCACCAAAATGGTCAATTTCCATTGATGTTTTTTCAATTTCGTATTCTTAAAACTCATTTGGCGATTTCAAAATTTATTTATTTTTTATTTTGAAGTCGCCAAATGACTTTCCAGATTACGAAATTGAAAAAAATGGGAATGGACCATTTTGGTGATTTTTATCACTCGGCGATTTTTAAGAATTGATACCTAGTTCGTAACGCGGCCCAGCATGGAAAATATAGTTGCAAACTCTGCCATAATACTTACTCAGCACTTGACATTACAAGTGCATGATGCATCAAGAATAAATACTAGCTCTTTTAAGAGTTGAAATTACTTTCAAAGCCGCCGTGAGTCTCGATACCTCTGTATCTCTCTTGAAATGGGTCCGAGATGTCCGAACCCCGAGGCAATGCTGTTGATCTCGACCTGCTTCCACGAGCAGTACGGCGTGTGCTTCGCGCATTGGCTCTCGGTGTGCGGGCAGCGTGACTCCAGCATTATGTCGGAACGCAGCATGCCTAGCGAGACCGGCTACGCCAGACATATTCATCAACATAATGCTAAATATCTATACAATCGCCTTTAAAGATTTTTAAAATGTTATCCCATGAAACTAAGGGGACACAAACAGATGTTAGATAGGAGTTGTGAAATATTACGCAAGGCATGTTATAACATCATCTTGTTAGCAAAATAACGCATTTTCAAATAGTGCCTGGTAATAATGATACTTATCTTATATTCATTGAAACCAAGAAAAAATTGCGAAGAAGTCAGCCCCGAGTACTGTTTCCTGGTGTAAATGTAAGTCGTGTTTTGGCAGCAAATACATGTAAGACCAAAAATGTTTATAAGTTGCCCCCAGAATCAGTTCTGACTACGCCCCTGCCCAATTTAAGTTTTATTTAACGCAAATTAGTAGTACGAAGATCATCCTAAAATACCCATAGAAGTCCTGATTTCACCCCTGCCTGCCAAATGTAGAATAGAATAAAAAATTCATCCCATTATCTTTTCAAATAATGAATGATTACTTTTTGTACATCATTATTATTAATTGCTCTGTTTGTAAGGAGTATGACATCATCTTTACAATGACTGTACAGTTTGTGCCTGATATAGCTAATAACATGCAAATAGTTTTTTTCCCCATTGTTGTATTATTATTATTATATTACACTATTAAGTAGTAATAATAGTACTACCTGGATGAATACAAGGTGAAATGGGTAAAACCCCTCTAGGGGCAGACATTTCAAAATCCCTTTCTAGATGATTATTTTCAGGAAATATTTTTTGAATACAAATATATCCTCCCAGCTTTTAGGATGTATGATTTTTGTCCACCAACTTCATAAGATTATTAACTCTATAATTATTTATTCTGATGCAATCTTGCTAATTATACAACTACTTGTATGTTAAATATTTTTCATAAGTAGTTGATAATTTTCAGGCATTCAAGATCAACGGTAGTAAGACATCTATTGCATTTTTCACCTGAATTAGATATATTTTCAACAAAAATACTTGAAAATGTTTAATTTAGATATTAGTTACAATAAACTGGGCTATGTCTATGACCAAGATAGCTTTTTTTTATACTCTAGAAATATTTGTATTGTTAAAAATACACATAGGTGATATGTTTTCAATATTGAATTATTTCCAAAAATTCTACCCGAGATGGGACTGAACCCGCAAAATCTGTTATGATTGTAGTCCAGTGTAATACTGAAACACTGTTGCCAACATCCCAAAGTCCTTCACCGGTAATTCAAGGAGTTGTGCTGGCTGAGGGAGGATTAGTAGGGGGATAACGCACAATACACCCCACCGCGCGACGTCAGTGCAGTTCTTTGTTCCCTTAACATTAATTAGATTTGAATTAGATCAGTGTAGTAGCTATGGGATGAAAATCTTACCTGTGCAATGCCTTCCTTGCGCACTTTCAACCATATATTGTAGAGGTTAGCCGTGAACTCGTCCACTTGGAGAGCATTCTGAAGACTGCGTTCGAGGAACTCATCATCATGGGCCACCTGGTAGAAACAAATCGACTTCAAATGCTGAGATATTGATTCTACTAACAATAAGTGTCACTGGTTCTTTCAAATATAACTTTGCATCTTTAATTACCTATAATATAAGTATGTTAGTTTTACCTTGTGCATCAGTTCATTTAGTACAGGCTGTAGTTCAATGGCTTTTTCAAACTCTGTCTTCGGGAATGGTGATGGCAGTAACACAAATGGTGCAATCTATAAAATAAATTTACTATCAATTCAGATGCATTTTATTTACCAAGATAGGGGATAAACTCAGGCATTATATTTTGAAAGGGTCACCAAATAATAAATATTTCTTTCATAAAACACAAAAAGTTATAGATATTTACATGCTACTAATGTACAAGACACTAAAATTAAAATACACCTAAAGCCTTATCTTAAATAAAACTAACATAATGCAAAATAACTGCATTAAATCAGTTCAGTAGTTTTTGAGTAAAATGGTAACAGACAAACACACAAGAAAGACTAAAAACAAAAGTAAATAAATAAACAAACATACAACCTCTTAGGCCAAACCCATATTCCTTCTCAGTTTCATTGTGGGTAAAAAGACTTATTTATTGGATCAAAGTAAAGCTAGATAAACACGAACATCAATATTTATAATTGCCCTTTTCTTACTTAATGTGAGGTTGGCATGTGCATTCTCCTTCAATTTTCCTCAGAAGTTATCTCAATACTCACTCCTTTCTTACTCATGTCATCTTTCACGCAGCCCATCCATTTTCACCAGATACACTTACATGCTGACCTTATAACTAGGAGACTCATGATACCACAAACCTGTATAGAATCTTTAGTAAAATGCTTCCGATCCCTCATCCCGACGCCGTGCATCAATGCCCAGTCCTTCGCCTTCTCAACGACACTGACCAGAGTTTTGGAATCCAAAGGCAAAGGTATACAAGAAGCAAGTCTTGATTGAGACATTTTCCTCGACGATGGTAGGTGTGTAATGTAAATGAAACGCGTCTTGTATCACCGGCAGCCACACAAAACAGTGAGACGTGAGATTAAATTTGTGTGCGTACTGTACTACAGAACAAATAGAAGGAACGAATAAATCAACTAAAGTAATTTTGAAACAGAAACATAGCGACTAGCGAATAAACAAAACAAGGGAGGTAGAGTATAGAGGAAGGAATGAAGGACAGCTGATGTTATCTGACAAGATGTGACTGAGAGTTACAGTTATCGTTAATGACAATGACAAACCCTAATCCAAAACTGCTTTATTTTCTCCAAGACTGCAGTCATTTTTTTCACAACTAGCAATAAATAAATTGTCAGCTGTCAAAAGAAACTGTCAACATTCACTAAATACGATTAATTTTCGGTTGAAAAAAGTCAAAAGCGCAAGTGCGCCTTGTTGATCTGCGTTATATTTTCTCATTTTACGATTTGTAACACCTCATATTGTATACCAACTGTATCTAAAACACGCAATAATGGAAGTTACCGACGACAACTTAGTTACACTGGCGAACTACTTGCAGCAAACTCTGAATCCCGACCCAAACGTACGGCGGCCCGGTGAGTTGTATTTTGTTGTTTGCCGCTTGATTTCTCTGCCTTTGCATTTATAAAACACAAATTTGTACTATTTTATATGTCTTTGGTTCATTCGCCGTCGTAAGAAACTATTTAAAGCTCTAATCGGTCTGAAATCACCAAAAGAAGTATCATGCTTTGTTGCATGTATATGAGGCAAAAGTTTTTATGGTACAATTGCACACTATTGACTTACCTTGAGTAAAATAGTTCCATTACTAATCTCAGTATAATATACCATTCATAGTCCACAGCTCAAGCTTTGAACTATTCAAACTAAGCAGTGACCACATAACCTATATTTTAGTTAATATTTATTAACTTCTCAAGCTTTGTAGACACTCTTTTGATTTCTCGGCCTTCTCAAAGTCTTTACAGAATACTAGCTTATACTCATGGCTAAACACTAATGGTAGGTACTAGAATAAAATGTTGCTTATATTTCAGATCACAAACCATGTAATTTCAAATTTCGTCCTAAACTTTTTCTGCTGTTATGTTAAGCTGTACTAACTTGATTTATAATAGTAAAAGCACATATAGTTTATAAATTATGATTAATACAATGGACATCAAAATAAAGAACTGACTATATTTCGTGATATCAAGGGCGACAAAATCTTTCATTAACATGATTTTGTTTCAGCGGAGAAGTTTCTAGAAGGTATTGAGGTGAACCAGAACTATGCCATACTTCTACTGCACCTGATCGATAAGGACGGGGTTGATATGACTATTAGAGTGGCAGCGGCTATTGCTTTTAAGAACTATATAAAGAGGAACTGGCCTGTGGTAAGTTATCTTTTTACTTGTGACACTTTAGTTGATAGGTTGTCAGCATACAAATGTATTAGATTGAAAACCAACATATTATGTCTAATTCTAATTCTAATTGGTGTTAGGGGAATAAAGATCTGCACTCTCGTCCAGTGGTGGGGTGTATTGTGCATTATCCCCCTGCTAACCTTCCCCCAGCCAGCACAACTCCTTGAAGTACCGGAGAAGGATTATGGGATGTTGGCAGCAGTGCTCCAGTATCCTTTATGATGTTTAGGCTGTGGGTAGTGTAGATTAGGTTGAGGGTGATGCTGTATAATTCTCGATGACTGTCTGCAGTCCCGAGTTATGTCTTATTTCGTTTGTTTCGGAGCAGTGTAGTGTTACATGCCAACAAATGTATTAGAATAAAAAAAAATTATGTATAATAATATGTTTATTGATCACCTGTCACTGTGGTTCATATTTACAAATACAAGTTTATTTTCGTAAAAGGATAAATTTTTAACAATACGACATATCCATCTTATGACTTTAAATTAGAAGTGCCTGCAAGTTTTCTTTTGTTTACTTGTGCCTCTGCCCACCCCATTAGGGATATAGGCATGATAATATACGTATGTATGTTTATTTCAACTTAATTTGGTTTTAACATTCTTGCAAGGTGCACAGTTAAGTTGCATGGGTTATAAATGATCCTAGGGATTTCAAAGGGAATACTAAATTTCTTTCTTTCTTATTTCTTTTACAAGCATCATAATAACGCCTTCCTTGCCTACCTCAATTAATTCTTTCATTTGAAAATTTGGACTGATAAAAAAACTACTAGTTTTTAGGTGGCAACATTATTGCATTTTCAAACGTCAGTGGCATGAATCTAAATATTCTTTTTCCAATAGGAGGAAGACAATGTAGATCGGATCCACGCATCTGATCGCATCACAATCAAAACACTCATTGTGTCCCTCATGCTGAAGTCTCCAGAGGCCATCCAGAGACAGTTCAGCGACGCAGTCTCCATCATCGGCCGGTACGACTTCCCGGAGAAGTGGCCGAGTCTAATCCCTGAGATGGTGGACAAGTTTGCTACTGGTATGTCTCACACACACACAAATCATCCCAAAGTTATTATTTGTCACAGTCTTGCTTCCGCGATTTCTTTCGCTTGGTACCTGGGTACTAACTCTAGGTATAATCCAAGTAACATTCAAATGTCTGTGGCATGGATCTAAATATTATTTTACCAATAGGAGGAAGACAAGAATCTCGGTGGCTTGGCGGGCGAGTGCTCGACTGAGACGCAGGAGGCGCGGGTTCGATTCCCGCTGTGGGAGAAATGTTTGCATGCTCTGCAAATATTTCTTCCAGGTATGGGTGTTTCAATACTATGTATTATAAGTATGTATTTAAAAAAAAGTAATTAAGTATTGCATCAACCATCTGATTTCCATAGTACAAGCTTTGCTTAGTTTGGGGCTAGATGGCGCTGTGTGAAATGTCCATAAATATTTATTTATTTAAATCTACTTAAGAGGCCATTATACAATGGCTTTTAGACCGAATTTGAACTGAATTAAAAAGATAGCGATACGGATTTCGGGTGTATAAAAGATGAGACCAAAAATCCATTGGTATACTTTGTTGTCCATCTAAATATCATGTCATCTATATCCGTCTAAACCACCAGTGCTCTCGATTATTAACTATAAATATTTTCAGGTGATTTCCACGTGATAAACGGCGTACTGCGCACGGCGCATTCCCTATTCAAACGATATCGCTACGAGTTCAAGTCTCAGAAGCTCTGGGTGGAGATTAAACTAGTGCTGGAAACACTCGCCAAGCCGCTCACAGATCTATTTGTGGTGAGTAATCTGTGCTAAGGGTCAGGCGACAACTAGCTCGCGCTAGTGACTTTGCTTGCGTCATATCTGGAAGAAGAATCTTTAAATTGTACAAAATAAAGATGCTATCTGAGTTGTGTCTGTGCGCGTAGTTATTCTAAAATACGCAAACAATTTTGACAAGTATTGATACTGACCAGTATTCTATCAGCCATCTGGTGCCCATAGTACAAGCTTTCCTTAGTTTGGGGACTAGATGGCGCTGTGTCAAATGTCCACAAATACTTTTTATTATTCGGCTCTTTTCTGTACTCTATGAAATAACACGCCAGCAATTTGCAACACAATAAATAATAGAACTTGACAGTTTTTTTTTCTTTTATAGTGCTTTTTGGAAGTGATTTTAATAGATGCGATACCGCATTGCTTTTCAAAAGTTTAAAAAAGAACAAAGACCATGCTCAGTCAAATTGGTGGGAATGAAGCTTCTGTTTCTTGAATTAATTTCTTTACTGTTTCCTCGCAGTTTTGGCTGAAATAGCAAATAACGGCCTCGTTTAGTTGAAAAGAACTCTGCTATCGCCTCGACCATTTAAGATCACTTAGGAACGACTCTGCTTCGCCTCGTCCTTTCAATATTACTCGGCCGTAAATTGCTTTATTTCCGGCCTGGATAGTAATGTACTATTTTTGTTCCAGGCTACGATAGAGTTGACAACAGTACATGCCAACAATCCTCAAGCCCTGGCCGTCATTTATGGCTCCCTAGTCCTCATCTGCAAAGTCTTCTACTCTCTAAACTACCAGGTAAATATAAGGAGACCTAACACTCACGTACAAAAAAACTTTAAATCGGGAGTGGCTGCAAGTTTTCTTAATAGTGGCTCTGTCCACCCCATTAGGCATACAAGCATAATAATATGTATTAAATAAATAAATTAAATTAAATAACACCCAACAGTCACATACATAGTCCTGACTCCACACTAGGATTCCCTGTATCGTGGGTCATCAGAATCTACGAGGACCATGGTACCCCAACACCCAGACCCGGAAGAAATATTTGCAGAACATGCAAACATTTCTTCCGCAGCGGGAATCGAACCCGCGCCTCTTGCGTCTCTGCCGAGCATTCGCCCGTCACGCCACCGAGGCTGTCAGAATGTATGAAAAAAAATGCAATTTAATAATAAATTATTGACTTCCAGGATCTACCGGAGTTCTTTGAAGACAATATGCCAGTATGGATGCCAAATCTACTCAACCTGCTGCAAGTCAAAGTGCCCTGTTTAGAGAACAATGTGAGTACTACTACAAAATATAGATAGAATTAAGGAATCATATTATGGAAATGGATGCTGGACTGGGAGTAAGGAAAAAACATAGAATGCGCCCAGCTGCTTTTCTCCCTGAGCTTGTCGTAAAAGTCGATTAGGGGGCAGTATCCTCTCCAACATGATGGACCATCTATATGGGCGATGGGCTGATCACCTGTCACCATGGTTCACCAAATCCATCTTGGGACTTTGAATCAGGAGTGGCTGCAAGTTTTTCTTATGATTATCACCTGATCTTGCTTATTATGTTCTAGGATGACGATGAGAAGCCAGGAGTGATGGAACAACTGAGGACAGAAGTGTGCGAGTGTGCAGCTCTCTACGCTCTCAAGTACGAGGAGGAGTTCGAGAAGTACGCCTCTGCGTTCGTGACGGCAGTGTGGTCTGTGCTGCTCACCACCTCGCCACAGACTAAATATGACGCGGTGAGTACTGCCCGCCTCGCTATAGACTAAATATGACGCGGTGAGTAGTGCCCGCCTCGCCACAGACTAAATTTGACGCGGTGAGTACTGCCCGCCTAGCCACAGACTAAATTTGACGCGGTGAGTACTGCCCGCCTCGCCACAGACTAAATTTGACGCGGTGAGTACTGCCCGCCTCGCCACAGACTAAATTTGACGCGGTGAGTACTGCCCGCCTCGCCACAGACTAAATATGACGCGGTGAGTACTGCTCGCCTCGCCACAGACTAAATTTGACGCGGTGAGTACTGCCCGCCTCGCCACAGACTAAATATGACGTAGCGGGTACATTTAAACGCGTAGGTAATTGATTCAGGCGTGAGTTAACGAAAGTTAATTTTAAGATTAACTTTCGCAGAAAGAAAATGATTTCTTTGGTTCCTCAAAGTGAACACAAAATAAGAGAAAAAGACAATTGAAAAAAATCTTGTAAAATCCATGTTTTGAGTATGTTTTGATCTAGATCGCGAGAACCCTACCATATTTTCAGATGATTTTTACTTTGATAGGTAGATATACTATTTCTTTAGTTGTTGAAACCAGTTTTTTATGCATTTTGTAGTTTTCTTGTAATTAACAATTATTTGACTCTGTCTTTCTTTTACACACCCAAAATTCGTAGCCTATCTTTTGAAATCGGTCTAGCTAGACGCGATGGTAGGTAGCCTCATGAATACTTATTTCAATAAATCAATCGAAGTACAGAATATGAGTTTGATAGTAATTACTATTGTTTCAGTTGGTATCGAACGCGCTGACGTTTCTGTCGAAAGTGGCGGAGAAGAATACCTACAAGAGCCTGTTCGAAGACCCGGGGACGCTCAGCAGTATCTGTGAGAAGGTGGTCATACCCAACATGGAGTTCAGAGGTACAACTTACTTACGTAGCTGTTATCTATTCTATTATATTATATACATACGCGGCTTCGCTCGCGTGGTACCCGGAGAATAAATTGCCTTTTTGTTAATCGGGCACATGTACTATATTGTATATTCCAAATTTCATACAATTCCGTTCACCCATTTAGGCGTGATTGAGACACAAACATCCTCACAAACTTTCGCATTTAAAATATAAGTAAGATATATAATATGTCATGAATGTTGTCCAAGTGTCCAAGAGATCCCCGTGATTTTATGGACTAAATATTTTTGACTTTGACTTTGTGCTTACCTATGAGAGCACTAGTTGGTAGTGACCCCGCCTTCCGATCCTAAGGACGTGGGTTCAAATCCGGTCGTGTACCTAATAAATAAATAAATAACACCCAACAGTCACATACATAGTCCTGACCCCACACTAGGATTCCCTGTGTCGTGGGCATCAGAAACTACGAGTACCATGCTACCACAACACCCAGACCTGGAAGAAATATTTACAGATCATGCAAAGATTTCTTATAGACACAACCAGTATGCCCAAGGAGGGGTGGCGTCAGGCAGGCGGCCGGTCGTAAAAATCAAGCCAAATCTTTTTACATCATGAATCTCAGAATGAATGGAATTAGCGATCATGCTAGGGCGTACCCCTCAGGCGACGCGCAGGCGCAGCACCCGGCGCCCGCGAGAAATGGACAAGGGTTGTTGCATCAGGGACGGGTGCAACGTAAGACGCGAGTCCGTGACGTAAGACTGAGAATTGCGAGTTGGAATGTGGGAACGATGACTGGAAGAGGAAGAGAGTTAGCGGATGTTTTAGAAAGAAGACGAATAAATGTAGCGTGTTTGCAAGAAACGAAGTGGAAGGGATCGAAAGCTAGAGAGATTGGAGTAGGATATAAATTTTACTACTGTGGATGCGATGGTAAGAGGAACGGTGTGGGAGTTGTGCTGGATGGTGAACTGAAGAAATGTGTGACGGATGTTAAGAGGATGAATGATAGATTGATAGTAGTTAAATTATTGTTGAATAATTTAGTTTTAAATATAATGAGTGTGTATGCGCCGCAAACTGGCTGTGATGATGGAGTGAAAGAGAAGTTTTGGGAGGATTTTGATGCGGCAGTGATGAGTATACCGGATAGTGAGGAATTGTATGTAGGGGGGGATTTTAATGGACATGTGGGACGAATGAACGGAGGATATGAAAGAGTGCATGGGGGATGGGGTCTTGGAAATCGAAACCAAGATGGGGAGGCTCTGTTAGAAGCTGCCACAGCATTTGACTTGGCTATTGTTAATACATTCTTTGAAAAGAAAGACCAACATTTAATAACCTACGCAAGTGGAAATCATAAGACCCAGATAGATTACTTCCTTATTAAAAGAAATAACATTAGCCAAGCAAAAGACTGCAAAGTCATACCTGGTGAGAGCCTAGTATCCCAACATAGACTAGTACTGCTCGAGCTGAAATTAAAGGTCACCCGGACTAAGCACAAATTACGGCCCCCACCCAAAATCAAGTGGCACTTATTAGGAAAAAGTGAGTATGCAGAAAAATTCCATGAACGAGTGATAGAAAGAATAGTAAAAATGAAGGATATGAAAGAAAAGTCAGTGAATGAATGTTGGATCGAAATGGCGACGTATATCAGGAGTGCAGCGAAGGATGTCCTTGGTGAAACGAAAGGTAAAGGAAAGATAGATAAGGATACATGGTGGTGGAATGGAGAAGTACAGAAGATTTTGAAAGAAAAGAAGCAAGCATTTAAAGATTGGAAGAGTGTACAGGATGGAAATGACCGAATGAAAGAGATTAAAAGAGCAGAATATATGGAGTGTAAAAGGAAATCTAAGAAAGCTGTTGCTGTTGCAAGAGCCAAAGTACAGGACCAGCTATATAAATCGTTGGAAAGTCCTCATGGTCAGAAGAACTTGTACAGAATAGCGAAAGAAAGAGAAAAGAATGCAAGGGATATCATCCATGTCAAATGTATAAAAGATGATGCAGGAAAGGTTTTGACGGATGATGAAGAAATAAAGGAACGATGGAAGGCATATTTTAAAAAGTTGATGAATGAGGAGAATGACTGGAGTGGAGAGTTAGAGGATGTATTCGGTAATATAGGTGTGGTAAATGAGATAAGTATGAATGAAGTAAAATTTGCTGTGCAAGGTATGAAGAATGGAAAAGCGGTAGGGCCTGACGGCATACCAGCAGAAGTGTGGAAGTGTTTAAGAATGGATGGATGGGAGTGGCTGACTTTATTCTTCAACAAGTTGTTTCATGTAGAGGCGATCCCGGACGAATGGTGCGACAGCTCGCTGGTGCCCATCTTTAAAAACAAGGGTGATGTACAGGTCTGTAACAACTATAGAGGAATAAAGCTCATGTCACACAGTATGAAAATTTGGGAAAAAGTGATAGCGAGACGAATGAGAGAAGAGAGTGAGGTATCACAGAACCAGTTCGGGTTTATGCCTGGACGCGGAACCACGGATGCCATATTTGCACTTCGCCAAATGTGTGAAAAGCACAGGCGTGCACACAAAAACTTGCATATGGTATTCGTGGATCTGGAGAAGGCGTATGACAGGGTACCCCGGGAGGTTCTGTGGTGGAGTATGAAAGTGAAGGGAGTGCCTGAGAAGTACATACGGCTCATTCGGGCAATGTACAGTCGAGCGAGCACACACGTCCGGTCCGAGGCTGGAGTTACCGGCAAGTTCGATGTGGCTGTAGGTTTGCACCAGGGATCGGCTTTAAGCCCTTATCTGTTCCTCCTGGTAATGGATGCTCTGACATCAGACATACAGGAGGAGGCACCCTGGTGCATGCTGTTCGCCGAAGACATCGTGCTTGTCGGAGAAGATGCGCTTGAGGTCCAGAGCAGGCTGGGAAAATGGCGGGAGAGACTGGAAAATGTCGGCTTAAGGATTAGTAGGACCAAAACTGAACATCTGTTCTGTGACTTCGGTGGTCCTTCTAGTTTCTCCCCTATAGCCTTAGATGGTGTATTCCTGCCAGTCTGCTCCGATTTTCGGTACCTCGGCTCATCAATCCAAAACGACGGCGAGATCGATCGGGACGTTAAAAACAGAATGAATGCGGGATGGATGAAATGGCGACAGGTCTCAGGAACAACATGTGATCGGCGAATGCCCCTTAAACTTAAGGGGAAAATCTACAAAACGATCATAAGACCTGTCGCACTGTATGGATCTGAGTGTTGGGCAACCAAAGCGGCGGATGAAAGAAAAGTGCATGCTACGGAGATGCGAATGCTGAGATGGATGTGTGGAGTTACTAGAATGGATAGGATACGGAATGAGTACATTAGAGGAAGTTTGAAAGTAGCGCCAGTGACAGAGAAGATGAGGAGTAATAGGCTAGCGTGGTATGGGCATGTTATGCGGAGAGAAGTAAGTCATGTTACAAGGCGAGTGATGAATATGAATGTGGATGGATATACTGCTAGAGGAAGGCCAAGGAAAAGATGGATGGATTGTGTGAAAGAGGATATGCGTGTGAAAGGAGTAAGTGCAGAGATGACGAGTGATAGGAGAAAATGGAAGAGGGAGACATGGTGTGCCGACCCCACCTAGTGGGATAAGGGCAGGAAAATGATGATGATGCAAAGATTTCTTCCGCAGCTGGAATCGAACCCGCGCCTCTTGCGTCTCTGTCGAGCAATCGCCCGCCACGCCACCGAGGCCGTCATGGGGATGAGGGCAGGAAAATGAATGATGATTGCGTAATAAATAAATGTTTCGTCCGTACAGAGTCAGACATGGAGCTGTTCGAAGACAATCCCGAGGAGTATGTGCGACGCGACATCGAGGGCTCCGACGTGGACACGCGCCGCCGCGCCGCCTGCGACCTGGTCAAGACATTAGCGCAGCATTATGATGAGAAGATGATGCATATCTTCGGACAATATGTGCAGGTCTGTATATCTTTGGACAATATGTGCAGGTCTGTATATCTTTGGACAATACATGCAGGTCTGTATATCTTTGGACAATACGTGCAGGTCTGTATATCATTAGACAATATGTGCAGGTCTGTATGCATGCAAATACAGAAATAAACGGGCAGAATATGCATTCTCGAATCGTTGAAATATGTTGCAGAGGCAAAATATTGCGATTAGAGTCAATACGTGCGGAGCTGACCAAACCGCGGGTTTCATCACGATGTTTTCCTTCACCGTTTGAGAGTACTGGTATAGCGCACATAATTTTTCGCACAGACAAATCCATTGGTACACAAACGTGTTTGAACCAACGACCTTAGCAACGGAAGGCGGGGTCACTGCCAACTAGACCACTATTGCTCTCACTGTCACTTGGGATAATACGCGCAGATTTGTATACTGATTATCATCATCATCATCAGCCTATAGCAGTCCACTGCTGGACATAGGGCGCGATGGCGCTCATTAGAGGAGGCCGCACTTTGGCTTGACGCATCCAGTTTCTGCCAACAGCCTTTCGCAGATCGTCACTCCACCTAGCCGGAGGGCGTCCTACATTACGTTTGCCGAGTCGCGGTCTCCACTCAAGAACTCGTTTACCCCAACGGTTGTCGTATGTGTCGTGTGTTCATACTGATTATATTCAACTTAAATGAGGAAATTATGCATACTCCGTTTCAGATGATGCTCGCAAAGTACGCGGAGTCAGGGGCGGCGGCGTGGCGCGGCAAGGACGCTGCTATGTACCTGGTGACGTCACTGGCGTCCCGCGGAGGCACGCAAGCTGCTGGCGTCACGAAGGCGTCACCACTCGTCGACTTGGCTCAGTTCGCGGCCAACCACGCCTTCCCCGAGCTACAGAGACAGCCTGGTAAGAAATGTTGGACTACAAAATATAAATAAATAAATATTTATGGTCATTTCACACAGCGCCATCTAGCCCCTAAATTAAGCAAAGCATGTACTATGGACACCAGATGGCTGATAGAATACTTATATACTTTTTTTTAACATACATATAATAAGACATTTTTAGCATCTTCCACGCTTGGTCGCGTTACAAACGGGTGTAAATGCAACGTAGATTTAAGACGTGTCCAAGTGATCCCCGTGATTTTATGGAATAAAAAATTTTTGACTTTGACTTTAACCAACTGGTCTATTGGTAAAAACCATGGGTCCGGCGATCGCCTGGTCGATCGCGATTGACTTGTTGGACACCCCTGTATATACTATGTTTGTTTCCAGTAACGGAGTTGCCTGTGCTGAAAGCGGATGCCATCAAATACATAATGACTTTCCGGACGCTGCTGCCCAAGGAGCTCATCTTGCAGGCTGTCCCGCTCATTGTGAGTATACCTATAATATTTCCATTTTATCATCTACCAGCTCTTCAATTTCACTTCGATACATTTGATCTTAAAAGTGGTTCAATAAATAAATACACAAGAAATCTTACTTCTTACTTACATTATAAATGCGAAAGTTTGTGAGGATGTGTGGATGTTTAAATTTAAAAAAAATATATATATTCCAAGTTTCATTCAAATCCGATCAGCCGTTTGGGCGTGATTGAGGCACAAACATACATCGTCACATCCACATATCCTCACAAACTTATTATAATATTAGTAGGATAAATAAAATCACTTTATTTCAAGCAACTTTGGCTCATACAAGGTGGTCTAAAACATACAATTAAAAGAACACAGACAATAAAATAAATATTACAGTAAGATAAAAAACAAAAATAAAAATCTACAAAACAAAAATAATAAGTAGGTACCTATTTAAATACCTACCTGAGACTACCTATTTTAGGTTTAGGCACGTTAATTGTCAGTCAATCAGACTTTAGTCCTTTAGTGCTCGAAAAGAGCTTTTAGTGCGCACTTTAAATCCTTTCACCACACTGGTTCTATGAACTAGTGACACAACTAAATAGATACAAGTGAGAATGTAATACATTAAAATTATTCGAATTCCTTCGTATTATCACTCAGATCCAGCACATAACAGGGCGAGGCGTGGTGCTAACATACGCGGCATGCTGCATAGAGAAGCTGGTGATGGGCGGCGTGGTGACGGCCCCCGCCTTAAGGCCTCACGCGCCCGCCCTGCTCCAGGCTCTGTTCCGCGCGCTCGCCGCCCAGCACGACGCGGGCGAGCACAACGAGTATGTTATGAAGGGTAAGTCATGCTGGGCGGGTATCTTCAGCCGGCATGCCGGTTAGTACTTGTTAAACGCAATGTCTGCTATCATGCCATTACCACAAGACATTAAATACCTGCCTCTGAATACTTTTAAATGGAAATTAAAAAAAATGTTATTAGACAACTGTTTTTAAGACATTAAAGAATATTTAGATTATAAGATTTGACATTATTAATTCAACTTGATTATATTTATTATTACAGCTACATATATTGTTTAATAATTGTATTATAATGTTGACTCTTACACTACCTACCTACTTTAGTTAATAAAAATTTATTAGTATGATAATTATAATAAATGTTAAAATTTTGCACACCTAGACAATGCAGAATGTATTGAATCCTTCTTGCGTGTGTAACTAATAACTATTGTACCTACATTCCTGCAAATAAATGATTATGATTAGTCAGACCCTGTTCCTCTCATGACGGGCAGATGAGTATGTCATGAAGGTTGAGTCATGCTCCAACGTTGTGCATAGAGAAGCTGATGATGGGCGGCGTAGTGACCACCCTAGACCTAACTAACACTGTTTGTCTATGGGGACACGGCCTTACCCCTTGTTTGTTTTGGTGTTCCAGCGGTGCTTCGCGTGCTGGCGTGCCTTCAGGACAGCGCGCTGCCGTACCTGGGCGAGGCGCTGCCGAAGCTGGCGCACATCCTCTCCGTCATCGCCAAGAACCCCTCCAAGCCGCACTTCAACCACTACCTCTTCGAGACTCTCTCTCTATCAGTCTCGTAAGTGACAATTACAAAATAGATATTTAATTCTGATTCTAATTAATGCTAGGGGAACAAATTTATTTATTTAATTAATTAGTACGGCACAACCAATTACACTATCTAAATCAGAAAAAAGCAATTTTACTGCGAGATTTTACGCAGCAAAAGCACCCTTTTCATGGAGAGGTGAAAACATTATTACATAGATACCTGTAACATTCCAGATTGGTGACCAAAGCGAACCCCAGTGCCATATCAGCATTCGAAGACAGCTTGTTCCCGATATTCCAAGAGATACTGCAGAACGACATCCAAGGTATTGTAATACATTTATTGATCCTTAAGTTTGTATGTTTGGGTTGACGTCAGGCAGGCGGCCGGTCATAAAACACTTTAGCCAAAACTCTAACCTGTGCCGACCCCACATAGAGTGGGATAAGGGCTCAATCACTTCGTAACGTAAACGGGTCAGGCGATTTGTGAGTTAAGTGTTCTATAATAAGTCCCTATAGTTTGAAATAAATGAATTGAATTGAATAAGGGCTCGGACAACAAAGACTTGGACTTGGGACTTTCGGATTTAAGTAGAATTTTTGTTAGCAATTTCAAAATTCTATACAAAGTAAATTCTATATATTTTTTTAAATATTACTGTCCATGTCTACCTTGTGACAAACCATATGGTTGCCCTTGTCAACTTAAAAAGTCGACTTAGGGATAGTATCCTCCCCAACATGATGGGCCACTTATGTGGGCGATGGGCTGATCACCTGTCACCATAAAATAAATAAATAAATAAATATTTGTAGACATTTCACACAGCGCCATCTAGCCCCAAACTAAGCAAAGCTTGTACTATGGAAACCAGATAGCTGATAGAAATACTTATATACTTTTTTTTGTAAATACATACTTATAATACATAATACTACAACACCCAGACCCGGAATAAATATTTTCAGAACATACAAACATTTCTCCCGTAGCGGGAATCGAACCCGCGCCTCTTGCGTCTCAGCCAAGCACTCGCCCGCCACGCCACCGAGGTCGTCAAACCATGGTTCACCATATCCATCTTAGGACTGAATCTGAAGAGGCTGCAAGTTTTCTTGTTTACTTGTGGCTCTGCCCACCCCATTAGGGACACGGGCGTGATAATAATGTATGTCTGTGTACCTTTAAATAAGCGGAAATTATTATGACCCGCAGAATTCATGCCATACGTGTTCCAAATGCTCTCCCTCCTCCTGGAACTGCGGGGACAGGGCGGCGCCCCCGAAGCGGACGCGTACGGAGCCCTACTGCCCTGCCTGGTAGCACCGCCGCTGTGGGAGCGCTCCGCCAACGTGAGGCCGCTAGTGCGCCTGCTGTGCGCCTTCGTCGCTGTCAGATCTGAACTAGTGCTCAATGGAGGAAAATTTGTGAGTATTACCACTCTTCCTAGTCCTTGCACCACACTAGTTCTTCCGGACCAGTGTGGCGAAAGGATTTAAAGTGCGCCTCAAAGGCTCTTTCTCCTTTCGTGCAGTGGGCGCATATTTTTGAACTTTTTTGGCTTATACGACATACCGGTTTCCTCGCGATGATTTCCTTCGGCGTTTGATAGTACCTACTGGTATAGCGCACATACATTTTTCGAACAGAAATATTCATTGGTGCACGACCGGATTTGAACCCACGACCTAAGGATCGTTTCACTAGTGCTTTTTGCCTACCCCATGGGAGACAGGAGTGATATTATGTATGTACCACAAATATAACTTAGTACTTTGTATGAAAACCGAATTTGTACTGAACCAACCCTTAAAAAAAGTAAATCTACATAATTATTGTAACATCTCTATATTACATATCATCATCGCGTTAGTTTGTATTTCAGATTCAAATTTTTCAAATTCAATTATTCAATAATATATTTTTTTTATATTTTTTCAGAATGCAATTCTGGGCGTGTTCCAAAAGCTGATAGCTTCGAAGACAAACGACCATGAAGGTTTCTACCTCGTACAGACGATACTCTTCAAATACGGAGAGTAAGTATTATAAAACCGGTCAAGTGCGAGTCTAACTCGTACACGAAGGGTTCTGTACCATCGTATATGTAAATTTTTTTATGTATGGGGCTCAGTCGAACCCGCGCCTCTTGCGTCTCAGCCGAGCACTCGCCCGCCACGCCACCGAGGTCGTCATATGAATAAATATTTATTCATATGTAAAATATGATTCCTCTATGGGAGAAATGTTTGTATGTTCTGCAAATATTTCTTTTGGGTCTGTGTGTTGTAATATTATAAGTATGTAATTACTAAAAAAAGTATTATAAGTACTCTATATCAGCCATTTGGTGTCCATAGTACAAGCTTTGCTTAATTTGGGGCTAGATGGCGCTGTGTGAAATGTCCACAAATATTTATTAATCTACACTAATATTATAAAGAGGAAATATTTTTTGTTTGTAACGAATACGCTCCGAAACTACTGAACCGATTTAAAAAATTTTTCACCAGTACATTATTATGGAATAAAATAGGCTATAATTTATTTTCAAAAAAATTAGGGATCCTTATTAAAACTCCAATAACCCGAGGTGTAAAATATTTACCTAAAAATTCCTAATTTGTTAAATACCCATGCGAAGCCGGGGCGGGATAGTTTATAATAATGTAATGTTTCCAGGAGCGTGATGCAGCCATACTTGAAGCAGATAATGACGCTGCTGTTCCAGCGGTTGTCGTCATCTAAGACGACCAAGTTCGTGCGCGGATTGATCGCCTTCTTCGGCTTCTACGGAGCACACTTCGGTGCCGACTCCCTCATAGATCTCATCAACTCTGTGCAGAACAAGTAAGTACACTGGTGCTCGCTCATGTAGTAAATTCGTATGAGCTAGTGGCCAACTCTTGTGACGGAGTTTTAAGGCCGCCTGAAGGCCTCCGTCTGGCTTAACGACTTGAAAGCCGGGACAGACAATTTAACGTGCCCTCCGAAGCACGGAAACGCTCAGCTCGTAATGCCACATACAACACAACTAGTAGGATAAGGGCAAGAAAATGATGAAGATTTATCGGTCGCATCCGCTTGTAGGTTGTCACACATGCGTGTAGTACGGTTACACGGTCACCCATCCAAATTGTGACCGTTCAAAGGGTTGCTTAACTTCAACGATCAATCAATAACGTCTAAGCAAGCTACGCTACGGGCGCTTCTGTATTATATCTGGCCCTTATGTATAGGGATGATATGAGCAGGGGGATAATTCACAATACACCCCAGCGGGACGTCAGTGCAGATCTATGTTCAGTTAACTCAGGGATGATCCCTGAGTTAAGTAAAGGAAGGGGTGGAAAATAACCCATTAGTACTTTGCAACTAATAACAGGTAGGTAGGGACTTGTGCAGATGTTTGGCTGCATATCTAGGTAGATATGCAGCCAAATATCTACCTGCGTTCCTACTTTTACTTTTACTATTATTGTGCTTCTTTATTTTTCTTTCCTTTTATTGTTTCTGTCATTCTGTCTTTGCTGTGTCTTGTGTGCCTAATAAATAATTTATCTATCTATCTAACTACTGTTTTAATAATAAATTCAATTACAGGAAGATTATAAAGTAGATAAATTAAACAAGAAGTAACAATGTTGAATAAAAATCGCGTGAATTATTACTTGAGACAAAATACTAACGCGTCCAATCAATCAAGTCAATCACGGTTATTGCCTTAGTGCAGCCTTAAGTGCTTGAAATGTACATTCTAGACTGTAATTTTCTAATTTTACGTGGTTTTTTTCCAGCCTATTCGCAATGTACGTGGACCGAGTACTGATAAGCGATCTCCAGAAGGTCAGCGGCGTCCTGGAGCGCAAGGCGGCGGCCGTGGGCTGCGTGAAGCTCCTCTGCGAGTCACAACACTTCCGACAGGGCGAGCTCGCGCAACGTTGGACCGCCCTTATGCAGGTGACGTACTGATGGCCTCGGTGGCGTAGCGGGCGATTGCTCGGCGGAGACGCAAGAGGCTCGGGTTCGATTCCCGCTGCGGAAGAAATGTTTGCATGTTCTGCAAATATTTCTTCCGGGTCTGGGTGTTGTGGTACCATGGTGCTCGTAGTTTCTGATACCCACGACACAGGGAATCCTAGTGTGGGGTCAGGACTATGTATGTGACTGTGCGGTGTTATATTTATTTTATTTTATTATCTTTGGAAAACTTACAGCTAGCTTACAGAATTATAATAGAAAATATGTATCATGGTAACCTTAAAAGAAGTTGCATAATAAACGAAGGTCAATTAAAAGTTATAAATAACCTTACATTGGTCTGACAGGCGCTGATATCCTTGTTCGAGCTGCCTCCCGATGACACTTCTCTCCCGGACGACCATTTCATAGAAGTGGACGACGCGCCCGGCTACCAGGCGCAGTACTCGCAGCTAACCTGCGCCAAGGGAGCCATGCAAGACCCTCTTGCTAGTGAGTACACACACATCCCCGAGGGCTGCCAACTGCCAATGGGACCCTTTTACGAAATAAATAAAAATATTTGTGGACGCTCTAAAACTCAAGTCTCTGACGTAGTTCAAAAGGCCTCAAAACTGAAATGGGACTGGGCAGGGCACGTCTGCCGCATGCCGGACGAACTGTGCGCCAAAACTACCACTGAGTGGAGCCCTGAGACAGGGAGACGGCGTCGCGGTAGACCACGCGAGACGCGCGACGAGCTTGACACCGTCAGCGACTATCAGTGGCAGACAATAAATAAAAATAAAATAAAATGTGTTTATTACAGACCATTGATCCATATTGTGTTAGTAGTAACTTACAAGCTAAATTAGTAAACCTAAAAACTACTTAAAAATAAAAACAAAAAATAACATTAAGACCTACCTATTAGGGCATGTAAACCGATTAACCGATTAACCGAAAAACCGGTTAACCGGCCGATTTTAGGGCGGTTTTTAACCGGTTTTTGGGCCAAAATAACCGGTTTTTCGGTTTTTTTTTCAAATGAGTAATAAATGACAAATTCGTTTAAAACGACGCCTTGCAGACTTTATTTTGAACGACCATAACAATCTACCTAATTAAATTACAACATAATGCGTTAAAATTGCAAAAATACAAACAAAAACTTCTCAGTAAACTTTATTTTTGGACCGCATAAAATGTCGTTAGTGAATATCGTAGTGATAATACGCTATTATTATTAGCTAAGCAGAGTAAGATAGCAAAGGAAGCGGGGCGTTGCATGAGTGCACTGGGCGCCTCCATTGCTGCGGTCAGCGGTCGAACTGGCAAATTGTTTGTCAGACGCGATAGCACTGTTCTGTGATCAGTTCAGAATTATACTCATGGACTTATTTAGAGAAACGCTTCATTAATCGAAAAAAAAGACTGAAATAATGTACAAAAAGTTCTTCGTACAAACTGGCCATAATATCTTAATATTTAATTTGAAAAAAGAATTACTTGAATAGTCTTTTGTTTCAGAGTTTCAATTGTTGTTCTAGTTTATTTATTATTTTCACTAGTCTATTGGAATAATTTTGTTGCCGTATGCGTATTAATTTCATAAAATTCTGTCTTTTTTCCATATTTTTCCACAAAAATGTATCGCAATAGTAGTGTTTCTTACACATCAATGAATACCTGAAGTGATAATGCCAGATCTTAGCGTAGCTCAGGTTTCCAAAGCGGTTTCTTTAATTAAAATGATCACAGTTAGAAAGGAGTGGCTCAGATATTGCGTGTTTCCAAATCAGTCTTCTTTCGAATTGTTAGACGTTATCGGCAGACTGGAGAGTATACTAGACGTGCAGGGTAAGGTCGCAAAAGTCACTTCAGCAAGAGACGATAGGTTTATGGTGAACAGTGTTCTGAGAAATCGCACTTTGACTTCTTCTGAGGTCAGATCTACGCTCCAGGACGTTCGTCAGGAGTTAAAGAATAAAGCTGGAATAAAGACGTACTTGCCAGCTAAAGGACCCTTACTTACCATAGACCATCAAGTAGCTCGGGCTTACTTTGCTCGCTCATACTAAAACTGGAATGATGATGACTGGGGGAAAATATTGTTTACTGATGAGTCTAGATTTTGTCCTAAGCCAGATGATAGAAGGGTTAAATAAGAAAGAAAGATACGCTCAGTGTAACATTGTCGGAAGAGAGTTATGGTGGAGGGTCAGCCATGTTATGGGGCGGCATTTGCATAGGGGCACGTACGGAGTTGCACATCGTAGACAATGGATCTCTGACTGCGACTCGGTCGGTACGTAAATGACATCTTAGAACCGATTATCATGCCCTTTGCCCCATTCATCGGAGATAATTTTCAATTAATGCAGGACAATGCGCGATAGTTTGGGGGTATCTTCGAAAGGTCGAAATTAACGTTTTGCCGTGGCCAGCACGATCGCCAGACTTAAACCCCATCGAACATGTTAAGGATAAGCTCAGAAAACAAATAAAACAGCGGGATCCAGCACCAACCAATATAGGAAATCTCAAAAGGATTTGGAAGAAGAGTGGAATCGAATACAACAAGATTTTATTGATAACTTAAGCAAAAGCATGCCGAGAAGATTGCAGGCAGTTTTAACAGCTAGAGGGGGTAACACCAAATACTGAATGTGCCCAAACACTCGACAAAAATCCCCGTAATGTCATAACACAATCACATTTTCAATGTGATGATTGAAGAGTTAATTCTTCAAAACATAATTTTTGAGATTTCTGTTGATTAGTCTTGTGTTTTTTGCTGATATCAGTTTTATTTTCATTCGAAATGCTTAAATTATTTAAGCACTTAATATAATTTTACTACTAAAAAAAAATATGTACAAAAAAATGTTTAATTTCCGATTTATCTCTTTTTTGTTCCGTTCCTCTAATTATGTTCATGAATGTATTAGGATTGATTCATCATGTAGTTGAATTTTATTACTTATAAACTTTAACAAGTTAATAAGTTCATATTTATTAAAATTTATGGTTTTATTTTGTCCTAAGACATCTATATTAAAAAAATTGAAAAATAACCGGTTAACCGGTTTTTAACCGGTTATTGAAAAATAAAAACCGAAAAACCGGTTTTTTGAAACAACCCGGTTTTTACACGCCCTACTACCTATTGAGACACTAGGCGTGTGATAGGCCGAAGTACTGCCAGCCAGTGTCTCATGTAGGCCGAGCACAGATCCTCAACAACAACGGTTAGAAGGCTGTTGGTACCACCACGCAACCGGCGCATCAGGGAATAGCTTTACAATAGTTTTAGACTGAAATACCTGGAATTATAAAAGTGAATTTTAGTGCCTCAATCACGCTTAAACGACTGAACGTATTTGAATGAAACTTGGAATACATAGGACATGTGCTGGAATAACAGCACTATTTTTAATCCGGGTACCATGCGAGCGGCAGCTAGTTTTATATTTATCGCTCATGTTCCAGGTATAGAAGATCCTAAGCGGTATCTGGCGGAGTCACTGGGAGCCCTGGCGCGCTCGTGTCCGGGATTGTTGCCACCGCGAGTCTCCGCCCTCGAACCCAAGTACAGAGACACCCTTCAGGGCTACCTCGCCGCCTGCAGCGTACAGGTAGGATGCGCAGAAGCCCGTCAGCCGGCCTCCGCTCCCACAGGAGCAACCTACCCTAATTCTAATTACTGTTAGGGGAACAAAGATCTGCACTGACATCTGACGTCCCGCGGTGGGGTGTATTGTGCATTATCCCCCTGCTAACCCTCCCCCAGCCAGCCCAACTCCTTGAAGTACCGGAGATGGACTTTGGGATTTTGGGAGCAGTGTTACAGTATCCTCGATGGTGTTGAAGTTGTTGGTGGTGTAGATGAGGTTGATGGTGATGCCCTATAATTCTCGATAAAATTACTTTTTTTACATCTTCTTTCCTACCTTTAATTGATGTATGTCACTGTCTACTTTTTTATTTGATAGTTTATTTATATTACCTACATACGTAACCATACCCGAAGGGTGCCAACGGGACCCTATTACTAAGCCTCCGTTGTCCATCCGTCCGTCAGCAGGCTGTATCTCATGAACCGTGAATTACACACTCTGTCGGTCGTCTGTAATGGATGTAGCGAATACGTTTTGGCTCTGCGTGAATTGATTGTTATAATTTTGTTTTGCAGATCTGCTGACTCGACCTTGGTACCATGCGGGTGCTTTCCGGCAATATTACAGTTTATGGAACTCAAATAAGGGTATAAAAGATGAGTGAATAGAGCACGATAAAGTTCAGCTTTGGTTCAATGTGGTTTGAAACATACAGTTGAGTAATGCATAGTGTTTACTGAATGATGTCTTTGAAAAATGTGTATTGAAGTGTTTTTAGGACTGTTTTTATATGTTATATGCTCAGACCAAATAAAAAGAAAAGACGCCGCGCCGCGAACAACAAAAGTGAAGCCAAACAAAACCGTGCTCCTGCAAGTGAACCTACACTAAAACCATGCTCATCGTCCTCGAGTCGTTGTCTAGTAAACATAAAATTTAAAAATAGAATTATGCCTTCCTGTGTAGTGAAAACTTGTAAAAAGGCAGCAAATCACTTAAAAAGTCTCACGGAATCACTATTCACTTGTAAGTACTTCAAATAACATCGTTTCTTAATTATTATACTATGAATTTTAGGTTACTTGGAACACAAAACCTTCGACACAAATAGGAGGCTTCACTTTTGTTGTACGCGGCGCGCCGTCTTTTTTTATTTTTGTTTGGTCTGTGGTTATTATGTTACACTGGCAACTGAGTAATAAATAATGACAATAAGTGAAAGGTACATTCATATGATTTGTCTCGAATAGACAAGTGCGTAACGAAAATTTTGTCCAGTATCACGAAAGTGTAGACGCCAGGCTAAATAATCAAACACTTTACGATCGCAGTCGATTTAAAAGGCTAACCTTTAAGTAAGGAATATTAAAGAAAGACTTATAAGAACATTGAAAGTGTAAGTGCTTACAAAATATCACATTACTTTCTACTGTGTCACATCCGAACTTGTTTTCTCTGATCTAGTGGAGATCGCTCACACTAATAAGACCAAGACTTATTTTTATAATTTTTACACAATGTTGTCTTGAATGTTAGAATGAACTATTATTCTAAAATTGCACATTTTGTATAATTCATTATGTTGTCTATAGAATGCTTGTTTGTAAATAAACAGGATATTTTTAAAGTTGTCTAATTATTTATTTGTTACTAGAACTAAGGCCTTACCATCTATATTTAGATGATATAAACAGCGTCAGGAGGCAACTTTTACCTTCACAAACGGAACGCTGTAGTGCCCGGGACGAATTAAGATGGAGTAGGCTTGCCCAGTACCTACCTATTCCATCCTCTCAGCTTAGTTGGCCTTGTTCACAGGAACGACATGGTCAATACGTGCGGAGCTGACTAAGCTGCGGGTTTCCTCAAGATGTTTTACTTCACCGTTTGAGAGTACTGGGACTGAGCGCACATAAAAATCTATTGGTACACGACCGAGTTTGAACCCACGACCTTAGGATCGGAAGGTGGGGTCACTACCAACTAGACCACCAGTGCTCTGTTACTAGATAGTAATCTTTACTAATAGGGCTGGATCTTTTTGACCAAACAACCTATCTTTTAAGTTTTGTTCCGTACAACGAATCAACGATTTAGAAATACTGTAGGCTACTGGCGTTCTATAAAGATAGATTTGTATGTGCGTGGTATTAGTTGAAGGCCTTTACCATTTGTACTATGTAGATGAAATACAGCGTCAGGAAGCAACTGTTGCCAACACTAGCGGGACGCTCTGGTGCCATCATCAGGGACGATTTTTAGATTAGATAAATAAATAACACCCAACAGTCACATACATGTCCTGACCCTACACTAGGATCCCGTGTCGTGACTACGAGTACCATGGTACCACAACACCCAGACCCGGAAGAAATATTTACAGATCATGCAAACATTTCTTCCGCAGCGGGAATCGAACCCGCGCCTCTTGCGCCTCTGCCGAGCAATCGCCCGCCACGCCACCGAGGCCGTTGAAGGAGGCTTATAGATAAAGTAGGGACATAAATAAAACAAAGTCAACCATTGACCAATATATTTGAAGAAGCAATTTGCGAACATTTTTGCGAAATCCGTCTACAATGATAACATCACAATATTCCACAACTACAGGAATGTTACTTCTAAAACTATTTCACATCTCTAAAAACAACCGTATTCAAACACAACCAATCCGCGATTGATCTTTTACGCGGCCTAATAAATAGAAATCAATCGAATATAATTGATGTACATACTTCAAGCTCTTTTACTTTATATCGTATTGCTTGTGGGTGATCAAGTGATCATCATGTAAGTTGTGAACGGTATCTATTTGAAACCATCAAAATATGACAGTTTATAAAAGCTGTCATATTGACAGCCAAGTGATAGAAACTGCTTGCAACAATGATACAATTTCACATTGACCAAAACTTATATTAATGATATCAAAAAATAATAATGGATGCCACAAGACTATTAAAACTCGACTAATAAACACCAAATCAAAAATATTTTAGCTTTAATTATGCAGAGATGTGAAACACACACATTTAAAAGCAAATAAATACTTTAGGCAGTTGCAAACGAAGTGAAACATGAATAAAGGGTGATCAGACAACACCAAGGGAACAAGATTTATAAATTCATGAGATAAATAAACAATAAACTCATAAACACTGTCCAAAAAAATCATAATTAATAGT